>OY757909.1:34413246-34615746 GCA_963585895.1 Sepioteuthis lessoniana
GGACACATATATAAATATCTATTGCACCTATTAGCTTATTTGTATATTGATAAATATGTATATATGATATATGAATATATATTGGCATATACACACATAAATATATTCGCACGCACAGACACACACACAAACACAAATACATACACGTGTGTGCATGTGTGTGCGAATATATATGTGTATACATTTATGTGTGTGTGTGTGTGTGTGTGAATTTGATCCACAAATGTCTGTGCTTGATCAAAAGGTTTTTTTAAAGGCGACAATATTTTAAAAGAGCAAGAGACACGCTTTAACATAAAGGGAAAAAAAATTGAATAATATAAAAACCATCAATAGAATTACTGATCTACACTAACAAGTCAAAAGCAACAAACTTTTATTGCGGGTTTTATATATTATTATTTTATTCTCTTTATTATTATTATTAAAAGACGTCTAACTATTAAAGTAAAAAAAAAAGTGTCATGATCCAATCATCTCTTCGGAAAGACGAAAGTCCCGACAAAACAACAGTATTAAATGAGATCAAGCTATTTGCCGTGGGGAAAAATCAAACATTATAGGTAAAGTATTTGTCTGACTGGAAAATTGTGTTCATTCCCCACCCCCAGACGTCTTTGTTCGTATTTTGAAGATCAGTTAAAATATACAGCTTTTTTTTTGTATTTTCTTCGCTTCTTTTTTTATTATATTAAATATCCTTTAAGTTCGTATACGAGAATCATTTAGTTACAATGCACGAACCAATTTAGAGTACTTTCAAGAGATTCGTTTTAAATTACTCTTCTTGTTTCACTCTTATCCCTCCTACATTCTCTTATATACATTTCCATATTTTATTTTAGAAAAATGTTATATTTTATGATATTACAAGGGTGAGTCAAAAGTCTTGAAATATTTTGGTAACGTGAAGTACAATACAGGGCCGTGGTTGAGAAGTTTGTCACGAACCTCATTGAGATGCTGAGCTAGCCTGATACTCTCCGGAGGCTAATCATCGGATTTGACTATGGATCCAAGCATAACTTCGAAATCCACGGTTTTAGACCTACCTGACTTTGCCTGATCGTCGAAGTTCTTGCAACTCAACCAGAGCGAAATTTCTTGAACCATCTAGTTACTATATCAGCTGCTTTTTCATCTATTGTTAAAAAAATGCTTTTGCTTACTTCGACGGCGTTATGACCCAGTTTGATCAAGTAAAGTTCCCGAATTAGTTAGTTGTAACTTTGCAAACGAAAGTTATTATCATTTTACTCCTTTGGGAGTTTTACACACCAACATTAGCTGAAGGTCTTTCACTGGAGTTTAAGGGACAGCAAGTCTCCTCATGTCCCCAGGACTCTTCTCAGTATTCTACTCGATCTTAGTAATGCTGTGGTCTGGATGATTTCTGCTTGTTCACTGATTTCTACATCTTCCTGTCCCGGTACCAATCTTTTGGGATCGTTCCAAGTGCACCAATTACAATTGGTGTCACCGTCACCTTCATGTTCCATAGATACTTCAGCTCTCTAGCAACACCAAACGACGAATACGAAAATTTCGTCAATGCACACCTTGAGGCAGTAGCAAAATACATTCCAACAAAAATTAAAACTAAATATAGAGTCCCATGGGAAACTTTAGCGGTGAGAGAAAAACGTGCACTAGTGAAAACAGCCTCCAAAAACTATCGAAAAAACCCAACAAACACAAATGCCTTAAAACTAAAAACGGCACAATATCAATTAGCAGGCATATATATAAAGGAACAGACAGAATACATTCAAAATCAGATAGATAAGATTAGAGACTCGGTGGAAGATAGACAATCTAGAATTGCCTGGCAAACAATAAACGAAGTGAGCAGAAGAAAGAACACAGCCAAAGCAAAACTTAAAGCAGCAAACCAACAAGAAAGAATAAAACTGTGGAAACAGCACTTCGAAAACTTACTTGGAAACCCACCAAAAATAACGCCTGAACCAATCACCAGAATAATTAGCAAACAATTAGACATTAAACTTGGACCGTTCACACAAGAAGAACTCGACTCGGTTCTCAGAAAAATTAAAAATAGGAAAGCTGCAGGACTGGACGAAATTCCCCCGGAAGTATGGAAGACCAGACAATTCGACGACATACTGCTCCGACACTGCAACGCAGTATACAATCAAAATCCGATAGATAGATGGACGAAGGGATGCATACTCCCCTTCCCTAAAAAGGGGGACCTCGGATTAGCCAAAAACTACCGAGGCATAACACTTACATCCATAGCTGCCAAAATCTACAATGCCCTACTACGAAACCGAATAGAACCCAAAATCGACAACATACTTAGAAAAAACCAAAATGGCTTCCGAAGAAATAGATCCACGACCTCACAAATATTAACCATCCGCAGAATCCTTGAAGGTGTACGGGCAAAGAACCTACAAGCGACATTAATATTTGTCGACTTTACCAAGGCTTTCGACTCCATTCACAGAGGAAAGATGGAACAAATCCTACTAGCGTACGGCATACCTAAAGAAACCGTAGCGGCAATAACGATTCTCTATAGAAACACTAAAGTAAAAGTACGATCACCAGATGGAGACACAGAATACTTCGACATAGTAGCAGGAGTACTACAAGGAGACACGCTGGCTCCGTATCTCTTTATCATTTGTCTAGACTACGTACTTAGAACATCGATTGACAAAATCAAAGAGAATGGCTTCGAACTGACGAAGAAAAGAAGCAGAAGATACCCCGCAACAACAATTACCGACGCCGACTACGCCGATGACATAGCGATACTGGCAAATACACCTGACCAAGCCGAAACACTTCTGCATAGTTTGGAACGAGCAGCAGCAAGCATAGGCCTCCATGTTAATGCACACAAAACGGAATATATGTGCTATAACCAAACGGGGGACATCTCCACTCTAGAAGGAACCCCTCTTAAACTAGTAGACAAATTCACGTACCTAGGAAGCAGCGTCGAATCAACCGAAAAGGACATCGAAACGAGGTTAACGAAAGCATGGACAGCTATCAATAGGCTATCGACTATATGGAAATCAGACCTAACCGATAAAATGAAACGCAGTTTCTTCCAGGCAGCGGTCACATCGATACTGCTATATGGATGCACTACATGGACGCTAACAAAACGCCTGGAGAAGAAACTAGATGGCAATTACACAAGAATGCTGCGTGCAATCCTCAACAAGTCCTGGCAGCAACACCCCACAAGACACCAACTGTACAGCCACCTGCCCCCTATCACGAAAACTATTCAAGTTAGGCGAACCAGACATGCAGGACATTTGCTGGAGAAGCAGAGATGAACTCATAGGAGATGTACTCTTATGGATCCCCACACACGGCCGCGCAAAAGCAGGACGACCAGCACGAACGTACATTCAGCAGCTATGTGAGGATACAGGTTGTTGTCCTGAAGACCTGCCTAGAGCGATGAACGATAGGGAGGAGTGGCGAGAGAGGGTCAGGGATATCCGTGCTGCCAGCACGATATGATGATGATGATGATGAAGTTTACTTCGGCATGTTCTCTTTTTTTGTTGACTATCACTAAGTCTGGTCGTCTGGCCGAAATTAGGTGATCCGTTTGTATCTCAAAATCCCAGAGAAGTGTGTGCGTCTCATTTTCCAGAACGGACTATTATTATTATTATTATTATTATTTATTCATAAGAGTTTTTCACATCAGCGTTAGCTGATAGTCTTTCACTTGAGTTTGAGAGACAGCAAGTCTCCTCAAGTCTCCAGGACTCTTCTTAGTATTCTGGCCGTTCTCAATAATGTAGTAGTTTGGATGGTCTCCATTCTTCCGTCAACTTTCAAGTCCTTCAGTCCCTTTAGTAATCCTTTACTTACTGTTCCAAAATCACCAATTACAATTGGTATAATTGTCACCTGCATATTCCATAGTTTTTTCAATTCCCTAGTAAGGTCAAGGTACTTATTATTATTATTATTATTATTATTATTATTATTCTTTCACTACTTGCGAGTCTTTCACACCTGGTGGTCTTTTACTAGAGTAGAAAGTCTTCTCGTATACCAGGACAATTTTGAATATTCTCACTAAAGATAATGTTTTATTCATAATTGGGGAGGTGTTCCAGTTGCAAAATGATAGCTTCTTTATGGTTAATTAAAAGTGAAGTGATAAAATCGTTGATACAGAAGATTAACCATTTGTAATTCAAACGTCTTTACATTTTTTAAAAAGATATATATACATATATACGAGGACCATTAAATAAGTTTCCAGACTTTTATCATATGGGCACTTTTATTGATAGTACACACATGAAACTCTAGTCCCCTTCGAAGTAATCTCCTCCGGATGCAATGCACTTGTTGTACCGTTCCAACAACTTCTGGGAGGCCCCATAGAAGTCCTCTTGGGTGAGCGTGTCCATGACCTTCGTCACAGCCTTTTTCATCTTCTCAGTTGTTTCATAACGACAGCCTGTGAGCTTAGGGAATAACCAAAAGTCACAGGGAGCAAGGTATGGACTATAAGGAGGGTGAGGAACTGTATTGATGCCCATCTTGGTCAAATAGTCTGTGACACGGATGGAGTTGTGGACTGGTGTATTGTCCTGGTGGAAATGCCACTGACCCGATTTGAAGAGTGCTGGCCTCTTCCAACGGAATCTCTTCCTGAACTCACTTAAAACCTCAGCATAGTAACCCTAACCCTAACCCTTTGACCAATCAACTCTGGAGTATTGACTTCCTTACACCTCCCACACCTCACATCATCCCTCACAGACACCCTGCCTTCCTTGAATCTCTCATCTGATGCTCGATTCATGCAAGATGGTCGAAAAGCAGTCTGAAACATTACATACGTTTCTGTGGCATTTTTTTCCAAGTTTAAAACAGAATTTTATTGCATATCGTTCTTCTAAAGTGTCGTCACGTCCACATTGCATTTCTGAAATTCATCAGCTGTGACAGTCAGGCTTTAGTAGGGTGTATTCTAATTGCTGCTGTAGCTGTTCATTTCAAGCTGAAATCATAAAAATTGGTCAGTCATCTCATAAGATGTATAGCAATAACATACTGAATTTTTAGAGTCTACGACAATTTTAAATACCTTTACAAAAAATACCTTTACAATATATATATATATATATATATAGGTTGGCTTTGTTGGGTTTTATGGCATATCAACCTTTCTAGGTTATTTAACGCCAAGTCCATTTTTACGTAAATAATCTGTTCTATTTAAAACAATTCAGTTTAGCATAAGTACACAGTTTAATTGTCGAAAACATTTCCATTACAAACTATTCAAGCGGTTATATGTAATAATTCAGTTAAATGTAAATACAGTTTTAATGTCGAAAAACAGTTCTATTTCAAATAATTCAGTTAAGCATAAGTACGCAGTTTAAATGTAAGTACCGTTTAATTGTCAAACACATTTCTATTTCAAGCTATTCAGTTTACTCAAACAATTCAGTTTAACATAAGTATGCAGTTAGTTCTATTTAACCCATAGATAGGGCCCTATTAGGTGCTACCACTCCAGGCCAGAGTGGACCTGGGAGCGATGGCAATGAAGGGGTACTCCGCATTCCCCAAAGCTCCAGCACTGCTGAAACATCACCATCAGATTGTTTAGTGTCATGTCAGGACACTCTCTGCAGAGGTGCAGTCAGTTTATTTTACAGCCTCAGCCGGCTGGGCAATACACAGAGTTAAATGTCAAACAGTTTTATTTCAGATAATTTAGTTCAGCATAAGTACACAGTTTCGACGTCAAAAACAGTTCTATTTTGAGCAATTCAGTTCAGCACTAGTACGCAGTTCCAATGTCAAAACTGTTCTTTTTTAAACAATTCAGTTTAGCATAAATACGCAGTTTAAATGCAAAAATCAGTATAGTGAAAGAAGCACGGTTTAGTTCTATTTAACCCATAGATAGGACCCTATCACGTGCAACCACTCCGGGACAGAGTGGACTTGGGAGCGATGGCAGTGAAGGGGTACTCCGCATTCCCCAAAGCTCCAGCATTGCTGGAACCTCAGAATCAGATTGTTTAGTGTCATATCCAGGACACTCGTTGTGGGGGGGTCTCAACCCTCGGCAGAGAAGCAGTCGGTGTATTATACAGCCCCAGCTGACTGGGCAAATATATATATATATATATATATATATATATATATATATATATATATATATATATCACAATGCAATTGCAGATGCACAACTGTCAAATTTACCAAGCTGACTCTTTCTCGAAAGCATATGATTAGAAATAGTTCTTTACTAAGTTTACTTTCTAAAAACTGATAAAAAATATCGAGACTGAAACTATATTTACGAAAGTGAAGGATGAAGAATCTAACGTTAATTTAAAAGAAATAGTACTTCTTTGGTATTTAACACAATTATTCTAACTGTTTTGGGGATTCATCAATGGACCAGTTAGATCCATTTGAACGTAGTTTTTATTAGATAGAAATACTTGATACCATATAAGTAAGTAAAGCTGGTGACCTTTTCCGAGGGTGACCCGAAGGCTCCCTTTTCAATAGCTACTACACCGAGGTGTAAGAGAGGTTGGTACTCCGTTCCCAGGATTGCTCCACTTTTCCCTTGATCCTCACCTTATAGTGCTGAATGCTTAGCAAGGCAGCATCAAGTACCATTTTTTGAGTCTTTGGTATGACTCGACCTGGGATTGAACCACAGTCTCCCGGGCCATTGACAAACAGTCAACTCATTAGACCAATGCTCCGGTTTGATACCCTATAACTGTGTGTAAATTATTATTTGTTTGGCTTGTTTTAGTTGTACAGCATTTTAATCTTCGGGGTTTATTTAATGACAATTCCTTTATATATATATATATATATATATATATATATATATATATATATATATATATATATATATATATATATCACCAATTCGTGCTGCTAGTACAGATTTCCCTGACTTACTCTCGACATTCTTCCCTATTATCCGTCGCCTCCCTGAAGGTCTTCCAGAGTACATCCTGTGTCCGTACAGAGCTGTTGTAGGTAAGTTCCTATCGGTCGGCCAACACTGGCATGTCAGTATGAAGGGGTCCATTGGAGGACGTCACTTATGAGTTAGTCCTTGCTTCTCCAGCAGTGTCCTGTATGCCTTGTTCGTCTTATTTGGATGGTTTAAGTGATAGGAGGTAGTTGGCCGTCCAACTTTTGTTTCATGGGATGTTGCTTACAGGATTTTTTAAATATAGCCCGTAGAATTCTTGTACAGTTCCCGTCAAACTTATTCCCTATACGCTTTGTCAGTGTCCATATGATGCATTCCTATAGTTGAATTGATACAACCACTGCTAGGAAGAAATTGTGTTTTATTTTATGGGATAGACCAGATTTCCATATGATCGATAACATGTCGATAGCAGTCCATGCCTTCGCTTGTCACATATTAACCAGTCATGGCAAATGCGCGACCACTTAATCTAATATATATATATATATATATATATATATATATATATATATATATATATATATATATGTATTTGACTAAACTGAATAGCTTGAAATAGAAATGTTAGGTTAAGTGGTCGCGCATTTGCCATGACTGGTTGATTTGTCATTGCCTTTGGGCGATGTGGACCAATGGCTCAGAGGTAGAGTCTAGCTTCTGTGGCTGTTAGTTCGATCTCTCATGGAGATCACAGTACACATTCTTGATAAGAGCTACTAAGGTCGAAACAGCTGTCTAGAAGTTCCGTATATCACGCCGAGTGCTTGCCGGATTTTCTAATTATTGGTGGTTCAGTTTATGATATATAATTCCTCTCTTTAAAAACATATGTATATTATTTGCAAGTGAGTTGTTTTTAAGTAACTTTATTTTTATCCGAGAAAAAACTCATTTCTTTGCACACTGTTTCAAATATTGCTATCTAACACTAATAGTTCTATTTACACACTCACATAATGGTTGGTTGTGTTTTATGGCATATCAAACCTTGTAGGTTATTTAATACCAAATTCTATTAATATTCATATATTAAATATGTATGATTTGTGAATAAATAACGTGTAGGTAACATTTTTAAGCGAGCCAGTGCTCATTTGTTGGCATACAGTCAAATGTTTCCAAGACTTGCAATGTAATATTTATTATTCAATTTAATAATCGTACTTTGTTAGTATACAGTTAAATTGTTTCAAGTTTAGAAATATATTACTATTTCTATTTGGCCCAATGATGGGACCCTAACTGATACTACCACTCCTGGTTAAAGTGGGTCTGGGAGTAATGGCAGTGAGGGGGTACTCCACATTCTCTAATGCTCCAGAGCCGACGCCTCGACAATAGATGAGTTAGGGTCGGAATTAGGACGCTTGTTGGAGTGGGATCTTTCCCCTCTGCAGAGATGCAGTCGTTGTATTCTAAAGCCCCAGCCGATTGATCAAGCAAATTATTTGTGTTAATAATAGTAACTCGAATTTATAATTGTTTACTAATGATTATTATTAGTTACTTGAACTATGGAATGAAAAAAAATATTGGTATTGACTAGAATACTTAAAACCATATAATTTTGTAAAAATTGTAATTTTAAATAAAAATAGTTATTTGAAACTATATTATTGTGTGATTGTAGAAAAAGGTATGCATCCAACTATTTTCCCTTCAGCTCTGAGTAAATAGTAGGGCATGCTGGCCTTAGTATGGCAACTGGTCTAGGAAAAGGAAAACTCTGTATTCAAAAACTGTAAAACTCCGCTTAAAATTAACCTTGTGTCAGATCCTACTCATGCAGTCGGTAAATACATAAACATATAATAAATTATTATATAAGGAATATTAGAAATCATATAACTTTGTGCTAACGAAGGTAGGTTGGTTGGTTGGTTGAGTTTTATGGCAGATCATTCTTTGTAGGTTATTTAATGACATATCCATTTTTATACAGATAATCAGTTCTATTTCAAACAATTCAGTTTAGCAGGAGTACCCAGTTTAATTGTCAAAATGATTTCTATTCAAAGCTATCCAGTTCAGTCAAAAGTTCTAATTCACACAATTCAGTTTAGTATAAGTATAGTTTTTGTCCACAAACAGTTTTCTTTCGAATTATTCAATTTAGCGTTGTACAGTTTTAATGTCAAAACAGTGCTATTTCAGACAATTCAGTTTAGCTTAAGTACTCAATTTACATGTCAAAACAGATCTATTTCAAGCAATTCAGTTCAGCATATGTACGCTGTTTAAATATCAAAACAGTACTATTTCAAGTTTAGTTTAGAGTAAGTATGCAGATTAGTTCTATTTAACCCATAAATAGGGCCCTATCAGGTACTACCACTCCGGGACAGAGTAGACGTGGGAGCAATGGCAATGAAGGGGTACTTCGCATTCCCTAAAGCTCCAGCAGTACTAGAGCCTCACCATCAGATTTTTTAGTGTCATATCCAGGACACTCATTGGGGTGGGGTCTTACCAATCTGCAGAGGTGCTATTGGTGTATTCTACAGCCCCAGCCGACTGGGCAATGCTAACAAATGAACATAGACAATAGAATGTGCAATTCAAAAAGAAATCAATGAAACATTAGGTCGGCATTAAGTAACCCATTATAAGTTGATATGCCGTTAAACAATTAACCCAAATCGCTCGGTTCTGTCTTTATCAGAATTTATTTAATTCAAGACTGCTTACCTATCAAGACTCATAGATTTGTGGAAGTCAGGAGATCGGCGTCCACGCGTGAACATGGGTTGTACTTTATTTTAATGACTTAAGCATTCGGTTTATTGTCGTTTAATAATATTTTCAAAGATGGAAATAATTATTGTTGTTTTTTTTTCTCGCAAAAATATCGTTAAGAAGATCAGTCTATGAAAACGTTCTGTAGGCGAGGTTTGGAATGCACTGACTGTATTCCCTGTTGTTAAAGAAATTTAAGGTTTGGTTTGGTTTCTTTGTTTAATGGCATATCAACTCTTTTTAGATTATTTAATGCCAAAGCCATTCTCCTTGAAGAACAGTAGTGGTACTATTTAACCCATAGTTGGGAGGATAAGGGGGCTCATACCTTTCCCAAGGGTATTTGCCCGAAAGTGAACGTAATAGCGCGACTGGAGTACGAACTCGCGTACTACGATTCCGCAGTCCAACGCGTTAACCATTACACCCCCAAGAACAGTAGTGGTACTATTTAACCCATAGCTGGGAGGATAAGGAGGCTCATACCTTTCCCAAGGGTATTTGCCCGAAAGTGAATGTAATAGCGCGACTGGAGTACGGACTCGCGTACTACGATTCCGCAGTCCAACGCTTTAACCATTAAACCACGAGGACACCCCCAAGAAATTTAAGGGGATAAAATTTGTAGTAATCTACTACACTAGTGACACTAAAGCCAAGTTTAGTATTTAACTGGGTAATGTTTTTAGGGGGCTTTAGTGTGCCATTAACGGTAATTTAAACAGTAAATTTAAACAGTAAATATAAACAGTAAGTTTAAACAGTATGAGCCGCAGCTTTCTAGTTCGGATACAGATTCGAAAAGATAACACAGACAATAAAATTTTTAAAAGAGAATTTTATACAAAAGAAACGAGAAAGAAAGGGATTGAAAAGATAAAGAGTTGCGAATTTTAGTACAATTTGCGGGAAACTTATCTGAGAGAGTATCCGAGGAAACAAAGTTCTTTGAATTTGAGTATTTTTCTTTTCTTTTTTTGTTTGATCGAAAAGTTTCATTGCGTCTTCTTTAAGTAGTTGACAAAAAGGAGGAAGTCACTTTTTGGTTTTGCATTGTCTGGGATTACTTCTCCCTTCTCCACTCCGGCCAAATCAAGTGCCGCACGTGGTCAGCATGATTTTTTTTCTTTGAAATAAATTTTTATAAGTTAAAGTTCCAACAAAAAGGTGTCCTGGTTATCCCACTGAATAGCATATGATTGTGAGGCTCCAGTTTTGGAGATCTGGGAAGTGTGAAGTAGCCCTTCATTACTCCATGCTCCCCTCTGACCTAAAATGGTAGAACTTCTTAAGTCCTCATCTGTGGTTTAAATTAGAATTATCCACATTTTGTAAAGAAAAAAAAAAACTTAAGAAGCAACCACTCTAAAATATAAATAAAAGTAAAAGTAAAATTTGCAACTGTTGTTGAAGGCGACCCGAAAGCTCCCTTTTCATTTGCTACTACACCGAGGTGTATGGAAGAGTGCTACTCCTTTCCCTGGATTGCTCCACTTTACCCTTGATCCTTACCTTATAATACCTAGTGTTAAGCAAAGAGGCATCAAGTACTATTTTTTGAGTCTTTGGTATGACTCAACCTGGGATTGAACCCCGGTCTCCTGGACCATTGGCGAACACTAACACAATTCCCTAACCCCTTAGCATAAAATAATCCTAGATGGGTTGACATTCCGGTTCGACGAACCAGACACGCAGGACACTGCTGGAGAAGCAAGGACGAGCTCATAAGCGATGTACTCCTATGGACCCCCACATATGGATGTGCAAGAGTGGGACGACCAGCACGAACATACATACAGCAACTATGTGAGGACACAGGATGTAACCCTGAAGACCTGCCGGAGGCGATGAATGATAGGGAGAAATGGCGAGAGAGGGTCAAGGATATCCGCGCTGGCGGCGCGACATGATGATGATGATTTGTAAATGATGAATTTTTATAATATTTATATTTTATTCAATTTTATCATGTTTTATTTGATTTTTAACTTGTGAATTTTTATTACATTTATATTCTTTGAAATCCTCGCCATTATGTAATGGTTAGTTTGTCTTGTCTTATTGTTATAGATAAGGGACTTTAAGACTCTATCACTCTCTCTCTCTCTCTCACACACACACACACTCCATACTCATAGCCTGGCGCCGAATCTAAACTATGTTTAGTTTTTAAGTATTTTTGAAAACGTCTCGTTGTGTAGCAGTTAGCGAGCTTAGCCGACGAATCATTAGTTGTGCATTCAATTCTCACTATTTATTTCATACTTCTGGCCTTGTGCCACAACTAAACTTTGCAAATAACAGCCTGAGTCCTTTTCTGATACGTGCTGCATTCGCTTTTGTTCCAGTGTTAGTCAGTAGTTTCAATGTATGCACTAATACTTTTTTAAAAAACCGTAACTTCTTAATAACTGACCATTTTCGTCAATCTCTATGTCTTTCGTTGACTGTCTCATTATATTTCACGTCATGTGCTTTGAAATTTCCTCTTACTTTTTTTTCTCACTTATCTCTTGTTCTCTGAGATAACGATGTCTCATTTCCCGCGTTACACTGTAGTATTGAATACAATCACCGATGCTTCTATCGATACACCCGCTACAATCACCATTCTTTATCTGGAGATGGTGGAAGAAGAAAAAATGAAAAAAGGAAAACATTATGACCATTTAAACGAGCGCAGTCTATCTCTTAAATTTCAGTTTGCCTGCGAGTGGTTTTTCCAGACGCAACCTTGTAAACTAATACTGTCTCTCCGAGTCCATGTCGACAGTATCTATCTGGAAAAAAAAAAAAAAAAGAACTCGAGAGACAACGAATCGCTGTAGATTATTTGCTTAAACGCCGCTCTCATCAGTCATTTTTCCCAGTCGGATAGGGCTGTAGAATGCACCGGCTGAATCTTTGCAGTGGGGTAAGACTCTCCCAACGAGTGTCCTGCATATGACACAAAACAATCTGATGGTGGGGAATTCGGAGTACTCCTTCTTTGCCATCGCTCCCGGGTCCACTCTGGCTCTGAGTGGTAGCGCCTCACAGGGTCCTATGTATGGGTAAATAGAATTAAACTGCGTACTGAATTGCTTGAGATAGAACTCTTTTGACATTTAAACAGCGTACTTATGCTAAACTGAATTGTTCCAAAAGGAACTGTTTTTACATCAATCGTTTGAAATAGAACTGTTTTTGACATTGGAACTATACTTACGCTAAACTGAACTGTTTGAAAAAGAACTGTTGTGATATTTAATTGTGTGTAAACAAAAACTATACAAATACTAAACTGAATTGTTTGAATTAGAACTGTTTGACTAAATTGAATAGCTTGAAATAGAAATGTTTTTGACAATGAAACTGTGTACTTATGCTAAACTGAATTGTTTGAAATAGAACTGATTATTTGTATAAAAATGGATTTGGCATTAAATAACCGACAAATGTTGATATACCATAAACCCCAAACAGTCAGTCAAACTCATCTGTCATTGATTAGAATCACAACTTATAAAAACACTTTAAATTATATCTCTCACTGGTCTTGTAAGCTGATTTAGTTGAAGAAGTGACATTCATGTAGCGTGTCTTGCGCCGGAACAACCCATGCCTTTCCAGGTTTACAACTGGTTTGAATTCAGAATTTAACATCTCCTAGACCGGTTGCCATAACAAGGTTAGAACCCAGTCTGTCCTAAGATTTACCCATCTCTACAGAATAGATGGATTTATAACCTTTTTTTTTTTTTAAGTATGATTAACTGCAAATAGATAAATAATAATTAATCAAATAGTAGAAAGTACTCTATAATTAGAATTAACAGTTACCTCCCTTGAGAAATTATTTCAACAGAAATGAGCGTAAGCATCTGCAATATTATTATTATTTACTCATTAGAGTTTTTTTTACATCAGCGTTAGCTGATGGTCTTTCACTGGAGTTTAAGTGACAGCAAGTTTCCTCAAGTCTCCAGGACACTTCTCAGTACACTGGCCGTTCCCAATAATGCTGTAGTTTGGATGGTCTCCACTCGTCCGCTAACTTCCAAGTCCTCCAGTCCCTTTAGTAATCCTTTAGTTACTGTACCAAAAGCACCAATTACAATTGGTATAATTGTCACCTGTTTTTTTTCAATTTCCTAGCAAGGTCGAGGTATTTATCTTTCTTTTTACATTCTTTCAGTTTTATTCTGTGGTCAGCTGGGACAGCAAAGTCGACAATTTTGCAATTTCTCTTTTTTTTATGGATTATTATTATCATCATTATTATTATTAACTTGCTAACTGGTTTGAAAATGGCTTTATTCTTTAAGAATATTCTATCTATGGAAGTGTACGTTGCATATGGGTTATTGGCGTGGAAAATACAATCAGCAAGCAGCGTTGAAATTTCAGTCGAGACTGAGTCTTCTTCGTTTGGTGAAAGGCATGTATCCATTTTTTCTCAATGCAGTGAATGAAATATCAGGGCCCATGTTTAAGAATATTGTTGATAGTTTCTTTTATCGACAGGCAGATGGTCACTCCATTGTAATCAAGTGGTCACTTTCTTCGATACGCAGAATAAAAACGCAATCAAAATTCTTTTTATGATTTTCACTAAAAAAAGATCTGAGAAGAATGCCATTAAGAATCTCCACTGCGTCGGTGAGACTTAAGATATGCTGACTGAATTCATGCCATTACTCCCAGGTCCACTCTTACCCTGTTTGGTTCCCATATAGGTGTCAAATAGATCTTTTAGAAAATTATTTATATAAGACAGGACTACTTGATACTATATGTAATTTGTTTGTATTAATAATAGTTATTTGAAACTATTGTTTACTAAGAATTTTTATGATTAATTACTTGAAACTATGTTATTAATTAAAAAAAACATATTGGTATTAGATAGGAATACTTGTAACCATATAACTGAGTTATCATTATCCGGCTGGTAGAGTGTTCGCCAATGATCCGGAAGACCTGGGTTCAATCCCTGGTCTTGTAATACCAAAGGCTTTAAAAATGGTACTTGATACATCCTTGCTTAACACTCAGCAATATAAGGTACGTATCAAGAGTAAAGTAGAGCAATCCAGAGAAAGGAGTAGCATTCCCCTACACCTCAGTGTAGTAGCTATTGAAAAGGGAGCCTTCTGTTCGCCCTCGACTACGGTCGCCACTTTTACTTATTATTAAACAGAATTGGTTACTTGAAAGCATAATGATTAATATTGATATTATAAAGGATAACTTGAAGCTATACAATTATGTGAAAATTATTAGTATTAAGATTTTTCCTTAAATATTAATCATTTTATAATATTTTCCTCTATATGATTTGGAAAAAATCATTCTATTAATTTAATCTAATTTGTTTAAGGTATATTTCCTGATGCTCGAATATTCAGCTATTAAATAAAAAATGTTGAGCATCTTCTACATTATTAGTTTATTTACAGCTAAACAGAAAAAAAAAAAAAAAAAATGAAAAAAAAAAAAGAAAAGATAAACGTTCTTTAAGTATGCTCATTCTATTATTTTTCAGGGGTAGTAGTATATTACAACCTCGGATGCAGTTACTGAACGAAGCGATTTTATCTTTAATGAAATTGTTCAAATTTTTTAAATAAGTTTTAATAATTTTCTTTTTTCTTTTAATAATATTACTTACATCATCGTCAGTTATTTGTTTAATGTGTCAATCGTTAATAATAGATAACGATCAAGATATATGAATACATATTAAATTATATAATTAAATCTTAGAAAATCTATTGACATTATGGTTAGAATGTTCGCCAATAAGCCCGGGAGACTGGGGTTCAATCCCAGGTCCAGTGCATACTAAAAAAGTTGTACTTGATCCCTCCTTGCTTAACACTCAACGTTATGAGGTAATGATCAAGGTTAAAGTGGGGTAATCTAAGGAAAGGAGTAGCGCCCTTCCCTACACCTCGGTGTAGTAGCTATTAAAAATGGTGCCCTCGAGTCACCTCGACTACGGTCACCAACCATACTGAAATGAACATCCTCTCTGTGTGAGGAATAATATCTGTGTTATCTTTAATATAGTAAGTAAAGTTGGCGACCGTAGTCGAGGGCGATCAGAAAGCTCCCTTTTCAATAGCTACTACACCGAGATGTAGGGCGGGTGTAACTCTTTTCCCTGGATTGCTCCACTTTACCCTTGATACGTACCTTATATTACTGAGTGTTGAGCAGAGAGGTATCAAGAACTATTTTTAAAGTCTTTGAACCCAGGTCTCCCGGACTATCGGCGCCCTCGTAAAAGTTTGGTCGATTCAAGTTTATTTAAATATTGAATAGTTACTTTGCATTTATTTAATTAATTAATTAATTAATTTATTTATTTTTTTGCAGAGGGGAAGCAGCAGCATCTATAACAACATGTTGAGTTCAATGCACACATCTGTTGGCCTTTATAACTTGGCCGGCTTCGGACTGTCTCAGCCGAGTCTCCCGCTTCACAACTACGAGCTCATTTCAGGGGGTGCCCACGCCGGAAACGGATACAGCGACGACTTGGACCGTTCAACGTCGTCCAAATCTTGCACAGATTTGAAGTCACGTGACCATACAGCCTTACTGACCGTTCTGCACAGGCACGGGACTTTTTATGGGGGACGATCCGAAATTAACTGAACGCTCTTCCAAGAGTGGATGCGCGTGCGCGCGAATACACAAATGCATACACGCCCGCATACGCACACACAAAAGACATAACTGACACAGAAATTTTTGATGTCATAAAAAACAAATAAACAAAAACAAAACAAAACAAAAAAACAAAACAAAAACAAAAATAAGAAAGGTTATATATTAGCTTGTCTTAAAAGTAATGTCGTATCTTTCAGACGGAATAAAAACACGTTCAAATGTAACATATTTCTTTTTCAACAACATAATTGGCCCAGTCGGCTGGGACTGAAGAATACACTGACTGTACCACTGCATAGGGGTAAGAACCCCCCCCCAAAGAGTGTCCTGGATATGATACTAAATAATCTGATGGTGAGGCTCCAGCAATGCTAGAGTTTGGGGGAATGTGGAGTACCCCTTTATTGCCATTGCTCCTAGGTCCACTCTTGCCCGGATTGGTAGCACCTGAAAAGGTCCTTTTTATAGGTCAAATCGAACTAAACTGTGTACTTATGCTAAACTGAATTGTTCGAAATAGAATTGTTTATATGTATAAAAATGAATTTGGCATTGAATAACCTACAATGGTTGATATGCCATAAAAACCAACCAAACGAAATCATATATATTTAGTATAAAGAGTATTTGGCATTAAATAACCTACAATGGTTGATATCCCATAAAAACCAACCAAACGAAATCATATATATTTAGTATAAAGAGTATTTGGCATTAAATAACCTACAATGGTTGATATCCCATAAAAACCAACCAAACGAAATCATATATATTTAGTATAAAGAGTATTTGGCATTAAATAACCTACAATGGTTGATGTGCCATAAAACTAAACCAAACCAAACCAATCAGCAGCATAGTTATCCTTATCAGGTGGGCTGCACAGAACGACATTAAGCTTTTGGGCGGGATCCCCCACGGCTCTCTTATCAGAATCCTCGATCAAAGAATTTATTGAAGGTTCAAGTGATTTTTATCCATATTTCAAGTTTTGATGGCACTAAATTATGGCTTAAGTCATTAGGTACTCAGCTCTTTCAGCGAGGCAGGAAATTCTCTGATCCTCCTAGTGTAACATACCCATAATAAATGGATGTGTGAAATAGACATAAGGAATCTAAAAACACGAAACTTTACGAAATTGGTTCAGGTACGGAACTTTTTATGACCTTTGAATTAAAGGTAATTCGACATGAGGAGAGAGAGGCAAAATCTTTCTATGCTGACTTTTCCATCTGCTCCCCCCCCACCACCACATACGGCACCCAGCCGCAAACTACTGGTCTGGTCTCAACGAGCCCCGAAAGTCAACCTTCTTCCTCCGAGGCAAGAACTCAACTCATTGCTTTTTCTCAAATCCACCAAAATATTCAGCCCACGCTTCCGGGCACGACGTCATTCACATCCCCTGGTCTCAATTTCTATTTGGGATTTTTATTTTGACATCTCCGAATCCCACATCCTCTCCGCGCGCGCGGGAAAACCTGTGCTCATGTTTGCACCTAACTAACCCATGCACTGAGCAGAAAGGTTCTCATCCTAACTAAACCGAAAGGCAAGATATACAAAACGAAATCCCTCCGCAATTATATTACACTAGAAGGGAGTGTTCTGAATATGACACTAAACTGCTTCTGATAGTGAGGTTCATTTTCTGGATATCTGGAGTGTACCACATCATTCTCACTTCTAGATCCACCATGATTTAGAGGGGTAATACTTGATTGGGTACCCTGTATGGGTCAAATAGATATTATTCGTATTCGATTGAAATACTTGATGCCAAATAACAGTAAATTAAATTGTATTAAGAATAGGTACTTGAAAATACAGTTGTTTACAAACGATTATAATTCGGGAGACCTGGGTTCAATCCCAGGTTGCGTCATACCAAAGACTTTAAAAATGGTACTTGATACCTTCTTGCTTAACACTCAGCAAAATAAGGTACGTATCGAGGGTAAAGGGGAGCAATCCATGGAAAGGAGTAATGCCCTCCCCAACAACTCGGTGGAGTAGCTATTGAAAAGGGAGCCTTCTGGTCGCCCTCAACAACGGTCGACAACTTTACTTATTATTAGATAGTTGAACCCCTGTAATTTTATGAAAACAATGATTATTATCGAATAGAAATAATTACTTGACATAATTGTTAGTATTAGAGAGGAATTCTTTATATCATACAACCATGTGCAAAAAAAAAAAAACATTTAAAAACAATTACACAGAAAATATAAATATGAACGTTAAATGAACGTGATTCCCTAACCTCTACGTATAAAATAACCCTACATAGGTTGATATACCATTAAAATCAGTCAAATAATCAATCAGAAGGTGCCCTCGCCCTATTTATTAGGCGTTTACAAACATTGTTTTATCTATATTTTAGAGGTTTCATAAATAAGACAGAATATTTGACATAATAAATATTCATACTAATGTTAAATTGAGTATATATTATTTTTGAAAGGTCAATTATTAATTATGAAAGCTTAAATTTTCCCTGCACACAATTCCGACTGGTACTGATTGGGTTAAAAAGCTACTTTCTTTTGTATTTTTTTCCCTTGACAAAATAGTAAAAAATATTTCTTGACTCACGGTCAAGTCTCTCTGAAAGTATCTCTTCTAATAAAATCAATAAGTATTGATCTGTTTGATCAGTGCATAGATTGGTGACCACTGTGTAACAATAGCTACTTTATGAAGCCATATCATTTTGAGGATAAAAAGTAAACGTTTCTTAATTTAAATCAGAACTCAAATTTTTTACTCGATGCATCCCTAGTAACCAAATTTCCATTCGCTTTCAAATGAAATAAATGAATATGAAATTACAAAACATTATTACATGCTGATATACTTAAACCGGTATCTTAAACTTGGTTGTTATAGACACAAGAGTTCAACCATTCTTCAAGTGTTTGTTGAAGTCATTAAACTAAGAATTTTGAATTGAATTGAACTGATTGGTTTATTCTATCCACGTGGGTAGATGGTTCACATTCTGTTATCCAATAAGAATACTCTGAGTACATCAAGTGTGAGTACATCAGTGTATTATAATGATAATTCTTCATCTACGAAAAATAAATCAGAAAAATAAATCGGATTTAACTAAGTAAATCAGGACGTCTCAAAATTTGAACTTGATGCTCCGCTTGTAACCAAATTTAATTTCCATTTACCCCTAAATAGATTAACTGATTATTAAATTACAAAATATAACTAATTAACTCGTGTTAAAAAATTTACATTGGAAGAGAATCAGTAAACAATAAATGAAAACACACCTTTAAGTCTTGTATTATTTTTTAATGGGTAGGATGGGTTTAGTAGGCATTGAGGAGATCACGAATATCAAATTGCAGGTTTGCGAGTTTGAGCAGCAAATCACCGTCTTCTATGTTTAAAATGCCTTTTTGTTAAGTAAAAGAATGCATATGGCTAAACGCCGATACCCCAAATATATATTACCCAACCCCTCTGCACGAGCTGGATGTGACGCAAAGTCAACATTTAAATGGAGTTTTGAACTGTGAATTTTCCTTTTCCTAGACTAGTTGCCATCCCAATGTTAAAGAGTCAATACTGCTCTTATTTACTCATAAATAGAGGCAGAATAGTTGGATTCATACTTTCCCCAGGGCATTTGAAGTATTTGAAATGCAAACAGCCTCGTCGAAGATTTGAACTCGGATCTCTGTATTCACTTCCTATGACGGGAACCATTTGATCACCAACTTGAAAAAGATAGTAAAATAAGCTCAACAAATGCACAGAGGTAGTAATATTTTTTGATATCAGGCAACTCGTCTAGTGGTTTTTGTTCTGATGTTATAAAATGATTTATAAATGCTAACAAGTAAATTTACTCTTTGTGGGTACCAATGTTTTTATTAACCCAGCCAAAATTTTATTTACTCCATTGGTCTATATGGATACTTAAGAAAAGCTCTGATTTATATGGATAATTGTCAAGAATTACAATTCGCCGAAGCAACTCTTAAAACTTCTCTGTTTACGTGATGTGAAACATCTGCTATTGCATTTTATATAATGTCTTCCACATCCTCAAAAATTCCTGCTGAGATGCATTTTCAGCTGATGAAACAAGACAAAGTCACATAGATCCAAAGGATGCTGCACTGTGTTCCTTCCCAAACTGCCAATTAAAAGGTATCGAGGTAGCGAACGAGAAAGCGTCAGGAATTAGCCATTCCTTGCTTGTTCAACTTCTGTTTTGAATATGCTTCTCTCCAGCGTCCCACCTCTCTACAGTACCCACAGGCCCTCTGAATTCCTCTTTCTTTGACCGTGCCTTTTCTAGTTCTGAACACAGAGCCTAGTTCCACTCGATCACTTGAGAAACTAGTTTAGATGTAAGATTCAAACTTAAGGGTACGAGTAGGGTCTTCTTGAAGTCGTCCTGGTTTTGAATGTTTAATATGGATCTTTAGCTGGGATTTTCCAGTGGATCCAAAATCTGATCTCGAACGTGTGTGGCGAGTAGTTCTGAGCTAGCTTCTGCATAGGTCTTGTGTGCCATGCTCCCTAGATCTTCAATCATCTCTTGCAGGGTTTCTCCTCTCCTCCTCAAGCATGTCAGGCCTCTGATTCGTTTTGACATCTTGACAAGAGTGTATATAGCTAGACAGTATTATTTGATTAGATAAGTTGCTTTACATTTACAAAAAGTTTCAGTGCTAGAGCTTCGACCAATCCTCAAACTCAGTGGAATAAATGGGTTGAGGAGGCTATTTTAAAGAGAATTAATGTTTCTGGCTTCACTTTTGGTAAATACAGCTTCCGTTTCTTGCTACATTTGGCTGTGGTTTTATCTCCGTCAGCAAAAAAAACAAAAAAAAAAAAACAAAAAAAAAACAGTGAGAAAATGAAAAAAAAGTACATTATTTTTCTAACAAGAAAGAATATGAAAAATATTTTACATTGATGAATCAACCTGTGCTATATGGAACCAAATTGAGAACATCAAAAATAATTTCTTTTTAACAAGAGTGCAGCGTTAGCTTTATGAAAACTCAAAGTGTTTTGCTGGAGATTCTGAAAACGGAAAATGTTTTAAAAAAAGATTCATGGTAATTGTCTGAGTAAGACTTGTGTAAATTCACAAGAAGGGAAATTTTTAAGCTTTTAAATATATGTATTTGCCCAACCCCTCCATGGATGTGACACAAGATCAATGTTTTAAGCAGAGTTTAACAGGTTTGAATTCAGAGTTTTCCGCATTTTTAAAAGTAATGCCTTACCAAGGTTAAACAGCCCATTCTGCCCTACTATTTACTCATAGCTAGAGAGAGAGAAATAATGAATTCCTACCTTTCCCAAGGATATGAGCGCTACTTGAAATGCAGACAGCCTCGTCTAGGATTTGAACTCGTGTCACATAGTCCGTATCTTACGATGATAACCATTAGCCCACAGGTGCCTCCGCAATCTTTCCAATATACACTGACGGAAAATAAACAAAATGTAAAACCTTGACAGGCGATGCCGATTTTGTGCATGTTTGCGATAGTTAATCCAAGAAAGTAATGAAATATGTCTCGGATTGGCAACTCTAACAGAAAATCAACTGATCCATGTTGACCTGGAATACGTATGAAAACAGTTATGCTTGCCTCTAAAAATTCATTTGATGAAGCTTAAGTCATTACGTGAGGGTTTTGTTATGTTTCAGAAATGAAACACTAGATCAGTTACTATGTCAAAGTTCGGGAAAATGTGACCAAAACATTTAACAAGTCCACATAGGCTTAAGGAGATTGATTTAAAAAAATCAGCATACGTTTTTAAGGGGCACTATCTATTTGTGGATGGCCAAACGTTTGTGTAAGATGAACAAAGACCCAAGTTAAATGCAGCTATAACGGCCACTCTCGTCCGATGCAGTAGCAGCTAATTTTCTACCAGTGTTGCTAACCTAAAAAATACTTTTTTTTAGACACACAACAACCTTTTTCATCACTTTCTTGACACATTCATTGCAAACGAGGTTATGGCACTAAATGGAGGTACCCATGGTGTAATGGTTATCGTCGTAGGAAATGGACACGGCGACACGAGTTCAAATCCTGGACGAGACTAATTGCATTTCACATAGCACTAATACCATTGGGAAAGGTATGAATCCAATTATTCTCCCTCCAGCTATGGGTAAATAGTAGGGCAGACTAGGTTCTTCAGCCTTTGTGAGGCAACTAGTCTAGGAGAAGGAAAACTCTGAATTCAAACCTGTTAAACTCCGCTTAAAAGATTGACCTTGTGTCATATCCTGCTCGAGCGGATGGGTTGGTAAATATGTATGGCACTAAAGCCTTATTTTATATCTCTGATTTGCGTCGTGACTATTTCCTGTTCCCAAAAATTAAAACCCAACTTTGTGGTCGACATTTAGGAGTTCTTGAGTGTGAATTGAGACTGCTCGCATTTTTTTCAGTGTTTAGTTTCTCAAGGTAACTATTTGGATAATTTTATTTTTACTCGATAAGCATCTCGTGGAGTATACTTTCATTGTCCTTACTCCCAGTTCCACGAAGATCTGGTAAAACTTTTAAAGACTTCAGCTTTCTTCCGACGTTCCGTTGTACCATATATGCATGCGAGCGTATAGACCAAACTTAACACATCAGGAGTATGGAGGTAAATAATGGAAAGGAATCTGACAGTTCGGAGAAAAGTGAAAAACAAAGTAACCCAAAAGTAATGAAGTCGACGTTAAAATATTTCGGTTTTAATGGTTTCACCATCTTAAAATCCTGATGAAGGTTCATTAAGACCGAAACGTTTTAACGTCGATTTTCCTTCATAATAAATTCATCACTTAGGGATTACTTTGTTTTTCAATCTTCTCCACATAAGGAGTATATACAGTGTATTAATATGAATTTCGGCTGCTGCTGATAAACCTTTTATTTGGGAACTTGTGCACGTAACTATCTGAATATGTGATCATTTAATGAAATCTAACTTTATCACCCGTTTGTTTAATCCTGATTAAATCAAATCACTTATTCAAGGCATTGAGATTTCATTTACCACCAGTATATATATATATATATATATATATATATATATATATATATATATATATATATATATATATTTGAAATAACATTCCGCGGTATGAGTAAAGTGAGATTATACAAACAATTAAATTGACTCAAAGGATTTTGCAAAAACAAAAGTTTAATTTCTGATGAAGTTATCCTTACACAACTCCTTGCAAAGTTTGCACCAATTTCGTCCTTTGCAGAGAGGTATCATTCTATAATTGTTTTTAATTTAATATGACAATAAACTCCAATTTTGGAGATATGGAGTCATTCCTTGGTAGCCATTACTTACAGTTCCACTCTAATCCAATGTGGTATTACCTATTAAAGTCCCGTAACAGATCTGTTTAAAAATGAATACTATTAAATAAGAATACCTGTAGTCGTATACGAGGTGCATACGGTAAGTTTCCAGACTTTTTTCGTATGGGCACTTTTATTGATAGTATACACATGAAACTCTTGTCCCCTTCGAAGTAATCTCCTCCGGCACTTGTTGTACCGTTCCAACTACTTTTGGAAGGCCCCATGGAAGTCGACTTGTGTGAGCGTGTCAATGACTTTCGTCACAGCCTCTTTCATCTCCTCAATTGTCTCATAACGACAGCCTCTGAGCTTAGGGAATAACCACAAGTCACAGGGAGCAACGTCTGGACTATAGGGAGGGTGAGGAACTGTCTTGATGCCCATCTTGGTCAAATAGTCTGTGACAAGGATGGAGTTGTGAACTGGTACATTTTCCTGCTGGAAATCCCACTGACCCAATTTGAAGAGTGCTGGTCTCTTCCAAAGGAATCTCTTCCCGAACTCCCTTAAAATCTCAACATAGTAACCCTAACCCTAACCCTTTGGCCAATCAACTCAGGTGTATTGACTTACTTACTCCTCCTACACCTCTCATCATCTCTCACAGATTCCCTACCTTCCTTGAATCTCTTATGGCACTCAAGAACTGATGCTCGATTCATTCAAGATGCTCCAAAAGCAGTCTGAAACTTTCCATACGTTTCTGTGGCATTTTTTCCAAGTTTAAAACAGAATTTTATTGCATATCGTTCTTCTAAAGTGTCAGATTGCATTTTTGAAATTCACCAGCTGTGACAATCAGGCTTTTGTAGGGTGTATTCCAATTGCTGCTGTAGCTGTTCATTTGAACGTGAAATCATAAAAATTGGACAGTCATCTCATCAGGTGTATAGCAATAACATTTACATAAATTTTCAAGAGTCTATGACAATTTTAGATGCCCATACTAAAAAAATTCTGAAAACTTATTGTATGCACCTTGTAACTATGCAAACAAATGATAAATAGTCACTTGAAACCTTATAGTTATGATCAGATTAGTATTAGATAGAGTACTAGAGACTATATAACTGAGCAATTTATCCTATTTAAGAGTAATCATCTGAAGTTATAATTATTTGCAAATGATTATATCAAATATATAAAGATGCTAACTATATTTGAAACCATATAACTGGTCGGCTGGGGCTGAAAAATATACTGACTACTTTTTTTGCAGTGGGGTAAGACCCCCTCCAACGAGTGTCCTGTTTTGACGCTAAAAAATCTGATGGTGAGGTTCCAGTAATGCGGAAGCTTTGGGGAATACGGAGTACCACTTCAATGCCATCGCTCCCAGCTCTACTCTGGCCTGCAGTGGTAGCACCTGATTGAGTCCTATCTATGGATCAAATAGAACTAAACTGTGTACTTATGCAAAACTAAATTGCTTGAAATAGAACTGTTTTGGCATTTAAACAACGTAATTATGCGAAATTGAATTGTTTGAAATAGAACTGTTCGACTAAACTGAATAGCTTGAAATAGAAATGTTTTTGTTAATTAAACTGTGATATTATGCTAAACTGAATTGTTTGAAATAGAACTGTTTATTTGAATAAAAATGGATTTGGCATTAAATAACCTACAAAGGTTGATATGCCATAAAACCCAAACAGCATTTGTCTGCAACAAATGATTACTAACAAAGAAATATAGTTACTTAAAACCATATAACTGTGTTCAAATTATTAGAGATACATTTTGGGGGAATGCAGAGTTGGGGGGTGCAGTGGTGTCTCCTTGTTTTTAACATTATTATAAATAAGTTCTATTGTTAAACTTGAATTAAATTTTCGGTAATAAATAACTCATAGATGTTTGAAATGCCGCTAAACATATGAACCAAACCAAACCAAACCAATCCAAACAAACCCTATTCTGTTGTAGAATAAGTCGACGGAACCTCTATAGCGGAGTAAGAACCCCTCCCCAACAAATGTCCTGTTTATGAAACTAAACAGCAGATTCCAGTCCTGGAGTTTTAGGGAATGTGAAGTTATCCGGAGTGGTAGTACCTGTTAGGGTCTTATTGATGGGTTAAATAGAACTGTTCAATCAATTACAATCTATTATCATTATTAATTTTTGAAGCCATACAGCTGTGTGTAAATTATTTATATTACATAGTTATACTTGATGAATAGAATTACTAATGTGAAATAGCCATACCAGAAAACATTTAACTGTGTACAACTCGATCAAAAATAAAGTTATCTACAAACTATTCACTTACAAATCATATATATAAAAATAGGATTTGGAATTGAATAACCCGCAAGGGTTGATATACTATAAAAACACCATTCAACCAACCAACCAACCCAAAACTAACCTTGTTATAAAGTATTTTAATTTTCCGCCTTGTCTTCCTTTTTTTCATATATATATATATATATATATATATATATATATATATATATATATATATATATATATATATATATATATAGTAAGTAAAGTTGGTGACCGTAGTCGAGGGTGACCAGAAATCTACCTTTTCAATAGCTACTACACCGATATGTCAGGGAGGACGCTACTCTTTTCTCTGGATTGCTCCACTTTACCCTTGATACATACCTTATTTTGCTGAGTGTTAAGCAAGGAGGTATCAAGTTTCGTTTTTAAAGTCTTTGGTATGGCGCGACCTGGGATTGAACACACACACATTGTCATAAAAGTTTCTGCTCTGTTCTCTTATTTGACATTTTTTATTCGCAATTTTTTTGAAAATGAAATACTTCCAAAAGAAATTTCCTAATAAGGTAAAACTAAATTGTCTTCAGATTTCTATAGCGGTATGTTCTAATTTTTAATTGTTTACATTTGTCTTTTTTTCAGCAATCATAATACATCTATGTAATAAATAATTCATAAAAGGTTTTCATGAATAAATATTTGAATAAAATACTTGATAAAATGAAAGAGAAATGATTAAGTGGAGTGTTCATATATTTATTAAAACGTTTCGGCCTCTATGAGCTTCATCAGAAAATTATTTAGAAAATAGGTTTAATTCTATGAAAAAATACTGTGAAGTGTTAAAACTGATAAAGCCCACGTTAGGTGCAACGTGATGATTAATATTAAGACACTCCATCAAATTGGATTTCACATCTTTCTTTCCAAAAATTGAAATGGCAAGTGTAATGATTAATTTTGTGCATAAATTCATTCGAATGTACATGAAAAAGAGAGTAAATAAAAAGAAAAAAATGAAAAAATAAATCAATAAAAATAAAAAGTAAATGAAAAAAAGGTAAATGAAAAAAGTAAATAAAAGAAGAAAGTAAATGAAAAAAGAAAATGAGTGAAAAAGAAAGTAAATAAAAAAGAAAATAGATGAAAAAAGAGAGCAAATCAAAAGAGAAAGTAAATGAAAGAAGAAATTAAATGAAAATTAAAGTAAATAAAATAAGAAAGTAAACGAAAAAAAACAAAAAAAAAAAACGAAAAAGAAAGTAAATAAAAAAGAAAGTAAATGAAAAATGAAAGTAAATAAAAAAGAAAGGAAATAAAAAAGAAAGTAAATGAAAAAAGAAAATAAACAAAAAAGAAAGTGGATGAAAAAGAAAGAAAAGAAAAAAGAAAGTAAATGAAAAAAGAAAGAAAAGAAAAAAGAAAATAAATGAAAAAAGAAAGGAAATGAACAAAGAAAATGAACAAAAAAGAAAGTAAATGTAAAAGAAATTAAACGAAAAAGAAAGTAAATGAAAAAAAGGAAATAAATAAAAAAGAAAGTACACGAAAAAGAAAGTAAATGAAGAAGAAAGGAACCGAAATAGAAAGCGAATGAAAAAGAGAGTAAACAAAAAAAACTAAACGAAAAAGAAAAAAAAAGAAAGTAAATGAAGAAAAAGTAAATGAAAAAAAAAGTAAATAAAAAAGAATGAAAATAAATAAAGAAAATAAACGAAAAAGTAAGTAAATGAAAAAAAAGGAAGACAATGAAAAAGAAAGTCAACGAAAAAGAAAATAAATATAAAGGAATGTAAACGAGAACGAATACAAATGAAAAAGAAAATAAATAAAAGAAATTAAATTAAAAAAGAAAATAAACTCATTCGAAAGTAAATGAAAAAGAAAGTAAACGAAAAAGAATTTAAATGAAAAAAATAATCTCATTCGAAAGTAAATGGAAAGGAAAAGTGAAAGTAGAAGGAATGAAAAAAAAAAAGAAAAAGAAAAAGAAAAGAAAAGAAAAGAAAAAAACTCAGAGATTATTACTTTTTGGATATTTTCCCCCTTAGATAATCCCTCAGCAAGACCAAATTGACCTTCTGATTTCTGAATGTAGGGACATGAAGATGCAGAATGACTAAGGCATTTATTTAAAATATCCTTGTTTATTGAAGAATGACTTAATTAGATTAAGCTAGCTCTTTGTGTTTCCCCCTATAAAAGAGTTTCTAAACACATCTGTGTTTCCCCCTATAAAAGGGTTTCAAAATATATCCGGCTACTTACGTGTTTCGAATGCAACTCAATCAATTAATCTAACTAAATTCCCATCACTGTCTCGCTTGTCATATGAAAATCCCTAAAGGAATTATAAAGGAATTATTTTCAATTCTTATATTGGACAAGTGAGCTCTGACATCGAGCCGAAAATCACGACTCTCCACTGGTACGAACTCGGAGCCATGTCTATTATCCTCGAACTGGCTTATCATATCACATTAGTTAATAGCCGACACCTGAAGTATTTCAGCTTTAACTGTACAGTCATCTTGTCGGTAAAGGAACCAACTGCAAAAGGGTGTCCCGGATATGACCGTGACCACCGAAATATATAAAGCCTATTAGTTGGTGACGTGACGTCACAAAAGTAGTCCACAAAGTTAGTGAAACAGTCAGTAATCACAATATACGGAATTATCATAAGAAAACTGGTTTTAGAAAACTTTTTAAAAATACGTTTAAAAAAGAAAGAAACAGGGTTGGATTTTATACGGAACTTTATTTGATATCAAATTTAAAAAAAAAAGTATTTGATGCGAAAAAAAAAAGTTGTTGTTGCTGAATGCTACGTTAAAGTAAATAAACTAAACATCATGTTACATTTCAGTAAATTTTAAAGACTGAAATTAGTTCAATCTTTTATTTGTTACAAATTTGAAAACATTTTTTTTAAAATCATAATCAGCATTGATTTAATTTGCATGTTTTTTTTTCTAAATTTCAATTATTATTCTGTAAAGCTACAGTATCGTGATTATTAAGTGATTATTATTCTTATACACTATATTGTAACAACTGAATTATGAATTAGAGAACTAACAAACAATAATTGAATGAATAAACTAATAAATAACGAGTAAATGATGAATAAGAAACTATGAAATTAAATACAAATAAGCAAATTAATTTGGTACAAACAGTTAAGATATGTAAAATTCAAATAATACTTACAGAAAAATAGGTTACAGATAAAAAAAATTGAGACTGAAATTCGTTCATAATTTTAATTGCTTCAAATTTGAAAACTATTTTTTAAAAATCATAATCAACATTGTTTTAATTTGCATGTTTTTTATTTCAATTTTGATAATTATTTTGTAAAGTTACAATTTTTTAATCATTAAGAGATTATTACTGAAATACAGCAACAACGGAATTATGAATTTGGGAACAAAGAATTATTGAATAAACAAACATGTTACAAGTAAATGATGAATAAATAAAACAATTAAATATAAATACGAAACAAATAAATTATATACAAACAAACAAATGAATTAGATACAAACAATAGAGGTATTTAAAAATCAAATAGTACTTATAAAAAATAGGTAACAGTTACAAAATTTAGCTGAATGTTTGAAGTTTTCTTTTTTTGCTTAATTTTTTTTTTTTTAATATTATTATTTTCTTTGGAAGAAAATTATTTAAAAGTGCATTTGTAGAACTCCAAACAAACATTCTTTGAATTTTTTCTCTACAGTGACCCTCATCACAAGTGTCAACATTAAAAAAAAGCTCATAATCAGTCGAAGAATTCAATACATGGCTAATTTCTTTTGATTTACTGAATGAAGAAAAGAATGATTTTTCATCAGCTTATCAGTGACTAAGTAATCTGATATCATAAAATTTGTAGTTGTTTCATTAGGACACAAGAGCTATTTTAGAGGAATTAATAGAGGTTCCTATATTAGTCCCTCGAAAATAGCTGTTTATTTAAGGTATTTCTTTCATATTATCTCTTCAAGATATTAAATCTTTGCAACTATTGCATTTAATTTTCTTAAAAACTGCTAAGTATAGTATTACAGGAAGAACTTCTCAATATTTATTAACATCATCCTCTTTGATATCAATTCTAAATTTATACAAATCTAACTTTTGCTCCTCTATCACTTCATCCCAGTTTGGTTCTTATAAATTTTTAAAACAATTTTATTGCATTTCTGATTGAATGGTAAGCTCAATTTTAAAACTGATAGCATTCTTATTTTTTTCACATTCAAACACTTGCTGTATACTATACTTATCCCAACTAAATTGCCGGTATTGACCAAACCTGACCACAAGGTGATCAGTTTGAAATTTGTTAGGTAATATGTATTGTATTTTCAATTCTTCTATGCAATAATTGGTCAATTCTAGAAATGCATAGGTTGTATGATGCAAAGCAATGAAAGTTTCGTTTGTTAACTTATTTCTTCCATAAATGCTATTCCAAGATTCTAACCGTTCGCAGAATACAGAGAGAAATCTAAAATGTTCTTCATTCACTCTTAGTGGATTACAGTATTTATTTCTAAACCGACAACCTTTATATGGTGTTTTTACATTCATTATTGTCCACCAAATATAAAATATGTTTATATATTCTGAAACTTCTGCATAATTAGGCAAACATTTCTGTTTTTCTTTGGTCAATAATTCCTGAACAGTGTTTTTATTAAAAATTTTCAGAACAAGATTAACATTTTTGCCTTTCAAGATTAGTAGGGGAAAGTGCCTTTGAGGTCCATTTATAACAATATTTCAAAATTGAGTGAGATTCCTGGGCATGAAATTTCTGTAAGGTACAAAATAGGGCTCTTTGGATACTATCTAATTCATGATTTCCATTATGACAAAATTTTGGGATAAGCATTCATTTATGTGCATCTTTTTGACCCAGCCAATTGTTTCTAATGCATTTAAATAGATGGACTGAGTCGAAGAGGAAGAAGAGAAGTCGAGACTTTATAACTAGGTGTGGATATACAATGGAAATCTTTGGGGAACTGCAAAAGAAAGATATAGCTTTTTTATTTATAGCATTATTATCTGTTATGATTGATAATATTTGAAAGCCTATCTGCTCTAAACCAATATGTCAAATAAATTCTCAGGTTTAAGACATTTAGTTGGCATAACATGCACAATATCCTTATATTGGGAGAATACACTGCTAAGCATAAAAGCAAAAGCACCTGTTGCAGCTTCATTGCTCTTGTCAGATAAGTCAACAATATTACCACTCTTGTAATCAAAAAAGGGTTTAGGCGAATTTCATCCACAAGTAAAGATACTGTGGTGTCCTTCTGCTCTAGTAACTTCAATCTATTTTTGATATTCATAAGAAAATTTTGATCATGCTGCTCAATCAAAGGATTCATATATGTTGGTAAGGTTAGTCTTTTAGTGGTTGAATAGTTAGGTGATTTTATATTTTTGCTGTCTCTTAACAATCTGTACCCTTTAGGAGAGCAGTTATATAACAATGAAGAAAATATCATCATTTTTTTTAATAATCAAGTTTATTCTGTGTCATTAAGTTTAGCTGCTCATATATAAATTTGATTGAATTAAAATGTTTCTTTGATTTTCCTTGCACCAATAGGAGAAATGACATTACCAATTTTAATATAAAAATCATATTCTGTGGTTTGGTTTGCTATTGTTCTGCGTACATTTTCTTCATGTTTTCTATCAGAATTCATGAGAATTTTGATCAGTTACATGTTTAGGAATCTTATAGTCCTCGATTTTTTAAATTTCCACATCTCTACAGAATACATGTGCTGCAAAATCAGATTCAATTACAAGAGACGGATTGATTTTTGGAAAGGGAGATTTGATGATACTGCATATAATGAGTGTCTCTTGCTGCCTAATAACACCCTAGTAATTTCTATCTAGAAAATTTAATTTCCCTTCAAGATCATTAATGTTAGGGAATTTCTTCTGCTTTTAGTATGCAACGTCGTCAGTAATACTTTGATTTAAAGCAGTTCTCCTTGAATTCGGTGACTCTCAAGAGGTTTTCAATGAAGATAAATATGAGAGACAGTTAGATAAAATTCTAGGGATAGCACCATCTCGAAGATAAGTTTTTTTGAACTTTAACTTCACCTGCGACACCTGCTTTTTCGTCAAAGGCTGACGATTCTCGCCTTATGTATTCAGGTTGAAAATGCAGTTTACATACCAAAAAGTTTTTAAAAACCAAACCTGTTTTAAATTCTTGTAAAAATCTAAGAAAATCAGCCAGCAAAAATCTAAAATATGAAGCATTTTTCTTACAATTCTTGGAAAAGTGAAGACAGTGTTCTGATTTTTCAAGGAACATAATTTTATTTATCAATTCAACAAAATATTATTAGTGACGAAGATATGTACAAATAAAGAGAGTTTTTTTTAACGTTTTTTCTTTTTTCAATTAAAATGATATATAAAAATATTTTTTACGAATAAAAAAATTCAAAAAATTGTTAAACTATTAGAATTATTTTTTATGCCTATAAAAATATTCTTTTAAGAATCTATATTGAAAATTTCTTGAAAGTTTATTTTTAAAAAAAGTGAGGTTTTCAGCTTTTAAAAACTTTCTCAACTTTTTTAATGTGTTGTGAATTATAAAGACATGAAATTAACTAAATCCTTAAAGTTTCAATTGAATTTAATCGCTTTTTAAAACAAAACTTTGTTTTAATGTGTTGTAAATTGCAAAGACATGAAATTAATTCAATTAAAGTTTTATTCACGAATAAAACTATCCCAAAAAATGTTAGAATGATTAGAATTGTTTTTATGCCTATAAAATATTCCTTTATGCATTCATGAATGAATAGATATCGAAAATTTCTTTAAAATTCATATTTAAAAAATGACGTTTTCGCTTTTAAAAACTTTCACAACTTTCTTTTTAATGGGTCATCAAATAAAAAAAACCTGAAATTAATTTAATCCTTAAAGTTTCAATTGAATTTGATAGCTTTTTATTACAAAACTTTGTTTTAATGTGTTGTGAATGACAAAGACATGAAATTAATCCAATTAAAGTTATTTTTTAATACAAAAAAAAATTACTCACTCGGCTGAATTTATTAGGAGAAAAATTCTCTCTTTTGATTGTACGAATCCAAACATCAGATAATTCTTCATCTTTAGGAAAAGAAAATACATGAACTTTAGAGCCGTTTTTATAATTCCCTTTGCAATTTGGTACAACTCATCTATAAGGCATTGTTTTTATTTATAAATGAATCCCATATTTAAAAAAAAGATACTGATAAATGATTTAAAAACACCACCGTAAAAATCTAATACACAGCCTTCTTGAAAGTTTGGCTCAAGATGATGATGTCACGTCACAATCGAACAGGCCTTATATATTTCAGTGGTCACGATATGACACTATACTGCATCCAGTTGTCAGGCCCGAGTTTTGGAACTCTGGGGAGTGTGGAATACTACGTTGTTGCCAATTCTCCTAGGTCCACTCTGTTAGGATCTGTTAGGTTTTAATATACTAAGCTTTTTGGCAAAGATGTAGCACAAGGTCATATTAATGGGGCACCCAATGAAACTCGAACTCACTCGTTTAGGTTTGATAGTCTAGATTGCTATCCATTACACAACCCGAGGTATCCTTAAGATCAGTTAGGTTTAGAAGACAAACGATTAATAAAACAAATAAGTGGAATTTAAAAAAAAATGCAATGGAACATTGAAAATATAGTTATGATTACAATTAAACATTTATAAACTAATCAAATTTTGGCATTAAATTACCAATAAGGAGCTAATCTGCCGTCAAAAAAGCGAAAAAAAGCGAAACCAAACCAAACCAAACAAAACCTTAACCATATAAGAACAAGTGATATTACGTGGGTAGATTTGACAGTAATGCCTCGCATTTATTACAGTGGAAACGACGATAGATACAGAGGGCTTTATTTGTCTCTGCCTCCCACCAGACAGAACTTGACACAAGGTCAGTAACCCGAAGGTCAATTAATGTTGGGATTAGAGGAGAAGAAGGTCGGGCACGAGCCGAGGCTCGAGCATTGCTGTACTATGCTGGTCATCGGCCCACTTAGTGCAATGTGGGTCTGATGAGCCTAGCTGGACATGAACCCAAATCTTGGTCCAGGCACATATGCCTGATTATAGCTTAAACTGGACAGCAAGGACCAGTGCTATACAAGATTGTCAAAGATATCAATAATGTAGCTCGCCCACCCAAAGGTGGCCCAAGCGAAGGTAGGAGCCTTTTGGCCTCAAATCTGTCTTTGTTGGAATGTGTCCGGAGGGTCAAAGCCAACAGCAAATTAATATCGTCGGCCTCGACAGATACAGGGGGCTCTCTCGGTTACAACACCTTTCCACATAGTCATCGTTTTTCTCTTGCATTGAACCAGAACATTTACCTGTACCTGTAAAATCTACACCAGCCATAGTGACCTATTTTACCCAAGCTGCAATAAAGGAGTCTGTGTCAGAAAAATCTTGCCAGCAAAGTCCTTGGATGTTACCAGATTGTCGCTCGTTTGCTATCTATAACAAAGAAAAAAAAAAGGTTACTGATGGAAAAGTTCGACCTCTACCTTTATACCATCAACATACGTGAGACAGTATAACAGAATATTATTTTCGGATTGAACCTTTTTCCTCGTTGTATAGATGTATTTTTTTTTCATGACTGGTCAAAATGCACAGCCAATGGTGGTTACTCTGGGAGAAAATTGTTTTATAGCTCGATCTAATTGTACTTTTTTTTTGCTTTTTGCAACCATCGTAACTTTCATGGAAATGAATAGGAAGGGTTACTTTCTGAGCAACACTCTCATAAGCGCACCAATGCCCTTTTCTTTGTGAATAAATCGTGTTTTGTAGTTGAAAAATTGTTATATGCTAATCCCTTGCTGCGGAGTTTAGAATACGCTGACTGTAACCTGGGTATGACACTGAACTACATCTGGTTCGGAGACCAGTTTTGGAACTCAAGGGAGTGTGATACAACCCATCACTGATATTACTCCCTCTTCTACAAAGTTTTAGTATCTATTAGGGTCCCATCCATGAGTCAAGTATATCTGTATGCAAACTATTTGTATTAGACAGGAATAACTGATGTTATATATATTTACCAACCCCTCCGCTCAGGCAGGATATGACACAAGGTCAATTTTAAGCGGAGTTTAACAGGTTTGAATTCAGAGTTTTCCTTCTCCTAGAATAGTTGCCTCATCAAGACTGAAGAACCCAGTCTGCCCTACTATTTATCCATAGCTGGAAGGAGAATAATTGGAGTCATGCCTTTCCCAACCGTGCGCAAATATCATAAGAAACTACACAAAAAAATGTAAATATGAACATACAATGGACGCAGTTTCCTAACGTCTTGAGATGAAATAACTCGAGATGGGTTGACATGCCGTTAAAATCAACCAATCAATCAATCAATCTTAAGAAACAAGTACACAAAAAATGTAAATATAAACGTATAGTGTACACAATTTCCTAACCTCTTGGCATAAAACAACCCCAGACAGTTTGACATGCCGTTCATATCAATCAATCAATCAAATCAATCATTGTTCTATGCATAGCTTTTATTGTGCTTCCGGTATCTGTTGTGGATTTTGTGGAAAAAAAATAGAAAAAATTGGTAGTCGAGAGAGACATCTAGAAAGCGCCAGATACATAAAACGAGGCTGATTTGCATTATGTAGTCAGAGTAAGATAAACAAATTTAAACTACAATTACAAGTCGGTTGTCACAATGGTCGAAGTAGCCATTCTCAATACAATACACCCTGGCTAAATCCCTCCAAACTGGAACGGTCAATTTGGGGAAAATGGCTCCTAAAGTCTGTTTTTCCATTCTACAGTTAATTTGATGCAATTCAGGAAGAAACCCAATCAAACAAATTTACACATAGATAATAATAATAATAATAATAATAATAATAATAATGATTTCTAAACACTCGTAGACACACACACACACACACACACACACACACACACACACTCATGCGCACATCCACAAATATAAATGTACGCATTTACATTCATCGATGCATGTGTTTTCATCTCCAGTATTTGTAATTAAGTACATACACGGGTACAAGTAGCTAAAGATGCATATGCAAAAGTAGCCTGTATCTATATGTGTCTGAATGCGCATGCGCTAGCGCATGCTCATCCAGGCTTGTCAGATGATTTTATGATACTTTTTTTTATATTCGAAGGAAAATATTTTGAATTTTAGAGATTCCTGTGGTTTACAGACCACAAAGTGAAAGATGTCTGGGCACCAAATGAACAAACACCAAAATATGTACACATACATGTGTATTATATTGACTGAAATATATATATATTTCTATATATATATAAAACACACACACATACACACACACAGACACACACATACATATATAGCGCGCACACACACACACACAAATATATATATATATATATATATATATATATATATATATATATATAAGAAGCCCAATAAACATTGTTTTTCGATATTTTTTTCTTAATGATCTCTGTAAAAAAGTCTAGTAATCTCCATTGAATAAAGATGCAAATAGGCGCTTGCGCAATTACATCGGCTGACGAGTCAGTATTTGTTTGTTTAGTGATGTTAGGTCATAGAAAGTATTTAGAAAGAAATAACAATTTTTCAAACGGGGCATAAAACATTTCTCAGTTTGGTGATTTCTCTAATTTACAAATATTCATTTTGTTTTTGCTTAAAGAATTTGGAAACTGAAGGCAAAACAAGTCTTCAAATTTTCACATTTACAAGCTCACACACATGACAGACGCACACAGCGTGTTGGCTCAAGCACGAGAGCGCACTGGCGCACACGCACGTACCTCTCTCTATATATCAAAGTTATCATTAAGTTTATATATATACATGCGATATCTCCAAAAATGAGAGCGTTAATGTTAACTTTGTACTAAACCTAAGATCATAATAATCACCAACACGAACCAGCGACACAGAATTCCTTAACCCTCTCCCTCTCTCTCTCTCTCTCTCTCTCTCGGCAGGGTTAGGGTTAGGATTACTATCCATCATCGTTCTAGGTAAGTCATCTAGGCGGTACTCAGTGTCTACACAGTGTTGATAAATATAAATTTTTGCTAGTCGTCGAACACTGGTGAGTTCATGTGGAGGGTCCATTGGAGAACGTTGCTTATGAGTTTGTCCTTGCTTCTCTAGCTTTCTGGGGTTATTTTCTCACAAGGGTGATTTGCGAGATGAGGGTAAAGGACAGCGCGCGTGCACGCGCGCACACACACACACACAAATTTACACACACACACACATATATATATATATATATATATAACTAAACTATAAGATTCTTATAGTGCGAAAAAAACAACAACAGATAATGTAATTTGTAAATAAAGATGATACAAACTGATATCTGAGAAAAAAAAAATCATTAAAAAAGAATAGGTTAACGGCACCAGTACTATTTGAAAATAATCAAATAGTGCTGTGATGCCTAGCCAAAAGGAAAAAAAAAACACCGGCAGAATCAACTAAGCTAAACGTAAAAAGTGCTCGATACACTAAGTAGAGCGAATTTGAAGTAATAAAGCCTACAGAGTCAGACCAATCTAGCTAGGTTTCACCAACTAGATCACCAGGAAAAATCTAAGAAACGTTGGGTCAAACGACATTTTATCGGACATTGGCATAATGGTTAGAGTGTTCGACAATGGCTCGGGAGACCTGGGTTTAATCTCAAGTCGAGTCATACCAAAAACTAAAAAAATGGTACTTGATGCTACCTTGCATTATAAGGTAAGGATCAAGGGTAAAGTGGAGTAATCCAAGGAAAGGCGTAGCGCCCTCCCCTACACCTTGGTGTTGTAGCTATCGAAAAGGGAGCCTGTGAGTCACCCTCGACTACGGTCGCCAACTTTATTTTTTACTTATAGACTTCTCGCAAAAAATACAGAATAATCACACTTACAGGATGTCCCCTTTGGTTTTCTATATACGAGTTAATCAATTAATGAAAAATATGAAGCAAAATATTTTTATTTGATTGCTGAACATTCTGGTCTTATGAAATATATCTTAAACAACTAATATTGAATTATGTAAATTAATAGTATATTTTTTTACAATCCATGCAGGGGAAGATATCATAGAATAAGCCAATATTGGATAAAAATTATGAATTTTATTGTGAGATGAAAAAAGTCCTCTTAGTGTGGTATTTCCATGATTTTTGCCAGGGGGAAGTGAATACTGATAGTATAATATTTGATTCGAAATAATTACATTTTGGTGTCTTTGGTTTCAAGAAATTTAACTTTTTATAAAATAATGATGAGAGCAAAGTGTACTAATTTATGTGTAAAATTGCATATATATGGTTGGTTGGTTGGTTGGTTGATTGGGTTTTATGGCATATCAACCTTTGTATTTAACGCCAAATCGATTTTATGAAAATTATCAGTTCTATTTCAAACAATTCAGTTTAGCATGAGTACACAGTTTAATTGTCAAAAAGATTTCTATTTCAAGCTATTCAGTTTAGTCAAACAGTTCTAATTCAGCTAATTCAGCTTAGTGTAAGTACAGATCTTGTTTACACACCGTTAAATGTCAAAACAATTCTATATTAAACAATTCAATTTAGCGTAAGTACAGTTTTAATATCAAAAACAGTTCAATTTCAAACAATTCAGTTGAGCATAAGAACGCAATTTAAATGTAAGTACTCAGTTAATTTGTCAAAAACATTTCTATTTCAAGCTATTCAGTTCAGTTAAACAGTTCTAATTCAAACAATTCAGTTTAGCATAAGTACACAGTTTTTTTCTATTTGACCCATAGATAGGTGCTACAACTCCGGACCAGAGTGGACCTGGGAGCGATGGCAGTGAAGGGTTGCTCTGCATTCCTCAAAAATCACGCATCACTGGAACCTCACAATCAGATTACTTAGTGTCATATCTAGGACACTCGTTTTGGTGGTGAGTTTTTTTACCCCTCTGCAAAGGTGCAGTCGGTGTATTCTACATCCCTAGTCACCAATTTGCAGGACTGCGATATCAGCAGGGGGAGGAGAGTACCAGTTGTGTAGTGGCTAACGTACTGGACTGCAATATCATCTTGAACGAATTCTAGTCTCGTTATTACGTTCTTTTTTTAACTGATACTCTTGGGAAATATGTGATCATTAACTAAGCCACAAAAGTTGCTATGCCATTAAAATAACAAAGAAGCCTAAACAAAAAAAAAAAACAAAAAACAATAAACAAAAAACAAAACGAAAAACAAAAATCAAACAACCATTAATTCAGCAAACATTTATCATGGACATATTTTTATTCGAGTAAAGCATTTAAAACGATCTAACGATAAGAATAAATCAATTTCCTGTCCAATTTGGAACTAGAGTATAAATCAAATTCCTTTCAAGACTAGCATTGTTTTTTTTTCTCTTACTCAAAATAGATTAAAATTTTATAGGTCCCGGAACTACAGATTCAGTGAGGCCTCATTGATATTTTCCAAAGCGAAAGCACTTAAAGAACAAGTAATCTAAATATTTTTGTCCTTGTAAAAATTATTGAAAATTTAAAAAATCGCTTTGTGTTGATATCTTAGAAACAAATTTCTTCTTCAATTTTTTAGTTGACATGAGATCAAGTCTTTTAAGTCGTTCTTGTACCATCATCGCTCTGGTTATACTGTTTAAGATGTTTCATCTTGGATAAACTCCTGTTTCCAGTCACAATTAAGTCAAATAAATCCATTATGCAACATTAGGGAATGAAAACGTGCTTAGAGGAACGGCTAGCGGCGTAGAAAATGGAATCGGTGATCCGAGCTCAAATCCTGGCCAAGGTTATTTGCATTTCACATCTTTCTGATGCAGCAATTCATCTGTTCTCCTCTTAGTTATGAATAAATAGTAGGGTTGATTGGGTTCTTTACCCTTGGTTAGGTAACCAGTCTAGGAGAAGAAAATCTCCGAATTCATACCTTCAGTACTTTCTTTAAAAATTACCTTGTGCTGCATCCAAGGGAGAGGTTGGGTAAATATATACAGATTCAATTCAGGGAGAAGTGCAAAATGAACGCATTAGTGCAAAATGAACGCAGACTACGTCCTTTGAGTTGAACTCTGCTCGACCATTTCCTTAGACGATAACGATCCACAAGAGCCAGAAGATTCCTGATTGGGTTTTATACTCATTTTTAATTATTGAGGCGACAGATATACATTTATAAAAAGAACTGGTCGATTTACAGACCAATAAAAAGTTGAAGACGAAATTTAAGAGACTATATATAAAACATATAACTGACCGTTATACAAAATGAGATAAAATTTGTTTGCCGTCCGTGATTGCAAGAGAAAGGAATCAGCGCCCAAGTCCATTTTGGGAAGGTGACATCCCCGCCCCGGCGGAAGAGAATCAGAGAGATGGTCATCAATAAAGACGGTCATGCTTGAATATTCTTAGAATCGGTTTCTTTTTCCTCGTCGGTTTTACGGTTTCAATCAAAACCTGCGAACGGCTAATCTGTGTCTTATGAGAATCAATACAACGTGGGGTTGGGTTGTTTGGTAGGCAAAATTGTACAGGATGCGATGAAAGATTTTGCTATGGAGTTGACCTGTACTGATCTACTTTAAACAACATGGACTTTTTGATTCGGCAATTGCATATCAAAGTAACATACGCACTGTGCTTCATTTTCAATTTTAACTTTCTCTTTGTTTTGGTTTGGTTGTATTTTATAGCGTATCAGCCTTTGTAGGTAATTTAATGCCAAATACTGTTCACACACACACACACACACACACACACACACACACACACACACATATATATATATATATATATATATATATATATATATATATATATATATATATATATACTAGGTATGATTTGTGTTTTTGAGTGTTTTACAGGTAACATTAAATGAACCAGAGTTCATTCGTCCGCACAGAGTTAAATGGTTTCAAGTATTGCTATTCAACTCTTATAGTTTTAGCGGGGTATCCTGATTGTGTATTGGTTAACGCAATGGTTTGCGGAATCGTAGTAAGCGAGTTCGGACTCCAGTCATGCTATTATGTTCCCTTTTGGACAGATATCTTTGGTCAAGGTATGAACCCCATTATCCTCCCTGCTATGGGCTAAATAGTACCAGTACTGTTCTTCTAGAAGGATGACTTTGGCATTAAATAACCTATGCCATTAAAACAAAGACACCGAACTTTATAATTTTAATAAACTTTATTAATTCATTTACTCACAGTTCAATAGTTTCAAGCATTCCTACCTAATACCAATAATTCAATCCAGTATTAATAATTTGTCTACACTTTGTTAAATGTGTATTGAAAATGATTAAAAAGTTCTATTTGACTAATCGCCGGAACCCTAATAGGTAGTACCACTCAGGATCAAAGTGAACTTGAAAATAATGGCAATGGTGGAGTACTCTACGCTTCCCAGATCTCCAAAACAGGAGCCTCACTATCAGACGCAGAGATGTTTGTTGGGGTCTTACTCCTCTGCAGAGGTGTCGATGCCGTATTATTCAACTCCAGCCGACTGGGCTGTCCTCAGATGAATATCAACGTATGTATTCTGAATGGCACCTCCTATTTTCTTTTTGCTGTGACAAGAAATTACACCTTTACAATAGATTACCACAGCTCTGGTACAGACTTTTATTTTGTTCTGGGAATTTAATACACTTCGTTAAAATCCAAGTGTTAAAAATAACCCGTTAAACCCCACACAAATAAATCGTTTTGTTTACTTTCATATGAAATACAAAATATTTTGATACCACTTCATGAAAGTTAAAGATAATTGATTTCTCTAAAAAATCAAATAAAAACATTCAATATATGATTAAACGTAAAAAGTGGCTTTGATTAACAAAAAAAAATTAGTTTTTAGGCCATTCAATGTTGATCCTATTTAATTAAAGTTGTTCTACAAACATTACGCAAAAATGTCAATACTTCAAGTTTTTTGTTCACAATTATTTCTGGAGAACATAAAAATCTATGAAATGATAAAGCTTTAATACCGCAGCAAACAGAAATTCGAGTCAAGGATTCTAATTAGCTAAGAGGTTCATTCTCGTCACTTTAATCTTTCTTTCGCTTCGTTTTTTTCTTTTTTGGTGGGGTAATCGTGATATTGCTAATTAATTATATTTGACCTTTAGTATTTTATCCAACGAGCAGAAGATATATACGTAAAAAAAAAAAAAAAGAATTCTTCTGATATAGTCGATAACAGGTACGTGTATAAGAATGAATCAAATTATTTTTTGGTTTGATAGTCCCTTACTGGAAATTTTATTTTATGCACATGACTAAAGGTCGTTTAGAAGTATATAATATTATTAATATTATTACTAGTTACAGCCAAAGAAGTTTTATGGTATAATTAGTATATTTATTCATATACTATATAAGAGGTGGGACAAAAATACTGAGACTGGATTGTTTTTAGAAAGTGGAGTAACCCTTAATTGCTATCGTTCCCTGGTCCACTCTGGTAGCACCTGATGAGGTCCTATCTATGGGTCAAATAGAATTATTTGACATTTAAACCGTGTACTTAAGCTAAATTGAATTGTTTGAAATATAACTGTTTTTACATTTAACTGTGTGTAAACAAACGACTGATGTTTAATTGAATTGTTAGTAATACATAGCAATACTTGGAATCGTTTAACTTTGGTGATATACTAAAGTGAATTGTTTGAAAGAGAAATGTTTGATCATTTAACTGTGTAAACAAATGACCGATGTTTAATTGAATTGTTAATGATACATAGCAATACTTGGATTCGTTTAACTTTGGTGATATACTAAAGTGAATTGTTTGAAAGAGAAATGTTTGATCATTTAACTGTGTAAACAAATGACCGATGTTTAATTAAATTGTTAATAATACATAGCAATACTTGGATTCGTTTAACTTTGGTGATATACTAAAGTGAATTGTTTCAAATAGAAATGTTTGATCATTTAACTGTGTAAACAAATGACCGATATTTAATTGAATTGTTAATAATACATAGCAATACTTGGAACCATTTTATTTTGTTGATGTATGCTAAAGTGAATTGTTTGAAATAGAACTAATTGATCATTCAACTGTGTAAACAAATGACTGATGTCTAATTGAATTGTTAGTAATACATAGAAATACTTGAAAATATTTAACTGTGTGCAAACAAATGATTACTAGCAAATAGAATTATTCGTATTAGATAAAAATAAATGAAACAACCTGATTGTGTGAAAAAAATGAGCTCAGGCTGGTTTAAAAATGTGTTCTACAAAATGTGTTAATAAATCATATATCTAATATATATGTATAAAAAAGATTTAACATTAAATAACCTACAGTGGTTGATGTGCCATAAAACCAAACCAAACCTTCATTGTTTTAAATTTCAAGTCGATTATGATCCGAAGCCCTTGTACCTGTTCGGGTCCCATCTATGGGTCAAAACGACCTGTTAAAAGATTATTTGTATTCAATAGGACAGAGTAAAAAATCCGTTTAAGAAATAACTACATAAAAAAGTAAACGTATAATGTGATTCTCTACATAAAATAACACAAGACAAGTTGACATTTCGTTAAAATCAATAAGTATTTAATTGTTTTTATTTCAAAATTTAAATGAAGACTTGTGCATAAGTAAGTAACTTATTTAAAAAAAGAATTGTATATAGATGTCTCGATGAATTGGTGCAAGTTCCCGGTACAGTTTGCAATATTATACAATATTTACTTATATAGTCTTCATAAATTTACTTATATAACCTTCCTAAAATTACTTACATAGTCTTCATAAATTTACTAAGATAGTCTTCATAAATTTGTAGTAGATATGTTTGCTTCGACCTTTGATAAAAATTAGAAAATTACCACCCTTAGAAGATGTGCACTTTGTTTTTAATTTTTTATTTAGCCGTAAATAAACTATAAACAGATTAGACCAAAAACATTTTTCTTACTATATGAACATTCTGGCTTCGTGAAATATTCCCTGAAAAACTAGATTAAATTATATGAATTGAATAATAATTCCATAATATTTTCTTCTGAAGCGATGTGAAAAAATTGTATTGATTTAGAAATGATGCTGGAAATTTTGTCTGGTGCCGTTCATATGAAATACATAAAGATGACTGCCGGCAGAAAACAAGAAATTTTCCCAAGTGATTCATCTTATGGGGGTTGTATGTCATTTAAAAGACCAAGGGAGACGGTAATCATTATCTGAACGATCAATGCACATGCATTCACTGAAATCTTAGGTGGGGTGTCTTCGTGGCGTAATGGATGGACTGTTGAATCGTAGTTAGCGAGTTCGAACTCCTGTCGCGCTATTACGTTCACTTTCAGACAAATACTCTTGGGAAAGGTATGAACGCCCTTATCTTCCCAGGTATGGGTTAAATAGTACCAGTACTCTTCTTCTAGAAGGATATATTTGGCATTAAATAACCTTAGAAGGTTGATACACCATTAAACAACAAAACAAACAAACAAATCATTGAAATTTTGGATAATTTTCAAATTCTGTCGATAGAGGTTTAATGATCATGAAGTAATTTTTCAAGATTATTATTCAGTTTGTCACAGAATAAAGGAAATTAAAGATTTTCTTCGGGAAAGGTGTAAAAAGGGAATTTTATGGCCAAGTTGTCCTAAAAGCTCAAAGAGGGGCAACTAAATATTAATTCTAATTTTTTTGTTGAAAAAATTCTCTATGTTTATTCTCTACATTGAGTTATTTATAATATTGCCCTTTGGATGGTTTTGAAAAATATATCATTATTTCAGACAATTTAATCCAGTTTGTTTAAGGGGTACTTTATGAAGCCAGAATGTTCAGTGAATGAATAGAACATGTCTTGAGCCTAATCTACAATCTATTTATTCACCGATGAAAAAAACAAAAAAAAACAACAAACAACAAAAAACAAAACAAAACAAACAAAACAAAACAAAAAACAAAAAAACAAAGGTAAACGTTCTCTAAGTTTACTAAATCCATCGTTTTTGCTAGGCTGAAATTAACAAAAAAGGAAACATGAATTGTCTTCGAATATTACCGAGACACTCATTCCCGCGAGTTCTCTATGGGTTGAAGCACCTCTAAGTCATCTTTTGATATAGTATGAAGCTGTATTGTATTTATTTTAATATCAGTTTCGTCTTCAAATGTTCCTGTTGGAATGAATTTGCAATTTGGAAACGAAGAAAAATGTCAAACGGAACCCTGTTTTGTATAGAGGGTTCGGTACTTGTATAATCATGTGTTTCACAAAAACTACTGATAAGACATCTGCAGACCTGGCACTGACTCGTTAAGACATCATCTATCATGATTATTCATTATATAAGCTGGTTATCTTTAACACTTTAATTTTGAAATTAAAGAAACTGTAAAGATTTAGTCTCGGCGTATTTTGATCACACCACATATGGAAGTATGATTTCTACAAGTTATCACCCAATTTCTCTCATCTACCTCAAAGATAGTGACATGACAGTGACGGAATGCTTTTATTGCATCTAGTAATATAACAAAGTATGCATATCCTTTCAAACAGCGTAATTAAACTTGAAAAAAAAACCCCAAAACCCTCCCCCAAAAAATACCCACCGCCATCAAAAAAAAAAAAAAAAAACCCATCCAAACCCAGACAACTGGAAACAAACAGCATGAATTCGAAACAGCTTCGTCGATTCCATTATTATAATAGGAGAAACATTCCACTACATTGCGGGTGGATGAGTACGTTCCTGTAAGGAAGACCTCAGAGGAAGGTTTTTAAAAGTTCAAATAGCTAAGTGGGCAGAGTGTTCGCCCATGGCCAGGGAGAGTGGGGTTCAATCCCAGTTCGAGTTATACCAAAGACTCAAAAAATGGTTCTTGATACCTCCTTGTTTAACACTCAGCATTACAAGGTAAGGATCAAGCGTAAATCGGAGCAATTCAAGGAAAGGAATAGTACCCTACCCTACGACTCAGTGTTGTAGCTATTGAAAAGGGAGCCTTCGGGTTACCTTCGACTCCGGTCAACAAATTTACTTTATATATATATATATATATATACTAGTACCACACACACACACACACACATATATATATATATATATATATCGAGAGAGAGAGAGAGAGAGAGAGAGGTTGATTGAATCACTCCTTTATGGATTACCTTCTTGAATGCGTTTGAATGATCCTTTCCATTGATCAAATCTTGATACTTTTTGAACACGCAACGATTTTGTGTGTGTGTATCTGTAAAGGGAAATGTCTGCATAAAATGATCGTTTTGAAAAGAAGTTGATTCATTTTTAACTTCAGTCTTTTTAAATGAACATTTTATCAACGTAATTCGCCCTATTTCAACTTGTAATTTCAGCTGTTTTAAAATTTTCCTCACAAGCATGTCACCTCCATTAAGAACTTGATAAGCTTGGGCTCACACGTCTAAAACGTCACCAGTTACCCAGCAATTGGGATGAAGTGATTTGGAATCGAGCCGATTTAAACGTGTCATTCTTTGGTTAACTCGAGATCCTTTCTAGCGTAAATTCAAAAGGAAATTGCTTTGTTAAGAAATAATTTTCCTTTAAAAAATATATGGATCAAAGAAATCTGTTCTAGTTGACGGCAATTGACTTTATACACATGAAGCAACATTTTGGGAAAACATACTGACTGCTGTTCGCAATAGCACACTTAATTATTTGAGTGCATAAGGAGTAGTTTCTTTACTCCAAAAATTATTTTCTGAACATCTACGATACAACTTTATTTTTAAAATAACTATTATTTTTACATAACCAAAATTATCATTATATTTGTATACTTATTGCATTCACGTTCGGACTCTTGCATTCGGTAAAAGTGAACGTCCTTACCCTCCAGCTATTGGTTAAATAGTACCACAGCTATTCTTCTACAAGGATGTCTTTGGCATTAAATAATCCAGGGTGGTTGGTATGCCATTAAACAAAAAAAATTATTTGTATACAGAATCGCCCATAAATAAGTACAGCCACATCAATTCTTTTTATCCTGTCTGTCGGAGGGACCGAGAATATGACAACTGCATTTACTGCCGCGGGATAACACCCCACCAAAGGGTGTCCCAGATATGACACTAAATTACATTCAGTGGTGAGGCTGCAATTTGGGAGTTCTGAGGAGTACAAAATACCCTCTTTATTACAATTACTACCAGATCCTCTTTAACCCGGAGTGATAGAACTAATAAGGGTCCTAGATATTGGCCAAATAGATCTCTTTGAAAAAATGTTCGCCAATTGGCTGGTAGACTTGGGTTCAATTCCAGATCGATTCATACCAAAGACTCAAAAAATGGTACTTGATACCTCCTTGCTTAACACTCAGCAATATAAGGTACGTATCAAGAGTAAAGTGGAGCAATCCAGGGAAAGGAGTAGAGCCCTCTCCTACACCTCGGTGTAGTAGGTATTGAAAAGGGAGCCTTCAGGTCGCCCTCGACTAAAGGGAGACAACTTTACTTACTTACTATTGGATTTGAATAATCGTAACTATATAGTTGCGTGAAAACACATTATTATTATTGTTATCATTATTTACTTCTTGAGAGTTTTTCACACCAGCGTTAGTTGATGGACTTTCACAGGAGTTTGAGTGGCAGCAGGCCTCTTTAAGTCTCCATGACTCTTCTCAGTATTCTGGCCGATCTCAATAATGCAGAACTTTAGATTGTTTCCACTCGTCCTCTTATTTCCGAGTCCCCCAGTCCCCGTAAAAATCCTTTGGTGTCTGTACTAAAAGCACCAAATCCAATGGGTATAAACGTCACTTTCATGTTCCACAGTTTCTGTAATTCCCTCGTAAGGTCGAGGTATTTATCCTTCTTTTCACTTTCTTTTAATTTTACTCTGTGGTCAGCCGGGACAGCAAAGTCACGAATTTTGCATGTTCTCTCTTTTTTTGTTTATTATAAGGTCTGGTCATCTGGCAAAGATTAGGTGATCCGTTTGCATGTCAAGATCTCAGAGGCGTTTGTGTGTGTCATTCTCCTGGACTGATGTTGGGTTGTGTATATAGCATTTGTTCGTATGGTCAAAATTCAATTTCTTGCACAATTCCCGGTGGATCACCTTGTCCACCCAGTCGTGTCTAGTCTTATACTCTTTCTGTGCTATCTTGCTGCATTTGCTGATTATGTAATTGATGTTTTCGTCTCTATCACCATATAACCTACATATGCTGTTTTGTTGCGTCTTATCTACATTTTGTGCTTTAATATGATAGGTTCTTAGAGCATTGTTTTGTGCTGCTATCAGGAGAGATTCAGTTTCACGCTTAAGGTTTTTACTTTCTTAGCCACATCCATGTATTCTTGTGTGAGGTGTCGCTTTATTATTATTATTATTATTATTGTTTACTCTTTTTCGAGTTTTTCACACCAGCGTTTGCCGATGGTTTCTCACTGGAGTTTGAGTGATAGCAAGTCTTCTCAAGTTTCCAGAATTCTTCTCAGTATTTTGGCCAATCTCAGTAATGCTGAAGTTTTGTTTATTATAAGGTTTGGGCATCTGACAGAGGTTAGGGGGTTAGTTTGTATCTCAAAATCCCAGGGAAGTTTGTGCGTCTCATTCTCTTGGACGTATTCTGGGTTGTGTATTTACCATTTGTTCGTATGGTCAAATTTCAATTTCTTGCACAATTCCTAGTGAATCACGTTGCCTACCAAGTCGTGACTAGTCTTATGCTCTTTCTGTGCTAACTTGCTGCATTAACTTACAATGTGACTGATGGTTTTATGTTTTATGTGTAAAGAAAATTGTCATTATTCCATTGAAACTTTGTTTAACTGCTCTGGATAACGAGATTTAGAAATCAACATATTTTCTATGTAAATTCATCAATGCTATTAGTTTCACGGAGGCGCTCGCCTGTTGTTGACGATTGTACATTTTAGGCCAGTGTTTTCTCGGCTATGTTTCATATACATATTTACCAACCCCTCCACTCGGGCAGGATATGTCACCAGGTCAATTTTTAAGCGGAGTTTCACATGCAGAGTTTTCCTTTTCCTAGACTAGCTGCCTCACCAAGGCTGAAGAACCTAGTCTGCCCTACTATTTACCCATAGCTGGGTGGGGGAGAATAATTGGATTCATACGTTTCCCAAGGGTATTAGTGCTATGTGAAATGCAATCAGTCTCGTCCAGGATTTGGACTCATGTCACCGTGTCCATTTCCTAAGACGATAACCATTACACCACGGGCACCTCGGCTATGTTTCATATAGCTTGTTAATTTTAATAGCCTTAACACACACACACACACACACACACACACACAGAGAGAGAGAGAGAGAGAGAGAGAGAGAGAGAGAGAGAGAGAGCAACAACTCATTCTAATCATCGTCTCTTTTTATAAGACGTCAATAAACAATGGACATATCGTTCTTAAGTACTGAGAAAAATCATAGACATGAGCAGAAATGATGAACAGCTTCTGCTTTCTCCCATCCATAAATGTTAATTATCCTTACATGTCATTTTAGTCTTAACGTCATGTACACCTGGGGAGTCAGGCTCATCTCGCATCTGTGGCCCGAAATCATGGCTATTATCTTGCAGCGAACATGCACCAACCTTTTCCCCCTTTACTCTTGTCTTTGATTTTCAACAGAACGAACAAAAAACTCACAACTGTGAGATATGCGTAATCATTTTGCATTTGTTTTCTGTTGATTACGTATCATTTTTTTTCTGTGTTATTTCAAAATATCAACTTGGATTGCGGTTTGACAAATGGAGAAAAATCCTTTCCCTTCAACTGCTCAGTTTCATTTCGATTCCTTAATCAAAATTAACTTTAACTTATTTAAAGTATGTTACATTGTTGTTGTTTTTTAATTTAAAATACGTTGCATGGTTCTTTTATTTAAAGTACGTCCCATTATTTTTTTATCTAAAGTACGTTACATAGTTTTTTTTATTACTTATTTATCACTGGTTACTTCTTTGTTTACATCGAGCGTGGCGTACAGATGACAGCTTCGGGTTCTTTCAAAGATCTGATATGACTCCTAACACTTCTAAAATTCAATAAATATTTTGAATAAATATCTAATTATATTATTTTCCAGATTGTGGGGGGAGTTGTATTAAACTAAATTTAAAAAAAAATGGTTTCTACGAATTTTTCTGGGTTGATCGGCCATTGAAATGGAATTAATTTCTTTTTAGCGGCTCGAAACTGACCGCGACTGAAAATGTCTAAGATCTCTCCTATAAGTACTTACCCATATGACATACGGGTTACAAAATTCTTTGTCGCAATCAGCTTAGAAGAAAGATTATCATTATTAAAAATAACGACCGTTGAGTCGCTTTCGTTTTGTTGTTTAATGGAATATCAACCTTCTTGGGTTATTTAATACCAAACCCATCCTCCCAGAAGAACAGTTGTGATTCTATGTTACCCATAGCTGGGAGGATAAGGAGATTCATACCTTTTCCAAGTATATTTATTCGAAAGTAAACGTAATAGCGCAACTGGAGATCGAACTCCCTTACTAGGATTTCGCAGATCAGCGCTTTAACCATTATTTAAAATAAGTATTCGTATTCAAAGGAGTGAAGCTAGCAGTATTTATCCATAGGACAGACGGTTTGTAAGATGGCCAATATAAAAAATAAACAACGTTGAGTCGCTTTTATTGAAGTTTACAATAATTATTTTGTACTAGAGTTTTTGTAGGATGATTTTAGCTGGAGATTTTTGTTGTTAGGTATTAAAGGAAGATGATGAAGAAGTAAGATGGCGAAGGTCAAAAGGTGTTTTTAGAAATAGGTTTTTATTTGCAGCCTGGAATATTGGGTTTGCTTTTGGTGCTGCAAGACTCGTGAAGGGTTGTGAGTATTGAGACAAAATTGAGTTATGAGAAGTTGAGATGGCGGCGTGTGTCGTTGGACGTGTGAGGGATTGTGTTTTAGAGTCACCATGGTTTTTGTCCGTTTGGTGGAGAGAAGGCGTGCGTTGGTCTCCATTAAGGTGGACCAGAGGTGAATTGAGAGCTAGCGTGTCGAGAGCGGGATTATGCTAAGATCGACATAGCCAATTTTGGGGTGACATAAAGTTGTGCCTGTGCGAGGCATGTTGAATGCATCTAATTTATATTCAACTGGGATTCCTTGTAATGAATCCATAGATTAGATGGTTTCCCTCGTGTATCCATGTTGCTGCTGTTGCTATTTTAGAGCCGCAGTGAGATGTCTGCACTGGGCGGCGTTGTCCAGCTAAAAAGCATCGCTAGTGAAGAACGGCTAATGGGACGTCTGCACTGGTCGGCGTCTCCAGCCAAAGAGACTGTGTTTAGCAGCTTACAAGATTTGGTGGGCGGAAATGAAGGTCCGGGCTGAATAGGATAAGTCATCCTGATTGGTTGAAATTAAGTGTCGAATTAAATTGCGCGCCAAACCAAAATACGAAAATTTTCCTTTCTCTACAATTTATATTTAAAGAAGCTAAATAATCAGTGTTTACCCCTTTGACATAAGGGTTGTAAGATGACTATTATTAGGAATAAAGGCTATAAAATCATTTTCTTTTATTAAAGTTTGAAATAATCATTAAAGTCAACCTAACTGAACTTGCCCATATTACATACGGGTTTTAAGATGGCCATGACTAAAAATAAAGGATAAAGAACCGCTTTAACTAAAATCTAAAATAGTTATTCGTATCTAAAATAATTTGCATTGTTTCTTATTGCATATTTATAATAAGACACTTCTTTGTTTACATCGAGCTTGGTGTACAGGTTCGGGTTCTTTTAAAGATGTGATATAACCCCACAAAACTTCCAAAACATTAATAAATATTTTGAATGTGTGTGATGCTGGAAGAACATTACGCGGCCTGCTCATTGATATGTTCATTTGCACACACCCACGGGTGCTATGCAAATATGCTCACGCGGTGTACATTTGAGTATACATAAACAGTTTCAGAACAATAGCGGTCATCACTACATGGATGTCGGGCTGGGAGCAAGCTAGATTAGCAAACCTACAGGAGTGAGTTTGTTGCGGGGCCTATAAGTATGTCGACCCCGCAAAATGAATTTATGTGAATGAGAACAGCCAAAGCAATAGGAAGGAACAAAGGTGAGATTATGATAATTACAAATGACATTTATTTCGTCGTATTTACATGCGTGAATGTAAATGTCCGTGGCGGTTGTATGTGTTCGCAGCTGGGCGTTCGACGAGGGTCACTGGCGTAGGTCGAGTCGTTGAGTTCTGCTAGACGTTGGATGTTGGTAAGCTGAGGTCGGTCGAGTCGTTGAGTTCAGCTAGATGGTCGGTGCTGGTCGTTGAGTACAGCTAGATGGTAGGTGCTGGTCGTTGAGTACAGCTAGATGGTCGGTGCTGGTCGTTGAGTACAGCTAAATGGTCGATCGAGGTTGTAGATCGATATCCCTGGTTGTGACGGTATGTTGTGGTTAACCAAGGGTGTGTCGATCGGGTTGTTGACTCGTACGACGGGTCGTACGTGAGTCAGGTGTTGCAGTGGTAGAACAGTCCGTAACAGCGAGTCGTTACGTGGACTGCGTTGTACCTTGCAAGAGCGTCGAGGTCGAGGAAAGGCTAGGGCCTTGCTGGGCCCCCTAGCCGTGCGGACGTATCGGACGGGAACGAAAGCTTTGCCGTGTCAAAGCCGTGCGAACGAGTGGACGAGAGCGAAGGCTTTGTCGGGTAAAAGCCGTGCGGACGAGCGGACGGGAACGAAGGCTTTGTCGGGGCAAAAGCCGTGCGGACGGGAACGAAGGCTTTGTCGGGGCAAAGCCGTGCGGACGAGCGGACAAGAGCGAAGGCGGGCGAGCTGACGGGAACGAAGGCTTTGCCGGGAACGAAGGCTTTGTCGGGGCAAAGCCGTGCGGATGAGCGAACGAGCGGACAGGAGCGAAGGCTTTGTCGGGGCAAAGCCGATTTGACGGGAACGAAGGCTTTGTCGGGTCAAAGTCGTGCGGACGAGCGGACGGGAACGAAGGCTTTGCCGTGTCAAAGCCGTGCGAACGAGCGGGCAGGCCATGAGGCCGAGGCTAAGATGGGCGTTATCTTAGCGCTGCGCAGATAGTGAAGCCGTAGCTAAAGGCTGGTCCGTGCCATTAGCGCTGCGCAGCTTATCGGACTATCGGAACCGAGTGAGAGTTAAGACCGGTTGGTCTTAGAATCCGTCTTCGTGTTTGCCGCCTGGCCGTCTACTTCGACTGATCATTACTGACCAGTCAGAGATGCTCTGACCCGCAGACAGAGACCTCTTATGGTCCTAAAAAGGAACTTTGTGCATACCTATGTAGGTGGAAGAAAGGTAGGTCTACCACGAGAAGTGGGGCCAACGCCGTAAGTTAAGGTGAATGCGACCGCACAGAATGCGGGATTCCTCCTTAATGAGCTTCGCCAGGAGCGCGCCGTTTAAGCGTTGAAAAGGGCTTGCTGATATTACGAAGGTGCTGTGACACACACAGCTCCAGCCGCGTGGATATAAAATTCTTTGATAAAAAATGAGTGTAGCCGTAAAGTATTTTCCTAACCTGCTATAGGCTGGCGACGACTATTAGTTCAAGTCTTATCAGGTAATTTTTGGCCGAAGTGTTTTGTAAATGTTATTAATTTTAATTCTCCCTTTTTCTTTTAGCTATAACGAAATGTCATGGTCGTTAGAAAGAAAAAGGGCTTAGTCAGTTCCGGTCGTACTCGGATATGATCGTCCTAACTCGGGTGTGTAACTTAATATGTTTAGGTTTATCAGCAGGTCGCGGCAAGGGTTTATCGGCCGGTCGCGGCAAGTTCGAGACTCATTGGGTGCCCTATTCATATGGCCTTGTGCCACAACTTAGCAAAAAGCTTAGTAAATAACTAACTTGGACGTCGGGCCGTACGTATCGCTAACGTTCCTTCTAGACTACAACCAACATTGCCGACCTAAGTCACTTTATAGAATAAATATCTAATTATATTATTTTCCTGATTAGAGCGGTTGTATTAAACTAAATTTAAAACAAAAAATGATTTCAACGCATTTTTCTAGGCTGATCAGCCATTGAGATGGAATTGTTTCCTTTTTATCTGCTGGAAACTGACCACGACAGAGAATGCCAAAGTATATATATATAGAGAGAGGGGGGGGAGAGACCTGTCTTTCACGAATATTAATAAAAGAGTGAGTTACTGAAGTTGTTCTGAGTGTATAATGGGGTTCGTACTTTTTACAGCGGAGTGGACAGTAAATTATACTGGGTAAAAAAAACAAAAAAAAAACAACAAAAAAAAAAACAGTATGAGTCGTGTTTCTTCGAACAGTTTGAAATCTTTTTGAGGCATGTCTCTAACAATTCCTGAAAATTTGTTTGCCCAGTTGGCTGGGGCTGTAGAATATACCGATTGCACCTCTGCAGGAGGGCAAGACCCCCATCCAACGAGTATCCTGTATATGATACTAAATAATCTAATGGTGAGGTGCCAGTGATGCTGGGGCTTTGGAGAATGCGGAGTACCCCTTCATTGCCATGGCTCCCATGTCCACAATGGCCCGGAATGGTAGCACCTGATATGGGTTAAATAGAATTAAACTGCATTCTTATGCTAAACTGAATTGCTTGAATTAGAACTGTTTGACTAAACTGAATTGCTGTAAATAGAAATGTTTTTCACAATTAAACTCTGCAATTACATTTAAACTGCGTACTTATGGTAAACTGAATTGTTTGAAATGGAACTGTACTTACGCTAAACTGAGTTGTTTAATATAGAACTGTTTTCACGTGTAACTGTGTGTAAACAAAATCTATACTTATACTAAACTAAATTGTTTGAATTAGAACTGTTTGACTAAACTGAATAGCTTGAAATAGAAATAATTTTGAAAATTAAACTGTGTACTTATGCTAAACTGAATTGTTTGAAAAAGAACTGTTTTTAACATTGAAACTGTACGTATGCTAAACTGAATTGTTTATTGTATAACTGTTTTGGCATTCAAATGTGTGGGGAGAAAATCTATACTTATACTAAACTGAATTGTTTGAATTAGAATTTTTTGACTAAACTGAACAGATAGAAATAGAAATGTTTTTGACAATTAAACTGAGTACTCATGCTAAACTGAATAGTTTAAAAAGAAGTGCCTATTTGTATAAAAATGGATTTGGCGTTAAATAACCAACAAAGGTTGATATACCATAAAACCCAACCAACCAACCAAACAACTGAAAATTTGGTTGAAGTCGTGCCGAAAATAGCGGAGCCTTTGTTGTACTGTCGAACGGACATCTGGTTGTAAGATATCCACAATAAGAGAAAGAGAATCAATTGTATTAAATCTTCATTTCGGAAACATTGTGCAGTATGACGTAACCACATTGCCTGTCGCGTGTGCATCTTCTCAGGTGCATTATGCATACTTTGTGCACATTGCAATCTTTGTTACTCCGCTGCATTTCCTGCTGTGACATAATATCAGGACCTTACACTGTTTTACTCTACAGATGCATACTACTGTGCAGGAGCGCAGAAGACGGTGGTGTCATAAGAATAGAGAAAAAAGAAAAGACAACATAGGGTTTTCGGGGCTGGACTAACTTGCTGATTGGGTAAGTGTGTCATTTCAGGACCTTTTTCAAGCTCTGCCCTGTCCTCCACTTTGTGTGTGGCGCGAATTCTAACTTATTACTACTATGTCTGGTCGTCGCTAACAGCTGCTTCTTTCTTCGGTGTCTAACTCGTCTCTCTGGTCTCACTTCCTATCCTGGACTGATCTCCAACTGCCAAGTTTTCAAAATCTGACTCATCTATATGTAGCCAGAAATCTCCTCCCGTTTCTGGATATGGGCCACCCAAATTTCGGATACTTAGAAATGACTCCACCCTTATCTGCTAGACCACGAGGCCACAAATGCTAGTATATGATTGACATGAAAAAACATTTTCATTCAAATTACATTTCCACCAAATTCGGATTCTATCTCTCTTTCAAACTTCTGACTTCGAATTTATAACCACACACACACACACACACACACACACACACACAAACATTACTCAAAGTATGCTTACACACCCTGACATGCAGGCCCCTTATATATATATTTGGTTAACTCACATATACAGAGGGGTAAGGCACCTCAACGAGTGTCCTGGATATGACACTTAGCCATCTGATAGTGAGGTTCCAGTAATGCTGGAGCTTCGGGGAATGCAGAGTACCACTTGATGGTCATCGCTTCCTGGTCCACTCTGTCCCGGAGTGGTAGCAACAAATAGGTTCCTATCTATGTGTCAAATAGAACTAAAAGTAAACTACACTACAGATATATATCCCCAATGGTAATGGAGGAAAACTACATGATCTTTAGAAGCTGAACCTCACCATCAGTTGCCGTTTAGTGCCTTATCTCGGTCACCCCTTTTTGGAGGTTTTACTCCTATGCCCGAGATACAGTCATTATATTCTGAGCTCCACCGACATTGTGGACATATGTATGAGTAGTATTGTTTCGCCTGTTAGAGATTTAAAAAAAATCCTCCAAAAACATGGTATTGACACTTAATTTACCTTGTATTAATGTCTTTTATAAAATCACGATAATGACTTAATTCTATCGATAAATATTAGTGATAATAAGTGATGCACAGTCTTAAAGTTTTTCAATTTCTTTCAGGCGTCCGATTGCTGTTTTTCTTCTTGTATAATCGTTGTGAACCAAATAAAACGTAGCCATTTTTATCAGATACGGCCAGGGATGATCAGCAGAGCTCAAGCGGTCAACGAAAGATAAGAGCGGATCGATGATACGCATGCTCCGTAAAATGTATCCAATCGTTGTACTGGAGACATCAAAGCTTCCGTTCTCTAGCGGCCGGACATAACCTTCGACCGTTGGCAATTTGTTGTCTCTCTCTAAGAGCACTGGGAAGAATGTGCCTGATTTGGGCTGAAAATAGAGCCTGTTATTACGTAGTTAACCTCGTGACTTTGACGTCAGTAGACTTTAACTCTTGTTGATTGGTGGGACTTTGAGTTTGGAAGAAGTCGAAAGTAGCTAGAATAGAAAAACTATATAAAGACACGAACGTTTCTGCGTGGTAGGCGCAAAGCAAGACGCATATCTATTTAATCTACATTGTTTCAAAACTCCATCTCTCCTCTTTCCTTCTCATTGCGTCTGTCTGCGCGTGTATATTGGGGAGTGTGCATATACAGATGCTGCTTGCAAATATATATATATATATTTACCAAATTCTCCGCATAAACAGGATACGATACAAGGCTAATTTTAAGGGGAGTTTAACAGATGAATTCAGTTTTCCTTCTCCTAAACAGGTTGCCATACAAAGTTTGAAGTGCACAATCCACACGACTATTTACCCATAGCTGGAGGCAGAACAGTAGGATTTATAGCTTTCCAAAGTGTATTAGCGCTATGTGAAATGCAAACAGCTTCGTCCAGGATCTAAATTCGTTTTGCCGTAATCATTTCCTGAAACAGTAACCCTTCCACCACGAGTGTCTTCTTCAGTTGCTTGCAAATATAACTCAGGAAGAAATATGACTTGAAAATCAACATTTTGGGTCGAGTATTTATATAATTGTTGGCAACCGTAGTCGATGGTGACCAGAAGGCTCTCATTTCAATAGCTACTACACCGAAGTGTAGGGGAGGGCGCTACTCTTTCCATGGATTTCTCCACTTTACCCTTGATACATACCATATTGCTGAGTGTTAAGCAAGGCGGTATCAAGTACCATTTTTAAAGTCTTTTGTATGAAACGACCGGGGATTGAATAACAAAATATAATAGAGAAATAATATAGTAATATGCCGGCTCATTTCCCAAGTGGGTAGAGTGTTCGCCAATGGTCTGGGAGACCTGGGTTCAATCCCAGATCGCGTCATTCCAAAGACCTTAAAAATTGTACTTGATACCACCATGCTTAATACTCTGCAATACAAAGTACGTATCAAGGATAAAGTGGAGAAATCCAAGTAAAGGAGTAGCGCCCTCCCTTACACCACAGTGTAGTAGCTATTGAAAAGGGAGCCTTTTGGTTGCCCTCGACTACGGTCGCCAACTTTACTTACTTTACTTATTTATATAACTAAAAAAAAAAACGTTTGGCTCATTTACGAACTTCATCGCATAATTATTGAAGATTAAAAAAGTTCTTTGAAAAAAATACTGGATTGCAACCATATAAACATTTTATCTTTTCCAGTATTCTTTTCAAAAATGTATTTATTTTATACAACGTTTCGCTTATTTATGAACTTCACCAGATAATAAGAAAAATTACATTTTTGAAATGAATACTGGAATACATAGTAGTTTTTCTAGTATTCTTTTCACGAATAGGAATAAAAATTTCCAATCATTATCTGATGAAGGTCGTAAATGAGTGAAACGTTTTATTAGATAAATAAATAATCAACCACATTTTGTTTTTCCCATCTCATATTTTTTTCATTTTGTTACACTGGTTTCAAATGAATATTTGCTGTTATACCATACACAAAAAAAAAGACATATCTATGTTATGAAATTCTTATGTAACTGTAACTCAGTATAAACGGCACAGTATAGCGTGACTTTTTTAGAGCAATGCTCTTAAAGGATTCTTTTTTCTTCTTGGATTTCTTTTTCTTCATGGCATATCAACCTTTGCAGGTTATTTAATGCCAAAGCAATCCTTCTAAAAGAACAGTAGTGGTACTAGTTAACCCATAGCTGGAACGATAAGGAGGTTCCTACCTTTCTCAAGGGTATTTGTCCGAAAATGAACGTAACAGCGAGACTGGAGATCGAACTTGCTTACTACGACTCTGCAGTCTAGCGCTTTAACCATTACGGCACGCTTAAAGGGCTATAATAAAGCTATTTACGATTCAGTGATAATTTAGTTCGTACTGAACATCATTTTTTTAAACATTTAAATTGATACGAAATGTGCTCGAGGCGTATAGAAATTGAAGCTCTATTTAGAAAAGCAGAAGCTTGCAAAAAATGAAAGGTTAATTTTCTACAAAATAGTCCTCTCGCCATTCAATACACTTAGTTTTCCAATGGTCGGAGTTGTGAAGTTATATAATTGTATTTCTATCATTGTATTTTTAACTCTGTGCAAATAAATGAATATTAAATTGAATTAATATGCATTTTGATTTAAATCCTGGAAACGGAGACAAATATAAATATTTGTGATAGATAGCAATAATAGAAATTATTTAACTGTGTGCAAACAATGAATAAGTAAGTAAAGTTGGTGACCTTAGTCGAAGTTGACCAGAAGGCTCCTTTTTTCAATAGCTAACAACGAGGTGTAGGGGAGGACGCTATTCATTTCCCTGGATTGCTCCTCTTTGCCCTTGATCCTTACCTTGTAATTCTGAGTGCTAAGCAAGGCGGCATCAAGTACCAATTTTTTAGTCTTTGATATGACTCGACATTGGATTGAACCCTGGTCTCCCGGACCATTGGCGAACATTCTACTCATTAGGCTAATGGCCCAGTAAACTAATAATAGCTATACTTTAAATCATTTGACTGTGTGCAAACAATAAATAGCAATACCTTAAACCATTTAATTGTGTGCAAACAATAGATAGCAATACCTTAAACCATTTAACTGTGTGAAAACAATAAATAGCAATACCTTAAATCATTTGACTGTGTGAAAACAACAAAAAGCAATACGCTAAACAATTTAACTGTGTGCAAACAATAAACAGGAATACCTTAAACTATTTAACTGTGTGCAAACAATAAATAGCAATACCCTAAACCATTTAACTGTGTACAAACAATAAATAGTAATACCTTAAACCATTTAACTGTGTGCAAACAATAGATAGCAATACCTTAAACCTTTTAACTGTGTGCAAACGATAAATAGCAATACTTTAAACCGTCTAACCTTTTACAAATAAATTTTAAAATGTTACCTACAAACTATTCACGTAAAAATCACACATGTATGAACAGGATTTCGCATTAAATACCCATTAAAATTCGTTATGTCATTAAACCAAATTACCAAATCTAACTTTAAATTTATAGATATTTACCAATAATTTCTATTAGTTTTTGAAAACCATATAATTGGTTGCAAAAGAGATTGATTTCGCCATTTAGTAACCCAAGAAATAAAACCAACCTACAAACCAATCAAACCAAACCAAATATAGTAAATATGCTGCGCGAGGAAGAATTTCCACTAATGATTATTTTTAGCTGACAAAGCAAACGAAGACGAGTGTTGTCAAGCAATAGCAGAATTTTTCCGGCTTCTTTTGTCTTTAAATGGCATTCTTTTTTGATTAAAGCGTCCCTACTTCCCAGGAGGTTACGCTGTGAAGTAACAGATTTAGAAGGCCTCTACAATTCATAATAAAATACAAGCTTCATTTCATTCTAGCATTTGTCAGTTTCGCGAGACTATTGATCTGACCTGGATAACGGCACTGATCTTAGCGAGTTTTTAAGAACGACCAGCCGCTGATCCAAACAGTAGGTCTCTCCTCTTTAAAAACACTGATGCTGTTCCAGAGAAGAGCAAAGGGCTATATAACACGGCGTTAGTGTCGGACTGCCGCTAGAACTCCATCTTTTGACTTTGTCATTCACCGCGGGAAGTTACCGTCATAGAGGATTTGAAATCACAGTTTTCTTTCTCCTAGAACAAGGGTTGAGATGCTGCAAAAACCAACCAACTTAACAACCAACCATATAATTACTTGCAAATTATTAGTATTAGAAAAGAATACTTGAAACCATATAATTTCATGCAAGTTTTTTTTGTATTATGAATTATTATTTGAATCTGTAATTGTTTGCAGATTATTATATTACTCCTTGCGAGATTTTTCCACACCAGCGTGAGTTCATGGTTTTTCACTGGAGTCTGTGTGACAGCAAGTTTCCCCAGGTCTACCGGACTCTTTTCAGTATTCTGGGCGACTTGAACACTGCTTTAGTTTGGATAGTCTCAGCTCGTCCTCTGATTTCCCACTACTCTGGTCCTTTAACTAAGCCTTTGTTGGTTGTTCAAAGTGCACCAATTACAATTGGTTTCATTCTCACCTTTATGTTCCATAGATTTTTTAGTTCTATGGCAAAATGTAATTTTTTTTTCGTTTTCTTTGATTTTTCACTCTGGTTGGCCGTGACGGAAAAGTCTACTATTTTTTCAGGTTCTTTTCTTTTATTTATTTATTTATTTTTTTTGTAAACTATCAGTAAGTCGCATCTTCTAGCCGGGATTATGTGATCTGTTTGTATCACAAAATCCCAAAGAATTTTGTGCGTTTCATTCTCCAGGATGGATTTCGGTTTGTGCATATACCATCAGGCAGTATGGTCAAATTTTGATTTCTTGCACAATTCCCAGTCGATCATCTTCCCCACCCAGTCATGTCAAGTCTTTTACTCTTTTTGTGCTAGTTTCCTGTATTCGCTTTTTACGTGATTAATCATTTCGTTTCTATCATCACATAAGCGACACTTGTTATTCAGTTGCATCTAATGTAAGTAAAATTAGCAACCGTAATCGGGGGTGACCCAAAGGCTCCCCTTTAGATAGCTACAACACCAAGGTGTAGGGGAGGGCGCTACTCCTTTTCCTGGATTGCTCCACTTTACCCTTCATCCTTACCTTATAATACTGAGTGGTAGCATCAAGTACCAACTTTTGAGTCTTTGATATGACTCGACCTGGGATTGAACCCTGGTCTCCTGGGCCACTGGCGAACACTCTCACCATTATGCCAATGTCCGGTCATTTTTGTTTGAATGGTGTTGATTTGAGCTGCTATTTGAATAGGTTCAGTTTCTCTCTCAAAGTTTTCTTTCTGTAGTCATGTTTAAGTCTTTTTGTGTGAGATTTCGTTTGTTTGTCGCTTGAAATATCCATACACTTGTTTTTATTCCCATTTCGGTTTTCTAGTTGTTCTGTTGATCATTATCCTGTTTGTGTTGTTTCTAGTCTCTATAGTAAGTCTTTCTTTGCTCTTTTTTATGTATTCTCTAAGTCCTTGTATTGATGCAACGAGGGTGTTTTCAATGCTGGAAAGTCCTCTTCCTTCTTCTTTTCTTGACACATATAGTCTATCTATGTCATCCCTCGGATGTAACTCCTGCAACGTCATTAGTTTCCTTGTCCATTTGTCAATTATTATTTTACTCTTTTGAGAGTTTTTAATACCAGCGTTAGCCGATTGTTTTTCAATGGAGTTTGAGTGGCAGCAAATCTCCTCAAGTCTCCAGGAGTCTTCTTAGTATTTTGGCTGATCTTAATCATGTAGTTAAGATGGTTTCTACTTGTCCACTTATTTCCAATTTTTCAGTATCAATCCTTCGGTGACTGTAACGAGTGTACCAATTACTATTGGTATCACCGTTACTTTCATGTTCCATCGTTTTTTCTGTTCCCTTGCAAATTCCAGGTACTTATCTTTCCTTTTACTTTCTATCAATTTGACTCTGTGGTCTCTCTAGATGATGAAGTCCACTATTCGGTAGATTCTCTTATTTTCTTTTGTTGACTATTATTCGGTCTGGTCGTCTGGCCGAGATTAGGTGATCTGTTTGTATCTCAAAGTCCCAGAGAAGTTTGTGCTTTTCATTCTCCAGGACAGTTTCTGGGTTGGGCATATACCATTTGTTCGAATGATCAAAATTATTACTATTAATATCAAATCATCAATTGAAACCAAATACCTTAAACAAAACAAAACAAAAATAATAATAGAAAATAAAAATAGAATAAAATGGTATAAAAAAAAAAAGAAGACTGAATTCTGTATTAAATAACCCTAAAAGAATTAACATGCTCTGAAACCAACCAACCAACCAACCAACCAACTATGGACACTTCAAACAAATTTTATGATGTTCTGGGATTTTTCGAATTCAGTTCTTTGCATGACAACAATTCATGCTGAACAACTTGTGCCATTTATCTGCATTTTAAAGGAGAAAAGGTTCATAAACATTGTTGAAGTGAAGTAAATAATTTTCTATGAGCACTGCCGTTGGGACACAGGTGCCACCAATTGTGAGTGGCATTGTCGCATTCGTGGCGTCAGATTCGACGCTGGACCCAATGTTGCCAATGCTGTATGCAATCAGAAAACTGCACATAAACACGAAAAAAAAAAAAAGGAAAAGGAAAAGGAAAGAAAAAAGATCCATGTGTGAATGAGATCCAATCTCGTAAATAAGGTGATATCTCATTACATTATTGCAAATATTTTTAGTCCTGAAAACATTCATCAGCATTCAATTATTCTGTATCGAATTAATCAAAAATGTTTAGAATGCTCACGTATTATTAGACAAATGGAAACAATTTCTAGCAACGATACTATGTTAAATATAAAAAAAAGGACCAATGTTTAGAGTTTTCTTAATAAATTGTTTTTGGTAACCAGGTTTTGGTATGACGTGAAGATATTTTGAAGATTTACGCAAATAGGTATTGTTTTAAATAAGGTTTGTTTCGGTAAAATTCTTCTGAACGTGACAAATCTTGTTTCGGTAACTTATTTTAAGTGTGATGTTTAGTTTTTGTACAATTTTTAAGAATTCGATGTTTTGTTTCAGTAAATTTTATAAGAGAGCGATGTTTAATTTCCATAAAGTTTGTAAAATCACGATGTGTTATCTCGGTAAATTTCGTAACACAGTGATATTTTGCTTCGGTAAAATACGTAAGAATGAGATAAATCTGGTTTCAGTAAAGTTCTGGTAAAGTTCGTAAGAGCGTGATATCGAGTTTCGGTAGATTTCGTAACACCGAAATATCATTTTTTAGAAAAGTTCGTAACTCAGCGAAGTTTTCTTTTGGCAAATTTCATAAAAGCGCAATTTCTTAAGAATTCGATGTATTGTTTCATTAAAAGAGAATACAGAAAAGGTAATTACTTTATATATATATATATATATATATATATATATATATATATATATATACAATTACGTTATATATATATATATGTATATATATATATATATATAGTTAGTGAGTCTTATATATATATATATATATATATATATATATATATATATATATATATATATATATATATATATATATATATATATATATATATATATATATATATATATATATATATATATATATATATATATATATATATATATATATATATATATATATATATATATATATATATATATATATATATATATATATATATATATATATATATATGGATGGTTAGAGCTTGGCTTGACGTTTGAGTCAACCGGGTTTCGATCCCAGCTCCGGGAAGCTAATGTCTAGCCACACTGATGACTTCTGATAGAACGAAACAGATCTGTCTGTGGATGACTATAGAGATATACATATATATTATATTGTTAGAATGGGTTTTATGACATCATCCTTTGTAGGTTATTTAATTCCAAATCCATTTTATACAAATAAACAGTCCAATTTCAAACAATTCAGTTTAGCATAAGTACACAGTTTAATCGTCAAAAACATTTCTATTTCAAGATATTCAGTTTAGTCAAATAGTTTTATTTCGAAAAATTGAGGTAAGTATAAGTATAGTTTTTTGTTTACACGCAGTTCAATGTCAAAATAGTTCCATTTCAAACAATTCAGTTTAGTATACAAAAACAGCTCGATTTCAAGCAATTCAGTTTTGCATAAGTATACAGTTTAGTTCTGTTTGAACCATAGATAGGACCCTATCAGATACTACTCCTTCGGGCCAGAGTGGATCTGAAGGGGGTAATCCGCATTCCCCAAAGCTCCAGCATTACTGGAATGTCACCACCAGATAGCTTAGTGTCATATCTAGGACACTCGTTTAGGGAGTGTTCCCCCTCTGCAGAAAAGTAGTCGGTATATTCTATAGCCCCGGCCAACAGGGCAATATATATATATATATATATATATATATATATATATATATATATATATATATATTTGTGTGTGTGTGTGTGTGTGTGTGTGTGTGTGTGTGTGTGTGTGTGTGTGTGTGATTGAATACGACATATTCTATCAGTAATCTGTATAAGTCTTTGTGTGAGTCGTCTAACATCTGATCTGGACTGAATGAATTCAAAAAGATCTGCTTAGTAGGCTAGCACACTTGAATCCATCGACTGTATCTCCGCAGAGGAGTAAGACCTCCATCCCCGACGAGTGTCCTCGATATGACACAAAAAACATCTGATCGTTGAATACCCCTTCATTGCCATTACTCCCAAGTACACTTCAACCCTGAGTGCTCGTACCTGATAGGGTGCCATCAATGGGTTAAATAGTTCTGTTAGGGCATTTAACTTTGTACAAAGAAATGACTGATGTTAATTTGAGTTGTTAATGTTACACAGCAATACTTGCAACCATTTAACAGTGTGCATACGAATAAGTAATGTTTAATAGAATTATTACAGTTGAATAGCAATACTTTAAACTCTTTAACTGTGGGCTGAAATTGAATCATTGGTTTTACATAGCTATACATGGAACCATTTAACTAAGTGCAAATAAAACTATTAGCGTTGAAAACTTGAAACACTTAAATTATGTGCAGATATTGAATTATTGCTATTCGATGACAATACTTGAAACCACTTGACTGAGTGTAAATAAGTGAATAGCATTGAATACAATTGTCAGAGTGAATAAATGATTAATCCTATTTACCAACCCCTCCGCTCGGAGGGGTTGGTAAGTAGTTTAATAGATTAATATTAATAGTTTAATAGATTAATAGATTAATTATTAAAAGTTTAATAGATTAATAGATTAATATTAAATAAAAAATTATTATTATTTGATTGTGTGGTGTTGAATACAATTATTAGTGTTAAATAGTAATACTTGTAACCACTGTGAGTCTAACAGATGGTTAATATCAAATAGAATTATCAATGTTTGATAACAATAGGTGAAACCAGTTAACTGTGTGTAAACAATCGCAATACTTAATTGTGTGGAAACAAATAAGCTCTTTTTTTAAAAATAAGATTACCCACAAACTATAAACTTGAAGCAGTCAAGTGCGTGCAAAAGATGATTCATAGTAAATATAATGATTCGTGTCAGATTGGAATTCACTTGTTCGCCAACAAATGTGCTCTGGCTTGTTAAAAAAAAACAACCCATGAACAAATTTTTTGTGCTTGTTTGTTTGTGTGCGTGTGTGTGTGTGTGTGTGTGTGTGTTTATTTTCTTCTTTAAGCTGTTCCGTGATTTGAGTACTGATTGAGTAAAGAGTCATTTTTAAGTGATCACTTGTTTATCCCAACTTCACAAAGAATAAAAAAGTGTTCATACTGATAGGGGTTTTGCGGTATTCTTTCATCAAATCGCTGAAAGTGTTTTAGAAAGAACCCTCCCTTAAAAAATCACTTCCTTGCCCGAGAACAATCAAATTCTGCAAATGCGAGTTGCAGCAGAAATCTTTTTCGAGTAATATAAATCAACTTTATTCAGACTTCATCCAGTTTTACGTATTATTTACTAAAGTATGCTTGGTTGTGTCCCTTGGATGTTTTGCCAATAACTGCTGTTACTGAAATTGTCAATCATCACACAACTGAACAGGCTCATCGCTGCCGAAAACTTCGTCGATCTTACGGAAACCTATACCTTCAGTGAGACTTGATAATTAATCTATCGTAGTACAAGTCAAAATCATAATTGTACTGGCTAGTTTTCAAGCCAGAAATTTACCAGTTTCTAAGGTCGATTTGTTCGTCCCTGAAATGATTTCACTCACATATCTGCTTTTGAATACTTTGCATGCAAAAAAGAATCAATTGCTTATTCAATGGTTTTCTCCAAGCACTGCATAAAGTAAAAAGAAAAAAGTGATCTGTAATGGAACTATTTTATATAAACTTTCCATGTATTTACCCATTTTGTTACCAAAGATTCTTGTCTTTCTTTTGATTTTTATGCTCAAAAATTATTGTTGTGATGTGAAAGGTTAGTCCTAATCAGTCACTAATCAAGCTTCTATATTTTCCTTTAAATAAAGTTTTACAAAATTTTACCAAGGAGGACCCAAGCTTTTTCTGGGGAAGAGTAAGGAGAGCAGTTGTGCCTGACTATGAATCTTAGGGGTCCCTTACTAGCTACATTTGCATGATTTTATTTACAGAAAATGATAAATACATATAAATTTGATTAAGAATGATGGGGATGGGAGAAAAAACCGAAAAAATTATGATAGAACAAAAGAAAAATCCGTTTTATTACCGTCCCTAACATTGCTTCCTTTCGTACGACCAGGATTGCTGCATGCACCCACCTTTTGTTGAATGTTATCCGGTCCAAGCGTTTTCTATCGCAGCTAAATTTGCCCCTAAGCTGATGCCTTAAGAACAAAATCAGATCCCGATGAGAAAAGGTTGCACCGTCATACAATCCTTTCTTTCGCGTCAGCCAAATCGCCATTCTAGCTACTGCTAGGATCGAGAGAAACACCACACGTTCTCACCTTGATACTGAGGTAAAACGTTGTCTACGACGTAACCAACGTCGAGCAGCACGAGTTGCTTGGGCTCAATGCGGGCCGTCTAATCTCCGACGTGATTCCAAAACGGATGAACTCGCTCGCAGTAGTAGAAGGCGTGCAAAGCCGTTTCTTCTAAGCCATTGCCGCAGCGAGGACAATTGGGCTGGTATTCCAGTCTCCTCGCATTCATAGTGGCAATTTTTAGAGTCATCACACTCACCTTACTCATTCGACTATGACTCGGAAATTTCTTGACACACCTCCGACATCTAGAGGGGTACTTGAATTTTAAGGCCCTGTAAAAAGATGGGTGAACGTAACCAACTCTGATATTGGCCTGACGGTACTTTAATGTAGGGGGTATATTTGCCCACCCTGTCCTTCTTGTGTTCTTCTGGCGTTGCTGGACTGGTTGGTGTTTTTTGAGCTAGTGGAATGGGGCTGTCCGGAAGAGAGGTTTCTATGGTGACTTGTGTGACTGTTAGCGAGGGCCATTCTGATGATGTCGATGACTTCGCTACCCGTTCTTCCGGTTTCTTTGATGGAGCTTTCGAGGGGCTTTCAGGTCATTATCAAATAGGTCCACTGGTGAATTTCACCAATAAATTATTCGTTAACAAATCGTATATATTTAACACACACACACAAACACACACATTTATATATATATATATATATCATCTTCATGTCGTGCTACTTGCACCGATTTCTCTGACTCTCTGTTGCCATTCGTCTCTATCCTCCATCGTTTCCGCCAGGTCTTCTAGACAATATCCTATGTCCGTACAGAGCTGTTGTAGATAAGTTCTAGCTGGTCGTCCAACACCAGCACATAAAAAAAATCGCCTATGAGTTCGTCCCTATTTCCCCAGCAGTGTCCCACATGTCTTGTTCGTTTAATTTGGATGGTTTTAGAGATGGGATGTAGGTGGTCATACAGCTTCTATTTAGTGGGATGTTGCTTCCACGATTTGTTCAATATAGCTTGTAGCATTCTTGAGTGATTACCATCTAACTTTTTTTCTCTAAGTGTTTAGTCTCCGTCCATGTAGTGCATCTATATAGTAGTATTCATACGACTGCTGCTTGCGTTTTATTTTACCAGATAGGTCAGACTTCCATATGACCGATAACCAATCGATAGCTATCCCTGCCTTCTCTAGTCGTACAATGATGTCATTTTCCATAGATGAGACGCTACTTCCAAGTTAGATGAACTTGTCCACTAGTTTCAGAAAACCGCCATTTAGAGTGGAGAGGTCTTCTATTTAATTGAAACACATGTACTCCGTTTTGTCTGCATCGATATGAAGGCCAATGCCACCTGCTTCCTACTCCAGACCATGTAGCAGGGATTCGGCATGGGTAGGTGTATTTGCCAGAAGCGCTTTGTCATCAGTATAGCGTATCGTCTGCTTCTAGCCTTTTCCAGTGTAAAGCCATTTTCTTTTATTACATCTATCGACGTTCAAAGTACGTAATATATATTTAAGATTTGACATTAAATAACTTCCAAGGGCTTATGTACCATAAAACACTACCAACCGAACACCTTTTTATTCCTCATCCTCTTTTTGTCCCTCTCATTTTTTTCTTCTGTAGAAGATTCCTGCAGATTTTTTATTTCCTCATGGGGAATTCTTTTGTGTCTCTCAACGTTATTTTCGTGTTTGATAAGGTAACAGCACAAACCTTTCTGACAATACTAAAAATATATTCTTTGATTTCTGCATCAATAATTAGAAAGCTTTTCCACTTGTAAATTATCACCTACTTCGCTCCACAATATCTTCTAATGTGCACTGAGTGCCTTGCATTTTAGGGCATCTACAGTATCTTCGAAAAGCCCACTTGCATCTGTAATTATGAAATAAATCAACAGTCATGCAGCCAAAGGCATCACAAATCCTCTCGAAGATTAGGCAGGCAACCTTAATGCATCTAGTGATGGTTTGGTCATATGGCTATTGAGTGACGTTCCACCCGAGGGCATGATCATCACTGACACGTTTTCGTCAGCGAAGCAGAGAGATTGGAGTTATCTGAAGAGCATTGCCAATCACGATGAAGAACTTAACAGGCTCTTCCTTTCTAGGTATTTCTTTCCCTTAGGTATCATATTTTGGAGGGTTCAAAAGTTGTCGAAGAAAGGTCGATGAAGAGGTTGCCACTTAATCTTGGTGATAAAATCACAAATACCTTGTTACAAAATCCCAATTACGTATTATCTCGGATTTTACTTCTTCAAACCTGTTTGAAGGAATATGTTGTGTGGTAAAAATTGTTTCTCTTAATAAATAGCTGTCCTCACTCCCGATAAGATGTTAAGTAGCAACAACTTCCGGTTGTCAACCCATGTGATCTGCTTACACGAACGTATTGCTTGTTTTCCGGTAATCAATTTGTTTACACCGGTGCATCCTGTGTAGAGAAATCTCTGACTGATGGCTCATTCAAGAGTCTATATGTAACACACCTCCTTACCTTATTTTTCAAAATGTTTACCTGTGAACATTTTTCTCGCATCCCTTTCCATCTTTCTCCCAACCAACATTTGACAAATACTGCACAATGACAACAACAGCAAAAATAAAACAATCATTACGCATCTTAGAAAACGACTTTTTCCTTATGTAACACTTGCCGTTCTAGTTATTATCTCAATTATTTCTTTATTCTTTTTGAGCGCAGTTGGCGCTCCAACATGCCTACATCAAAATTCACTACAATCACGTATCTCATTAAAAAATCATAAAGAACTTCCACTGCAATTCTTTGAGGAAACCAAAAAGATCACCGGACCAACGTCTTGCACCCAAAATTCTGGTCACGTCACCAAAACACAAATTTTATATAGCGTGATGAGTGAAGGAATGAAGGACCACAACCCATTCTTTTAAAAAATACAACTCTTTTTATTCCTCTTGTAAGGGTCGAAGCTAGATGTAGGCATATGGGAGAGTGAGACAGGGAGAAAGACACGGAGACACAGGCTCAAAGGCGAACTGCTATATTGGCTTTTTCTTAACCCACGTTCTGCTTCCATGTTCAGGGCTTAACTTAGCACTTCTTCTGCTTCTTTGACAAGAAGTACCCAACTGGGGTCCTCAGTAGGCCACCGCGACCCCTGGGTGCATGCTGTCCACTCGCTGGCCGTGACTCACGTGACTCTCGATTGCGAGACTGCGTGACTGAGTGAATGACTGTTCTGACGTGGGTACCCATATATATATATATATATATAATTTTATAGTGCCCACGCTCTCTTCCGATTGTCAACCCACGTGTTCTGCTTACACTCACGAATTGTTTGTTTTCCGGTTATCAATGTTTACTCACGTGTATACCGTGTAGAGAAATACCTGATTGACGACTGTCAAAGGTCAACATGCAATAAGGACTGACAGTTTCGCTTAAGTCACAATTTAGTCCACCTAACTCTTCGCTCGGTACCAACTGTCATTTGATGAATCTTTCAAGTCATTTTGATCTGTTGATCTCTCCCTGTCGTTTATGTCGTAAGTAGCCGGGTGTTAAGGTTGTTCATTACAAATGAAAGATTAGTAAAACCATTCCAAATATAAAATAGCATCTAGGCAAGTGTTTTTGTCATATTGCAAGAATACTAATTGGCCAAGATTACCTTTGTTCGCTCTTTCGAGAAAATTTGTCATTATCATCTGACCAGCTATAGTGCAGTATCAATAAAACAATATCTCCAGGTCTTGAACACAGGAGTTTGCCAATAAATCTTAGGAACGTAAATAATTATATTCCATAAATTACTATACCCGTAATAAGTTGTTTTTAATAAAAAAAGGTTATTTTCTTTTCTAACAAAACATACCAGATTCTTACTATTATCAAAACAGTTATAATTAGGCATTATTTATCATCAAGCTATAACAACAGGAACTTATCTAAGACAAAATAAAGTGCTCTAAATATGATAAGAAACGGACATTATTAGGCATTATTTATTATTAAACTCTATAGCTAAGAAATTCTATGGCTCAAAATAAAGTGTTCTGTGTATGCCGCTAAACAAATATTATTAGGCATTATTTATCATCAAACTCTACCAGCATGAACTTATCTACTCCAAAATAAAGTGTCCTGGGTATGCCGCTAAACAAATATTATTAGGCATTATTTATCATCAAACTCTACCGGCATGAAATTATCTACTCCAAAATAAAGTTTCCTGGGTATGCCGCTAAAAAATATTATTAGGCATTATTTATCATCAAACTCTACCGGCATGAAATTATCTACTCGAAAATAAAGTGTCCTGGGTATGACACCCAATCTCATCCGGTAGTGAAGAAGAGTTAGGTGGATTAAATTGGGACTTGAGCGAAACTGTCAGTTATTGCATGCTGCCCTTTCACAGAGTCGTCAATCAGAGATTTCTCTACACGGGATACACGTGTGTAAACATTGATAACCGCAGAATTTTGCCATGTCTTGAAGCCAGCCATTCAATGCTTTCTATATTGTGGCAAGCAGTTAAGAACAAATCGCACTGAAAACAGATTTGTTCAATACTTAGATGGGTGTTTATTGAGGAAATAACAGGTTCTCTAAGCAACCTGTCGCCTGGTCGCTAGACAAATAAAAGATTAGTAAATAACAATTCTCACGAAACAGACCGTCTTTGTAGTTTTAAGTGCTGCAATAAAGCTGTTAAATTGTGCAAATTCTTTTGTTTTTGCCAACCTTATGACTCAATCTATTTCTTTTACATTTGAATATATCATAAGAATTAGTCATTTATTTTTCTAACAATGTAATACTGTACCATAGCCAGATACGGATATGGGAAACGTACATAACATATATACATCGAACAGGAATCTCGAAACACGAAAAACACTTACGACTTCTTAGTTCAGGTACGAAACTTTTTATTACCTTTGAGTTTAAAGGTTCTTTGACATCAGGAGAGAGATACACATTCTTTCTATTCCGGCTTTTCCATCTGCTCCTCATCTCGTGCGGCGCCCGTAGCGCACAAATTCATCTAGCCTCTGCGAGCCCCGAAAGTCGATCCTTCTCGTTCGGTGTCTAGTCTCAACTCAATTCTACTAAATTTCTTCAAAATTCCCAAAATCCTCCGCGCGCTTCCGGTGCGTGACGTCACCAGCACTCTGTAGCTCCGTTTCCCATCTGGGCTATTGTGACATCTCTGAGTGATGCGTCCGCTCCACGCGCGCGAACTCCTGCATTAATGTTGCACCTAAGTAACTTATGCACTGAGCCGAAAGGTTCTCAGCCTAACTAAACCCAAAGGCATAAAACGAAATCCATCGGCCATTATATTACAATACATATCAAGTTAAAATTAACTCATTTAAATAATAAAGATCTGTTTTATAGAAAAATGTTTGCTTGTTTGTTTGGGTTTTATGGCATATCAACCTTTGTAGGTAATTTACTGCAAAATCCATTTTAATACAAATAAATAGTTCTATTTAAAACAATTCAGTTTAGCATGAGTGCACACTTTAATTGTAAAAAAACATCTCTATTTCCAACTATCCAGTTTAGTCAAAAATTTCTAATTCAAACAATTCAGTTTAGTATAAGTATAGTTTTTGTTTCTTCCAGGTTGCGGTCGTGTCGATACTGCTATATGGATGCACTACTTGGACGCTGACTAAACGGTTGGAGAAGAAGCTCGACGGCAATTATACAAGAATGTTGCGAGCAATATTGAACAAGTCCTGGCAGCAACACCCCACAAGGTGTCAACTATACGGTCACCTACCACCTATCACGAAAACTATACGAGCTAGACGAACCAGACATGCCGGACACTGCTGGAGAAGCAAGGACGAGATCGTAAGTGATGTACTCCTGTGGACCCCCGCATATGACCAATCAAAAGCAGGACGACCAGCTCGAACATTCATACAGCAGCTATGTGATGATACGGGATGTAGCCCTAAAGACCTGCCGGAGGCGATGAATGATAGGGAGACGTGGAGAGAGAGTGTCAGGGATATCCGTGCTAGCCGCACGACATGATGATGATGATGATGATACACAGTTAAATCTCAAAACACTTCTATTTCGAACAATTCAGTTTCGCCAAAGTACAGTGCTACCACTTCGGGCCAGAGTGGACCTGGGAGCAATGGCAATGAAGGCGTATTCCGCATTTCCCAAAGCTCTAGCATTACTGGAACCTCACCATCAGATTATTTAGTGTTATATATAGGACACTCGTTGTGGCGGGGGGGGTTTCTTACATCTCTGCAGAGAAGCAGTCGGTGTATTCTACAGCCCCAGCAGACTAGACAAGAGAACTTATGTTTACTTTATTTAGTGATTGCTTAATACATTAGTTTTATAGAATTTATAAAATTCACTGGTCCTGCAAACCAGCTTAGTCATAGGGGCGTTACTCATGCAGTATGTTTACTGTCGGAATAGCCTGGTGGAGTCAATCTTTCTCTTGTATACAACCAACTGAGTTGTCTTTCTCCTAGACTGGTTGCCATACCAAGATTAAAGAGTTCAGTCTACCCTACTATTTACCCATAGCTGGATGGAGAATAATTGGATTCATACCTTTCCTAAATGCAGTTACGCTAAGTGAACTTCAAAAAGCGTTGTTTGGGATTTGAACTCGTATTCGATAGAGCCATGTGCAAAAAAAAAAAAAATAAACGACCTCTCTAAAAATAACAAAACAAAAAATGTTTATATAAACGTACAATGAACTCAGTTGCCTAAACTCTGAACATAAAATAACCCGAAACGAGTTGACTTGAAGTTAAAATCAATCAATCAATCATAGTCATACTCCCTCACTAATTTTTCTCCAAGTTTCTTATCGACATATACTACTTGACTCTCCCTCTTAGTCTCTGAGGGATTTGCTTGACCAATTTTTTACTCTTTAGGAGTCATTTTTCACCATAGCAGAGAGCAGAGAACAATTAAAAATAGTGCTTTTTAACAGTAGGGGTGCTTTTTTTGTCGGTGTGATTCAGAAGTGGTAATGAGGTTGAGCGTTTGTTGATTTATGGTTTTTAAGCAATCGCACTTAACTACCAAGATCAAGAGATTTTATTGACCAGTATAAAATACCAAGGCGTTATGATTACAAACAATTTTCTAGTAAAAACTCAGTGTTCTAATTGTTCCACGACTAAGCTAAGTGAATTATTATGATAAGTCATTAATCCTTCCTAAATAAAAAGAATCACTATCAACATGGACCAGTATTACAACGGGAACCCGACGGGTTCAGTAGCGGAGTCGGCTGGGCCAGTAGAATACTGAGATTGCATCTCGGCAGAGGGGTAGGACCCCGCAACGAGTGTCCTGAAAACGACACAAAACCATCTGAAGGTGAGACTCTAGGGCTGGAACTTTGCGGAATGTGGAGTACCCCTATTACTCCCAAGTCCACTCTGACCCGGAGTGATAGTACTTGTTTAATCATTTATTATACTTGAAACCATTTAACTGATGAAAAAAAAAAAAATGACTGTTACATTGAATCATTTTCATTATATAGCAATTATTGGAACCATTTTACATAGCAATACTTGGAACTGAGTACAAACGAATAATGCTGAATTGAATTACTAGTATTAGACAGCAATACTTGAAACCATTTGACTGTGTGTAAATAAAATTAATAGCGTTAGATAGCAATACTTGAAAACATTTAATTGCGTGTTAACAAATGAATTCTGACTCATTTAAAAATTGTTGCATAAAAACTATTCGTACATAAATCACAAGTTTAATATATATGTTTTCATCCATAGACAAACTGTTTGGTTATATCACGACTCATCAGTGTAGCTAGACACGCGATTTGCTTTAAGCTGGCATCGAAAGCCGACTGACTTTTGGCCTGTCGGGCATCTTACGGCACATTCATCAGCAAACTCGGCAATTGTTTTTCTTTTTGGTTTACATGTATACACTTAACGGCTACCGAGTGCTCAATTCATTGAAAGAGCTTTGCATTACGTGAGTGGCGACCGGTAATTCCTTCGCGAGAGTACTCAACCCCCAGAGTGGGGATCACGTATATTGTCATTCACAGATAGAATGTTTCGTTGAATCACAATTCATATATATATATATATATATATATATATATATATACTAACTAACTTACTGAATAATAGCACTTACGGTAAGTGAAAAAAAAACTGCCAGTAATTCAAAGATAAAAATATATGACGAATCACTGTCTAGGGGAAAAAATATATATTGGAACAAAAAAAGAAAAGAAAAGAAAAGAAAAGGCCAACCTTGTCATACCAATTGAAAAAAAAATCAACAGATACGCCATCGATTGGTCAAAAGAAAAACCCACCGTAAATTGCTGCTAAGCTACAAGTACAAAAAGTGCTCAATACTAAGTAGAGCAATATATATATATATATATATATATATATATATATTAACAGGATTTGACGTTATATAACCTACTAAAGTTGATATGATGTAAAACGCAACCAACCAACCAACCAACCAACCAACCAACCAACCAACCAGTTCGATGTTGTTTTAGTATTCATAAGAATAATTGAAAAAACTAAATTCTTTCCGTCTCTTTCATTCACACATGGCATTCAACGTGCCTTTTCCATCGTGTTTTTCATAGATCGGAGCAATTCTCAAACTCTTCTTTTGATAAAGTGCAAAGTTATGTCGTCGTGTGTTTTTTTTAAAATGTCCTCCATATCCATACATTTTATCCTTGAGATGAATTTTCAGTTTAAGAAACAAAGTCGCACGTAGTTTCTGACTAGATTATTTTGTGCTTTATTGAAAAACTTTTCTTTTAAAAAGTATCGTGAATGGCTTCGTAATTTTTTCAAATTGATGCTGGTTTGTCCAAACTTTGGCTAGACGTTCATACATAATCACTTTCTTATATATATATATATATATGTATCTCCAACCACTCCTACACAAGAAGGATGCAACACAAGGTAAATTTTCAAACGGAGTTTAACAGGTATTAAATCAGTTTTTCTTCTCCTTGACCGGTTGCCATAGTAATGTTAAAAAGTCCACTCTGTCCCTGCAATTTACCCATAACTAGAGGTAGTATAATTGGATTCGGTTTGGTTCGGTTTCTTTGTTTAATGGCATATCAACCTTTCTAGGTTATATAATGCCAAATACATCCTTCTGGAAGAACAGTAGTGGTACTGTTTAACCTATAGTTGGGAGGAGAAGGAGATTCATACCTTTCCCAAGGGTATTTGTCCGAAAGTAAAGGTAATGGCAGGACTGGAGTTCGAACTCGCTTACTACGATTTCGTAGTCCAGCGCTTTAACCATTACATCACGAGGGCACCTTCATAATTGGGTTCATATCTTTCCCAAAGCACAATGACACCAACAACAAAAATAAAACAGTCATTACGCATCTTAAAAAGCGGCTTCTTCCTCATGTAACACTTGCTGTTATCATCTCAGTTATTTCTTTATTCTTTTTGAGCGTGGTTGACGTACCTCAAAATACACTACAATTACGTATCTCATTAAAAAAGAATCATAAGGCCATCCTCTGCAATTCTTTGAGAAAACCAGAAAGATCGAAATGCAATGCAACCAGCTTCGAACAGGATTCGAAATAGGGTTGCCGTGTCAATTATAACACGGGCACCACTTATATAAATAGCTCAGCTGTACACAGGTCTTCAGTCATCTTTAGCTTTCAATGTTTTTGTCTTTAGTATTAAATCTCAAATTTCAAAACGAAATTATTTTAAAGTTTCAGTCTTCATACTTCTAGATCAAACCCTTTACTGATAGAAAGAATCAATTTGAGTCGACTATTCGTGGGAGAAAAGGCTTTGCTATCATCTAATAAGTAATAATTCGAATGTATATACGAGGGTTGGCTGAAAAGTTCGTAGGCTGACCAAGATACTCTCATGAAGTTATTTTTCAGTATAGTCCTCCTAGCGACCCACACACTTCTTATTCTATCAGTGTTGAAGCGCTTGGATCCCACAGGTAAAAGAATCCATCAGCAGATAAATATGACATCGCCCTATGAATTGTTCAGCTCACTCTCGTATGTACCTATGTGGACCACTATAATTATTTTTAAATACTCTCAAGTCATAAGTAAGAGATGGTTTGGTTTGGTTTCTTTGTTTAATGGCATATAAACCTGCATGGGTTATTTAATGTCAAAGTCATGGCCGTAAAAGAACATCAGAGCATTAGTCCGAAAATAAAAGTAAGAGTGTGAAGCCGCAGCCCAGCACTTTAGCCATTATTCTATGGGTACTCACTGAAGAGCGAAAAGTACGCTTAGAGCAACGGTTAGCGTTAAAGAAAATGGTATCATAGACCTGTGTCCAAAATACTGGACGAAACTGTTTGCATTTAAATCGGTGCTAGTGCCCTTAGAAAAGGCATGAACCCATCTGTTCTTTCTCAGCTATGAGTAAATAACAGAACAGACTGGGCTTTTTAGCATTGGTTTGGTGGCCAGTCTAGGTGAAGGAAAACTATGAATTCAAAACTGCTGTACGATTATAAAATTACCTCGAGTCGCATTATGTGCGTGTTGGAAGGGCTGGGTAAATAGGAAAATGAAGAAAAAACAAAGGACTGATTTGACTTAACAGCAGTAGAATATATGCCAACACATGTCATTTCACATAGCCCGAAAATTTTCATCACTTTCATCCACTCTTTTTAGGTTTCTTAATAAGAAAACAAATAAAAACAAAAGAAAACAGCAAAACAGGACCACGCACCTATTATTTTGTTTTACGATTGATTTTTGCTTGGTTATCTCCCTTTAGTATATTTGCGATTACTCTTTTTACGTAAAGAAAGGTTTTTATTCTTAAAATCAATCATTTTGATTTATCTTGGAAATTTCAAGCGAGGTCTGTTCTTTTTCCCCTACGACGATGCTTTCTTCGTCCAATTTGTTTAACTTCGAGCGTCGGAGTTATTTACTTTTTTCTTTTTTTTTTCTTTTTCAGAGTACCTACCAGGAGCGATAGATAGATAGATAGATAGATAGAGCGTTGTGCTACCAGCATGGCTTGATGAAGACGATAGAACGAACCACTAACGTGTGGCTGAAGAAACGAAATATTCCTTACTTAAAGAGGTAGTCTTTTTAGCTTTGTTTTATCAACTTAATTTGACTTTTTTTTTTTATTTTCCGCTGGTTCAGGTTTCAGACATAAAATACGCGTCCATTGGACTTCTGCGTTATATTGAATTCTCTGACTATATAAATAGTTGTAAAGGAGAAGTGGATTTTGCAAAACAAGTGACGAACTTATTAGGTGTATACAGAAACGCCGTTTTTCTAAAAATCCAGTAAACTCGCCATATGATTGGATTTTAAAATTTTTAGTATTTAAACCATAAAAACGGAGTTTCTTTAAAAAAGAATTTTTACTTGAAATTCTTGAGAGAACGTTGTTTTTTTTTTCATTGTTGTTTTTTTTATTGTTTGTTTTATTTTGTCGATTTATTTTTTTCATATTTGTCTTTTTACTTTGTTGTTTTTTTTTATTTTGTTGTTTTTTATTATTTTGTTGTTAGGCGTCAATCCCGCTTCAATCATTTAGTTATGTTTCGGTAATGAAGTTACCCGTAAATGATTTTCACATGTTTAAAAGGTAATTCCATCAGCAAATACTTTTAATTTACCTATTTTAAAATGAAATGATTAAGTGTCCGAATCTTATATACTTAAAGTTTCGAAGATATCAAATCAACAAACGCCTGATGAAGGTTTAATACTAAAAAAATGAATTCGACAATAAATAAAATAATCTTCTGAAGACCTTGTGTGTTTTCATATTTGTTCATACCGTCGGGTTTACTTTGAGTTTCCTATGTATATTTGTGTGTGTGTGTGTGAAGCAGAAAAGTGTGTAAATGATTCCATAAAATATCGATCTACAAATTTAATAAATTTTATTCCTTTAAACTTGAGTGAAAAGTTTGTTGAAAAACAAAAGTTGCAAAGTCTTTTCTTGTTGGAAAAGTTTATATTAATTAGAGCGTAGATATTCCCCAATATTTACTTTACAATAAAGTTCATTGATTTAATGTAGCAGTTTACTTTGTCTTAATCTAGCTAATATATTTAATGTATGGTTAAGATTTTTGTGTAAATATGTGGCCAAATGAATAGAGTGTTCGCCAATGTTCTGGGAGATCACGGTTCAATCCCAGGTCGAGTCATGCCAATGACTCAAACAATGGTGATTGATGCCACCTTGGTTAATTCTCAGTATTATAAGGTAAGGATCAAGAGTAAAGTGGGACAATCCAGGAAATGGAGTAGCACCCTCTCCTACACCTTGGTGTAGTAGCGATTGAAAAGGGAGCCTTCCGGTCACTATGGTCGCTAAGTTTACTTATGTCACTATGTAGGGGAGAAAGTTTATTTATGCGTTGGTCTGTAAGTAAATACAACTAAAAAAATCAGCAGTCGTGAAAGTAATGGTAGTATAAGCAAATCTACATGAATAAAAGAGTTTCGTTCAATTTAAGATAATCGTTGTCTGAAACAAAATACATTCTTGAAGGAACAGAATATTGGATTTCTACTCAAGAAAAATAAAGACGAAAGATGATTCGAATTTGAAAAGAATCTATATCAACTAAAGATTTATTTATTTCACTGCTTTATCTATAAAGTTGATGTCGTCTCGAAATTAGCTAAAAAAAATTGATTAATTTGTTTATGATTCTAATTAGTTAAAAAATACACTTTCTAACAACCTAAGAAGGAAATAATTTCAAAAATTTTTTTTTTGGTTTTGGTCCTTTTGAATTTGCTCGGCAAGTCAAAATATTGTCGACTGCGAATCTGAAAGAAATTCAAAAAGATCAAGTTCAATATGAAAGAGCCAATTGGTCAATAAATACAAAAAACAGAACAGATTAAAATCTTACGACTTATCGAGTCTTTTTTTTGTATAAAAATGAACACTTTTTGTATGAAACTCTGTTAACATTCCATATATATATATATACATATATATATATATATATATATATATGCGCTAATGTTATCATTGTCTTCATCACATGAAATGGCCACGGTGACTTGAATAAAAGTTCTGGATGAGGCTGTTTACATTTCCCACAGAGCTAGTATCCTTGGAAGAGAAATGATACAACCATTCTCTCTTCAATCATGGATGAATTGTTGGACCGACTGGATTCTTTGATACTGGTATGAAAACCGGTCTAGGAGAAGGTAAACTTTAATTCAAACTTATTAAACTCCTATCAAAAATTAATCATCTGTCTCATCCTAATCGTGCAAAGGCCTTGGTATATATAGATATATAGATATATTATTAGGATTTGAATAAAAATGGATTTGGTCATTTTTATTTGTAGATTATAATAAATTTTAAATTCTAATTTGTCATTATAATTTATTGATAATAAGGAGGTGCCCGTGGTGTAATGGTTATCGTCGTAGGAAATGGACACGGCGATACGAGTTCAAATCCTGGACGAGACTGATTGCATTTCATATAGCACTAATACCCTTGGGAAAGATATGAATCCAACTATCCTCCCCCCAGCTATGGGTAAATAGTAGGACAGACTGGTTTCATCAGCCTTGGTGAGGCAACTAGTCTAGGAGAAGGAAAACTCTAAATTCAAACATGTTAAACTCCGCTTAAAAAATTGACCTTGTGTCATATCCTGCCCGTGCGGAGGGGTTGGTAAATAGGATTATAATTTATTGATAATAACAATAAAAATGTTTAGATGTTATTAGCTTATCGTTCACTGATAAAATCTAGGGTAAGTTCTATTTTTTAATTTTCCGTAATTTTTCTTAAGTCATTATTTCATGGAATACAACAGCTATTCAATGGAAATGTATAGAATCTTTTCGTATGATAAATCTAGAGGGGTCTGATTGAATAAATTTAAGCAACAGATAAGCAAAAACCCTATTAAGAGGCGAACCACTTGATAAACCGATTTTATCTTTATTAAATATGCTATTGTATTGAAAAGAAAGCTATGCTTAGTTCATAATCGGCAATTTTTTGATTATTTTGTTTGCTGGTAAGGGTAATGTAATGTTTATTTTCTTGAGATGCATTTACTTACAAAAATATATAATAGTTTTTATATCCAGACAAGCAAAGGATTTGTTTCTCTACTCAACAAAATAAATGATATATACATGAAAAGTCTACTTTCCATTGTGGCCCATACAATACTTTCATCAGTGTTGTAGTGCTTGTACCCTTCTGGTAAAAATGTCATTAAGAGTAGATATGAAGACATCATATAAACTTCTTCGCCTGCCCTCGCGTATGCATCCGGAGATGAGTTTCTAGTTTTGAAACTCTGATTCGTGAGAATTCACCCCTTCAGATTCATTCTCCCAGGGGAGGGAAATTACTTAATAAGAATAGTAGGAACTGGTAGGTTTTATTCTATTGACCAAATAGATCAGTTTGAAAACCACTAGTAGGAATACTTGAAATCATATAACCATATAAGATATAAATCCTTGGAATCAGATGTGTTTACCCAACCTCTCCTCATGAGCCGGATGCAACACAAGTTCAATTTTAAAGCGATGCTTAACAGGTTTGAAATCCGAGTTTTCTTTCTCCTGGAACGATGGCCATACCAGAGTTAAGGAGCCCAGCCTGTCCTACTATTTATCAATAGATGGAGGGAGAATAGTTGGATGCATACTTTTTCCAAAGGTGTAATGCAAACAGCCTCGTCTTGGATTTGAACTCGAGTGGCCGTGACGTTCACTTCCTAAGACGATAACCATTGACCCATGGGTACCTTCTAAGATGAAATCATATGAATGTGTGCGAACAAATGATTGTTATTATTAAATAAGAAAAATTACTTTAAACCATATAATTGTCAATGAATTATTTGTATTAAGAATCGTTATTTAAAGCTATAATTGTTTACGAATAATTATTATCATTGGTAATTTGAAAACAGATTGCAACACTCCACCTTGGCTCTTACTGGTCTAGAGGAGTAGTCGGAGAGGCCCGATCCGATCAATCGGCTGGTCAAGTCAAGCCTTTGCAACTGTATGACTGTTCCGACCGTATTCTTCAAATTGTTCTGGTTGCAAAGAAGTACCCAACCCCATTTTATCTTTAAAATGCTTGAGAGCTGTGACTGAGGGTCAACTGTACAGAGATAGCAATAATTGAAACCATTTAAACTGTTCGCAAACAAATGATTCATATTAAATTGAATTATTAGTGTTAAATATCAATATTTGAAACCGTTTAAACTATTTGCAAACAAGTGAGCTTTGTCTCATTTTAAAATAATGTTGTTAATAACCAATTCGTTTACAAATCATATATATATATATATATATATATATATATAATCAGGATTTGGAATTAAATAGCCTATATGGGTTGATATACCATTAAATCATATAAGTTAACATTTGAAGACATAATTTCCAGAAAAAAGAAAATTTGCTTCGGTATTAAATAACCCAACATTAGTTGATATGTCGTAAAATCTACAAACCAACCAACTAATTGAAGAAATCAAGGTATATTCTGTTTTCCATGATTTTAAATTCTGAAAACAATCTTCTTGTGGATGTCCGACATTTAACAAGCTTTGCCCTCTGGTCACATTTATAAATATTCAGACCGGCATCACCACGTTGGATATTTTGAAATCACCCTAAGACGCCGGCCGCGCCTTGACCCTAAGTTATGTTTGTTAGCCCAACAAGACAAAAAAGAGGGAAAACCCGTTTCATGATCAGTTACGTATTAAACATTCTAGAGACCGACGAAATATATCTATCTAAAAAAAATGATTTTTTTGTATGCAGGCGCACAGCTTTCAGTTACATCTTGGGTTTAGATTTTGTTTATTTTCATCTTTGATAACATTGGCCAAGCACGTTTGATTATGACGTTTCCATAGATGCCTCAAGGGAGATACACTACAACTGAATTATAGTGTCAAAATATTTGCTTTAGTCTCACATCGGGTAGGTAGATAATCGCTATATGCAAATCTTAAAAGACCTCATCGGCCATATTTACCAACCCCTCCGCTCGGGCAGGATATGACACAAGGTCAAATTTTAAGCGGAGTTTAACATGTTTGAATTTAGAGTTTTCCTTCTCCTAGACTAGTTGCCTCACCAAGGCTGAAGAACCTAGTCTGCCTTACTATTTATCCATAGCTGGAGGGAGAATAATTGGATTCATACCTTTCCCAAGGGTATAAGTGCTATGTGAAATGCAATCAGTCTCGTCCAGGATTTGAACTCGTGTCGCCGTGTTCATTTCCTACGACAGGCACCTCCTAAAAGACCTCATTGGCAACCATTAGTCTTGATATTAGGTCGTTTCATATTTTATAAGTTAGTTGTTTGGTTAAATGTTACGTTAACTCTTGGTGGGTTATTTAATGTCGAAATCAGTCTTTTTTGTTGCTCGCAGTTAAATGGTTTCCTGTAATCAATGAAAATTATTATTTGTAAACAATTAGATCTTCAATAACTATTCTTAATGCCAATTATTTAAGACAGTTATGAGATTTCCAATATTCTTAAGTTCTCCAGTCAGCAGGGGCTGTCCAATTCACCAAACTGGTTCTTTTAAGAGGGGTAAGACAAACACAACGAGTGTCCTGTATATGATACTAATCAATCTAATAGTGAAGTTCCTGTAATGCTAGAAATTTGGGGAATGCAGAGTACTCCTTTATTGCCATTGATCCTCGGTCCACTCTTACCTGGAGTGATAGCACATGATAGGGTCCTATCTATGGGTCAAATAGAACTAAACTGTGCACTTATGCTAAATTAAATTGCTTGAACTTGGACTATTTTGAAATTTAAACTGCGTATTTATGCTAAACTAAATTGTTTGAAATAGAACTGTTTTGACATTTAACAGAGTGTAAACAAAAAACTATACTTATACTAAACTGAATTGTTTGAAGTAGAATTGTTTATATATATATATATATATATATATATATAGAGAGAGAGAGAGAGAGAGAGAGAGAGAGAAAGATTAGGCATTAAATAACTTACAATGGTTGATATGCCATAAAACCAAACCAAACCAAACCAAATATCTTAAGACGAATAATTTATATGCGTTTATTTGTTTTCAGTGAACTATTCCTTTTTAATGATGATAATAATAATCTTTCAAATTTGTCCTTGCTTTAACTATTTGGGACAAAATCGGTGTTTAATTTTGTAACTTGCCTTGATTAGGAAAAGAGTTAGAAGGTTTCGAAGAAGGACCGAAAGCGAAAATGCACCTCGATTCACTTAGAGCTATATTCAAAATGTATCAAATTGGAAAACGTCAGGTCATGATAGTATATGTGAATTCTGGTTTTAAAAATTCCCTTCCATCCATGACAGACTGGCTATCGAAATCAATAGATGCCTACAAGAAATGACATAACCTTGACACAAAAAGACCCCAAAAAAGGAACTACCACCAACAATAACCCATAACGTGCCTACCAATGATGTGGAAAATACTAACGGCATAAATTTAGGAGGAAATATGCAATTCGCCAATAAACCGCGGACTGTTTCCCGAAAAACAAAACGGATACCGCAAGGGGACCAGAGGTACAGGAGAACTACTATACACTGATCGACACATTCTCAAAGAGAGCAAGACGAGACGAAAAAACCTAGCTATGGCGTGGATTGACAACAAAAAGGCATATGATATGGTACTGCAAAGGTGGATAATACACTGTCTCAAAATATACAAGATATTCGGCGAAGTCATAAAGTTTATCGAAAATACTATAGAAAACTGGAGAGTCAAACTGACAGCCGAAGGAAAAAGCTTAACTGAGGTAAAAATCCAGAGAGGGATCTTCCTGGGAGATGCGCTATAACCATAACTCTTTGTAATAGCGATGATGTCACTCAGTCTCGTACTAAAGAAATGAATAGGCGGATACAAACTTCATTAATCGCAAGAAAAATATCAACCACCTAATGTATAAGGACCATATCAAACTGTTTGCCGATAGTGAAAAAGAATTGGAAATCCTAATAAAGCCAGTGTGGATAAACAGTGAAGATATAAGGATGGAATTTGGCATAGAAAAGTGTAGCATGCTAATAATGAAAAGCGGAAAATGACAAATGACAGAAGGAATGGAACTACCAAATCAAGAAAAAATCAGAAAGCTCGGAGAGAGGGAAATTTACAAATACTTGAGAATATTGGAAGTGGACACCATTAAGCTTGTAGAGATGAAAGTAAAAATGAAAAAAGAATACCTCGGGAGAACGAGAAAACTTCTCGAAACGAAACGGCATTGCAGAAAACTAATCAAAGGGATAAATACCTGGGATGTCCTCTTCGTAAGATACTCGAGACCAATCGTAAAGTGGACGAAAGAAGGACTTCAACAAATGGACCAGTGAACAAGAAATGTACCAAAATCTTGCTAGAGAACCGAAAAAACATGGAATATGAAAGTGACAGTGATACTATCTGTAATTGGCACACTCAGTACAGTTATGAAAGAATTGGTGCATGGATTGGAGAATTTGGAAAGAACAGGACGAGAGGAGACCATTCAAACTACATCATTGTTGAAATCAGCCAGAATACTGAGAAAAGTCCTGGAGACTTGAGAAGATTTGCTCTCATTCAGACTCCAGTGAAAAACCATCAACTTACGCTGGTGTGAAAAACTCTCAATGAATAAAATTATAATTAGAAACAGAATTTTTTTATACACAGTTAAAAATATGGTTTGATCCTGTATCCGTGCAGACCTGACATCATATAAATGTGTGTAAAGAATTCATTTGTTTGCTCACAATAAAATGTTTTCAAGTATGGTTTGTCATTGTTCGCACAATGTTAAATGGTTTCAGTATTACTATCTAACATTAATAATTCTATTTGGATACAATTAAATGGTTTCAAGTATAAATACTGTATTTGACCCATAGATGGAGCCCTCACAGATACTACCACGCCTGGTTAAAGTGGACATGGGAGTAATGGCAGTGAAAAGGTTCTCTAGATTTCTCAAACTTTCAGGACTGGAGCCCCACCATTAGGCACAGTTTAGTGTCATATCCGGGACATATAATTAATACAGTCATAGGGTTCTAAGTATGCCTATCTCTTCGTAATACTACTAATAATAGAAATAATGTTCAGATCTATTTGCCCCATAGATAAAACTGTCACAGGAACAACCGGAGAGTAATAACAATAAAGGGGTTATTTCATGAATGCAGCTTAGAGTCGTATCCAGAGCACTTTTTTTGTAGGAGTTCTACTTCTCTGCAGGGCCCAAATATTTTTTGGTGGTGATGGGGAACATATGGGCGACGATAACATACTCAGAACATAAACTTATATATTTTCAGGGTGTATGAAAATTTTTTTGCAGTGATGATGTTTTAAAACAACTTCTCTGAAGTGGTCAATTTCTCAGAGGAGAAGCCAACCCCTGACACCCGAAAACATTCCGAAGAGCTAAGGTGATTGAAGATACTTTTGTGGAACATTAAGTAAACTTACAAAAACACTGTCTATTTCTTAACTTGGCTGAGCGGCCAACTGAAATAAAATGGATTCACTCTTAGCGGCTGGACACCTGACCATAACAGTGAGTGTATAAAAGCATATACCTAAAGAAAGGGGCATTTGCGTTGTGCGTGAGATAAATCCCTCCTTTTTTATCAAGTAATTTTTTTGAAAATTCTTTTCAAGTTACTAATAAGCATTTTAAATCAATTATGGTTTTTAGTAACTATTTTTAATACTATTTCTTAGACTATTTTCTAGTTTCAAGAATTTTTATTTAATACTGATAGTTTCCAACAATTTATATGGGTTCAACTAACCATTCTTATTTTATAATAATAATCAATTTAAATTAATTATGGCTTCTGGAGGCAACAACCTACAAAGCAGCACCTGTACGGCCACCTACCACCCATCACGAAAACTATCAAAGTTAGACGAACCAGACATGCATGACACCGCTGGAGAAGTAAGGACGAACTCATAAGCGATATACTCCTGTGGACCCCTTCACATGGACGTGCTAAGGCAGGACGACCAGCTAGAACCTATATACAACAGCTCTGTGCCGATACAGAATATAGCCTTGAACAACTCCCGGGAGCGATGGACGATAGAGACGGGTGGCGTGAGAGGGTCAGGGAGATCCGTGCTAGGGGCACGACATGATGATGATGACGATGAGTAATCATTCTTTATTCTAATTTTAAGACTATTTTCTGGTTTCAAGAATTTCTATTTAACGCTGATAATTTTTAACGATTTTAAATCAATTATGGCTTTTAGTAATTATTCTTAATACTAATTTTTAGATTATTTTCTGGTTTCAGAAATTTCTTTTTAATACTGATAATTTCCAACGATTTATATGGGTTCAACTAACTATACTTATTTAATAATAATAATAATAATCTCGACCTTGTTAGAGAATCGAAAAAACTATGGAACATGAGGGTGACGATTGCACCAATTGTGATTGGTGCTTTTGGCACAGTAGCTAAAGGATTATTAAAGGGCCTGGAGGACTTGAAAGTTGGCGGACAAGTGGAGACTATCCAAACGACAGCATTAATGAAAACGGTCAGAATACTGAGAAGAGTCCTGGAGACTTGAGGAGACTTGTTGTCACTCAAACTCCAGCGAAAAACCATCAGCATTAGCTTATGTGAAAAACTCTAAAGGAGTAAATAAAAATAATTATGATAATTTGTTTATTGCCGTTATATAGTTTTAAGTATTTTTATCTAAAGCTAATAATTTTCAAATTTGACCCATACATGGGACCCTGACATGTATAACTCTAGCGTTGGAGTGATTGCAACGAATGAGAAGCTCCACATTTTTCAGAGTACCAGAACTAAGGTTTTTATAACAAGATGCAGTTTAGTGTCATACTCAAGATACTCTTTTTTGGGAGGTGGTTTTACTGTTCTGTTGGAGATGCAGCCGACAGATTTTAGACCCCATCTACTGGGTGGTTAATATTATAATTTATTCGTAAATAAATGAATCAATCATCATCATCATCACGTCGTGCCACTAGCACGGATATCCCTGATCCTCTCTCGACACTTTTCCCTATCATTCATCGCCTCTGGCAGGTCTTCAGGACTACATCCCGTAGCCTCACATAGCTGCTGAATGTATGTTCGTGCTGGTCGTCCTGCTTTTTCCCGGCTATATGTGGGGGTCCATAGGTGTACATCGCTTATGAGCTCGTTCCTGCTTCTCCAGCAGTGTCCTGCATGTCTGGTTCGTCTAACTTGGATAGTTTTTGTGATGGGAGGCAGGTGACCGTATAGTTGGTGTCTTGTGGGGTGTTGCCGCCTGGACTTGTTCAATATTGCTCGCAGAATTATTGTGTAATTGCCGTTTATCTTCTTCTCCAGCCGTTTTTTTTTTTGCGTCCATGTAGTGCATCCATACAGCAGTATCGATACGACAGCTGCCTGGAAGAAACTGCGTTTCATTTTATAGGTTAGGTCTGATTTCCATATGATCGATAGCCTAATGATACCTGTCCATTTCCTCTGTGAATGGAATCAATAAATAAATAAATAAATAAATACGTGTAGAAAACTTTATAAGTCAGCCAATATTTTCAAAGTTAACTCGTTTTTGAAATCCGGTAATTAAAAAAAAAAAAAAACATTTACTCCATGCAAGACTAAATTTTCCATAAAATAACATGGAAATGAGAAGAAAGAAGGAAACTGGAGGGTGGAAGATAAGTAAAGATAAGAATACGAATGTATTGATAAGAATACGAATGTATTGATAAATGGGGAATGATTCAATCATCTAAGGACCAATGAGATACTTACTTAGCAAAGGGTTATGATGATATGGCAATAAGATGGGGTAAATGGATAAAAATAATGATTGGTGAGTGGTGGATATGTGAAGATGAGAATATAAATGTATAGCTGGATGGGGGAGTGATTCAATAATCTAAGGACCAATAAGATACTTACTTAGGAAAGAGTCATGATGAAATGGCAATGAGATGTGGTAAATGAATTGAAATATTCATTAGAGAGTGGAGAATGTGTGATGATGTTAATATATCTAGACAGAGATGGTGAAAACTTGGGCGTCTAATAACCAGTACGATGCCAATTGATTTTCGACTTAAACAGCTCAACGTCATATACTGTTGGCAAAGACTTTCAGGGATGTCCCGCAGTTCATATATTCTTGGGAACTAATTGTCTGTTTGGAACTTGCGTCGAGAAAGGGCATCAAAAAACAAAATAGAATGGATGTGATTTGTAGGATTTGTCTTACCGGGTTTTGATTGGCTACACGAGTTCAAATCCTTGATGAGTTTCATTTCACCCAAATTCCTTTAAGAAAAGCATGCATCTATCTCTTCTCCCTCTTATATGGGTAAATAGCAGGGAAGACTGAACTCTTCTGTCTTGGTAAAGCAACCAGTCTCAGAGTAAGAAGACTCTGAATTCAAACCAGCTTACACCCGCTTAAACCTATGACATCCTGTCCTGGGCGGAAGATTTTGATAAATAGAAAAATGAAGTGAATGTTTTAAACTTGTTCAAGATCAGCACTTTTTCAATCAGGGTTGCCAACCGGAACGATTAAAAAACAGTCACAGTGCTTTTTTGACCAATTTCCTATATATATATATATATATGTGTGTGTGTGTGTGTGTGTGTGTGTGTGCATTAATATCGTATTCCCAAGATAATAATACTGACGTTTTATATAATTGTGCACTTGATGTCGGCAAAGGAATAGCAACAGATCTTTGCTCCGTCGACCCATTTTCCTTTTTGTGTAAAATAATGTAACAGTGTTGACATTTTAATTTCAAAGGCCCTATTTGAGGCACATCATCTTTTTGTTATAACAGAACGAAATATCGTATAGAATTTTCAACATTCAGTGAATGAAACAGAAAAGGTCCATACAAAACGTTGTTAAATAATATGATGAAAAGAAGGTTTAATTTTTTTATATCATTTTAATCTATTTGTGTCCGAAATGACAGGCATTATTATGACCCAAAGGTCAATTTGTTCCAGCATCTAAGTGTTGTGTTGTCCACTACCGAACACAAGGACTGGATAGAGAGGAAAGTAATCGTTCGACTTTCGATCATCACCTCGTGGTAGGGAAAGAATCAAGGGGCAACAAGTCTTCTAAAAGAGATTTTAGAACTTTATATTTACAGAGGCTGATTGGAAGCGTGGGTCGAGAGTTTTCAATCTTTTGTCCATTCTCACCCGAGCAAAATGTATTTTAATTTCACGTCTTTGACTTCGTTCTTTCGCAGGTAGCATGCTTATCCAGTCGGCTGAGGTTTTAGAATACACCAACTGCACTTCTGCGGAGGCGTAAGACCCCTCGCCAAGAAGTGTCCTGGTTTGACGCTAAAAAATCTGATGACGAAGTTCCTGTAATGCAGGAGCTTTGGGGAATGCAGAGTACCCTTCATAACAATTGCTCCCAGGTCCACTATGGCCCGAAGTGGAAGAACCTGATAGAGTCTTTTCTAAGATCAAACAGAACTAAAATACGTACTTATGCTAAACTGAATTGCTTGAAATAGAACTGATTTGACATTGAAACTGTACTTAAGCTAAATTGAATTGTTTGAAATAGAACAGTTTTGAAACTTAACTGTGGGTAGATAAAAACTATACTTATATTAAACTGAATTGTTTGAAATAGAACTGTTTGCTAAACTGAATAGTCTGAAATAGAAATGTTTTTGACAGTTAAACTGTCATTACATTTAAACTGCATACTTATGCTAAACTGAATTGTCAGAAATAGAACTGTTTTGACATTTAAGTGTGTGTAAACAAAATCTCTACTTATACTAAACTAAATTGTTTGAAATAGAACTGTTTGACTAAACTGAATGGCTTGGGATGGAAATGTTTTTATCAATTAAACTATTTACTTATGCTAAACTAAATAGTTAGAAATAGAACTGATTATTTGTATAAAAATGGATTTGGCTTTTAATAACCTACAAAGTTTGATATACCAACCAACCAACCAACCAACCGGGGGCATGCGTATCTAGGTCACTATCTCTCCAGTCAGTGAGTTACACACACACACACACACACACACACACACACACACACACACACACACACACACACACACACACACTTTCTTTTGCTCTCTTTCTTTCTTTCTTTCTTTCTAAGCACATGAAGCTTGTATTTATATCCAGTCGCTATTTGATACAGAAACACCAAAGTGAAAGTACGTTCACCGGATGGAGACACATAATACTTCGACATTGTAGCAGGAGTACTACAAGGGGACATGTTAGCCACATACCTCTTTATCATCTGTCTAGACTACTTGCTTAGAACTTCGATCGACAAAATCAGAGAAAATGGCTTCGAGCTGACAAAGAAAAGAAGCAGAAGGTACCCCGCAAAAACAATTACCGACGCCGACTACGCCGATGACATAGCGTTACTGGCGAATACACCCAACCAAGTCGAAACACTACTGCATAGTTTGGAACGAGCCGCTGCAGGCATTGGCCTCCATGTCAATGCACGCAAAACTGAATATATGTGTTATAACCAAACAGGCGACATTTCCACACTGGACGGAACCTCTCTGAAACTAGTAGACAAATTCATCTACCTCGGAAGCAGCGTCTCATCAACCGAAAAAGACATCGACACACGACTAACGAAAGCATGGACAGCTATCGATTGGCTCTCGATCATATGGAAATCAGACCTAACCGATAAAAAGAAACGCAGTTTCTTCCAGGCAGCGGTCGTATCGATACTGCTATATGGATACACTACTTGGACGCTAACTAAACGGCTGAAGAAGAAGCTAGACGGCAATTACACAAGAATGCTGTGAGCAATATTGAACAAGTCCTGGCGGCAACACTCTACAAGGCACCAACTATACGGCCACTTGCTTCCCGTCACGAAAACTATACAAGTTAGACGAACCAGACACGCAGGGTACTGCTGGAGAAGCAAGGACGAACTCATCAGTGATGCACTCCTATGGACCCCCGCATATGGCCGGGAAAAAGCAGGATGACCAGCTCGAACATACATACAGCAGCTATGTGAGGATACGGGATGTAGCCCTGAAGACCTGCCAGAAGCGATGAATGATAGAGAGAAGTGGCGAGAGAGGGTCAGGGATATCCGTGCTAGTGGCACGACATGATTATGGTGATGATTGGCGAGGCAGAGTAAGAATCCCCCCAAAAGTGATATCCTGTCTTTGACTATAAAATGCATCTGATGGTTAGGCTTCACTTCTGGAGATCTAGAAAGTGTTGAGTACCCCTTCATTGCCATTACTCTCAGCTCCACACTGCCCTCTTTGGGTAAAATAGTTCTGTTTAAAAATGATTCATATTCAATCAAATTGTGTTGAAAAAAGCCTCTTAAGTAAAAACTACCTAAAAATGTAAATATGAACGGACAATGAACGCTATTCCCTAACCTCTAGGTATAAAATAACCCTTTATTGATTGCCATGTCATTAAAATCAATCAATCAATCAAAAGTGTGAGTCACCAGTTTTCCGTTCAATTGTTGAGACGAATGGAGGTTTCTTCTGTCAATTTTAACCCCGAATAGAACGTACTTCAATTTGGTATCTTTGATTTCGTTCTTTCCCGGATGGCGTACAATCACTATCTCTCCAGTCTGTGAGAGAAATAGTTTTTCAGTCTCTCTCTCTCTCTCTCTCTCTCTCTCTCTTCCTGGCACCTGAAGCCTGAATTTATTTCCGTTCTGAATCCGATATGGGACATTCTATCTCTGGATCCCTTCAATCGATTTACGATCTGGGTATGAGATTTACCCCGTTATCGTTACCAGCGACCTATGTAGTTGTTGCTATATATGCAAAATATATAAATAAACGAATAAATGAATGAATAAATAAATAAAAATAAGTAAACAAATAGATAAATAAATAAATGAAATAATAATAAATGAAAAAAAAACAACAACTTTTAAATGAATGTTCAAATTCATTTGAAAGTTGTTGTCTTTTTTTTCATTTATTATTATTATTATCATTTTTAAAAGCCAAATCCATTTTTAATTTTAACCCTGTCGGGGGAACTTCATGCTAACTTTATCTGCTGCAGAGGGGTAAAACTTCACCAAAAGAGGTGCTCTGGGTATAACACTAAACTGCATCGAGATGATTAGGCTCTTCTCCGGGTGATCTTGGGAATTTCGAGTAATCTTTCATTGCCATTACTCCCAGGCCCACTATGACCCGGAATGGTAATAACTGTGAGGGTCCCATTATCGGATCAAATACATCCGTATTTGATAAGACTGTGTACAAAGATAAAAAAAAATAGTGAACGCTATTCAGCTTATCTCTTGGCATAAAATAACCTAAGAATCGTTGATATGCTGTTAAAATCACTCCCTCAATCAATTTTTTAGAGCTTGTTTTTTCCTCCTGTCTGTGGATGACTATATGTATGCTCCCACCAGTGAGTTGAGCACCTGTGGGGAATTGCCGGCTGCCTAATACACGTAAATGCAAAGTTCTTCTCATGAACTGAGCTCTTCGGTAACCGATTGCGTATATGAAAGAAATATATATATATAAAAAACTCCTTCTCTTATGCTGAGAATGATGATAGACAGGTGTAATATATCCGACTGACGTAAAGTCAGCAAGGTTTCGATCTCAGCATGAAGTATCTTACATGTGTAGCTACACTGAAGAGTTGTGATACGACGAAACAGTCTCTCTGTGAATGAAATATATATATATATATATATATATATATATACACATCATTTACATTTTTCGGACACTTGTCCTCATATTTGTTGCCGTGTTTATCACAACGTTTCGGCCGTTATACGCATTCTTCCGGTGGGTGGAACGTCGAACTTAACCCTTTATTTCACTTACTGGAGTAGACTGTTTTAGTTCCACGAGCCATGTTTAATGGATGTCAGTAATCAGTTAACCACCTCCTGTTAATTTCCCCGCTGAAAGTTCTCCACTACCTTCATCGGGTATTGAACTCACACATTTTGGGTATGTCACTGGATCTAACCGACGCCTTTATCCACTGTACCACGTGTCCTTGAGGACATCGGTGTTTGGATTTCTGGTTATTATTATTATTATTATTATTATTATTATTCAGCAACCATTTTTTTGTTGTAATTATTGCTTTTCTCTGGCACTCGTTATTACTAGTTTCCATATTGTATTAATTTCTATGCTTGGTCGGCTCAGGAGATTTTTGTGGCCTAGCATATGTGCTAATTCTTTAAGTTTACGTATTTTCCAATGGTGTTCCTTGCCTATGATCTCAACCTGGTCCCACAGAGGGTGGTGATCTCTCTTCTCTCTCCATATGTGGTCAGCCACGCCTGATTTTTTTTAGTCATGTTCTCCTCTATGGTGGGGTCTTACTCGGGAGAGATATCTGCGAAGTGTCGTCAAACTTTTGAAGGTTGTCCTGACGTTTTATGGACCGCAGATTCTTTGTGTTTTCTCTGATAACCCCTTCACATAAAGCAGGCAGACTGTTTTCTGAGTGTTGTTCACCTCCTCCTTTTCTTGTATCCGCCGATCCCAGTTTTGGGGGGCTGTTGCATTGTACCCAGTGTAGTTGTTACGTTGTAGGGTTCTACTTATGCAGACCAATTCCTTATCTAATGTCTCTGGGTCGTTACTAATGACTTTTGTTCGGTATTGTAAGCAGTGGACGATATATATATATATATATATATATATATATATATATATATATAAGCAAGAGAAGTAAAAGACGGCATAAAAAGAAAACTCATTCTTATAAACCCTTCTTCGTCTATTCTTTTCTGAACTACTTAACGATATCTGAAACGCTAAACGAATATCTCTTTTTAAATATCAAAGAATAAATGGATAAATGAATAAATAAATAGATAAATCCAGCTACGTGTTAAATTGCGCTACAACTGTCCTTCAAGCATAGTTTTGGCTTTAAATAACCCACAAAGGTTAATATGCCATTACACAAAGAAATCAAACCAAATAACAAAATAAGGATAAAAAGGTGGGAGGCGTGAACACACTAAACATAATAAGGATAAAAAAGGAGACGTGAAGATATTAAACATAATAAGGATCAAGAAAAAGGGGAGCGTGAACTTATTAAATATAATATGGATAAAAAAGAGGGGGGCGTGAACATATTAAACATAAAAAGGATCAAAAACGGGGTTTGGGCGTGAACATATTAAAAATAATAAGATCCACGAAAAGAATTATGAATTGTAAGGACTAACAAAACAAAGTCATGAAAGTTGTTGGTTGGTTGGTTGGTTTTATGGTATTTCAATCTGTATCAGTTATTTAATGCCAAATACATTTTTATTCAAATGATCAGTTCTATTTCAAACATTTCAGTTTGGTATAAGTACACAGTTTAATTGTCAAAAATATTTCTATTTCAAGCTATTCAGTTTAGTCAAACAATTCTAATTTAAACAATTCAGTTAAGTATAAGTGTAGATTTTGTTCACATACAGGTAAATGTCAAAACAGTTCTATTTCAAACAATCCAGTTTAGCATAAGTACACAGTTTGATTTTAAAATAATTTCTATTTTAAGCTATTCAGTTTATCAAACAGTTCTAATTCTAGTAATTCAATTTAGCATAAGTACGCAGTTTAGTTCTATTTGATCCATAGATAGGACCCTATCAGATGCTACCATTCCGGGCCAGAGTGAACCTGGTAACGATAGCAATGAAGGGGTGCTCTGGATTCCCCAAAGCTCCTGCATCACTGGAACCTCATCATCAGATTGTTTAGTTTCATATCCAGGATAATCTTTGGCGGGCGCCTTACCCCTCAGCAGAGGTGTAGTTGGTGTATTCAACATGAAAGTTGTAAATTTATCGCTATGTGACAAAAAAAAAAAAGAAAAAAGAATTAGATGTTTCTGAAATACTTATTTTCTAAAAACTTACATAGGCTGTTAAAACAATGGCATATTTTACGGGACCAAACTGAACATTCAAAAACAAAAACAACATAAGTATGCAGTTAGTTCTATTTAACCGATAGATAGGGCCCCATCAGGTGCTACCATTTCTGGCCAGAGTGGACCTGGGAGCAATGACAATGAAGGGGTGCTCTGAATTCCCCAAAGCTCCAGCAACACTGGAACTTCACTATGAGATTGTTTAGTGTCATATCAAGGACACTCATTGGTAGGTGTCTTACCCCTCTGCAGAGGTGCAGTTGGTGTATTCTAAAGCCCCAGCTGACTGGGCAAAACTACCAGATGGCTCGTCAATATAGAGAGCAGAGACCACAGTCATTGTTCTAGCTCTGAATATAATGACACCCCCCCAATCCAACAAATATATCTTTTCAGACTTAAAATCCACACTGAAGCACTGAAAATCAGAAACACTCCTTGCATCTCAGGTGGAAAAAGCTATCACTCCAATATCATGTTAAATTAGTTTCTTATCCGCAGAACCCTACGTATAAGGGTGGCTTCAAAGCACATGCTTCCCCCTCTTTAATAAAAAGCTGAAAACTATCAAACCATTCAGCCTCTTCCATAAAATACTCTCAAATAACAGAAATAGATTCAATACAAATCCTTGAACACTTCATTTCTAAAAGCACACCCTAGTTATTAAAACAACCACATATTTTTACTAGATCTAACAGAACATTTCAAATCAAACCCTATCACATATCAAGAACATTTTCAATGAATCAAAAAGGATTAGTTTGACTTTGTGCATACATACGTACACTGATGAATCAAACGAAGGAAACAGTAAGTGCGGCCATTCACAGAAACAAAGAATGTATAAAATGACGACCAGATGGCTTAAAAATATATAGTACAGAGATGACAGCCATTAACCAAACTTTGGATATAATAATAAAAACATATCCAGCAAATACATCATCTTCTCAGACTCAAAACCCACACTAATAACACTGAAAAACCAAACAAATCCTTTAATTTCTCCGTTGACAAACAAAAATAAAACTCTTCTCATAAACAAAACAAACATCCTATATTGGATACCAAGCCACATTGGTATCCATTATAGTTGGTTGGTTGGTTGGTTGGTTGGGCCGGTTTTATGGCATATCAACCTTTGTAGTTTATTTAACGCCAAATCTATTTTTATGCAAATTGTCAGTTCTATTTCAAACAATACAGTTTAGAATGAGTACACTGTTTAGATGTAAAATAGTTCTATTTCGAGCAATTCAATATAGCATAAGTACGCAGTTTAAATGCGAAAAAACATGTTAAATTAGTTTAGAAACCACGGTTTAGTTCTATTTAACCCATAGATATGACCCTTATCAGGTGCTACCACTCCAGGTCAGAGTGGACCTGGGAGCGATGGCAATAAAGGGGTACTCCGCATTCCCCAAAGTTCCAGGATTACTGGAAACTCACCATCAGATTGTATAGTATCATATCCAGGACACTCGTTGGGGGTAGTCTTACCCCTCTGCGGAGAAGCAGTCGGTGTATTGTGCTGCCCCGGCCGACTAGGCAATGGTATCCATGAGAATGAAAAAGCAGACAGAACTGAAAAAAAAAAAAAAAAATCACGACAAATCCTTTGGGAACCAAAATCCCACTTACACATCTGCGACTAACCATCAGCAAATTTATCAACGAAAAGTTGCCGGAAATATGCAATCGTTGTAAATAAAAATCCTCTGCACCAAAATAGAAATATACTCACAAATAAAACAGAAATAGACTAAATAAATCCATGAATATTTAATTTCTAAAAGTACATTCTAGTTGCTAACAGTAACCCCATATTTTATTGGCCCTCACAGAACATTCGAAAACAAATCATATCAGATTTTAAGTTTCCAATTAATCACAAATAACTATTCGGGTTATGTACAAATATACACCGATGGATCAAACACGGGAAACAGGAGCAAGTGCTGCCATTCACAGAAGCAAAAGAAAAAAATTATTAAACAGCTACCAGAGAGCTCATCCATATACAAGGTACGATGGTTAAATTGTTGCCATTTTCGATTATTAATTTCGAACATGCACTCTATTTCTTTCAGGATTTGTCTACTGTACAGCAAACAAACTAGGGTCAATTGGTCACTGTCTGTGAGGAAAACAGCACAATAACGTAATTCGATCGTTCAGAAATTTGGAAATAGTATGTTGTAGTGCATTTCGAAGAAATAAACATTGTCTTCAATCACAGCCTCCAGATGACTTGAGACTCTCCTGCAAGCCTTTCCTTACTTAAATTGGTACATGCTGCCGTTATCTTTGCCTTCAATTCAGCTTTGATATTGCACGGAAGTTTTGTTGGTATAAAATAACCCTAGCCAGGTTGACATGCCATTAAACTCAATGAACACACAATGAAAGCGATTCCCTAATCTCTAGGCACAGAATAACGCTCGACGGGTGAACATGCCATTTAAATCAATCAGTTCATCAATTTATACTAAGTTACTGTATCAATGTTTAGGACTCGATGTATTAATATAGTTCAAAACGTTTTTTTAAATCGATCTATTTTACCCACTGATGAGACGCTAACAGGTACTAGCATTTCAAGTCATTGTGGACCTGGGAGTAATGGCAACGAATGATTGACGCTACACTCATTTAATCTGCAGCGCCGGAGCTTCTCCACTGGATGTAGTTTGGTGTCATCTTCCCACATGGCCTCAGACTCAACACGGAGACATACATCAAGTGCCAAGAGAAGTTAGTGCTGACATGAATCGAGAGGGTGGCTGCTGGAATACCATTCGTCAAGCATCGGGATTCTATGCCATGCCACAAAATCAGAAGCCAATCCTTGCTGTCAGAAAATTTCTGAGACTACATCACCGCTAAACTCCTCAAAGGTTAGTTGGTTGGTTGGTTGGTTGGTTGGTTGGATTTTATGGCATATCAACCTTTGTAGTTTATTTAACGCCAAATCCAATTTTAAACAAATAATCAGTTTTATTTCAAACAAGTCACTTTAGCTATGTATACAGTTTAATTGTCAAAACATTTCTATTTCAACCTATTCAGTTTATTCAAATAGTTCTAGTTCAGCTAATTCAGTTTAGTTGGATTTTATGCAAATAGTTAGAACTATTTAAAAAAATTCAGTTTAGTATGAGTACACAGTTTATATGTCAAAAATATTTTTATTACAAGTTATTCAGTTTATTCAAACAGTTCTAATTCTGCTAATTCAGTTTTGTATAAGTACAGATTTTGTTAACATATTGTTAAATGTAAAAAATAATTCTATATTAGACAATTCCTTTTAGTGTAAGTACAGTGTCAATATCAAAATCAGTTCCATGTAAGTACAGTTAAATTGTCAAGAACATTTCTATTTTAAGCTATTCAGTTTAGTCAAGCAGTTCTATTTCAAGCAATTCAGTTCAGCAAAAATATGCAGTTAGTTCTATTTAACCCATAGGTGCTACCATAGTGTACCTGGGAGCAATGGCAGTGAAAGGGTGCTCTGCATTCCCCAAAGCTCAAGCATCACTGGAACCTCACTATCAGATTGTTTAGTGTCATATTTAGGACACTCACTGGTGGGGGGTTCACCCCTCTGCAGAAGTGCAGTCGGTGTATTCTACAGCCTGGGCAATCAAAGGTTAAGAAATGGCATTCATATTATTTTCATTAAATGTCTGACCGATTTTAATGTTATTCGAGGTTTATTTTATACCTAAAGGTGAAGGAATCACGTGCATTATACGTTCATTTATTGAAAGATGAATTTTTACAGCATTTCAAACTAAGTATGAAGTATTTACCTGTTTTAAATGACTGTGAAGCTACGTTTTGGTACTGAATATTTGTTAAACTGACTTCGGCACAAAACAACTCAACACTGATTGATAAAAAAATATACGAAAGCGGGAAGAGAGGGAAATAAAATTTACGTTTATGATAATCCTATTTAAAAAAAAAAAAATTCTTTCGTTCCCTTTCAAATTAGATTCGTCGCATATCAGTTTTGTTTCCTTCGGTTGACTTCTTTTCAATTCGGATTCGTTTATTCACTGTTGATATTAACCTTATGTTTTTAATTCATTAGCAATATTCTTTACTAGTTTATACAGTCTCCATATTTCAAGGGTTTATCGTTATTCTCTTTCAATCATTATGCGTTTTTATGGAGTCTTTTTTTATACACTAGTGTCTCCTAAAGTGGATCTAGCGGAACTTCTGGGTTCCACGAAAGATTCTGGCTTTTGTAAGGTAAGTTGCATATAATAAAATTTAATAATAAAAATATTTTATTACAAAAAATAACCATAGTGAAGTCACTCGTTTAAAAATAACATTCTATGAGGCAAAATTAACTGCGGGTAAAAAAAAACAAAAAAAAAAAAAAAAAAAAAAAAACAAACAAATAAAAAAAAACAAAAAATTTAAAGAAATAACAAAAGCACTTTTTAAACGGCATGTCAACCTGTCTTGGGTTATTTTATGCCCGCAAGTTATGGAATAGCGTTCATTGTATGTTGATATTTACATTTTTTGTGTACTTGTTTCTTAAGAGCTGTTTTTGCACATGGTTCTATGAAATACGAATCATTTTTAAAAAGATATATTTGACCCACAGATGGGACTGAATGGTACTGGCCCAGTCGGCTGGGGCTGTAGAATTTACCGACTGCACCTCTGCGAAGGGTAAGGCACCGCACCCAACGAGTGTCCTGGACATGACATTAAACGATCTGATTGTGAGGTTCAAGTAATGCTGGAGGTTTTGGGAACGGGGAGTATCCCTTTATTGCCATCACTCCCAGGTCCACTCTGACCCGGAGTGGTTGCACCTGATAAGAGTCCTATCTATGGGTTAAATAGAGCTAAACCGTGGTTTCTTAACTTACTGGGTTTTTTCTTGCATTTAAACTGCGTACTTATGCTATATTGAATTGCTCGAAATACTCCTATTTATGGGTCAAATAGAACTAAACCGTGTACTTATGCTAAAGTGAATTGTTTGAAATAGAACTGTTTTGGCATTTAAACTGCGTACTTCATTTAAACTGCGTACTTATGCTAAAGTGAATTGTTTGAAATAGAACTGTTTTGACATTTAACTATGTGTAAACAAAAACTATACTTATCCTAAACTGAATTGTTTGAAATAGAACTCTTTGACGAAGCTGAATAGCTTGAAATAGAAATGTTATTGACAATTAAACTGTGTAATTATGCTAAACTGGATTGTTTGAAATAGAACTGTATAAAAAATGGATTTGGTATTTAATAACCCACAAAGGTTGATATGCCATAAAACTCAAACAAACCAAACCATTTAAATGATACTACTACCCAGGGTCAGACGTGATAGCAATGGCAATGAAGAGGAACTCCAGACTCATCATCAGATACAGTTTAGTGTCATACACAGGATATCCGCCCTTTGAATCATAGCCCTCTTCAGGAGATGCCATCAACTGTCAACTGGGATCTGTAAATCAACTGAAGGCATCCAGAGATAGAATGTCCGGTATCAGATACAGAGCCGATTTATATATGGGCTTTATGTGCTTAGAGAGAGAGAGAGAGAGAGAGAGAGGGAGGAGTGTGAGTGAGTCTTGCTCACTGACTGGAGAGATGGTGACCAGGATGCGCGTGCTACCCGTGAAAGAACGAACAGACACGATATTTGAAAAAAGGATTATGTGTTTTATACCCATCAAAAATGAAGGAATGGCATATTTTTATAACGATATATACATCTTTTTAATCTTTCGAAAGGGGTCAGATCTCTGTCGATGTGTAAGAGACAGAAATAGATAAACTGCCATTTCGACCCATAATTTCTTCTTCTCTTGACCATTTTACGCTGTGTTATCTTCTGCTTCTCAGCCGGGGCGGGATGTACTCAACCGGAGGCCCGCTGGGGCAAGGGTTCACAGCAGGGCGCCTAGCCACTCGCAGGCGCTCTACGCGACTGACCAAATCTCTTCTGGTTGCAAATTGAGATTGACTCAAGGTTCATATTGCCCGTATCTCACGTGGGCATTGGTATATATCATTTCATAACTCCCACACATTTCCGTTCAACCTCGTGACTGCTTCCGCTTATTTTTGCTGGTATACCGTGCGCAGAGAATCTCTGATTGAAAGCTTGATTAAGGGTCAATATGCAACATATGCAGTCGTTTACCGGAAGAGTGACGAGTCAAACCAAAATTTCGTAGCTAATGTTCTATCCTCTTTATTTTTGTAAACTGAAACCGTTCTGCTTGCTTCACAGATGTTCATTACTGCAAACACATTTCTGAAGAAAACAATTTAAAAAATAGATCAAATGATTTTTTTTAGTTTAAATCCGTGTTTCTCAAAATGTGTTCCGTAAAACTCCAGGATCAATGATAAGAAATTCTGAAATTTCACAAAGTAAGGCACCTTTTAAAGAATTTAATAAAGCCATCTTATAAAAACGGCTGTTACTAAATTCAAAAGAATAATTAAAGTATTTAAAAATGAATGTATCTCTACAAAGGAAAGAATTAAAAAATTTATAATTTATAAAATAAAAACAGTTGTCATTGACTAAGCTAAACCTAGTTTGGAAGACAGAATTATGAACCATGCAGTGAAAATATAACTCACTAACAATTGCTTTCAAGATAAGTTACGTAACCATTACACAACACAAGGTGCCCAGAAAATACATTTGCTTTTCATTTTAATGTTTCATTCATATATTTTTTCAAATGAATTAATTTTTGTTTTCTTCAAATATTAAAAAAAAAAAAACGATTTTGTTTCATTTGATGTCTTAGAACTAGAATTGGTTTTTGTTTTTATCTCCTTAACATTCTTCAGTTCGGATAGCATTGACATAGAGTGAACGACGATTGGTGACTCAGTTTCTCGCTTATGTGATCAACTAACACTAACCTAACATTTTTTAAATATATCATTACTCGAGCCTAAACAGCAAAAATTTGGGACAAGTGTTAATCAGCTGCCATCCTCAATGTGTATCATCTTTAATAATGATAATAATAATAATAGTAATAATAATAATAGTCAGAGGACGAACCGAGACCATCCAAAGTATAGCATTTTTTAGATCGGCCAGAATATTGAGAAAAGTCCTGGAAATTTGAGCAGTTTTTCTATAACACAGACTCTAGACCAGCTAAAGCTGGTGTGAAAAACTCACAAAGAAAGATGATAATAAAATAACAAAATAATAATGGAAACAATGCAGACAACACAAGCATCAACAGAACATGAATAATCGAAAACAAAAATGGGAAGAAAAACAAGTGTATGGACATTGCAAGCGACAAACAAGCAAACTCTCGCACGAGAAAACTTGGACATAGCTGAGAGAGTGAAACCTTAAGAGTGAAACTGAATCACTTCCGACAATAGCACAAAACAACACCATAAGGATTAACTATGTCAAAGCAAAAATTGATAAAATCCAACAAAATAGCAAATGTTGGTTATGTGGTTACGTGAAAGAGATTAAACGATCAATCATATAATGAGCGAATGCTGTAAATTGGTGCAAAGAGAGTATAAGACAAGACACGACTTGGAGGAGGAAGGTGATCCATTGGGAATTGTGCAAGAAGTTTAGATTTGGCTATACGATCAAATGGTATATGCACAACCCAGAATCCGTCCTAGAAAATGAGACATACAAAATCTTTTGGGATTATGAGATACAAATGGATCATCTAATCTCAGCCAGACGATCAGACCTAGTGATAATAAAAAAAAAAAATTGAGAGAACCTGCCGAATTGTGGACTTTGCCACGCCGGCTGACCACAGAGTAAAACTGAAAGAAAGCGAACAGAGATATAAGTACCTAGACCTTGCTAGAGAACTGAAAATCTATGGAATATGAAAGTGATGGTAATACCAATTGTGATTGGCGTGCTTTGTACAGTTGATAAAGGATTGGTACAGTACAGGGACTAGAGGATTTGGAAATCAGAAGACAAGTAGAGACAATTAGAATAAACATTGTTGAGATTTGCCAGAATACTAAGAAGAGTCCTGGAGACTTGAGGAGACTTGCTGTCACTCAGACTCCAGAAGAAAACTATCTGCTAACGCTAGTGTTAAAATCTCCTAAATGAGTATATATATATATATATATATATACAAGCACACACACACACACACACATATAAATATACATATATAATGCTTAGAAATTTATGGAATTCTAACACTTTTACAATATTCTAACAAAATATTTCGAAGACATTTTTATTAAATCTGTTGTTTAACTCCTCGTATATTCAGTAAATCTGATTGCATTTTATATTCTATGAAAACATTAGTTGGTATATGTTTTTTGATTACTATATATAACTTTTCTCGATATTTAGCTCTGCAACCTTTACGCTTATATATATATATATATATTAAAACATTTTAACTTTAAAACTGTTTGCTATTACTTAAAATTTCATACAACTATTTGTTACAATCCATACACGAGCACGCGCATGCGCACACACACACGTATATATATATATATATATATATAAGGATGGATAATAAAAACATAAATATTTTTATACTCTTATCTACCAACCCCTGCGCTCGGGCAAGATATAACACAAGGTCAATTTTTAAGCAGAGTTTAACAGGTTTGAATTCAGAGTTTTCCTTCTCTTAGACTAGTTGCCTCACCAAGGCTGAAGAACATAGTCTGCCCAACTATTTATCCATAGCTGGAGGGAGAATAATTGGATTCATACCTTTCCTAAGGCTATTAGTGCTATGTGAAAGGCAATCAGTCTCGTCCAGGACTTGAACTCGTGTCGCCGTGTCCATTTTCTACGACGATAACCATTACACCACGGGCACCTCCACCATAAATAGTTTTATACTAGTCTAGTTATTTTCCACCTTTTGGTTTTACTTCTCAACCCTATTTGAAATTTTTTCGTTCTCTTTTTCCAATGGTTCAGTTGAAAATAGAATTAAAGCAAAGCAGAGAGTTCTTAGCGCGAAGAATTTAAAAAATCTTTTTATACATTATCCGGGCAGGATATAAAAGAATGTCTTCTGTACGTGTAGACTCAAAATTCGATGGTAGCTTTAATTGCCATCTCAGACCATATGTAGTGGTAAACCACTTCCTAAAATGTAGCTTTTACTCACAAACAAATGTGAAATGACTAAAACCAACTTAGAACTCAAGAGAAAATGGGGGCCTTTTTTAAGAAAGAAAACTTACGTTATCAGAACCTGAAAGCATAGCACTGAAGGTGTATAACGTTGTGATCAAATCGAAAGGTTAAAACTCCATAATATTAAGAAATATTGCCTCCACGATCACTCTGTTATCCTGCTCCGGCTTATCATTGGAAACCATGGGATGCAACATGGTAGCGGTGAAGTAAGGCAAAGGTGGGTCAATAGTACGTTTCATCGGATGCTGAACGGTGGAATAAGACGGCTGAGATCGAATAGTTCCGTCAGGAAACTACAGCAACTCATCTATAAGGTTGACGTCTATTAATGAGAAAAATAACATCCATCGAAAACAGACTTGTAGGCCTAAACACTAAATTCCAAAAAGGAAGGTAAAACTATGGATTTACACCTGCCCAAGTAACTCAAAAGCGAAGCCAGATTATAGATCGATAAACAAGAAGTGGATACCTTTGAACTGTGTGGCATACTTTCTTTTGAAGGAATATCTTTTGATCACAGAATCATCACAGCAATGATTCCCCTGTGTGACGCAGAAATAAGATACAAACTGGTAAAAGTTCTCTATATGAGTGGTTATCACTTGCTAATAGTGATATAAGCAGTCAATATACAGTAACCAAGAGCCAAATGTAGAGTTAGGTGAGAATCGATATCAATTTGAGAAAAACAAGATAACATGAAAAAAATCATCTTTATTTAATTAAAAAAATCCAACAAAAGCCATTGTACATAAACTTAAGAAGGCCCAGAGAAAACTAACCTAAGAACAATTAGGATATATTCAAGGTGAAATTAATAAAATCAGAAATTCGGTGCAAGATAGATAATCATGATTAGTATGGTAGATAGTAAATGAAGGAAAAGCACATCGAGAACCAAACTAAAAGCTGAAAACCAAGAAGAAAAACTTCAGAAGTTAAAATAATTATTATGAACATTATAAAACCTACAAAATCGATTTTTTAATGCAAAAACTAGTCTTATATGCAGTTTTTCTATCAATCTCATTGGCCTAATGGGTAGAGTGTTTTCAATGACCAGGTCGAGACATACCAAAGACTCAAAAATGGTACCTGATGCCTCCTTGCTTAACACTCGGCAATATAAAGTAAGGATCAAGGGTAAAGTGGAGCAATCCAGGGAAACGAGTTGTGGCTTCCTCTACACATCGGTGTTGTAGCTATTAAAAAGGGAGCCTTTGGGTCACACTCGACTATGGTTGCCAACTTTACTTTATACACATATATATATAAGTGAGTAAAAAAAAATGAAATGAATTAGACAAACGTTGAAAAATAAACGAATGAAAAAATATACTTGGTATGAATGAAAATGTATAGCCGACACGTGTTTCGACTAAGATATTTTTCCTGCATACATGTTTTTTCTATTTAAAATTATTTAAAGTATAAAAAGACGACATTTTAGCTTGTATGCTAAACATATTTTTGATTATTATAACTATAGTTTTATTTTTAAAATAATCTTAATCAGAAAAACTCATATGCAGTCAAAATATATTGGGTGAAACACATGTCGGCAATACGTTTTCATCCACACTAAATATATTCTTTCGTTCCTTTCTTTTTTAACACACACACACACACATATATATGTATATGTATACATATATATCAAGGGTGGGCAAACTTTTTGGTTGGAGGGTCGCTTCACTGGGTTATGAATGATTAAAGAGCCGCAGCTTTTAAAATCAAAATAATTTTGTATCGACTCAAGTGCAAGTGTTTATTTTTAGAAGCTTTCGCAGGCCGAATAGAAAAATGCAGCAGGCTGCATGCAGCAGCAGTTTGCCCACACCTGATATATATATATATATATATATATATATATATATTGAATTGAGTCATGAATAATTTCTGCTTAGGTAAAATATAACTTTTTCATGAATAATTTAATAAGGAATTTATTTCAAGCAAAGTATATATTATTCTGAATCACTTCATTTATCAGGTAGCTCATTGATACCTCACTAACAAAATTCAACTGGTTTCGAGCCCGAAAATTTTTCCACAAACGTTTTCACGTGAACTTGAACATTTTTTATCCACTATAAAAGTCGAGAATAAAAAACAAATGGAAATCACTTGTTTCAAGGTCTACTGAATACAGTTGATGGGGTTGAATAGGTAAGACAAAACAAAACAAAAAACCAAAAACAAAAAAACAATATTTTTTTCCTGTATAATTCTTGCAGAATGGGGCCTTGTATTATAAAGGAGAAGAAACACAACGTTTCTCTTATTGATGAGTGCCGGGCGTTTTCTTAAAAGACTTTCATGGACACGTTGCAACTGTTGATAACAAGTCTGCATTCAGTATCTGATTGTGGTTTAAGAACTGAAAATAAGTAATTGCGTTGTGACCTTACCTTAATTACAGCATAACTTTTCTTCCAAAAAGTTCTACCTTTGGGGCAGGTAGTAGATTTTGCAGTGAGCATTGTTATAAAAGACACATTTTTTGTCATTTGGAATGATATTCTTGTGAAACGAGTCATTTCTCTTCTTTGAAAGAACGCTTGTCGCTATGAATATGTGATCTTTATTTTTTCTCATTAAGAGTAAGCGGGACCCTAATGTCTAGCTTGCTCACTTTTCCTATCATTTTCAAGTGGTGGCAGATAGTAGATTGAGATATGTTGAGGTCAAGGGCTAATTATCTTGTATTTTTACGCGGACTGTATTCCCTTAATTCTCTTAAAGTATCTCGATCGAGGACTAATGAGCGTCCTGGTTTGGGTTGATCTTTCAATGACATATCACCAGAACGAAACTTTGGCGGTCAGTAATGACACTTTGCCCATAAACACTACAAATTTTTCTAGCTGTTTTTATTGCGTTTTTGTTATTCATAAACTAAAAAGTACATATCGAATAGGCACTTTTACTGCCTCCTTTTCAATAGCCCAGTCAGCTGGAACTGGAGAATACGCTGAATGCATTAGTTCCCAGTGAGTGTCTTGGATATGGCACTAAACTACATCTGATGGTGAGGCTCCAGCTCTGGAGCCTTAGGAAATGTTGAGTACTGTTTTATTGTTATTACTTTCAGGTTTGTTCACTTTGAACCCGAGTCGTAGTGACTGTCAGGGTCCTATTATTGGGTCAGCAAGAAATATGCAATAATTTTCTAAACCTGAAAGCATTTCACTGTATGCAAAGAAATTACTGATGTTAAATTGAATTATTAGTATTATATAACAAGTCCATTTATCGTTTGCAAACAAATGAACTCTCAATTGTTTTAAAATGTTACCTACAAACTACTCGTTAACAAATACATATCTAATATATATGTATCCATAGGATTTAGTACTAAATCACCTACAAGGGTTGATATGCCATAAAACAAAACCAACCATCCATTTTAAAGTCTTGAGATGATCGATTAAATTATGATGTGCCCTTTTTCACCACGGAAATAAGAATGATTGATAAAGGCAATCATTAATCAGGCAATTTCCAGTTGTTTTTAAACTATTGGAAGTTTGAAATACGTAGTCATAAAATGTTTTTAAAAACGGAAACTATTTATGACTCAACCCAACAAATTTGCGCTCACGATGGCCAACTTGTATGCCAGCAAAATATTTTAGCTGAAACACGTGTAGGCGATACAGACACCGACAAAAAAAAAAAAATGATGAAGAAGCTCGTGAGACCGTTCGGTTTTAAATGTTTTTTAATCGTCTGCATTTGACTTGGTAATGAGTATTTTATAATATATATATAAATGTATATATATATATATATATATATATATATATATATATATATATAGATTGATAGATAGATAGATAGAGAGAGAGAGACAGAGACAGAGAGAGAGAGAGGGAGAGAAAGACTGACAGATGTGAATGAAAGCATTCAGATTATGCACTCATTGTTTTCATATCGTATGTGAGACAAGAACTGATAAGGGAGGATATTGGGAAATGCGTTTGTAATTGAAAAAAGATCCCTGTGTATAAACAGAGAACATATTTTCTGAGGAAAAAATCATTTGTTTCGTGAATGGTGGTAATGAAAAAATTATCTAATAAAAAAAAAGGCAGAGATGAGAATGTCATAGATAAATAAATCAATGAATAAATAAATAAAAAAGAAGGCGTGTGAGGAAGTTATATTTCTTCATTTATCTATTTATTTTTTTTTGGGGGGGGGGAGGGAAAGAAAAATGGAAAAAGAAAAAGAAAAAAAGGAAAAGAAAAGAAAAAGAATCAGCCAATACAACGACGGCATCCGAATATAACGAGCCAATCAGAATTGAGCTTTTCAAAAACACAGAATTCTTTCAAGCCATCCCCCGCGTTTTTATAGCCAGGACTAAACCTACGTAGGTGCCGCGCACAGCCACACACACACACACACACACACACACACACACACACACACACACACACACACACATATGTACGCATACACTAATTAGTATTTACATCCATCCCTCAGACTTATGTCTTTATAACTTTTACCAAGAAAACACTTATAAAACGCGTTTTCAATAAATGCCTTTCACATAGTTATACTAAGAATACCTGAAACGAACAGGTCCAGAATAATCACGTTTATGAACTGGATTTAGTTGACAAAACTTAAGAAATAAAAACTGCAAACATGAATAGACATCTTTAATGAACTATGAAGTCCCAAACGAAAACTTAATTCAAGTTGGTTTATATTCATCTGTCAACGCCCACACACTATGTACACCACTTCAACTCAAGCTCATTTCCCTTCATCCAATTTGAAAATTAATAATAAATAAAAATAATAAGTTCATGATAATTAATTCATCAAGTATACGCATGAGAAAATCGAGTATAAGAACGAATATAATTTGAGAATGGTAACAAACACAGCTTTTTAAAAAAGAAAAGAAAAACCGCCCAAAAGCAAAGAACTAAAACAAAATTTCGACTGACTTCTCATACTCTGATTGCGAAACGATAAAAGAGAGTTACTTACTCAAAGACAACAGTTCCAAAAACCGAAAACCAAGGAAGAAATTTGGAAATACAGCAAAACGTATATACACACGCACATACATATACGCAGAGACGCGTGTACACACATCTCCACAAACAAACACATACACGAAATAAAAAAAAGGGAAAAAGAACGGTCGCAAAGAAAAACTTGATAATCACGATCTTTCTCCCCCTCTTTCCTTGCTTCTACCGTCTCTTACTTTCTCTCTTTCTTTCAGTATTGGACTTTCACCTTGCAGCAACAGGTTACATCGCTGCTGTTGCTGTTGCTGCTGCTGTTGCTGCTGCTGCTGCTACTATCCTCAGACAAGTTTATTGAGACTTCTGTCCCCTCTAAAGCTATCACTGCACAGATACCATCATTTTATAATTAATTTTTATAACGGCAACTGCTGACACCCGTCCGTCCAGAAGTGATCTTTCTAACAAAAACAAACAAATAATAAAAACGAGTTCAAAAGTTTACACACGCATAACTGTACCCAATATAAACAAACACACTCATGTAAAAAATAGTCGTGCATTGGCACGGCACACAGATACATTCGCTTAGATGCGCGCTGAGGCGTGGGTACACATATCCATACGTAAACATATATTTTCTTACATATACTGACATCGATTCAAATAAGATATAGTACACGTGTACGCGCATACATATAGTGATATATATTATATGAGTATATATAGATACATGGATTTAACCTTTGATATATGCATTATATATACATATATTAAACGTGAGTTTTCCTGATAAAAGTCAAGACTTATCCGTGAGTCGCTGCTCAGTGTTGTAACGTTATTTTTTGCAACTTCGCTCAAAATCCGAAAAGCCACAAGGTAAGTTACTTTCTACGTTTTTTTATTTAAAAAAACTTTATTGTTATTATTGTACCTACTGCCATGGTCATCTTATTTTTGTTCTTACTCTTGCTCTTCATCTTCCTGTTGTTTATCTCCTTCCTCCTGTTCTTTCTTACCTTTTTCTTCTCTTATTCTTCTTTTTCGCACAGTCTTCTTCTTCTTCTTCTTCTTCTTCTTCTTCTTCTTCTTCTTCTTCTTCTTCTTTGTTGTACATGTAGAGTCCATTATTATCCACGGATTTTACTAATCTGGAACAATATAGCACGGACAACGAGAAAACACACACACACACACACATACACACGTATACACTCACATGCACATATATATATATATATATATATATATATATATATATATATACGAAAAATGTTCATTTATATACAAATTTAAACATTTTATGACTGTTTTGTTGTCTGTCGGTGTTATCGTTATTGGTAAATATCAAACTTCATTCTATATCATTCTTGTCTACATATATTCATGAAGTTACGAGAAAACCTCCGAATTAAACGTGTCCCTGGTGTAACAGCCGTATATTATCATAGTTCCTAACCCCTCTGCTCGGGCAGGATATGACACAAGGTCAATTTTTAAGCGGAGTTTAACAGATTTTAATTCAGAGTATTCCTTCTCCTAGACTAATTGCCTCACCAAGGCTGAAGAACCCAGTCTGTCCTACTATTTACTCAAAGCTGGAGGGAGAATAATTAGATTCATACCTTTCCCAAGGGTATTAATGCTATGTGAAATGCCGTATATTATAAAATTGATGTTTCACTTTCAAAAATAGTGAAGGATTCTCATTAACATACCAGAGTTAGATTGTGAATTTCCGTAATATTGAGAACATGGATGATTTAAAAACTGGCATTGAGCGCCAATGTAAACCAAAGAAAACTATCATTCAGTTTAAAATCGAACGTAAATTGCTTTGTGTGTAAGTTATATCATTTTAAGAGCATATATATATATATATATATATAAATTAAGTAAAGTTGGCGACCGTAGTCGAGGGCGAACCGAAGGTTCTCTTTTAAATTCCTACTACACCGAGTGGAGCCCTGATATATATATATATATATATATGCTCTTAAACGTTAATTTTTTTACCACAATAATCGATACACCACGAGCTGTATACATGTATATTTAATCAGACCATTGACCTAATGAGTAGAGTGTTTGCCAATAGTACGATAGACCAGGGATCAATACCAGTTTGAGTCATACCAAAGACTCAAAAATGGTACTTGATGCTGCTTTGCTTAACACACAGCATTATAAGGAACGGATCAAGGGTAAAGTAGTGCAAACCAGGGAATGGAGTAGCGCTCTACTCTACACTTCGGTGTAGTAGCTATTGAAAAGGAGCCTTCGGGTCACCCCCGACAAAGATAATTAACTTTACTTATATATATATATATATATATATATATATATACCGCTCGTAGTGTATTGATTATCGTCGTAGGCGATGAAGGTTGCGATCCAAGTTCAAATCTTAGACGAAACGGTTTGTATTTTACACAGCACTAATACTGTTTGGAAAGGTGTGAATCCAACTGTTCTCTCTCCACCTATGAAGACTGGACTCTTTAACCTTGGTATGACTTCCAGTCTAGGAGAAGGAAAACTTTGAATTCAAAATTCTGCTTGAATATTGACCTTGTGTCACATTCTGTTTTCTTGAGTGGTTGGGTATATATATATATACATATATATATATAGATGTTTGCTGATGAAGGAACAGACTAGTAATAACATGGATTATATTTTTTTACGAACTAGGGAACAATAATCTAAGTCTGATGAATCCTGAAACATTCGAATGATTCAGAGTTTCGAGGGCTTTCGGCTGTAACTTCAGCTATTTCTATAGAATATATATATTTTAAGTAAAGTTGGCAAACGTAGTCAGGAGCGACTTGAAGGCTCCCTTTTCAATAGTTACTAAATAGTTTAAATAGTTAAACCGAGGTTTAGGGTAGGGCGCTACTCCTTTCCCTGGATTGCTCCACTTTACCCTTGATCCATACCTTATACTGGGTGTTAAGCAAGAAGGTATCAAGTACTATTTTTTAAGTCTTTGGTATAACTCGACCTAGTATGAACACCAGTCTTCCGGGCCATTGGTGAACACTATACATATATTTATAAGAATTTTATTAATATATACGTACATACTGACAAGAGGTTTCTTATAATTGTGAATTACTTTTTTTTTCGATATTTGTTTGATTGTTTGTTTGAGTTTCATACCTTTGTAGGTTATTTAATGCCAAATCCATTTTTATACAAATGAAATGTTCTATTTCAAACAATTCAGTTTAGCATAAGTATGCAGTTTAGTTGTCAAAAGCATTTCTATTTTAAGCTACTTAGTTTAGTCAAACAGTACTAATTCAAACAATTCAGTTTAGTATAAGTATAATTTTTTTACACAGTTAAATGTCAAAACAGTTCTATTTTAAATAGTTCAGTTTAGCACGAATACACAGTTTAGTTTTAATTAAAAACAGTTCTATTTCAAACAGTTCAGTTTAGCACGAGTACACAGTTTAGTTCTAATTAAAACAGTTCTATTTCAAACAATTCAGTTTAGCATAAGTATGCAGTTTTAATATCAAAACAACTTTATTTCAAACATTTTAGTTTAGTACACAGTTTAATTCTATTTGCTTCTATTCTGGGCCAGAGTGGACCTGGGAGCGATGGCAATGAAAGAATACTCCGAATTCCCCAAAGCTCCAGCATTACTGGGACCTCACCATCAGATTGTTTCGCGTCATATCCAGGACATTTGTTGGAGGAGTCTTACCTTTCTGCAGAGATGCAGTCGGTGTATTATACAGCCCCAGCCAATTGGGCAACAATAAAAATGAACTATTATATTATTCCTTGTGTGTATAACTGGTGATTTTTCGTTGATGTCAGCGAGACAGTTAGTCTTCTCATTTGTTTAGGGTCCTTCTGTGTACCTTAGCAGATCTTAACAGAACTGTGATTGATATGATCACGATTATACGTCTTGCTTCCAGTTCTTCCAGGTTCTTGAGAGCTGTGATAAGTATAATCGTCACCTTTATATTTCCCATTTTTTTCACTTGTCTAGCAATGTCCAGTATTTGTTTCTTTTTTCTTTTTTTTTCTCTTTTACTTTCATTCTGTGGTCTGCTGGAACGGAAAATCCTATAAGGTGACAAAGTCTTTTCTTCTTGTTATTTAAAACTTGTTCTGGTTTTCTGACCAGGATGGAGTTATCTGTTTGTATCTCAAAATTCTTGAAAATATTATGCATCTCGTTTGGTTGGACATATTCCAGTTTGTGCATATATCATTTGTCAACGTATTTAAACATTAGTCTTTTGCATAATTCCCAGTGGATCCTCTTTCCCGCCTAGGCATGTAAATTCTTGTATTTCTTTTGTGCCAATTTCATGCATTAATATGCTGGCTGGCTTGTTTTCTAATGCCTAGCAACCTTTCTGGATTATTTAATCCAAAATCATGTTCACACACACACACACACGCGCGCGCGCACGCGCGCACTTTTCTAAGCACATAGTTTGTCGGTAACTTTGTTTTAAATAAGTTGTTAGATATCATTTATCTTCACACAGTTAAATTGTTTCAAGTATTTATATCTAACACTCATAATTCTATCAAATATTAAGGGTTTTTGTACATAGATATATGGTTTTAACAATTGTTATATGCTATTAGTAATTCTATTTATCAAGTTTTTCTACCAATTTTGAATACTTTGCAAACAGCTGTATAGTTTCGAATGACTCATATTAAAAATCCGTAGTAAATGAGTGAACAGCATTTGACCCATACATGAGGCCCTAATAGATACAACTTTATTTATGCAATTAACCGTTTCCCCCTCTCTCTCTCTCCCCCCTCTCACTTTCTCTCTCTTTCTCTCCTCATAGCCGACTCTTTCTATTCTCTTGCGTATTACCAAATTTTGCTTTAGCATAATAATTGCAGATAGCATTATTTTGAGCTGCTAATAATAGAAATTTAGTTTCTCTCTTCATATCTCAAATTCGTAACCATATCCAGGTAATCTTTTCTGCAATTTCCTTGGTTTGTCGCTCGAAATATTCATATAGTCGTTTTTCTTTACTTTTTTTTTTTTTATGTTACCAAACTTATTTTCATATTTGTCCTTAAGTTATTCCGTACATATTACTGTTACTGGCTGCAGTAATCAATCTCTTTTTGCCTTTTTTGTATATTCTTTGATTCCTAGTATTGCTGCAGCTACACAATCTTTAATGCTAGCTTACCCGCTTCCTTCTTCTTTTCTGGCCACGTAAAATATGCCAGTGTTATATCTAGGGTGTAAGGCGTAATCATCAAATACTTTTGCCTAGTCGGCAGAAGCTGTAGAATACACCGACTGCTTCTCTGCAGAGGGGAAAGTCCCCCCCCCAACGAGTGTCCTGTATATGACACTAAACAATCTGATTGTGAGGTTCCAGCAATGCTGGAGCTTTGGGGAATGCGGAGTACCCCTTCATTGCCATCGCTCCCAGGTCCACTCTGGCCCGGAGTGGTAGCACCTGATAGGGCCCTATCTATGGGTTAAATAGAACTACCAGCATACTTATGCTAAAATGAATTGTTTGAGTAAACTGAATAGCTGAATAGTGGTAGCACCTGATAAGGGTCCTATCTATGGGTTAAATAGAACTAAACGATGCTTCTTTCACTATACTGATTTTTGCATTTAAACTGAGTATTTATGCTAAACTGAATTGTTTAAAATAGAACTGTTTTGACATTGAAAGTGCGTACTAGTGCTGAACTGAATTGCTCGAAATAGAACTGTTTTTGACGTCTAAACTGTGTACTTATGCTGAACTGAATTATCTGAAATAAAACTGTTTTACATTTAAATCTGTGTATTGCCCAGTCAGCTGGGGCTGTAGAATACACTGACTGCACTTCTTTAGAGGGGTAAGACCCCCACCCCCTAACGAGTGTCCTGATATGACACTAAACAATCTGATGGTGAGGTTCAAGCAGTGCAGGAGTTTTGGGGAATACGGAGTACCCCTTCATTGCCATTGCTCCCAGGTCCACTCTGGCCCGGAGTGGTAGCACCTGATAGTGCCCTATCTATGGGTTAAATAGAACTAACAGCATACTTATGCTAAAATGAATTGTTTGAGTAAACTGAATTGCTTGAAATAGAAATGTTTTTGACAATTAAACCGTACTTACATTTAAACTGCGTGCTAATGCTTAACTGAATTATTTCAAATAGAACTGTTTTTCCACATTAAAACTGTATTCCCACTTAACTGAATTGTTACATATAACTGCTTGAATAGTTTGAAATGGAAATGTTTTTGACAATTAAACTGTGTACTTATGCTAAACTGAATTGTTTTCAATAGAACAGATTATTTACATAAAAATGGATTTGGCGTTAAATAACCTACAAAGGTTGATATGCCATAAAACCCAACAAACCAACCAATCAAATTCTTTGTTGTATGGTCCATATACCTGAGTTGATATATGAAGGGACCAGAATATCTTACAAAGGAGACTGCTCAGGGTTTTTTTAACTTTAATTATTATTATTATTTTAGTTCTTGCGAGTTTTTCATACCATCGTAAGTTAATGGTCATCCACTGAAATCTGAGTGACAACAAGTCTCATCAAGTCTCTAAGAATCTTCTCAGTATTCTGGCCGATCTTAACAATGCTGTCGTTTGGACCGTTTCGATTGGTCCTCTGATTTCCAACTCTTCCAGTCCTCTTTCCGAGCTTTTGGGGACCCTTCCAAGGGTGTCAATTACAATTGGTATCATTTTTATCCTCATCTTTACACCTTGTAAGTTTTTCACACCAATTTTCTCTGGTCGTTCTCTGGTGTCTGATCAACAGAAAGTCTCCTTAGGCCTCTTCGGCTTTTTTGAATATTCTTAACTCTGCAGTTGTTTGGATGGTCTCAATTACTCCTCTGATTTCCAATTCCTCCAGTCTTTTGTCCAAGCTTTTTGCGGGGACCGTTCCAAGTGCACTAAGTAAAATTGGTATTACCGTCAACTTCATGTACCACATATTTTTTTTTAGTTTTCTGACATTGCCCAAGTATTTTTCTATCGTATCGGTTTCTTTTATTTTCACTCTGTAGTATCCTGGAACGGCAAAATCAATTTGATGGTTAGTTCTTCATGCCAGCTTTAATTGCTTATCTTTTAATGGAGTTTGAGTTACATCATAACTGCTGTAGCTACACAATCTTTAATGCCAGCTTGTCCGCTTCCACCTTCTTTTCTTGTCACGTAAAGTATGTCATGTGTCATATCTTGGGTGTAAGGCCTTGTGCATCATCATCTTTAGGACTCTTCCCAGTATTCTAGCAGTGGTCTGTATGATCTCTATTCTACCTCTGATTTTCAGTTCTGCAAGTTTCTTTCCCACTGCATTTATGAGTGGTTTTAGTGTGTCAACTATAATCACCATCACTCTCATCTTCATCTTGCACAGTTTGTTCAGCTCTCTGGCGTGACCCAAGAATTTTTTTTTTTATATTTCTTTATAGGAATTCATTCTCGCGTCTAAAATTTTAAAAGAGTTCATCCCTTTTTGTTCAGCTAGTAATTTTTATTTTTTTTTTATTTTATTTAATCCTTAATTTTTTTCTACAGTACATTGGTTAAAGCATTTTTTATCCTTATATTTGGTATCTTCATTTCTTTTTATTATATTCCATCCAATAATGCGATGTTTGTTTCCTTTTTTTCAATTGCTTAACATAGTTCGTGGGTATCGTGTTGTTCTCGCATATACATCCAATCGAATATAACATTTCTATTTCATATTGAGCACTTTTAGTATTAAAGACATAGTATTTCTTTATTTTAAAGGGATAAAAACAAAACTGATATATATATATATATATATATGTATATATATATATATATATATATATATATATATATATTGGTTTGGTTCCTTTGTTTTAATGTCATATCAACCTTCGTGGGTTGTTTTATGCTTAATGTATTCTTATAGAATAATAGTATTGGTACCATTTAACCCATAGCATGAAGCGATAAGGGAGTTCAACATCTTTCTCAAAGGTATTAGTCTGAATATGTATGAAATAGCACGACTGGGGTTTGAACTCACTACAATGTCGCAGTTCAGCACATTACCCATTATAGCACCGGTCCTTATATATATATATATATATATATATATATATATATATATATATATATATATATAAATATATATATATATATGTGTGTGTGTGTGTGTGTGTGTGTAAAAATAAAATTGCAACATCCTGAACAACGATGCTGATTTCAATCTATGGCCACTATCTGGATGGGATCTGAGTACGGTTTATCCACCCCTTATTTTGGAACCTGTGTTCATGTATGCTTTTTCTTCCGTACATAACTTACAGTGTTTTAGTCCATATGTTTGGTGTCTTTTTTTAAATTATACTCCATCCAATAATGGAGTCTTAGTTTTTTTTTTAAGCTTTTTTTTTATTTTGCCCAGTCGGCTGGGGCTGTAGAATACACCGACCGCTTCTCTGCAGAGAGGTAAGACCCCACCCCCAACGAGTGTCCTGATATGACACTAAACAATCTGATGGTGAGGTTCCAGCAATGCTGGAGCTTTGGGGAATGCAGAGTATCCCTTCATTGCCATTGCGCCCTGGTCCAATCTGGCCCGGAGTGGTAGCACCTGATAGGGCCCTATCTATGGGTTAAATAGAACTAACAGCATACTTATGCTAAAATGAATTGTTTGAGTAAACTGAATAGCTTGAAATAGAAATGTTTTTCACAATTAAACCGTACTTACGTTTAAACTGCGTTCTGATTCCAGGTATGAAACTAATTTTTTTAAGATTGTCGTGTTGTTATCAGACTAATACCCTGGGAAAAATATAAACCTTTTTATTCCTTCCTCAGCTCTTGATTGAATAGTACCACTACTGTTCTCCAACAAAGATGGCTTTGGCATTAAATACCCTTCAAGGTTGAAATGCCATCAAACGGAAAAACAAACCAAACCAAAGTAATCTATCTATCTATCTATCTATCTATCTATCTATCTATCTATCTAAAAATAAATGAATATTTGGAATCAATCAAACAGTATATAAAGAATCTAATCTCAAGTACCATTGCAAGTGTTCTATTAATTATCTTCATTGTATTCTCAACGATTATAAAAACTATCTATCTATCTATCTATCTATCTATCTATCTATCACCTTCTCTATTAATTTCTTTCTTCTTCATATATGCTTATATGACGTATTAATGTTAATTATTTTTAGACCTACGCACTAACATAAAATTTTATATATATGAGCTGATATAAAAGTCCGAGTGGGTTAGTTATAAAATAAGCTGAATATATTTGTTTTGATAATAGAATTATTTAGTTTTAGAATTGTTAGCAAAACCCACTTGTACTTTTGTTTAGAAAGGAAATGCCGATCATCAGACTCTGGTTTAACCTATAGGATAAGTGAAAAAAACCCCAAAAAACAAAAAAACAAAAAAACAAAAAAAAAACAACAACCCCAAAACAAAACAGCTGATCCAACGGAAAAGGATAATTAATCGTCAAAGACTTTATGCCAACTCTGCCTAGAAGATTTGTACGATTCCGATTTAGGGTTCAAGTGTTTAATTTTGATTAATAAATCAAAATCGACGTGGACTTATTTCCTTTCCCAGCCAAAAAATATATCTACAAAATGTTACACAAAAACCTATGACATTAAAAAAAAAAAAAAAATAGGAAGATAAATCTGAAGTTTAAAGTTAATTTTTTTGTTTTTACTCTTTGAACGTTTTTTAACTTAAAATAGCAACCGTGTCTAAGGTATAACACTAAACTGCATCTGATGGTGAGGCTATACTTCCCGAGGTTCAGAAGTGAGGGAGGTTACCTCTTCATTACTATTACTTCCAGGTCTACTGTGACTGGGGTGGTAATACCTGTTAAGGTACATATCTATGGATCAAATAGATCTGTTTATAAATTATACGTATTCGATAGGACCGTGAGGAAAATGTCCCCTTAAGAAACAATTACACAAAAAATGTGAATATTAATTTACAATTAACGTGATTCTCTAACATCTAGGCATAAAATAACCCTAGACCAGTTGACATACTGTTAAAATTAATCAATCAATCTTAAGAAACAATAACACAAAAGATGTAAATATGAACATACAATGAACGGGATTCTCTAACATCTCGGCATAAAATAACCCTAGAATGGTTAAAATGCCGTTAAAATTAATCAATCAACCAACCATTTAGATAGCAACCAATATATTTAATACAAAATAGTATTTACAGCCGCCCCATAATAGTCTTTACATTTAGTTATAGAACTTAAATGCAAATATTACAACTATTACGAAGTCGAAGCAGTGCTATCATCGGGAAAGTATTTAAATAGACTTATACGATCTTTTTTATGAACATCTAGATTTTCTTTCTTTATTATAGAATAGTTTAATATTTTTAAATTGGGATTTTAAGTTGGTCTTAAAAGAGAGAGAGAGAGAGAGAGAGAGAGAGAGAGAGAGAGAGAGAGAGAGAGAGAGAGAGAGAGATACAATCATTTATTCATAAACTTATTTTACACAGTTGGCAATATTATAAGATAATTAGGTTTGGTTTGGTTTGTTTGGTTTTATGGCATATCAACCTTTGTAGGTTATTTAATGCCAAATCTATTTTTATGTAAATAATCTGTTCTCTTGAAAACAGTTAAGTTTAGCATAAGTACAGTTTAATTGTCAAAAACATTTCCATTTTAAACTATTTAAGCAGTTATATGTAATAATTCAGTTAAGTGTAAATACAATTTTAATGTCGAAAAACAGTTCTATTTGAAATAATTCAGTTAAGCATAAGCACGCAGTTTAAGTGTAAGTACGGTTTAATTGTCAAAAACGTTTCTATTTCAAGTTATTCAGTTTACTCAATTCATTTTAGCATAAGTATGCTGTTAAGATAATTAGGGCTTAGGCCAATAGCCACTAAAGAAAGGAAAGCTCAATCGCAAAATGGCTAAATCCCAGATTTGGAAACTCATTAGTTTAGTTAAATTAAATATTTTCATAAATCAAACAAAAACGAGTATTAAATTTTGACTTCAAGTATGCTTTTATCCAGCCCATTCACCATGAGTAGAGTTCGTCACATAGTTAATTTTAATTCGGTTTAGAGCTAGTCTAAATTCAGTTTTCTTTCTCCTAGGTTAGTGATGTGGACCCAGGTTGGGACCACGAAAAGACAACTCGGAACACGGTATAAGGTTAAAGATATATTGAAGTAACAAGATACAGAGAAAAGTGGCGGCGTAAGCTAGGCTTACTTGTCTGCGAATATCAGTAGAGTATCCAATATAGTAATTTACAAAGCTCTTTGCTTCGATGTGGCACAGGGCCAGAGTATCCAGTATAGTAATTTACAAAGCTCTTTGCGGCACATGGCCGAATGAATGGGGCGCCCAATGAGACTCGAACTCATTCGTGTAGGTTTGCTAGTCTAGCTTGCTAACCGTTACACCACCAGAGGTGCCCGAGAGTATCCAATATTTCACGAGAGAACGTGGCTCTCGATTAACATAGAATTTGGAAGAGTCCATGAATGAGTACGTAACGGTCCCATAACAGTTAGTTACCTTACAAAGGCTAAAGGGAACAGTTTACTCTACTTTTTACCCATAACTGGATTCATGCCTTTTCCGTGGGTATCAGTGCGAAGTAAAACGCAGATAGCCTCGTGCAGGAGTTGAACTCGGGTCACCAAGGTTTGAAGAGAATTTTTTTTTTATAAAAATGGAAAGAAATGAAAGCACATATCTGAAAACTTATCTAGTGTCTTTTATGATTTAAATTCAGTTAGCTCGATCGTTTAGGTACCTGATTCAAGAATAGTATTTGACTATGCGTGCGGGTGTCAGAATAATGTCCACCCCCACGAAAATGCTCAAATATCAATTTAAAAGAAAACGAATATAAATATAGATATCTTTCTACGACAGAAAGACAAAGATATTACGAGTTATATACGAAATCAATACATTACCTATTTACATCGTGTTTGTGTCTAGTTGGAACAATATAAATTACTGCTTGTGATTACAATTCAAGGATTTCAGACAATATTTATAAGATTAGTTGGGAAAATAGTTGATTATTCCAGGAAAATTTCTAAATCTTTCTTTCAAGCAGTGTATGTGTGTGAGTGAATGAGTGAGTGAGTGTGTGTGTGTGTGTTTTTTTTTCTTTAATAAGGCAAAAAAAAAAATTGTCTTTATAATCATTAACGTCAATCCGACAACCATTAATGTAATAAAAAATTAGATCTTGATTTCGTGATTAATGTCTACTTTTATTGGAATATATAATATATTGTTGTTATATGTAATACAATAGTCAATTTCTTTTCAACGTTCAACAACGATTATATTTTGTCAACGTTTAAGCATTTAAAAAATATGATAGAGTATCGACATGTCAGTTAACCAGGTATGTCATTTCCATTACTTAAAACTAACGGATTATTAAAACTAATTTCATTTTCCTATACTTCGAATAAACGGATTATTAAAGGTAATGTTATATTTTTAGTAAAAACTAACCGATTTTTAAAATCAATTGATATTTCACTTTTATTACTGAAAACTAATGGGTAATAAAAACTAACCAATATGTCATTTTCCTAACGAAAAGTGAATATTAAAACTAACCAATGTCATTTCCTTGCGTAAAATTGATGAATTATCATAACTAGTGTTATTTTTCTAACTTAAAAGTAACGGTTTATTAAAATTAACTAATCTCTCTTTATCATAACTGAAAACTAATATATTACTTTAACTAACTAATATATTATTTTCATAACTAAAAAATAACCTATTATCAAAAGTAACTAATACGTCATCTTGAAAACTGAAAACTAACAAATTATTAAAGCTAATATGTCATTTTCATTACTGAAAATTAACGTATTAAAACCAAATAATATATAATTTTCTTATACTTAGAAGAACCGGATTAATAAAACAAATGTCATCTTTCTAAATAAAAAACTAACGTATTATCAAAACTAACCAATATGTCATATTCATAAAGGAAAACTAACATATTAAAACTGATATAATATCTTCATTACTAAAAACTAACTGATCATAAAAACTAATATGTAATCTCCATAAGTGAAAATTAACATATTATACTCACAAATGTCTCATTTTCCTCTACTTAAAACTAACGAATTATTAAAACTAATATCATCTTTCCGACTTAAAACGAACAGATTATTAAAACTAATAGTTCATCTTTTTAACAGATAACTAACATATCTCAGATCCTTTTTCTAAATTATAACTAACCGTATATTAAAACTAATTCATATGTTATTTTTATTACAGAAAACTAACATCATCAAAACTAACTAATATGTCATTTTCCTATATTAAGAACTAACGGATTATTAAACTAATATTTTTCTTAAAACTAACGGATTATAGCTGGGGCTGTGGAATACACCGACTGTATCTCTGCAGAGGGGTAAGACGTCTCCCCCACAAGTACCCTGGATATGACACTAAACAATCTGATGGTGAAACTCCAGTAATGCTAGAACTTTGGGGAATTCGCAGTATTCTTTCATTGCCATCGCTCCCAGGTCCACTCTGGCCTGGAGTGGTAGCGCCTGATCTATGGGTCAAATAGGACTAAACTGCGTACTGATGTAAAACTGAAGTGTTTGAAACAGAACTGTTTTTGACATTGAAACTGTACTACGCTAAACTGAACTGTTTGAAATAGAACTGTTTTAACATTTAACTATGGGTAAACAAAAATTATACTTCTGCTAAACTAAATTGTTTGAATTAGAACTATTTGACATAACTAAGTAGCTTGAAATAGAAATAGAAATGTTTAAATTAAATTAAACTGTGAACTTCTGCTAAACTGAATTGTTTGAAATAGAACTGATTATTTGTATAAAATGGATTTGGCATTAAACAACCTACAAAGATTTATATGCCATAAAACCCAAATATATCAAATCATATATATATAATATATGTATAAAGAGGATTTGGCATTGAATAATTGATAATGGTTGATATGCTATAAAACCCAACCCAACCAAATCCAATATATCTAATCTATATAAAGAGGATTTGGCATTAAACAACCTACAAAGATTGATATGCTATAAAACCAAAACAACAAAGAAACAAAGAAACTAACGGATCATTATAACTAATATTTCATCTTCATAACTGAAAATTAAGATATATTCAAACTTATTATTTTAGTTTTCTTATTTAAAACTAACGGACTATTACCACTAACCAATATATCATTTTCATATATGTCAAAACTAGCATATCAAAACTCATATGTCTTTTTCGTAAACTTAGCACAAACTGATTATTAAAACTAAATATATCTTTCCAACTTTAAAGTAACTGATTATCAAAGCTCTTTTCTCCCTCTTTTTCTCTCTCTTTCTGGGAACGTCTGCGTAGTGTAATGGCTGATATGCTGGACTGCAACATCGAAGTAAAACGAGTTCGAATTCTAGTTACACCATCGTGTTCACTTTCGGACAAATAAATTTAGGAAAGATATAAACACCCTCATCCCCCTCATCTATGGGTTAAATAGTATCACTGCTGTTAAAACTGGGTTCATCTTTAAGGATTGCTTTGGCGTGAAATAACCCACAAAGGTTGATATGTCATTAAACAAAGAAAGCAAACCAAACTTTTCCTTTATCTCTCTTTTTACCTCTAGCTTTCACAAAATCTCTCACTCCTCCCTCTTTCTCTCTTAATTTTTCTATTTCTCTCTCACTATCTTTTTCTTTCCCTTTTTCTTCATCTCTTTTTCTTTTTCTGTTTCCATTTATCCCTCTCTTTTTCCCGAGTTCTCACTCTCTTCCTCAAGTTCTTTATTTTATCTGACATAAAGCTCTCAACAACCGAAGTTGAACATGTCGAGTACTTAAAATGAGTTATCGCTTACAAACAATTAGTACTTGGTACTGTAAACAATCTTCAAGACTGTATGTTAAACAGGGCAACGATTTGTAAATTCTCAAAAACTCAATAGATTGTAAATGAATCAAAGCCATTCATGGTCTCGTCGGGCGTATTTTACCTGCAGCATTTTCATTTGAAATCGAGCTTAGTGGATGCGTAGAATTCTCTATCCACTATTATTGTCCACAAACACTTAACTGAATGGAGAAAAAAGCATCCATGCGTAATGGACATATATAATCCCGCCATCGTTTTTAAACTCTCCTTCATTTAGTATATGAAATACAAAAAGGTATCATTCGTACCTTTGCTGAGGAAAAAAGCCGCGTACATCATGTTAAATCATTGGATTACGTAACCCACTACCGACCACGGTATTGGGATGTGATACAATGTCGATTTAATGTTGGGTGCCCCGCTGGAGAAAGCCTACCGGTGACGGTGCTGAAATGCTCCAGTTAGGTCAGCATTCTTCTGAAGAAACGTTTCAGTTGACATTACATCTTTCAGGCGATCGAGCAGATGCTGGAACATTTTCATTCTAAGCTGAATTCATTGATACTACACTAATTCTAAGCTGGGAAGTGTCGATTTGAATCTAATTGGAGCACACAGGTACAACACTGATCTTTGAAAGAGAGCTGAGAAGTGACATTTAGATCTTTGGTAGAGCACGTAGATACTTCACTGATCCTTTGCAGAGTGATGGAAAGCAATAATTAGGCAGAATGCAGAGATACAACACTTCTCCAAGACAAAGTGAGGTAAACTGGAATTTTGATCCTACGTATAGAAAATATAGTCAGAGGTCGAGCGGTAATTTCATTGATTCTTGATCCAAGACGATGATCCAAGACGATGTAAGCAGCCACTATATTGATTCTCGCCTTGAGTGAGACACTTTGATCCTAGACGGAGTAAGTAGTTACTCCACTGATACTTGACCGGGGAGTTTCACTTTGATCCGAGACGAAGCAAGTCACAACTACACTAGTTTTTAGCCGGATAGTGGCATTTTGATCCTAGTCGGAAAAAGCAGTTACTCCATTGACTCTTGGCCGGATAGTGACACTTTGATCCTTGTCGGAGAAAGCAGTTACTTAACTAATACTTGGTTGGAGAGTGATACCTTTGATTCCCAGTAATACAAACAGCTTCTCCTATCTTAGATAGAAGTGTTTGTCCATACATAAATGAATGCTGGGGTGCATATAATTATCTACTTAGTTTAGCGTGGGTTAGACTAATTAGGGAGAGGGAAAATTAATGTTCTAATGGGTTTTTTATTTGAGTTGATGTGAATTATAGTCTCCTTCTTATAAGTGCTTAAGTAAACATAGACTTTATTTAAAATTTCTCGGTTTTTGAGAGTTTAAATAGGAACTGCTGATATAGTCTCAACAGATATTTTTATTACTTCTACGTCTATCAAACCTCGTGATTGCTTCGCTGTAAGAAGAAGTGACGAACATACAAAAATCCCGTTTTGGTTTGTTAATACCAAAGTTTATTCGTTAATACATTTTTACGTAGTCGTCGGGAAGAGAGAAACAGAGTATGAAAACTTAGTCGACTGCGTTTGCTAGACAAAGAGAAACAACATGTCATGAGAGGGCAGACACAGACGTTGAATTATCTTCAACGTTTTCTCTTGTAGTTTTAGTATGTGCTTCCTCGCAAGGTATGTCTTCATTGTGGAGCGTCCGGACTCCAACTACTGTCTTTATATCATCCTGTCCTGCAACCAACTGAACTCTTCCTGCTTCCTATCCCGCATTGACTGCCTTATCGCATTTCCATTTGAGTTCCTTTCAGCCAATTAGAATTCATTGTCGATTTGCTACAGATGTTTCTATTTTTAACCCGGGTATCCTTAATTATTTCACACGTGTTACTTAATGCCTAAGCAGTTTTATTTTCAAGATATCACATGTTTTCAAGTGACTAAAAGTAATTTGAAAACAATTACAGCTTTTAGTAACTCTCCTGAATCAATATTATTGAGATTATGTGACTGTCTGTCTGTAACAAAAACTATATTGAAGTCACATTCTCCAAGATTTTATTTTAATTTCACTTGTTTAGAAAATTGTTTTATATTATCAATGCTGTTGATCTCAACTACTATCAGGCATTTGTATTCGTTTAAAGACAACCAAATAGCGGTTTACTGTGTATACAAGAAGGCCAAGTTGTATATTCATCTCGAAAGTCTGACTTTGCCTAATTAATTGATTATGTTTTATTTTGATTAATATGGGCAAAAATCACCTCGATAAATCTTAAAAGAAATCTATTAACAAAAATTTACTTATTTTATTCCTAATTGACAAATTTAGTTAAAAAGTTAAATTTGGAAAATTCAGCAATTAAAGTCTGGAGGTACACGAAGAACTAGCTTCTAAGTTGTTTTTTTTTTTCTATTATGACCTCCTCTGTTTCAAATAAGTTTAACGTAGTTATCTAATTCTAAATAACATTAAATATTATTTTTATTTGGTTTTCTTTTTCTTTTTGCATTGCTCTATTTTAATATTTACGCATACGTACACACAAAAAAAGAAGTCGTTAAAATAAGTGTAATTTTGTTATCAACAAAAGTTTAATAAATGATTCTTTTGTGATATTGATTTCTAATATCATTGTATCAAGCGTATTAAGATCAGTCCTACGTATAATTCTGCATAGAATTCAATTGAATGAAAAAAAATGAGTAGAGCTTTTCATTCGTCCTTATTTACTTTTCTTAGTTTTCCAAATTATTCATATTATTTTATTACATAAAAAATCAAATACTTATATAATAATAAGATCAAACTATGTTTCAATAATTGGGATTTAAATAAAAAATAAAATCATGAAGGATGTAGCGTAAAAGAACTAAGGGAATTGAGACAACGGTGGTGATGTAGTTTTCTAATTATTTATATTATCTTATTGCATCAAAAAATTAGATACTTATATAATAATAAGATCAAACAATCTATTAATAATTGAGATTTAAATAAAAATAAAATCATGAACGGTGTAGCGTAAAAAAACTAAGGGAATTGAGACAACGGTGGTGATGTAATTTCGGATACAGCCAGACAACCAGACATAAAATCTCATAAGATAAGATTAGATAGGTAGACTTTATACCATACAAATGTGTGTAAATTATTTGTATTAGATAGGAATACTTGAATTTTATAACTGTGTGCAAACAAATGATTGTAGACAAACAAAAAGTGCAAGTAAAAAGATGCAATGAAACATTGAAAATATAGTTATAATTATATTGAAAAATTTAGAAGGGCATTAAATTTCGACAATTAATAACCCATAATGAGTTGATATACTATCAAACAAATAAACCAAAGCAAACCAAACCTGCCCAGTCGGATAGGGCAGTAGAATACACCGACTGCATCTCTGTAGAGGGGTAAGACCCCCCCTCACAAGTGTCCTTGATATGACACTAAACAAACTGATGGTGAAACTCCAGTAATGCTGGAGCTTTGGGTAATGCGGAGTACTCCTTCATTTGCATCGCTCCCAGGTCCACTCTGGCCCAGAGTGGTAGCACAGGGTCCTATCTATAGGTCAAATAGAACTAAACTGTGTACTTATACTAAACTGAATTGTTTGAAATAGAACTGTTTATACGTATAAAATTGGATTTGGCCTTAAATAACCTACAATGGTTGAAGTATCATAAAACTAAAGCAAAGCAAACCAAAGCAAAGCAAAACAAACCAATCTTATTCTAGCTAATACAAATATTTTGCAGTTAAATGGTTTCAAGTATTCTTATCGAACATTAATAATTCTATTTAATAATGATAATTCGTTTGCACATTTTTATATGGTTTCAATGTTCTTATCCTTTACTTTTAATTTTCAATCATATTCAATCGACTCATTGTAGATTGTTTGGTTGTTTGTTTGGTTGGTTGGGTTTTATGGCATATCAACCCTTGTAGGTTATTTGCTGCCAAATCCATTTTTGTACAAATATTCAGTTCTATTTCAAACAATTCAATTTAGCATGAGTACACAGTTTAATTGTCAAAAAAATTTATATCGCAAGCTATTCAGTTTAGTCAAACAGTTCTAATTCAAACAATTCAGTTTAGCATAAGTATGCAGTTTAGTTCGATTTAACCCATAGATAGGAGCCTATCAAGTGCTACCATTCCGGGCCAGAGTGGACCTGGGAGCAATGGCAATGAAGGGGTGCTCCGCATTCCCCAAAGCCCCTGCATCACTGGAATCTCACCATCAGATTGTTTAGTGTCATATACAGGATACTCGCTGTAGAGATGCAGTGGGTGTATTCTACAACTCATAGTAGGACCCAAACAGGCACAACCACTTCACGTTAAAGTAGACCTGGGAGTAATAGCAATAAAGGGGTAACTACAAACTCTCCCAGAGCTCAAGTACTTGAGTCTCACCACTAGATGCAGTGGTGTCATATTCACGACACAAAAGGATACTGGACAAACAATAACTTTTTCATGTTTATTATAATCAACAATAATTGTATCAATAAAGGCAACCCACTTTGTCACATGAGCAGTGACTGCAACGTTGCTATGACGCTGTTATCACTCTTCTTTCAAAAGCAGATGAGATCTTCATTTTGTGCGTTGATAGGTGTGCTGAACGGACCTTGTCACTCACATCTATGCTGCTGCTGAAACGTATAAGCCCCTGCCGAAAAAGGGCCACACCCACTGTTTGGTTCACGTAAACGATCATCAACCGTAAATGAATGTCAGTGGGCGTAAAATTTTCAGCTTGGACATAACTCTGCTTTCATGTCTGACATCATTTAGCCATAATGCCGCCCATTTGCAAAACATGTGTTTACGACTGACACCGGCTTAAGGTTTCGGAAGGGAGTTTTTTTTTCGTGTATATCCAGATCCCAGAATACCATTCAGAATCGATAAACATACATTCTATCAGTATTCCTATGTCTTTGAGTTCAAATCGATGTCTTGCTAAATAAAATAAAAAGATAAAAAAGATTAAGCTGACTGAATAATATAGGAGACCTAATCGATATTTGATTGGTGTTTTATCGATTAGCATATTTCATCAGAAATGTTGGAACCATAATTAAAATCCTTACGAGTAATAACAACGAGAATAAAACATTACCGATTTTTTTCGTAGAGGAAAAAAGAAGACACTCATCGCTCATACAGATACAGTTACACTTACGTTTAGTGAGCCAATTCTGACAAAAGGCAACAGCATTTAAGCGCTCATTAAGAATCGGAGTAATTTGCGAGTCTTGTAGAACTAGTCATTCTTTGATAGATGCATTATATTTACTGGTCAATATCCAGTTTGGCACAAGGCTGAAATAGCAGAGCACTCGTTGAGAATCCTACTCCACACAATGGTTTTGCTAAGATAGATGAGTAATCATTGTTCCCTGAAAAGCTCCCAGTCGCGTCCGATTCAAGGATACAATAAATGAACCCTTCTTGAAGATAAAACTAGTTATCAACAGATTCTGGCTCTTCATTGTTCCATTTCTGATTTGTCACTGAAGTTAAATGAATGAAATTCATTGCACAAATCACAAGACTCCCGAATAAGGCCCTTAAGAAACTGCTTGATTGGTTGGTTGGTTTTATGGCATATTAACATTTTTTGGGTTATTTAATGCCGGACTCTTTTTTTGAAAGCAATATGGTTTCAAGTAAGTAATGATTCTTTATAGATAATTATATCTTTAAGTATCCACTGCTAATATAAACAATTTGCACTCACTTATATGGTTTTAAGTATTCTTATCTAACACTAATAAGTTAAACACAGATATTGTTAACGTATAGATGAAATCCTAACAGGTACTACCACTTCGAGTTAGACTGAACTTTGGAGTGATGGCAATGAAGGGGTGACTCCAAACTCCCTTAATCTCGTAAACTGAATCTTCGACATTTGATGAAGTTTTAGAGTCACACTAAGGACATTTTTTGCCAGAAATATGGTTTCAAATAACTATTGATAATTTCTAAAAAAAATTATAGCTTCAAGTAACTATTCATAATATAAGTAATTTGCAGTTATATAGTTTCAAGTAGGTATTTATCCAGCCTCTTCATTACGGGCACAAGGTAATTTTTGTCAGGAAAAAAAATGGTTTGAATTCAGAATTTCCCCTCTTTTGGTTTCTGAAGAGCCCGATCTACTCTAATATTTAAGTATATTGGGGAAAGAGATAGAGGGTGTCCTCGTGGTGTAATGGTTAAAACGATGGAATCGTAGTATGCGTGTTCGTACTCCAGTCGCGCTATTACGTTCACTTTCGGGCAAATACCCTTGGGAAAGGTATGAACCCCCATATTCTCCCAGCTATGGGTTAAATAGTACCACAAGTGTTCTTCTAGGAGAATGGCTTTGGCATTAAATAACATAAAAAGAGTTGATATGCCATTAAACAAAGAAACCAAACCAAACCAAACCGAAAAGAGATAAATTTATGCAAACAACCTCTTCGATGATTTCAAGTATTCTTATTTAATGCTAATAACTGTTTGGCAGTTCTATTTGACGTGTAGATGGGATCCTATCTATTACTTCCACTCCGCGTCATAGAGGGGACGAGAGCTTTGGGGAATGTGGACTGCCCTGTCATCGCAATTACTCCCAGGTCAACTATGACCCCGAATGGTAGTACCTATTAGGGTGCCATCTATGGGACAAATAGAAATATGTAATCATTTTCTAAACTTGAATCCATTTAACGGTGTGCAAACAAATCATCGATGTTAAATTTGATTATTTGTAATTCATAGCAAGTCTTGAAACCATTTAACTGTATGCAAATAAAAGTACGTGTGTTAGATAGCAATACTTGAGATCCTTTAACTATATGAAAACAAAAGAGCTTCGGCTCATTTAAAAATAGTGTTACCTACAAACTACTCATTTATAAGTTATATATATTTTTAATATATGCGCATAAACAGGATATGGCATTAAATAACCTACACGAGTTGATATGCCATAAAAGAACCAACGAACAAACCGTGGCATCAGTGGTATCTATCAAAGTTGACAGCAGATATTAGCAAAGAGACAAACCCTCGAAAAAACCCCCCAAAAACCAGGTTAAAACACGCCCACCAACGAGTGTCCAAGATATGACCCTAAACTACATCAGGGAGTGAGGCTCCAGTTCTGAATTTGTGAGGAATGTGGAATACCCATTCATTTCCATTACTCCCAGTTGTACGTTGACCCAGATTGGTAGTCCAAGTTAGGGTCCTATCTATGGGTAATATAGAACTGTTTGATTATCTTTTTATACTTGAAACCATTTAACTGTGTGCAAATGAATGTATAATGTTGAATAGAATTACTAGTGTTAACGGTCAAGTCGGCTAGAGCTGTAGAATATGCTAATTGCATTTCTGCAGAGGGGTAAGACTCCACCAACGAATGTTCTAGATATGACTCTAATCCGTCTGATATTGAAGCTTCAGTCCTGATTGCAATGACTCCCAGGTCCACTCTGACCTAGAGTGGTAAACATAGTAGGGTCCCATATACGAGTGAAATAGAAATGTTTAATCATTTGACTGAGTGCGAGCAAATGATTAATTTCAAATTGAATTGATAGTGTTAAACAGCAATAGTTGAAACCATTTAACTGTGTGCAAACAAATAAGCTCTGGCTTGTTTAAAATACTACCAACAAATTATTCGTTTACAATTCCTATATTTTTAAAAATATAGATGCATAAGAAGGATTTGACATTAGATAACATACAAAAGCTGATATGACAAAATTAAACCAATTACAACTATTATAGTTAAATAGCAATACTTGGAACCATTTAATTGTGTGCAAACAAATCAGCTCTGGTTCGTTTAAAAATTATGTTACTCACAAACAATTCACTTACAAATTATATATATATATATATATACTTTAAGAAAAAACAACGAAACCGGTCACTTAGGATTATAAATTTATTTCAATCCTGTTACGCATTTTTGAAATTTCCAAAAACACGAAAAAAATTAACTGGACTTCTTCAGATCTTTTTGATAAAAAAAAATAGAATAGACACATAAGAGTGGGAGGGGATAGAAGAGTGGGAGGGGATAGAAGAGTGGGAGGGGATAGAAGAGTGGTGAAGAGTTACCTCTTCATTAAGCCCACTTCCGTTTTAAATTTAAATTTCGGTTAGCAATGTTGTAAAATTGTTTTTAAAAAAATTTTCTTTAATTAATAATTCTTTAATTATATTTAGACCTAAATTATGAATTTTTTTTTATTGAATTAGATTAAAACTTTAAATAATAACCTCACTTAAAGATACAGTAATAGATATATTAAAACTAAAAACAAAAACAAATATTTAATTTATTTACTATATTTTAACATTTCAAAAATATTTAGAAAGCATAAATCAGTTCCACTTTTTATGCGTAGTACGTCTGTATTATATACTTTTTCACAATTTTCTATCTAACAATTTATTTTATTTATTCTCAAAATTAACTCTAATTCTCAAAATTAACTATGTTTTTATAAAAAAAAAATTGGTTAAATATTTATAGTTTAAATTTAGCCCTATGTCTACACCTAGCTATTAGTTCATTTCTCTTATTTAATAATTTTTTTGCTCTGTATTATTAGTACATTTGCTCTGTATTATTAGTACATTGAGCTCTTTACCAGGAAAATTTTAGATATTCATTCATGAATAATTTCTTATCCTGATGGAATTACTTCCAACTCCTGTTTAACTGGACCAAGAATACTATATATATATATATATATATATATATATATATATATATATATATATATATATATATATATATATATATGTAATATCTGGCATAAAATAACCCACAATGGTTAATATGCTGCAAAACACAACTAAACCATTACCAGAGGATATAGCTCTGCGTCATATTCAGGACACCCTTTTATTTGGTGGGGGCAATCTTACCCCTCTGAAAAGGATTACATTCAGCGTATTTTAATTCCCCCCGACGATGCAGGGTTAAAAGAGGTTCTTTTTCGAACTAAGAAGAAACTCCAAGATCACTGGAAAGTGGATGATAGACTTTCATTAAGACTTCAATACCAAAGAGAAATGTAACTTTAAAAAGGATTTTTATTTTTACTGGAGCTGATCCAGCTGCTCAAAGAATTAGAGTAGAAAAGTGAACAAATCAGCATTGTATTTATCATAAATAGCTTGCTTTTTAATCCACTGCAAGACTTGGGCCTTATCAAATGTCTGTATGTCATGGAGATTAAAGATCTAGAAATAGAAATTGAAAAAATCGGAAGCATGAAGACCTGAACAATATCGGTGGCAATAAGCGTTTTTTATCTGGTTAAGAAAAAGATAAAAATACACCAAAACTTCTTGACAGTTTTAGGATACAGGATGTCCAGAATACCATTTTCATTGGCACTGATCACACCTTAAGGCGGACTTTATCGTTTAAATAAATCCATCAGATCATCATAGAACTAAAAATTTGGTTTCTTTCTTTTTTTCTTTAATATCATATCAATGGGCTTTTTTAATGCCAAAGTGATTCTGTTAGAAAAACAGTAGTGGTACTATTTAACCAATAGCTTAGACGAGGGGCTTCTTAACTTCCCCAGTGATATTACTCCGCAAGTGAACGTAATAAAGCGACTAAAGTTCGAACTCACTAACTATAATGTTATAGTCCACTATGTTGCCGCTGTTCCCCCACAGGAAATTTACTGTCAACATAGATTTCAAATACTAAGTCAACTAACCAATTGGATTTTTTTTTTTTTTTGCTTATAGAGTAATATATTTTTAGAACTAATTGCTTAATCAGATCAGCATATTTTGGATTGTATATAGATACTGTATTTATTGTGTGCATGTCATTTTTATAGGTTGATGTGAGAAGATCGTAAAAAGGTGAGATGCTCTAGGAGGCAATAAAAATAAATAAATAGATAGAATGAAAATAAACATGAAAATGATTAATAAAGTTGTGACAATTTAAAGGGATGAGCCCAGCTGCGGAACTAGTAACCCTGAGACCCAAAGAACCATCTTCCAGAGAGACTCATTATCGTCACTGCTATTTGTTATGGAAATGACGCCACTAAATCATACACTTAAAAAGCCGGATTTGTATTATGCAAAGTAGGCTACAAATTTACATTGTTGCAGGAAAAGATAAACCGCCGATTGTATATGGATGATACTGAGATATTTGTCAAGAAATTGGAAACAGAAACCCTTTATACAAACTATAAGACTTAACAGATATATGAAAGGAAAAAAAATTCTTAGTTACAACGTGCCTGCGTATTTGTAGCAATAACTATTTTAAGATTATATGAATATTATAAATATTCATCATAGATAGATAGATAGATAGATAGATAGAGATTTAATGATTTTTCTTGCCGCTTCAAGAGACTGAGATATTTGAACGTACGTATAATAAAAGGAAAGAAAAACTAACAAAACTAGCCTTTCTCTTTCGAAGCCCCACTCTCAGTAAGACTTTACTCCTATTTAGTCGAGGTGGAGGAACGATTCAAGCAAACATAATGGGGAAAAATCCCTAGAAGCAGTGCAAGATGTGTTACAGAAAAGATTTTTTATTATAAATTTAGAAATGAATAAGATATTCTGTACTGTAGTTTCCTTTGTTAAATTTATTCAAATTAATTTGTTTTGTTGAATATTTATAAATAGTAAGTTTATGTATACTTACATGTATGTATATATATATATATATATATATATATATATATATATATATATATATATATATATGTGTGTGTGTGTGTGTGTGTGTGTGTGTTATTGATAAATCAAAGTAAGAGAGTACGAACTCCAGTTGCTTTCGGATTAATACTATTTGGAAAGGCATGAACTTTACCCGCCCAACTATCACTTTGAATAAGTATAAGACAGCAATACTTGAAACCATTTATCTGTGTGTAAATAAAACTATTAGTGTTAGATAGCAATACTTGAAACCATTTAACTGTAGGCAAACAAATTACCTTTGGCTCGTTTTAAAAATGTTACCTACAAACTATTCACACAAAAATCATACGTAAACAGAATTTGGCATAAAATAACCATCATGGGTTGAAATGGCATTAAAACAACAATTCTACTCTAACCCAGCTAAGAGCACCATTTACAATTGGTAATAACCGCCATTTTTATGTTCCATTTTCAATTTCCTTGCAAGATCCAGGTACTTATCCTTCTTTCCGCTTTCTTTCTTTCTTCTTTTTTTTTTTTTTTTGCTTATTACAATGTCTGATCGTCTGGCCCAGATTAGGTGATCCGTTTGTATCTCAAAATCCCAAAGGAGTTTGTGCGTCTCATTCTTCTGGACGGATTCTGGGTTGTACATATACCATTTGTTCGCATGGTCAAACTTCACTTTCTTGCACAATTCCCAATGGATCACTTTGTCCAACTAGTCGTGTTTATTTTACGCCTTCAGAGATTTTCCACATTAGCGTTCGCTGATGGTCCTTCACTGAAGTCCGAGTGACAGCATGTTTCTTCAAGTCTCCAGGACTCTTCTCAGTATTCTGATAGTTTTCAATAATGCTGTCGTTTGGATGGTCTCCACTCGTCTGCCAACTTCCAAGTCCTCTTTAATGATCCTTTAGTTGATATACCAAAAGCACTAATCACGAGTGGTATAATCGTCACCTTCATGTTCCATAGTTTTTTCAATTCTCTAGCAAGGTGGAGGTACTTATCCTTCTTTTCACATTCTATTATTTACTCCTCTAGAGTTTTTCACATCAGTATTAGCTGATGGTATTTCACTGGAGTTTGAGTGACAGCAAGTCTCCTCAAGTCTCCGGGACTCGTCTCAGTATTCTGGCCGTCCTCAGCAATGCTGTCGTTTGGATAGTCTCTACCCGTCCGCTAACTTCCAAGTCATCCAGGCCCTTTAATAATCCTTTAGTTACTGTGCCTAACGCACCAATCACAATTGGCACAATCGTTACTTTCATGTTCCACAGTTTTTTCAATTCTCTAGCAAGGTCGATGTGCTTATCCTTCTTTTCACTTTCCTTCAAATTTATTCTGAAGTCCGCCGGGACAGCAAAGTCAACAATTTTGCAGATTCTCTTTCTTTTGTTGAATATTATTATCATCATTATTATTATTGTTTGCGAGAATGAATAAATGAAAATTAACCGATATACCCAATTTAATAAAACTATCATAAAAAGATTTATTTTGTGACTTTTCCAGGTTTAAACGTTTTCGGTCTGCACGTGTTAAAGAAGATTGAAAATATTACGATAATTTACCTTGTTTTACAAGTCAAATTGCAACTCTTCCTACTTGTAAGCACTGATTGACTTTTGTAATATAAACTGGTAATTTTTTCTACACGTCATGTAATATGATATTCAAAGCTAATAATTCTTTATTATAATATACATGAATGCTTGGCCCTCCACAATATATAATTCCCACGAATCCAGACAGAAAAAATTATATACTCACCTGGCAAAATTATAGAATTAGAACACTAAGAAGATTTTCTCCTTGTTTTTTACTTATTTTTTTTTAGCAGTAGACAAACTAATAACAGAAGGGACGCAAAACATTTCTATTTAATAGTTGAACATTCTGGCTTCATAGAATAAACCAAGTAGATCAAATTATTTAAATTAATGGTATAAACTTTTTCATGTCATGCAGAGGAAAATATCGAATAACTCAATATTGGGGGAAAATTATGAAATTCATTAAAAAAAATATTAGCATTAATACGTAGCTTCCCCACTTTGGGCTTTTATTACAGCCCTAATTCTCTCAGGCATGGACTTCACTAATTCAAAGCTATATTCTTTATTAAAATGGTCCTTACGTTCCTGAATCACAGCTAATTTATCTTCTTTGGTAGATTGGGCTTTTTCAAGAACCATTTTAGAAAATTCCCGCTATGAATTTTTAATTGCACCCAAACTATTTACTAACCATATCATTGATTTTATATGCCTTTCCAGAAGAAAATCTTTACTCCGTGACAAGATGCGTTAACATCTTGAAAACCGATTTTCAATCGATTAAATAAGAAAATTATTCAGGAATTCAATGTACACATGTGTATTGATCGTAGCAGCAATGAATGCGATCTTTCTTGGTCTTTTCAATAATATGTAATTCTATATCATGAATGACTAGGGAAATTTACTTGTTTTCTTAGGACAATTATCTTTATACGTTTTATTTGAAAGGCTCCGTCGTCTTGACCAATACAGATTCTTGATACATTACTGAATATCACTTTCATTTAACTCTCTACTGGCTATAATTTTTCTTTTTAGCCCAATTTAACCACGATTTCTAGGGCTTGTGTGTTAGTGTTAGTTTTTCTTTGTATAAATCCTATTTCCTTCTGCCGATTTCATATTTCTTTCACAAACATTGATTCTTGTTTCAACCCATTTGTTTTTCATCTGTTTTGTTGTATAGTTTCTATTTTCAAGGCATATTATTGCTTTGAACTTTCTATCCAGACAGTTTTATGTTTTTTGTGATCTACCTCAATGTTTTTCATCCGTTTTGTTGCAGTAATTTACAAAGCTTTTTTTTTCTTAGATGTGGCACAAGGCCGTATGAATGTGGCACCCAATGAGACTTCAACTTATTCGTGAAGGTTTGCCAGTCTAGCTTGCTAACCATTAATCTACCTGAGGCACCTATTCGTTTTATTGTATATTTTCTATTTTCAAGGCATATTATTGCTCAAGCTTTCTAACCTGACAATTTGTTTTATTTTTCGTAATCTTCCAATATGTTTTTCTTTTTTTTTAACCACTCAATTTCTTCTATATTGGCAATAAATTTTTAGACACAGCTATCTGGGAACAGCAAATGTCTTTCGCTACACTCCACTATGGATTACCTTTTTGAATGACTCTTATGATCCAATCCATTGTTTGCTTTTAATCAAGTATGTACAACCGCTTGTTGAAGTCAGCAAGAAATGTAAACCGATTTGCGTATCAAGGCTTGTGTTGGTATTTGTTTTAGGAATGCAAATTACATCATTACATAATTTTTCTAAACATTGGGATATTCCATAATATTTTCCTCTGTATGGTTTTAAAAAAATCATACCATTAATTCAAATAACTTTGTTATGTTTTTTAAAATACCTAAATAAACATTTTCTAAATTTGTTAATTCTATAATTTCGCTTAGAGTAGTATCTATCTATCTATCTATCTATCTATCTATCTATCTAAGTTTGTTTATGTCTATATATTTCTGTCTCTTCATATCTATATCGCTATCATTCTATTCATATCTATCTATCTATCTATCTATCTATCTATCTATCTATCTATCTATTTATAATTTTTTCATTAGAAATCTTAATGTAATCGTAATACAGTAATCACAACACATCACCCTTTAGAGCAATGTATTTAAGTTGTCTCACTTACAGAATTATGCAATATCCAGTCCAATTTTCAACTGAATAATAATTTTATGGGTTCTGCATTTGCGCAAAAAATTGTTTTTTAAACGTCCAAATTCTTGATTTATTTGAAATGGCACCACGAACCACGGTTATTATGGGAAACCAGGAGATTTATTGGTTGTCTAGTTTATAAATAAAACTAATATATTCCTAAAAAAATACATAATATTCATTTATAGTAGGTTAACGTATCGATATTTAATTGTCAAATTAGTATATACAAAATGACATATTATCAAGGAGTTTAAATTCAGAGGTGTCTTTCTCTTAGACCAGTTACCAAAAGAAGTTTAAATTATTCAACCATTATTATAAACAGAAGAAATGAATTTATGTATTTCCCAATGATATTAGTTCAGATTGATACAAACAGCCTTAGCTCACAAATTTCATTTTGTTTACACTGAACATCATTTAAAAAATCATTTACAGCTCACAAATTTCATTTTGTTTACACTGAACATCATTTAAAAAATCAAATACTGTTAAATATGAAAAGCTAATTAGAATCCTTCCCGCCCCTTCTAAAATAGAAGCATTGATTTCATCATGGACCACTGTTATAATAGGAACCAAACAGGTTCACAGCTCGTCAAGCTTATATAAAATTCGATCCATAAAGTAATATTTTTTCGTGAATGAGGAAGACTAGGTTTTTGCATATTCCCTAAACAATATAAACTTCGAGATGTTAGATGAAATACATGGGGCTCTTTAGCTAAGTACAGATTAATTCAGAGAAAGCTACTGCGACAGAAAAAAGAACTAGTCGACCCACAAAATCAAAACGGATAAAATCTTATGATCATTTACCATATGTTCGCCCAGTTTCTACGACTAAGATTCCATTATTATCTGCTCGATTTCAACTGGAATTTCAGAAATTGTCAGGGTTATTCCTATGAAAATTTTGAAATGGGTATCTGGATAAGAGTAGTTTTTATGTGGGATCTGTCTCTTACACTCACTCTTTGTCTTACTATAACACTAAAAGCCCTTAATCTGGAGATAAGAACGAGAAAAATGATTAACAACCCAATAAGAATAATCCGGTCTGATAAGGGGGTGTCCTCGTGGTGTAATGGTTAAAGCGATCACAGCGGAATCGTTGTAAGCGAGTTCGAACTCCAGTCGCACTATTACGTTCACTTTTCACTGGGGAAAGGTATGAATCCCCTTATCTTCCAATCTATGGGTTGAATATCACCACTACTGTTCTTCTAGGAGAATGGTTTGGCATTAAATAACCTACTAGTTTGATTTGCTATTAAACAATAAACCGAACCAAACCAAACCGACCTGGTAAAGGATGGATAACTCCAAGAATCAACTGTCAGATAAATATGGTATCTCGATGAAAACGAACAAACAAATAAAAGACTATGTAAAAAATGTAAAAACAAATGCAATGGAAAAATACTCCATTGTCCTTCTCAAGAAAAAATGATATTGTACTGCAGTGGCCTCAGTTTTCTATGATGAGACACATATCCCGTAATCTGGTTTGGTCGTGAGGGAGCCACTCATTTAACGAGTCTTGGTCACGAAGAACCTGACGGAGTCTATCCCTTTCCAGGTCACATTTAAATTCAGAGCTTTACTTCTCTTAGACCGGTAGCCATACCAAGGTGAAAGAGCACAGTCTATCCAACTATTTACATATAGTTGGAGGGAGAACAGTTGGATTCATATCTTTCCCAAGAATATTTACGCTATGTGAAATCCAAACAGCCTCATTCTCTTTGAACTCGTGTAACCGAATCAACTTTCAACGACGATGACCTTTACTCCACGAGCATCTTTTAAAATAATACGAACCAGACATTTTTTGGAAATAACTTTTGAACTTGATCTAAACAATCTATTCACACACATATTTTCGTTTTTCTTTGTGAACTAGAATACTTTCAAACCCATGTCTCTAATCAATTTTGACACAGACGTCGTTGATAGATAAAGAGAAAATTCGTTATGGACAACGCCGTGTTCTCCGTATTAATTGAATTTTGTTCGGTATATAACGAGGTCAGTTAAGATGAATCTACGAATTCTTTGAAATTAAAGCTCACTATATCGAGGTGTGTTATAGAGAGTATTTATTGTATGAAACAAAACAAACCAAACCAAACCTATTTTGTTGCATATTTTCAGAGCTGAGACGAATTGGCGACCTCAAAATATCAATATTAGATTTCGGTTGCAGGTTATCTTATGAATATTGAAATTCATTACGGAAGCCAAAATAAACAGTACATTTGCACTTATTTTTTGATTTTTCTTTCTTTTTTTTTTTCTTCTGTCTGTCCTCCTGTCTGCATGTCCTTCCCTCTTTCTGTCGGTCTATCTTTCCTTGGATAAAGGATTCAGTTTCACCTTTCTCGTTAACATCTAAATCACTTTCTTCTTTCCGTCGTCTGCGGTGGGAGAGACGTGAAAGTTTAATTAACATTTTTATTCAAATGACCGAAATTACGAGGCTCATTAAATAAGTTTCCAGCCTTTTTTTCGTATTGGCACTTTTATTGATAGTACACACATGAAACTCTAGTCCCCTTCGAAGTAATCTCCTCCGGCTGTAATGCACTTGTACCGATCCAACAACTTCTGGAAGGCTCCATGGAAGTCCTCTTGTGTGATCGTGTCAATGACCTTCGTCACAGCCTCTTTCATCTTCTCAGTTGTCTCATAACGACAGCCTCTGAGCTTAGGGAATAACCAAAAGTCAAAGGGAGCAACGTCTGGACTATATGGAGGCTGAGGAACTGTGTTGATGCCCATCTTGGTCAAATAGTCTGTGACAAGTTTGGAGTTGTGGACTGGTGCATTGTCCTGGTGGAAATGCCACTGACTCGGTTTTAAGAGTGCTGGCCTCTTCCCTAGGAATCTCTTCCTGGACTCCCTTAAAACCTCAACATAGTAACCCTAACCCTAAACCTTTGGCCAATTAACTGTGGTGTATTTACTTCCTTACTCCTCCCACACCTCTCATCATCCCTCACAGAATCCCTGCCTTCCTTGAATCTCTTATGCCACTCAAAAACTGATGCTCGATTCATACAAGATAGTCGAAAAGCCATCTGAAGCATTCCATACGTTTCTGTGGAATTTTTTCCCAGTTTAAAACACAATTTTATTGCATATCGTTCTTTTAAAGTGTCCTAACGTCCAGATTGCATTTTTGAAATTCACCAGCTGTGACTATCAGGCTTTAGTAGGGTGTATTCCAATTGCTGCTGTAGCTGTCCATTTGAACCTGAAATCATAAAAATTGATGTATTGCAATAAGATACTGAGTTTTCAAGAGTCTACGACAATTTTAAATGCCTGTACAAAAAAAGTCTGGAAACTTATTAAAGGCATCACGTATGTAGCATGAATGGTCGCAAAACTTTGTTCCAGTTTACTAAGCTTTGTTGAATAAAAGTGTAACATTGTGGTTTCTTCGCAAAGTTGGACGCTCTGTCTGGGGCGGTCGCTTAGAATATACTGACTTTATCACCTGCAGTGGGGTATGACCCCCTCCTCCAAAAAAGGAGGTCTTGAGTATGTCATTAAACTGCATCTGTTAGAGACCTGGGGAGTGTGGAGTATCCACTCGTCGCCATTACTCGACGGCTTATGCTGATTCAGAATGGAGGTAGCTGTTAGGGTCCTATCTATGGGTGAAGTGAATCTGTTTAAACATCATTTGAATTCGATAAGATTGTGTGCCAAAAGAAAACCTTGAAGAAACAGCTACATGAAAAATGTAAAACTGAAAGAATAATGAATGTGATTCCTTTACATTTAAGCATAAAATAACTTTGACATGCAGTTAAAATCAATCAATAAGTCAATCGCAAAGTTGTTCGAAGAAACAGTTGTCCAGATGTGAGGTTGTCACTTGATCTTGGTGATAAAAGAACAAACAAACATGTTGTTACAAAAGCCCATTTAACCCGATCTCATAAATAGAAAGATGTGATCTAGTTTTTGTTTGGTCGATAGAGGAAATATTTATTCACTCATAAATCCTAGCCAGACGTGGTACAGTGGGGTGCAGCGATGTCCCCAAATATACATCAGTTTCCATTGGGGTCTAAAACAAAGCTCCTTACTTAAAAAAAAAAATCGCACACAAATGTCTATTGCCAATCACAAGTATTTAAACTTCGACTCACCATCAGTTGATCACTCCTACTCAAGGCCTAGCGGGTTACTGAGTGAAACCATGACATAACAAAAGCACGCAGACGAAGTCAGCTAAGGTAGATACACGTTGAATCGTTAGAGGACGTGCCCGTGGTGTAATGGTCATTGTCGTAAGAAATGGACATGGTGGCACGAGTTCAAATCCGGGACGAAACTTATTGCATTTCACATAGCACTAATATCTTTAGGAAAGGTATGATTCCTCTTATTCTCCCTCCATCTATGTGTAAATAGTAGGATTCTTCCGCCTTTGAATCTGAACCTTTTAAACTCCGCTAAAAAATTGACCGTGTGTCACATCCTGCCCGTGCCCGTGAATAAATACACGATTAATCGCTCAATGTACCTGTTCCCAAATAACGACTCATCCAAATACTGAGCTGATCATCGCTGCTTAACTGCTACTTTAAACGTGACTTGACTGTAACATTTCTTAAGGACAAGTTAGGAAAACTACTAATACTAAGTAAAGTAAAGTAGTCAAAGGTAACCTGAAGGCTCCCTTTACGATTGCTACTATTTCCCTGGATTACTCCACTTTACCCTTGATCCTTACTTTATAATGCCGAGTGTTAAGCAAGGTAGCATCAAGTACCATTTTTTGAGTCTTTGGTATGACTCGACCCGGGATTGAACCCAGGTCTCCCGGGCCATTGGCGAACACTCTAACCATTATTCTACTAACACTTCTACAACTCAAAATCTTGTTTTAACCTCTTATGGCGATTGTAAGTTAAAATCTTGTTTTACCAAATATCCATCCGTCCGTCTGTGAGGCTAAGGCTCTATCAATTTCAAATTGTTTTTGACAAATCCTTCAGGAATTATTAGGTTTATCCATAAAAATGTTTTTAAAATGAAGATCTATCTTAGAGTGATTTTCATCTGTCTCTTACTCTTTCTCTGTGTCTGACTGTGACACTATCAACTCATTCAATCCTTGGTACACATATTTAGGTGCAATAATCCATATGTGGGTAAGAACGAGCGTAATTGCATTATGTGTGTGCGATTTGGCGTATTACATCTATGTAGGTGCTAGCGTATGTAGATGTATGCCTATAAACGTAGTGTATATGTATGCATATTCATGTAAGTGCGAGTGTATCTGTATGATTATATATAAGTCTAGGCTTAACGTATATGTATGTATATGCATGAACATATATGCATGTGTATTATAGTGTTGAAAGAGTTTCTAAATAAGTTGGATGGACAAATTATAAAGATAGTAAAGCGGAAAGACAATAATTTCTCGATGGAAATGAAAAGGCTATTTTCTAAAATATCCATCCAAAAGTGGAGTCTTAGGTGCTAGTGCTGTCAGAGATCAGTAAACAAGAATCTCATTTTTTTCAAAATGTCTTTTAGTACTGGGTGGTCGAAGCAAGAAAGTTTTCTTTTTCCGGTAATCAAAACTGTATGTTCCCTAGCACTTCAAGGAAAATCATCAACAGAGCTTGGTTCGAGAGGGCAGCAGTGAGCTGTAGCCAGCCAGAGTGAGACTAACCAGTGTCCATATTGCTATTGTTAGAGTCTACTTTAAATGTGGAGATCAAGTGTTATAGAAAAATACACTGACTTTTTATAAGAATGATGCAAGCTTTGAAAATGCTTTACGCTCATTCACTTCGAAATAAGAGCTTGTATTTTCTCAGAATGAGTGAAGTTAGATCGTATTGTATTTTCTCAGAATGAGTGAAGTTAGATCGTTTTCAAGTGTAAATAATGACAATACCAGTGCATTCTCAAATTCGATTTTTTCTTTTCTTTTTTTTTCGGTACTACCCCATTACTGTCCCCCTTGATATAAATGAGTGTCCGTCTCGTGTATTTCAATTGTTCCTCGTGACAAACTGTTTCCATTTGGCATGCAACGGAGACAGTTTTTAGGTCGGATATTTTTTGGAGGAAGACTGCATACCAAGTACAAGGACAACCTCTGTCCCTGATAGGTGTCTGTCAAAAAAGTGACTTCTAACATATCCAACTCCACTTAGCCACGAGCAGAGTTGGAAATCGTAAGAGGTTGCGATTCCACATCAAAAGGTGAAAGAAAATGTTGAGCATATATACTATAAGTGATCAGTAGCAGAGTCTTGAAAAAATATGTTGGGGGTCAGCAAAAAGCATTTTTATAATTTTAGTAGAAAATAACTTTTTTTGGTTAATTTAACAAATAAATAAAAATTTTGTTTTGTGCAAAGTTCAAAACAAAATTTAACAGATTTCAAAAACTTAATACAACTAGATAATAAAAAATTCTTTTGATTATTAAATCATTCAAGTTAATACAATCATTCATGAAATATGATAATAGGTAAGGAATTCAACCGAAACAAAAATATATAATCAAATAAAATATTTACTGCAGAGCAAAAATATCAAAAAGCTCTATGTATATTGGTCGTCTTTTTCTCTCACCAAATTTTAGGAATAAGGAGTACTCCTTAATTACACTTACTTTCAAGTCCACTCTGACCTGGAGTGGTAGTGCTTGTTAGGGTCCCATCGGTGGGTCAGAAACAACTGCTCAATCATCTACTTGGGATTATCATTATTAGTTATTTAAAACCATACAGTTGGATGAAAATTGTTCGTATTACATAGAAATACTTGATTAATACAATTACTAACGTTAGATAGCAATACTGAAAACCATTCAAGTGAGTGCAAACGATGTTTACAATTAAATAGATTTATTAGTGTTATATAGGAATACTTGAAACCATTTTAGCGAGTTCAAACGATGATACTTGAAACCATTTTAGTGAATTCAAATGATGTTTAAAATTAAATAGATTTATTAGTGTTAGATAGGAATACTTGAAACCATTTTAGTGAGTTCAAACGATGATTAAAATTAAATAGATTTAGTAGTGTTGGATAGGAATACTTGAAACCATTTTAGCGAGTTCAAACGATGATTAAAATTAAATAGATTTATTAGTGTTAGATAGGAATACTTGAAACCATTTTAGCGAGTTCAAACGATGATTAAAATTAAATAGATTTATTAGTGTTAGATAGGAATACTTGAAACCATTTTAGTGAGTTCAAACGATGTTTAAAATTAAATAGATTTATTAGTGTTAGATAGGAATACTTGAAACCATTTTAGCGAGTTCAAACGATGTTTAAAATTATATAGACTTATTAGTGTTGTAGAAAGGAATACTTGAAACCAACTGTGTGCAAACAAACGAACTATAACACGTTTAAAAATAAAGTTACCTTGAAACTATTTGCTTACAAATCAAACATACATAAACAGTTTTTGACATTAAATAACCCAAAAAACACCGACTAAAAATAACAACAACGACCAAATCTTGCAAAAAATCAACGTTCTGCATTCAGGCTTATTGTCTTAGATTTATTTCATATTTCTTCGGGAAGTGTCATGTAATTTTTCTTATGCAAAGGTTTTACAGCAAACTGATCAGAGGTTCAATTTTCATAGACGAATATCAGCTTACAAATTTCAAGTATTCATTTTAAAAGGTATATATTCATTGATATTTCATAAAGTCCTGTATGATACAATTGAAAAAAAAAATTATACGTTAAACTTGAAGAAGATATTTTAAATTTTTTACTGTATAATTTGAATAGGGTAAAGAATACATACTTTGCTTATTAGGAATATGAACCACTGTAAGCAACGTTGTTTATCCAGAAGTTCTTAAATAATGAAATTTTGAAAGTGTGATAAATGTCAGAGATGAATAATTGAAAGATTTTGATACAAAATACTTTATGAACATCGTTGGCCGTTTTTAAACCTCTACGTAATACGAGTAAGTACCACTAGTCTGTAATATAAATCGAATAATGAACCCGTGTTCATTATTGTGCTCTGTCATCACCTCAGATAAACAATAGACAATTCCGTTTTGATTAGGAGATAAGAAAGGAAAGAAAAAGATCATACTACACGGAAGAGAGAAAAGAAAAGCGTGGAAAAGAAAGAAAGAAAGAAATGGAAGAGAGATAAAGAGAAAGGGAGAAAAAGGGAGAGAGAGAGATAACAAGACAGATAAATAGATAGAGAGAGAGAGAGAGACAGAGAGAGACAGAGAGAGTGGAGTGGGAAGCGATAATGCTAATACATCCAGTTCAGCAAAGTATTTGCATTGTAAATTGAATATCCACTTTTATAAAGCTGGACAGAAATTCAGTGTCTTGTTATGCATGAAATCGACATTGTAAATCGAACCTCCACTTTAGAGTCACGTCAATCACTTTAATATTTTAAAATTCCTTTTTCTGGGAGAGGAAAAAAATATCCCTTAAGAAATGATAGTCATTTTCTTACTGAAAAGATAGAACTACACAAAACATTTTTTCATACAAAAATTGATACCTTAGAACACAGACTTGAGATTTTATTTTCTTAACCAAATTAGGAGAATAAATACCTTAAAGGAAATAGCCCTGTCAGCTGGGGCTGTAGAATATGCCAACTGCATCTCTGCAGAGAAGTAAAACTCTCTTCCAATAAGTGTCCTGTATTTGATACTACATCGTATCTGTTGGTGCAGTACCAGTGCGGGAGCTTTGGAAAATGTGGAGCACCTCCTTACTGCTATTACTCCCAGGTTCACTCTGACCCAGAGTGGTATTACCTGTTAAGGCTCCGTTTTGGGTCAAATAGAAATGTCTAATCATTTTCTATACTAGAAGCCATTTGAGTGGGTGAAAAAAATGACTGATAGTAAATTGAAATGTTAGTATTACATAACAATACCTGAAACCATTTAAATATATGCAAATGCATAAATAATATTAAACAGAATCGTTAGTATTGAATAGCAATACTTTAAACAATTTAACTGTGTGCAAACAGACAAGATTAAGAATAACTTTACCGACAAACTATTTCGTTTACATATCATATATATATATATCCGGTAAGGCAAAAATGTAAACAAACGAAAGCTACTACATAATACCTTATAATTCAAGAACTGACATGATTCGCTTGCTGGCTGAGCGGTATGATACTAAGTCTAACGTAAAGTTGGGTGGGTTCAAACATCATACATGTCTTGCCACACTGAAGAGTTGTGATACAACGCACCAGTTTGTCCGCGGATGACTATATATATATTAGATATATATATTTAATTCATGGAATATAGACTGGGACCCTGGGTTTCATGGAGTTTTTTGCAAAACAACAATCATCAGGCAGTTAAGAAAATATTGCACTTGGTTCGACACACCCACAAAGTGATTTAGTGACAATCAACAATCTTATAATATATATATATATATATATATATATATATATATATATATATATATATATATATATATATATAAAGGCATGATTTGACATTAAATTACCTGCAAGAGTTAATATGCCAAGAAACCAAACAAACCTACCTTAGAAGAAACGTTGTCTCTCTTGAAATTCTTTGATAAATTCGTAATGATAGTGTAAGGATAATATTTGGTTTATTTGATTTTTAAAATGGGAAGTTAGATATAAATGAAATAAAAGATTTTAACATTAGTAACCACCTAAAAACTCATATATAATACGAGTAAGTATTAGTAGTTGGATATAATTAATTATACTGCCATTTAAAAGAAAATAAACTATTACGATGAAAAATGTACTGATAGTGATTTTCAGTAAGAATAGCAATCAATTGCAAACAATTTAATTGGGATATGTACTGTGCGTGCCCTTTGAAATATCGATAACTATTCATCAATACATTACTAAAATGCTCGCTTTGTTAGAATGTAATTGAAATAAAAAAAAAATAAACAAAAAATATCACACCGTAACGATGTTCTTGCTAGAGCAATACACGTAAAAGAATGAAGCAATTTCCAGTCCAATTTATTACCGAATAAAGAATGTTGTAGAGTCTGTGTCACTTTGCACGCCATTTATCATCTTCATCTTTTATATATCAGAGATAACTATGAAATGCAACTTAGAATCCTTCACTCGATCTTGAATAAAAGTATCAATATCATCATAGACCGCCAAGGTTTATTACCAAAGTGTACAGCTCTGAAACTCTATAAAAATGCCTCTGTTAAAAAATGAATACGTACCCGTCGAAAAATAAGTAAAATCCCTCATCCATATGTATGTAATTTAATTTTTCATTAGAATGGTTTATAGAGAGATGCTAAGCATAACGCTTATAGTCATAAGAAATGGAATCACAACACTGGTTCAACTATTGGCCAAGACTATTTACATTTCATTCGGAGCTAATATCCGTGGGAAAAGTATGGATTTTCCCCCTCCTCTAACAATAGTTTGGTTGGGTCCTACGACATATCTACCATTGTAGGTTATTCGATGCTAAATCATGTTTATACACATATATTGAATATATCATATGTGATTTGTAAATACGTTTTGTAGATAACATTTCTTTGCTCCTTTTTTTGTTCACAGTAAAATGGTTTCAAGTATTGCTATATAACAGTCACAATTTAACATCGGTCATTTGTTTGCACACACAGTTTGTAGGTAATTTCATTTTCAAATGATTTCCTTTCTAAATAATTGCAATTATTTCTACATAGTTAAATGGCTTCATTTATTGCTATCTAACACTTATAATTCTATTCGATACTAATCATTTGTTTGCAGACAGTGAAGGGCTTGCAAGTATTGCTATTAAACACTAATTATTCTATTCAAAACTTTAAATTCATTTGCTCACATTCAAATGGTTCTAAGTATTGCTATGTATCATTATCAATTCAATTAAGCATGAATCATTTGTTTACACACAGTTAAATGATTAAACAGTTCTATTTCTAACAATTCAATTTAGCATAAGTCACTTTTGCACACTGCTTAAATGTTAAAGAATTCTATTCGAACCATAGAGAGGACCCTATCTGGTGCAGAGGGGACCAAAGAGTGATGGCCATGAAGAGGTACTCCACCTTCCCCAAAGCTTCAGCGTTACTGGATTTGCCATCAGATTGTTTAATGTCATATCCAGGACACGCATTGGTGGGGTCTTACCACTCTGCAGAGATGCAGTCGGTGTATTCTACAGTCCCAGCCGACCCTTTCTATCCTCTATCAATTGGTAAATACTTGGGCAGATTAGGTTTTTTAGAATTGGTAAGGTAACAAATCTACCAGAAGGAAAAACACTGATCTCAAATCATCTCCAACGTATGACACAAAATCGATATTTAAGTGGAGTTTAATAGGTTTTTATTCAGAATTTTCTTTCTCCAAGACCAGTTGAAATACCAATAGCTCAGTCTGCCCCACTATTTACCTATCAATGGGGGCGGAATAGTTAAATGCATACATTTCCAAGGAGTATCAGCGCTATGTGAACAATCTCTTAGACGAACAGATTATTCGAAATATTGAGACCGTCCAGATCACAGCACTGCTTAGATCAACTAAAATACTTAAAAGAGTCCGGAGGAACTATGGGGACTTCAGTCACCCAGACTTCATACAAACTATCATTTACGGCTGGAGTAAAAAAAACGTTAAAGAAATTAAACTCTGCAGCAGATATCAAATCAAAGGAATAAATACCTAGGAAATTGCCCATGTATGATATACTAAACTTTTAAATTGGATAAAATAGAAATATGGATCCTTAAATAAGAAAACTGATGTCGATGAACCAGGCCTTACACTTAAGAGACGACATAGAGAGATTCTATGGGACAAGAAAAGAAGGGGAAAGAGAATTCACGAGTATTGAGGATTGTGTTAATGCGACAATTTAAGGACTCGAAGTGTAACATAGCCATCCATGAATATGTGAAATGTACATAGAATGTTCATAACTCATATATATATAACTTAGAAATCCCGGAACACGAAAAACTCTTACGACTTCTTTGTTCAGGTACGAAACTTTTTATTACCTTTGAGTTTAAGGTTTTTCGACATAAGGAGAGCGATACACAATCTTTCTATGCTGACTTTCCCATCTGCCCCCAACCACGCGCAACATCCCGCCGCAAACTACTGGTCTGATCTCGGCGAGCCCCGAAAGTCAACCGTCTTCCTCGGACGCTAAAACTCAACTCTCTAACTTTTCTCAAATCCCAAAAATCCTCCGCGCACGCTTCCGGTGCATGACGTCATTCACATCCCCCGGTATCTGGGATTTTTATTTTGACATCTCTGAATGACACATCTTCTTCATGCACGCGTGAACACCTGTGCTCATGTTGTACCTAACTAACCCATGCACTAAGCGAAAGGTTCTCAGCCTAACTAAACCGAAAGGCAAGATATATAAAACGAAATCCCTCGGCTATTATATTACAGAAGAAGAGGTTGATGACGGCAGCAAAAACAAACAGAAAATTGATAATCATAAAATCTACCAAACGAAAAAAAAAAAAAAAGAAGAAGAAAAACATCTCTATGGATACTTCAAGAGACAAATTAAGAAAATTACAAATGAGATGACCTAGACATGGCGACGAAGAGAGAAACTGAATCTCTATTAATTGAAAGACGACTTAATGCAACAAGGACTGATTATATAATGGCAAAAATTGATACAGAACAAATGAATAGCAAACTTATGTCAGTTTGGCTTAGTTTCTTTGTTTGATGACATATCAACGTTAGTGGGTTATTTAATGCCAAAGCTATTCGTGAAAAGAACAGTAGTGATACTATTTAACCAATAGCTCGGGAGATAACCGGTGTTCATACCTTTTCAAAGAGTATTTGTCCGAAAGTAAACGGAACGGTGGGACTGGAGTTCGATCTCATTTACTTCGAGGTTGCAGTCCAACACTTCTGTTGTTTCTCCACGGGAACTTGCCAAGTGTAAACTTTGGTGAAAGGGATAAAACAGTTAATAAAATAATAAGCGAATGCAGCAAACTAGCGTAAAAAGAATGCAAGAATAGTCCTGTTAGGGTAGGAAAGGTGATTTCCTGAGAATTGTGCAAAAGACTGAAATTTGAGCTTTAATAATATATGCACAAAATAGAATTTGACATTTAAAATGAAACAGAGGGTTTTGCTGTTTCAGTGGACAACAAAGTGACAATGAACGGAGTTGAAAAACTAAACGAATAAGAACTTACTTGAGAGCTGAAAAAGTTATCGAACAATGAATTGACGGTTATGCTAGACGTAGTTTGTGTCATTGGAATAGTTCCCTAGAACCTTGTAAAGAGACTGGAGTAAATGGAGTTCAGAGAAGAATCGAAATCTTCCAGATTATAGCACTGCTGGAGATCGAAGTAGACTTGATGTCACTTAAAATTCAGTGAATTACCACCCGTTAGAATTGGTGTGAAAAATACAAAAGAGTCAAATCAGTTGAATCCATGGAAATTTTACGATTTGACATCCAAGTAAAAATATTACACAGCTTATATATATATATATATATATATATATATATATATATATATTGGTATGATAGAGTGTTTGCTAATGGCCTGGGAAACCGGAGTTTAATCCTAGGTCGAGTCATATCAAAGTCTCAAAAAATGGTACTTGATCCCTGCTTGCTTAACATACAGCATTATAAGGCATGGATCAAGAGTAAAGTGGAGAAATCCAAGGAAAGGAGTAGCGCCCTCCCCTACACCTTAATGTAGAAGCTATTGAAAAAGGACCCATCGGGTCACCCTCGACTACGGTCGCTAATTTTACTTATATATATATATTAAATTGAAAAGGTCCGCAAATTTGGATTTGGCACTTGAGGTTTTTATTTCATATAAATATGCTTTACTTGTGTTTAGGACTACGTGGTCCTCTTCAGGAGACTAATATGTCGGATAACATCAACAATAAAGAAAAGCAGGCGATAATCAACTTTTGAACTGTATTATGGATTCCTGGGCAAACTTTGAATCTGGATTAAGTAATAATGCGTATACAGTAGAAATGGGTGCCTGTTTGAGTGAATTTTGTTCTCCCTCACCTCCAAAATGGCTGGATGGAATTTTATAAAACTTTGTAGGATTATTTATCAGGGCAGAGAAAGGTACCATTTTGGAGTGACACAGATAAAAAGACGTACTGGGTATCGAAATTGATCAATCTGTTGGGCATAACCGCTGACTCAGTGGGTCAGCCCGCGAAGTCACGAGAAATTACGTGAATACAGAATTATAAGAATATATGCTGAAGCAGAAGTGGAAAAAAAATTGTGAGAGATCACCAAGCAATCATCCGTACCGGGTGATCTCAGTGAGATTGCTAATGGCTCATGTTCCACGAGAGCCTTCTCTCCAAGCAACACTTGCCCCCTCACATAAAAAAAGGTGAGGACTAGGTTGATCGACTAGCTTCCCTAAAGAGAGTAAGGAAACTGCGCTGAACGTATTTGGTTTGGTTTTGATTTGTGGCATATCAACCAACCAAGTTTATTTAATGCCAAATCCATTTCTATGCATATAAACTATTCTATTTCAAACCATTCAGTTTAGCATAAGTACGCAGTTAAACGGTCAAAAACAGTTTTATTTCAAACTATTCAGTTTATTCGACAAATTTAAATGGTTCCAAGTATTGCTATGTATTCCTAACTATTCAATTAAACATCAGTCATTTATTTACACATAGTTAAATGTAAAAACAGTCCAGTTTAGCATAAGTTCGCCGCTTAAATGTCAAAAAAGTTCTATTTCAAACACTTCAGTTTATCCTAAGCACACAGTTTAGTTCTATATGGCCTATAGATAGGGACCTATCAGGTGTTACTACTTCGAGCCAGAGTGGATCTGGGAGGGATGGCAATGACGGAATACTCTGCATTCTCCAAAGCTCCAGCATTACAGGAACCTCACCATTAGATTGTTTATCATGTCCATGACACTCTTTGGGGGAGTCTTACCCCTCTGCAGAGAAGGAGTTGGTATATTTTACTGCCCCAACCAACTTGGCAAAATGCTTGATGGTAAGGAAGAAATCCTAGTTGATTCCACACTCTTCAAGGACTAATATTATCATTAACGCATCCGTGATATGATGAAATTGAACACAACGGAAATAAAGACAAGATAAACTCATTAGTACATACAAGAGCATTTATTTTTTTATATTTATAACAAATATTTAGCATTAAAAAGCAAGCATTATACACGCTAGTAAAATCGTGCAAGTCCCTGGAGCCAGCTTCCCTTCTCTACACCATTAACCGCTTTGTGAAGGGATCGCTGCAATCGCAATCTCACTAAATTTGACATCTGGTGACTTTTACCTGGTGTCTAATACCTTTTACAGATTTCGTTTTACTTTTTCTTTCTTACTTGTTTTGTCAATTCACTGTAGATAACTGAGTCATTAAGAGAAAAAAGGTTAAAAAAACTTTCTTGAATGGAATTTGCTACTTTATCATATTTACCCAACCCCTCCGCTCGGGCAGGATATGACACAAGGTCAATTTTTAAGCAGAGTTTAACCGGTTGAATTTTATAGTTTTCCTTCTCCTTGAAGAATCTAATCTGTCCAACTATTTACCCATAGTTGGAGGGAGAATAATTGGATTCATACCTTTCCCAAGGGTATTTGTGCAATCTGAAATGCAATCAGTCTCATCCAGGATTTGAACTCGTGTCGCCGTGTCCATTTCCTACGACGATAACAATTACACCACGGGCACCTCCACCAATGGAATTAGCTACTTTATACATATAAATATTGTTCCATAAACAAGAATTATGCAGAAGGAGTCCAAAATAATAAAATATTTAATTCATAAGGCTAGGTGAAAGGTAGCCATGTGACTTTACTGTTCTCAGGAGGGGTCAGTGACAGTCTATCTGCAGTTCAAGGACCAAAGGCAAAAAAGAAATCAAGGTTACGTATCAGGATCTATGACGTGGCTTCCTTCGGAGACCCTATCGGAAATTCAAATAATCTAAAGAAGATGATTATTTACTGTATCTAAAATTCTTTATTTCAGTCTTCGTAAATTGAGCTTGTCTTGAAGGTTTTGAACACTTGAACACACACACACACACACACACACACACACACACACACACACACACACATCTCTATATATATACATACATATATATTTGAGTAAGGTAAGATGTTCAAGCCGACAGATAGGTTGTATAAAGAAAATGGAAAGAAAAATAATTCCGCCAGTCGAAAAGCGTCAGTGGAACTAATTGAGGTAAAATTTATTAATTATTAAATATTTTTTCATCCATGTATATGTATTTTTCTTTCCGCTCTCTCTCTCTCTCTCTCTCTCTCTCTCTCTCTCTCTCTCTCTCTCTCTCTCTCCATATATATATATATATATATATAGGTTGAATAGATTTATTTAAAGACCATTCGTATTCGATAGGACACAAAGATGTAAATACACAATGAACCCGTTTCCTTAACCTCGAGGTATAAAATTACCCTAGACGGTTTGGTATGGCATTAAAATCAATTCATCATCATCATCATCATGTCGTGCCGCCAGCACGGATATCCCTGACCCTCTCTCGCCACTTCTCCCTATCACTCATCGCCTCCGGCAGGTCTTCAGGGTTACATCCTGTGTCCTCACATAGTTGCTGTATGTAAGTTCGAGCTGGTCGTCCTACTTTTGCACGGCCATATGTGGGGGTCCATAGGAGTACATCACTTATGAGCTCGTCCTTGCTTCTCCAACAGTGTCCTGCGTGTCTGGTTCGTCTAACTTGTATAGTTTTCGTGATGGGGGGCAAGTGTCCGTATATTTTGGTGTCTCGCGGGGTGTTGTCGCCAGGACTTGTTCAATACTGCTCTCAACATTCTTGAGTAGTTTCCGTCTACTTTCTTCTCCAGCCGTTTAGTTAGCGTCCATGTAGTGCATCCATATAGCAGTATCGACACAACCGCTGCCTGGAAGAAACTGCGTTTCATTTTATCGGTTAGGTCTGATTTCCATATAATCGAGAGCCTATCGATAGCCGTCCATGCCTTCGTCAGTCGTGTGTCGATGTCTTTTTCGGTTGATGAGACGCTACTTCCTAGGTAGGTGAATTTGTCTACTAGGTTCAGAGATGCTCCGTCTAGTGTGGCAATGTTGCCTGTTTGGTTGTAACACATATATTCAGTTTTGTGTGCATTTGACATGGAGGCAAATGCCAGCTGCGGCTCGTTCCAGACTATGCAGTAGTGTCTCTGCTTGATTAGGCGTATTCGCCAGTAACGCCAAGTCATCAGCGTAGTCGGCGTCGGTGATTGTTTTTACGGGGTACCTTTTGCTTCTTCTCTAAGTCAGCTCGAAGCCATTTTCTCTGATTTTGTCAATCGAAGTTCTTAGCACGTAGTCTAGACAGATGATAAAGAGGTACGGGGCAGCGTGTCTCCTTGTAGTACTCCTGCAACAATGTCGAAGTATTCTGTGTCTCCATCTGGTGAACATACTTTCACTTTGGTGTTTCTGTAGAGAATCATTATCGCTGCTACGGTTTCTTTTGGTAGGCCGTATGCTAGTAGGATTTGCTCCATCTTCCCTCTGTGTATGTAATCGAAGGCCTTGGTAAAGTCGACAAATAGTAATGTCGCCTGAAGGTTTTTTGCCCGAACGCCTTCAAGGATTCTACGGATGGTCAGTATTTGTGAGGTTGTGGATCTATTACTCCGGAAGCTATTTTGGTTTTTCCTAAGAATGTTGTCTATTTTGGGTTCTATGCGGTTTCGTAGTAGGGCATTGTAGATTTTGGCTGCTATTGATGTAAGTGTAATCCCTCTGTAGTTCTTGGCAAGTCCGAGATCGCCTTTTTAGGGAAAGGAAGGATGCATCCCTTCATCCATCTTTCTATCCTATTTTGATTATAGACTGCGTTGCATTGCCGGAGCAGTATATCGTCGAATTGTCTAGTCTTCCACACTTCTGGGGGGGATCTCGTCTAGCCCTGCAGCTTTCCTATTTTTAATTCTTCTAAGAACTGAGTCGAGTTCTTCTTTGGTGAAAGGACCTAGTTTAAGGTCTAATTGCTTACTGATAAAATCAATTACTCAGTATATATATATATATATATATATTATTTGGTCCAGTTAAACCGGAGTTGGGAGTAATTCCATCAGGACAAGAAAACTATTCAAAAGTGAACATTTAAATTTTCCTGGTAAAGAGCTCAATGTAATGGACATTACAGAGCAATAATTTCATTAAGAAAAAAAAACAAAAAAAAACAAACCGGTCACATTAGGATTATAAATTTATTTCCATCCTGTTATGTGTTTTTGATAAAATCAAAAAACACGAAAAAAATTAACAGGACTTATATATATATATACAGAGAGAGAGAGAGAGAGAGAGGGAGAGAGAGAGAGAGAGAGAGAGAGAGAGAGAGAGAGAGCAGACTGGACTCTCTAGTCTTGGTAGAGGAATTGGTCTAGAAACAAAAGTTCACTTCAAAACCTGGCGAGTGTTGTTCTGAAGAATCTGTTACGCTTTGGTGGATTATTCTTCTGTCATCCCAAAAGTTTGACAGGTCCAGCACAATCCTTCACCAACTTCAAATATCCTGCTTACTTAATCCAATGATTTACTCGTCGAGAGATCATCAGTTTATTATATAAGTTACTCAGCTGTAACGTAGTCATAACCTAAATTTTTAAATTTCACAAAAATTTCATCATCGATACTTTTTGATATTTGCAGGTCCGCCATAATCATTTGTGCATAACTTGCACTAATGTATAACGTGCGCTCTTGGACAACGACATTTTGGAAATTCTCTTGTATATCACGCAATGAATTTTTAGAATTTGTCGCAGCCAAATTCAATCTTTGTTCAGTTTTTTATCGGTTCTTACTGACTAAAAATAAGGATTTATATAGTTTACGATAAGTGTTAAAGCACAAAATTTACAGTGTTTAGAGTAAACACATGAATATGTTCACATAAAAATGCAGCCTGCTTGTGGTGAAAATAAGTTGTTTGTAATGACGTAGAACACATCGGTTTCGATAATATATATCTTACATTCAGTCATTCTGTGTAGAATATGAAGGATAAGAACACAGACTTCTTCATAGCCCACAAGGGTTGGTACACCGTAAAAACCAACCTACCAACCAACTAACCTATGTCTTGTATAAAGTTTTATTTGAAGAAACTCTTTTGGAGGTGCCTGTGGTGTAATGATTATCGTCGTAGGAAATGGACGCAGTGACACGAGTTCAAATTCTGGACGAGACTGATAGCATTTCACATAGCACTAATACCCTTGGGAAAGGTATGAATCCAATTATTCTCCCTCCAGCTATGGGTAAATAGTAGGACAGACTGGGTTCTTCAGCCTTGGTGAGGCAACTAGTCTAGGAGAGGGAAAACTCTGAATTCAAACCGGTTAAACTTCGCTTAAAAATTGACCTTGTGTCATATCCTGCCCGAGCGGAGGGGGTGGTAAATATGATTAGAAGAAACTCTCTCTCTCTCTCTCAAGCTAAGTCTATTTCATCTAAGTCATCTGGGAGTTTTTTTATTTTTTAAATATGTAACTGAAAAGCTTAATGCAATGAAGAAATGTAAAAACATGGCTGCAAGATTTTATTAATGTATCAGGACTCAAGGAAAAATAAATCATTCTCACACAGCCATTCTGCTATATTCCTTAGAGGCGCCTTGGGCGTAGCGTTTATGATCATAAAAAATGGGATCGGTGTGTACAGGTTCAAATTCTGTATGATACAATTTGCGATTCACTTCGCTCGATTCTGAATTCCTAGTTTACTGATTATTTCCACCATGTACATTGTATTAAACATTGGTAAATTAGTTTTGTAATTCAATAACTTCGAAAAGGTATGAATTCATCTCTTCTCTGATCAGCTATTGGTTAATAGTAGGGTAAAAGTTCTTTTAGACCTTGTAAGGCAACCACTCCAGGAAAAGAAAAACACTTACTTCAAACCATCTGTACTTCGCTTAAAATTGACTTTGCATCGCATCCTACCCGTGACAGAGGGGTTAATAAATCAGTGCTCTGACATTCTCTTCCTTCTTGGGCACCTCGCTTGGTGTAATGATAAGCGAACTAAAGTACCGAGTCATTGTTTGGGTGTTCCATTCTTACCGGGTGACCCATATTTATTGTTTTGTTCCACTACTAAGCTAAGTTTAGTAAATGATATTCTCTTCTGGGTACGTTGATAGTAACAGCTATAGCTGAAACACGACGGTTTTTTTTAATTGAAACCCGGGATTCTCAAACGTTAAAACGATGATGCCCGTCTTAAAACTATATTTAATTTCCATTCATCCCCAAATAAATTAGTTGAATATTAGATTACGAAACATAACTAATTTACTGGTGTTTAATAGAATTTACGAGGTGCATACGATAAGTTTCCAGACTTTTTTCGTCTGGGCACTTTTATTGATAGTACACACATGAAACTCTAGTCCCCTTCGAAGTAATGCACTTGTAGTACCGTTCCAACAACTTCTGGAAGGCCCCATCGAAGTCACAGCCTCTTTCATCTCCTCAATTGTCTCATAACGACAGCCTCTGAGATTAGGGAATAACCAAAAGTCAAAGGGAGCAACGTCTGGACTATATGGAGGCTGAGGAACTGTGTTGATGCCCATCTTGGTCAAATAGTCTGTGACAAGGATGGAGTTGTGGACTGGTGCATTGTCCTGCGGGAAATGCCACTGACCCGATTTGAAGAGTGCTGGCCTCTTCCGATGGAATCTCTTCCTGATCTGCCTTAAAACCTCGGCATAGTAACCTTAACCCTAAACCTTTGGCCAATCAACTGTGGTGTATTGACTTCTTTCCTCCTCCCACACCTCTCATCATCCCTCACAGACTCCCTGCCTTCCTTGAATCTCTTATGCCACTCAAAAACTGATGCTCGATTCATGCAAGATGCTCCAAAAGCAGTCTGAAGCATTCCATACGTTTCTGTGGCATTTTTTCCTAGTTTAAAACAGAATTTTAGTGCATATCGTTCTTCTAAAGTGTCAGATTGCATTTTTGAAATTCACCAGCTGTAACAATCAGACTTTAGTAGGGTGTATTCGAATTCCTGCTGTAGCTGTTCATTCGAACCTGAAATCATAAACATCAGTCAGTCATCTCATAAGATGTATAGCAATAACATACTGAATTTTCAAGAGTCTACGACAATTCTAAATGCCCATACGAAAAAAGTCTGGAAACTTATCGTATGCACCTCGTACATGAGAAACAAATCAGTAAACTATTAATGTAAACACATGTTTAATTACTGAATAATTTTTTCAATGGTAAGTATAGTTTTGGTGGGCACTGAGGAGATCACGAATAGTAGATTGCTAGTTTATGAGTTTAAGCTACTAATCACTATTTTCTCTGATCAAAGTGCTTCACTGTTTGCTTTGTAAGTAATGGATATGGCAAAACCCCAATTCCACTGTATACGAACTTAGAAAAGCTTGTAAAATGAGCTCGACAATTGCACAAAACTTGTAATATTTTTCTACAGTTTTTCGTTCGTCCAGCAATATGCATTCTCCTTAAATGTGTAGACTTCCCTTCACATCAAAAGTCATTTCAATAAATTATTTTTTAATAAATGTCGTTAAATTTGCGCTTTCTATTTCAATATCATTCGTTCATTTAGATGACCAGGATTTTTTAAACGGACTGTATTTGATTGGTTTCTTTGTTTAAAGGCATATCAACATTTGTAGGTTATTTAATGCCAAAGCCATTCTCCTAGAAGAACAGTGGTATTATAAACCCATTGCTGGGAGGATAAGGGGGTTCGTACGTTTCTAAAGGGTATTTGGCCGAAAGTGAACGTAATAGCGCGATTGGAGTTTGAACTCGCTTACTAAGATTCCACAGTCCATCACTTTAACCATTACACCAGTTCTGATTGGACGTTTTCTCTTTTGTTTTATTGTATCCATGCGAGTGAATAACAAAACAAACAAAATAATGTATAATTAACATTTACAACTGAATTGATTATTTATTAGTATTCCTTTATTTGCACACCCAACATTTACAAGCTAAGAAAATTTAATTAACAAGACGACTTGCAAACTTGTTTGGTTTCCTTTGTAACAGCTTTCCAAGATGATACTGATGCTTTTATTTAGGTCGGAGTGAAGATTCTCTTTAGCGTTTCATGGTTCATCTCCTTTATCTTATAATTATTCAAATATCCATCGTCCATTTACACACTTAAAATTCAGCCATTTGGGGTCCAAATTAAAACAAACTTCCAGGAATTGTTTGAGAAATTATAAAACTATACTAAGTGACCATTGGTCTAATAGATAGAGTGTTCGCCAGTGGTCCTGAAGACCGGGGTCTAATCCCAGGTTGATTTATACCAAAGACTCAAAAAATGGTACATGATGCTACCTTGCTTAACACTCAGCATTATAAAGTAAGGATCAAGGGTAAAATGGAGTAATCCAGGGAATGGAGTAGCGCCCACCACTACACCTTGTTGTAGTTGCTATTGAAAAGGGAACCATCGGGTCACCCTCGACTAAGATCACCAACTTTATTTTTTTTACTTATACTAAGTGATCCGTAGTGTCATACCTAAAACACACCTTTTTTCGGGTAGGGGATTCAGTCGGTCTATTCTAAATCTCAACGATAGAGTGGTTGGTCACAATCCGTATGTAGTATAAGTAATTACTGTCAGTTTGACCCATTTCAATACAAATAATCATCCTACACTTTAATAAGAGCTACTCTATATCCTTTATCTTTAACACAAAATATATTATATCTTTGGTAATGATTATTTTAGACTCAATACACAATAAAGGTTAATACTAATGCCACACAGATAATTTAGATGATTAAAAAATACGTTCAGGTGGCCCATCGCTCGGATTGGTAGTACCTGACAGGGTCCTATCTATGGGTCAAATAGAACTAAATTGTGTTCTTAGGTAAAACTGAATAGTTTGAAATAGAAATATTTTTTACATTGAAACTGTACACTTCTGCTAAACTGAATTGTTTGAAGTAGAACTGTTTTGACTGTATGTAAACAAAAAAAAAAACAAACTATCCTTATACTAAACTGAATTATTTGAAATAGGACTATTTATGTGTATAAAAATGGACTTGGCATTGAATAACCTACAATAGTTGATGTGCCATAAAATCAAACTAAACCAAACCAAACCACCAATATAATAAATGGAACGTTAATTTTTTTTCAAAATCACCCAATTGAATTTTTCATTGGACGAAGTTCCGTTGAAAGTCTTTATGGATATGGTGTAATGTAAATGTTTTTTATGATCTCAAATTTTACCCATGAGATGAATTTTCTATTTAGAAAATAAAAAAAAGAAAAAAGAGTCACATGCAACTAGCTTTGGTTATTATGGGAGTACTGCACCAGCACAATCCTATGTTTCACCAAACATTGCTTTGTAACAAGTATCAAGGATTGACACTGATTCGTCTTGGCATCAACGTAGCTGTCTCAACGCCCGGACAATCTTTTTCGCAAAGCACAAGATAAAGTAAGGGTTGTATTCTTCATATTCATCATAACTATGAAGACTCGGTGATATGGAGGATATCAAAAGATATCTATCTATCTATCTATCTATCCGGGTCATTAGTCAAGTGGGTAGAAAATGGTCCGGGAGACCTGTGTTCAATCCCGTGTCGCGTCATACCAAAGATATTAAAAATGGTACTTTATACCTCCTTGCTAAACACTCAGCAATATAAGGTATGTATCAAGGGTATAGTGGCGCAATCCAGGGAAAGGAGTAGCGCCTTCCCCTACACCTCGGTGTAGTAGCTAATGAAAAGAGAGCCTTTTGGTCACCCTCGACGATGGTCGCCAACTTTATATCTATCTATCTATCTATCTATCAGTCTGTTCATCTCTCTCTTTCTCTATCTGTTTGTTAATCTCTCTTTCTCCCCCTCTCTCTCACCTTATCTGTTTTTAACCCCCCTCTCTCTCTCTCTCTATCTATCTATCTATCTATTAGTTTGTTCATCTCCCTCCCTCTCTCCCCACCTCTCTCTCTATCAATCTATCTGTTTGTTAATCTCTCTTTCCCCTATCACTTTCTCTCTCTCTCTCTCTCTCTCTTTCTGTCGCTCTCTCTCTCTCTCTATATATATATATATATCTGTCTGTTTTGTTAATCTCCCCCGATCTATCTATCTATTTATCTCATAACAAACGTCTGGAAAGTAACGGGACTGGCGCTATAAGCAAATTATTTCAATTTTAATCAACAAACTACATGGTTTCCCCCTCAAAATAATCTCCGTTGAGTCTAATACACTTTATCATTCTTCTCTAGGTACTGCGGAAAGGATTTTTCTTGGATGTCCCTTATCTCTATCGTTAAAGCCATCATGATAGTCCCTGCGCCTCCAAAACGGGTCCCTTTGATGATCCCTTCGAGATTGTTCGGTACTGGAACAACCGCCCTGTTTACGTTTTGCTCTGTGACTAAAAAAAGTCTAATACACTTTATCATTCTTCTCTAGGTACTGCGGAAAGGATTTTTCTTCGATGTCCCTTATCTCTATCGTTAAAGCCATCATGATAGTCCCTGCGCCTCCAAAACGGGTCCCTTTGATGATCCCTTCGAGATTGTTCGGTACTGGAACAACCGCCCTGTTTACGTTTTGCTTTGTGACTAAAAAAAGTCACAAAGAACAAGGGGTGAAGGGCTATGATGATGAAAGATCTGAAACTCCAAGAGATCCTTGAATTACATCACTGATGATATACCACACACACACACACACACACACACTCAAATATATATATATATTGTCATCGATAGACAGACTGTTTCGTTCTATCATAACTCTTCAGTGTGGCTAGACACGTAGGACGCTCGAAGCCGAGATCGAAAGTCAACTTTATGTTAGACTAAGTCTCAGACCGCGCGGCCAACAAGCGTACCACGTTGGCTAAGGGAATTTTAAGATATTATGTAGCAGCAGCAGCAGCGTCCGTTTGTTTCCATTTTTATACCCTGTCGGCTACCAGAGTGCTCAATTCTTTCGAAGAGCTTTGCATTATGGGAGCGGAGGCCGAATATTCCTTCACCAGAGTGCTCAATATATATATATATATATATATATATATGCAAATTTCATTAAACATAATAGACATTTAATGTCTACATATTTTCTTTTGGATCCGTTCGAATTCCCGTATTGCTTTTATTGTATTCTGGGGGAATTGATTTATGTATTGTCCATAGTTGCATGTATCCCTAGTACTTTCTGCCCGACTTTGGGCCATCATCAGGGGAGGATCTACGACAAAAGTGATGTAACTTTTGTTTTAGCATATTACTGCTGTGTAAGGGCGTCTTTGCCGTTGAAGGTTTTTGGCGTTTGTTTTTGAATGTGATTCTATATTTAGTGCCAGTAGCTAAAGACATTTAAGTACATTAGCACTGGTTTGAAAATTAATTCTATTAAGTGTTGGCTGCAGGTTTCTGATATGTAATGCTTCGAGAATCTGAAGTTTTTGTTTATTATTTTGATGTTCTAATATTGTTGTGTTGTCGGTGAGAATTTTCCGTTGTTGTGTTGTTGGGCATGAATGTTTTTTTTAAATGCTGAGCTATTGAACTTGTGTCTGAAAGGTGCATTGTAAGTCTCCTCGACAGGGTAGTTGAGGTTAAACCAACATATATATTATTATTATCAGAGATACAATCTCCTAAAGGACATTTAAATTTATATATAACGTTGGTTTTTTGCAAAACTCCAATCCAGGGAGTGGAATTATTTCTAATGACTAGATTCGAGGTTTTAAACTTATTATAATATATAACGAGTTTTATTTTTTTATTAGGATCAGTGGGGAGTATGTTTTTGTGAATCAATGTTTTCAAGATTTTTTCATCGGATTTGTAATTGTAGTGCATTTGGTTACGATAAAAAAGTTTGATATATGTTTGTTGGCTGGATAGAGTAGTACACTGTTTATTTTGTTGGTTAACATTTTTGATCATACGTTTACTTTGTTCATCAACAATATAGTTAGGAAACCCATTGTTGATGAGAGCCTGTTTTATGTTTTCTAACTCTTTATAAAATATTGTTTTGGAGGAGGAGATTAGTTTGGCACGGGATATTAGATTATGAATAATTGCTTTTTTATATCTGAAGGGGCATTCACTTTTAAAGTTGAGGGTACAGGAGTTATTACTAGAGGGTTTTTTGTAAGTGGAGGTAGTGAAGTTATTATTGTTGTTAGCATCAATGAGAACATCTAAAAAGGAAATTTTATTGTTTTTGTTAAGTTCATGAGTAAAGTTAAGGACTGAATTGTTTTGGAAGATGTCTTGTTGTATGTTGATTTCGTTAATATTATTAGTAAGAATAAGGATGTCATCAACATATCTTAGGTATATTGGAGGTTTTTTTGTGCTATTAAAAATTCTATTTTCGAGATCGGACATGTAGAAATTACTGAAAATTGGGCCTAGGACAGACCCCATAGATACGCCATCAGTCTGAACGTAAATATTTCCAAGATGGTCATAAAATGGAACTTCAGTAGTACATGTTAAGAGTAGTTTTCGAAGTATATTAGAGTTGATTTTAAGAGGAGGAAGAGATGGGTTATTATAAATATTATTTATAATAATATCAATTGTTTCATTAACAGGTACATTAGTAAATAAATTTTCTACATCGAGTGAGGCTAATATACCATTATTGGGTTTAATTGTATGAAGAACTTGAATTAATTCATGTGTAGATTTTATGTTGTATTTGCTAGGTAAGTATGGTGAAATAAGCTGTTTTATTGTTTTTGTGAGTTGATAAATTGGTGTAGGTATTTGTGATATAATAGGGCGTAGAGGATGATTTGGTTTATGTATCTTTACGGTCCCGTAAAGATACCCGGGTTTATAATCCCCAATTATTTTTGGTAGTTTTATGCTATTAAGTTCGGCATTATTAGCAGTGATAATTTTATTAATTTTTGATTTTAGTTGGTTGGTGGGATTCTTATTTAATTTTTTGAATTTTGTATGGTCATCGAGGATATTTTGTAGTTTTGAATGGTAATCTGTTTTATTGAGTACTACAAAAATGTTTGTTTTATCAGCTTTTTTTATGGTGATGTTAGGGTGGTTGCGTAATTCTTTAGCAGCAGTTTTTAGTTGATGTGTTAATAATGTAGGTTGTTTTTTATTGTATCTATTTTTGATGGCTTCAGCCTTAAGGAGATCACGGAATTCGGGTTTGACTGAGATTACCTTATTATCCCGGAGTTTTAAAATGTTTTGGTATAAAATTTCAATTTCTGTATTTTTGTTGATGCTGGTATATCCTTGGAATAAATGGCAGTTGGGTCCTAAGTTGAGGAAATCTTTTTGTTGTGGAGTTAAATTACAGTCCGAGAGATTGATAAATTTGTCAATATTATTAGGAATAAGTAGATGTCCTTTGTAGAGATTGTTGAGCTTTTTTTTAAGTGTAAGTTTGTGGTCGTAATCACTTTTGTTAATGATTACGGAAAGTCTGTTATCTAGTTCGTGGAGTTGTGCAGGTGTAATAGAGCTTTCAAGTTTGCCTCGTATTTTTTGTGATTCAAGATTGAGTGAATGGATGTTATTCTTACAGAGTGTAATTTGTCTCTTCACGAGATCACGTCTGTATTCCAAAGTGCTGTTATATTTATAAGCTGCAGGATCATGAAGTTTAAAATATGTATATTTAGGCAGCATTTCTTCGTTAATGCAAATTTCATTAAACATAATAGACATTTTATGTCTACATATTTTCTTTTGGATCCGTTCGAATTCCCGTATTGCTTTTATTGTATTCTGGGGGAATTGATTTATGTATTGTCCATAGTTGCATGTATCCCTAGTACTTTCTGCCCGACTTTGGGCCATCATCAGGGGAGGATCTACTACAAAAGTGATGTAACTTTTGTTTTAGCATATTACTGCTGTGTAAGGGCGTCTTTGCCGTTGAAGGTTTTTGGCGTTTGTTTTTGAATGTGATTCTATATTTAGTGCCAGTAGCTAAAGACATTTAAGTACATTAGCACTGGTTTGAAAATTAATTCTATTAAGTGTCGGCTGCAGGTTTCTGATAATATCCCGTGCCAAACTAATCTCCTCCTCCAAAACAATATTTTATAAAGAGTTAGAAAACATAAAACAGGCTCTCATCAACAATGGGTTTCCTAACTATATTGTTGATGAACAAATTAAACGTATGATCAAAAATGTTAACCAACAAAATAAACAGTGTACTACTCCATCCAGCCAACAAACATATATCAAACTTTTTTATCGTAACCAAATGCACTACAATTACAAATCCGATGAAAAAATCTTGAAAACATTGATTCACAAAAACATACTCCCCACTGATCCTAATAAAAAAATAAAACTCGTTATATATTATAATAAGTTTAAAACCTCGAATCTAGTCATTAGAAATAATTCCACTCCCTCGATTGGAGTTTTGCAAAAAATCAACGTTATATATAAATTTAAATGTCCTTTAGGAGATTGTATCTCTGATAATAATAATATATATGTTGGTTTAACCTCAACTAACCTGTCGAGGAGACTTACAATGCACCTTTCAGATACAAGTTCAATAGCTCAGCATTTAAAAAAACATTCATGCCCAACAACACAACAACGGAAAATTCTCACCGACAACACAATATTAGAACATCAAAATAATAAACAAAAACTTCAGATTCTCGAAGCATTACATATCAGAAACCTGCAGCCGACACTTAATAGAATTAATTTTCAAACCAGTGCTAATGTACTTAAATGTCTTTAGCTACTGGCACTAAATATAGAATCACATTCAAAAACAAACGCCAAAAACCTTCAACGGCAAAGACGCCCTTACACAGTAGTAATATGCTAAAACAAAAGTTACATCACTTTTGTCGTAGATCCTCCCCTGATGATGGCCCAAAGTCGGGCAGAAAGTACTAGGGATACATGCAACTATGGACAATACATAAATTAATTCCCCCAGAATACAATGAAAGCAATACGGGAATTCGAACGGATCCAAAAGAAAATATGTAGACATAAAATGTCTATTATGTTTAATGAAATTTGCATTAACGAAGAAATGCTGCCTAAATATATATATATATATATATATACATATATATATATATATATATATTTCTTTTAATCTTTTATTATTCGCCATTGATATGTAGACATAGTATTACTTATAGTGATATTTATATTGCGTTCTTATTAAAACCTTTGGAACAATCTCCAAGAACCTGGCAAAGAGCCTGGTAGAAGAATAACAGAAGACAACAGAAAAAGAGACCGGGACCATCCAGATTACGGTACAACTAAAATCATATAGAATACTTGATGGAGATGTATGGAGACTTACCGACACTCTGTCTCCAACGAAAAATCACCAATTAAAACAGTTGTGAAAAACTCGCAAAGAAGGAAAAAATAATTCTTGATTATCGACAAGCCTAGTCGGCAGGGAATGTAGAATATGTCGACTGCATCTCTGCAGAGGGGCAAGACCCCTACAGCCGGTGTCTTGGATATGAGACCAAACCATCCAATGATAAGACTCCAGTCATAGAATTTAGGAAATGTGAATTATCTCTTCATTGCTATGATTCCCTGGTCAACTTTGATTCAGAGTAATAGTATCTGTTAGGGTCCAATTTCTAGGCCAAGCAGAACTGTTTAATCCTTTACTAAACTTGAAACGAATAACTGTGTGCAAACAGATCATTTATATTGAATTAAATTATTAGTATTAGATAGTAATACTTGAAGTCATCTAATTGTGGCAAATGGAATTATTAGTGTTTGACAACAATACATGGAACCATTAAACAGTGTGCAAACAATAAAAAACAAAACTTGAAACCTTTGAACTGTGTGCAAACAAATGATCTCTGGCTCGTTTTAAAATAATTTCACCTCTAAACAATTCATTTACAAATTATATATATATATATATATATTGGTAGCATTTCTTCATTAATGCATATTTCATTGAACATAATAGACATTTTTTGTCATCTTATTTTTTGTTAATCCTTTCGAATTGCCGTATTGATCTTATGATATCCGGCAAGAATTGGTTGATAAATCTTCCATAATTATTTATTTCCCAAGTACTTTCTGCTCGATTTTGGGCCATCATTAGGGGAGGATGTATTACAAAAGTGATGTAACTTTTGTATGTACATTATATATATATATATATATATGTGTGTGTGTATGTGTGTGTGTGTGGGGGGGTGTTTGTGTGTGTTTTTGTGTGTATGTGCAAACAGGATTTAGCATTATAGAATATATCTAAACTTAATTATAAGCAATAGTGATGCAAAAATATACGAATCCCTGGTTCGAAGAAAGTGGCCTTGGTTTATATATTTTTAGAGAGTGGCACAAAAATCAGCCCCTACAGCCGGTTTTATAGGATAAACTGGGCACCGTTTTAATGTGTTAGAAGTTTTCAGATTTGTGTAATGGATGCTTTATTCTTATTCTTTCATACCAAGCTTTTTTTTTCATTTTTTTTGTCTTCAATTTTTTTTAAAAATTTCATTTCATTCTTTTTTTTATATTTGAGGTTCGTTATTTTTAAGTGTTTCTTGTAAAGCACTTTTTTTTTTTTTACTTTTGCTCCCCACTCCCTAATTTTGTCAGGTGTCACTCATCTCTTTCTTGCACTTTTCTAATTCTTTCTTTCTTTCTTTCTTTTTTTCTTTCTTTCTTTCCCTCAATTTTATCTTATTTTTCATTTATATTTCATGATTTAATTTTTCCTTCACTTTGTCACTTTATATGTCTTATTTCTTTTTTCATTGTTTCCTTCATTTCAACGACGCCTCTTTCCAGCCTCTTTCTTTCTCTTTTTATCGTTTCTTTCTTTCTTTCTTTCTTTCTTTCTTTCTTTCTTTCTTTCTTTCTTTCTTTCTGTGTCTTTTTTAAGCTTTTTCACTCTTCTTCTTCTTCTTCTTCTTCTTCTTCTTCTTCTTCTTCTTCTTCTTAACGGAAGATGATAAATATCCGATACCGGTAAAAATTTTGTCCTACGATGCTGATCAACCAGGGAAAGCTATGCCATCGCAAATAGCAATAATTTTTGCAATTAATCAAAACATTTGCGCTTTTCGTAAAGTGTATTCTATCAGGCACGCACATATTGCACGTTTCATATTCATAATGGTTGATGACTTATTTAGTAAATACCATTTTTGTTTCTCTGTCTTCATTTATATCCTGATTCAAAGTACTCTGTCGCCACATGGGTTTATCAGCAACAGACATTGATTCATAGCTGTTCCGGAACCGGAAATAGACTCACTCACGTATTGATTACTTATAATAATAATGAAACCAACGGAAGGAATAAGAAGAATCGTGGGTGGTAGAAATGATGAGAAAGGTGGTCCATACCAACGAAAGAAAGCGTATACATGACTAGACGACTCGTAATCCCGTTGGGTTCCCGCTGTAATTGTGATCCGTAATCATTTTGGTGTTTCAAACGAAAGAGTCTTGAAGAATTTTAATTAGGATTTAATAGTTATCTCTCTCATATTGTTATATTAAGAATTACTAGACCGGTCCATTGGCTTAGCGATTAGAGTGTTCGCCAAGTTCGAGTCATATCAAAGACTCAGAAAATGGTACTTGACGTCTCCTTTCTTAACACTCAGCATTATGGATCAAAAGTAAAGTGGAGCAATCCAGGGAAAGAAGTAGCGCCCTCCCCTATATCTTGGTGTAGTAGCTATTGAAAAGAGAGCCTTCGGATCGCCCTCGACTATGGTCACCAACTTTACTTTTTTTTTTTTTACTTTTCTGATTAAAAGGTAATAAGCAACGTCAAATGCAAGTTCCACAAAATTGTTATTCGGTGGCAAAATGATCTGGTCATAGCTTTATCTTCGAAAAATATTCAAAACGCATTGCTCTAACAAAAATCCCGTTATGATGTGACATTTTTGCTGCTTTATAGTCAGACCCCCCCATATATATATATATATGCAAGATTGGAGGATCCAAATTAGACGAAAAAGTCATGCAGGACACTTTTGGTGAAGTAAGGACGAACACTTAAACGACCTTCTCTCCTACGCATGGATGTACCAGGGTTGGCCAACCAGCAAGAATTTACATACATAAGCTCTGTTCGAACACTAGATGCACTCAAGATGATCTTCCAGGAGCGATAGACGATAGAGACGGATGTCGAGAGAAAGAGAGAGAGAGAAAAAATGAGAGAGAGAGAGAGAGAGAGAGAGAGAGTGAGTGAGGCGGGAATTTGCTGTGCTTGTTTGAATTGAGGGGGTAACAGACTTTTAAAAAAATATATATATTTCACAAAAATTTTTATGAAATAAAATTGTACACATTTCCAAATACAAAAATTTCTAATTCTTAATGCCTTTTCCATTTTATTATAAAGGGAATATTATAAGTAGTCGAGGGCGACCAGAAGGCTCCCTTTTCAATAGCTACTACACCAAGGTGTACGTGAGCGTGCTACTCCTTTCCCAGGATTGCTCCTATTTACCCTCAATACGTACCTTATATTGCTGAGTGTTAAGCAAGGAGGTATCAAGTACAATTTTTAACGTCTTTGATATGACGCAACCTAGGATTGAACCCAGGTCTCCTGGACCATTGGCGAACACTCTACCCATTAGGCAAATAAGCCGGTTTGAGCATATTATAAGAGGCATGTGATAAAAGACATCTTTTCGACATGAAGCAGAGTAATTTTTTGAAATATTTTAACGATTTAAATTTTCTGAGGACTTACCTCTATAAAGAATATAATTCTTTTCTTCTGGTTTTTAAGAAGTGAGACACAAAAGAGATATTTGTAGATTTTATAAGATTTTTACCTAGTCAACATACCCTCTAACAAACCCAAAACTTGGCTGCCAAATCAACTCAAACATTTAGTCTCCTGCTCAGTTGTCAGTGAATCTCCATTGCATCTCAGTCATGCCTAGTCTTGTACTCCTTTCCTTTCAATTCATGCCTAGTCTTATATTCCTTTCTCTCTCAGTCGTGCCTAGTCTTGTACTCCTTTCCTTTCCATTCATGCCTAGTCTTGTATTCCTTTCTCTCCCAGTCGTGCCTAGTCTTGAACTCCTTTCCTTTTAATTCGTGCCTAGTCATGTATTCCTTTCCTTTCTTATATTCCTTTCTCTCACAGTTGTGCCTAGTATAGTAGTCTTTCCCACCATACATGCCTAGTCTTGTATTCCTTTCCTTTCCATTCGTGCTTAGTCTTGTATTCCTTTCTCTCGCAGTTGTGCCTAGTATAGTAGTCTTTCCCCCCATTCATGCCTAGTCTTGTATTCCTTTCTCACTCAGTCGTGCCTAGTCTTCTACTCCTTTCCTTTCCATTCGTGCTTTGTCTGGTATTCCTTTCTCTCCCAGTCGTGACTAGTCTTGTACTCCTTTTCTTTCTATTCGTGCCTTGTCTTGTATTCCTTTCTCTCCCAGTCGTGCCTTGTCTTGTACTCCTTTCCTTTCCATTCGTGCCTAGTCTTGTACTCCTTTCTCTCCCAGTCGGGCCTTGTCTTATATTCCTTTCTCTCTCAGTCGTGCCTAGTCTTGTAATATTTTCCTTTCCATTCGTGCCTAGTCTTTTATTCCTTTCTCTCCCAGCCGTGCCTAGTCTTGTATTCCTTTCCTTTCTATTCGTGCCTAGTATTGTATTCCTTTCTCTATCAGTTGTGCCTAGTATAGTAGTCTTTCCCCGCATTCATGCCTAGTCTTGTATTCCTTTCTCTCCCAGTCGTGCCTAGTCTTGTACTCCTTTCCTTTCCATTCGTGCCTAGTATTGTATTCCTTTCTCTATCAGTTGTGCCTAGTATAGTAGTCTTTCCCCGCATTCATGCCTAGTCTTGTATTCCTTTCTCTCCCAGTCGTGCCTAGTCTTGTACTCCTTTCCTTTCCATTCGTGCCTAGTATTGTATTCCTTTCTCTATCAGTTGTGCCTAGTATAGTAGTCTTTCCCCGCATTCATGCCTAGTCTTGTATTCCTTTCTCTCCCAGTCGTGCCTAGTGTTGTACTCCTTTCCTTTCCATTCGTGCCTAGTCTTATATTCCTTTCTCTCACAGTTGTGCCTAGTATAGTAGTCTTTCCCCGCATTCATGCCTATTCTTGTATTCCTTTCTCTCCCAGTCGTGCCTAGTGTTGTACTCCTTTCCTTTCCATTCGTGCCTAGTCTTATATTCCTTTCTCTCACAGTTGTGCCTAGTATAGTAGTCTTTCCCCGCATTCATGCCTAGTCTTGTATTCCTTTCTCTCCCAGTCGTGCCTAGTGTTGTACTCCTTTCCTTTCCATTCGTGCCTAGTCTTATATTCCTTTTTCTCACAGTTGTGCCTAGTATAGTAGTCTTTCCCCCCATTCATGCCTAGTCTTGTATTCCTTTCTCTCCCAGTCGTGCCTAGTCTTGTACTCCTTTCCTTTCCATTCGTGCCTAGTCTTCTACTCCTTTCTCTCCAAGTCGTGCCTTGTCTTATATTCCTATCTCTCTCAGTCGTGCCTAGTCTTGTACTCCTTTCCTTTCAATTTGTGCCTTGTCTTATATTCCTTTCTCTCAAAGTTGTACCTAGTCTTGTACTCCTTTCCTTTCCATTCGTGCCTTGTCTTATATTCCTTTCTCTCACAGTTGTGCCTAGTATAGTAGTCTTTCCCCGCATTCATGCCTAGTCTTGTATTCCTTTCTCTCTCAGTCGTGCCTAGTTTTGTACTCCTTTCCCTCCCGTTCGTGCCTAGTCATATATTCCTCTCTCTCACTCTCTCTCTTTCTCTGTCTCTCTCTTTCAGTCGTGCCTAGTCTTGTACTCCTTTCCTTTCCATTCGTGCCTAGTCTTATATTCCTTTCTCTCACAGTTGTTCCAATTATAGTAGTATTTCCCCCCATTTATGCCTAGTCTTGTATTCCTTTCTCTCTCAGTCGGGCCTAGTTTTGTATTCCTTTCCCTCCCATTCGTGCCTAGTCACATATTTCTCTCTCTCTCTCTCTCTCTCTCTCTCTCTCTCTCAGTCGTGCCTAGTCCCGTACTCCTTTCCCGCCCATTTGTGCCTATTCTTGGTTTCCTTTCCCTTCCATTCGTGCTTTGTCTTGTGCTCCTGTTCCTTCCAGTCGTACCTCGTCTTGTTCTCCTTTTGTGTCAATCTGCTGCATTAGCTTATCATGTGATTAACTGTTTCATCTCTACCTCCGAATAATCTACACTTGTTGCGCTTTGATATAATTGGTCCTTCTGGAATTGTTTTGTGCTGCTACCAAGAAAGATTCAATTTCTTTCTTGAGGTTCCTCTTTTTTAGCCATGCTCATGTCATTTCATATACAATCTCCCTAATTTATCGCTAGAAATGTCCATACAAGTATTTTCGTCCCCATTTTGTTCTACATTCTTTATTCTTTATTATTCAGCTGACATTGCAGTTACTGGCTGCTACGATTAGACTTTCTTTGCTTTTTTTGTGCATTTCGCGGGTCCTCGAATTGTTGGATCTATGCCATTCTCAATGCTGGCATGTTTTCTTTTGCTTTCTTTATTGACACGTATAGTCTATGTAATCTCTCAGATGTCAGGCCTTGAGCATCATCATCAATTTCCATGTCCTTTGATAGATATGTCTACGTTCTTGTCTTGTCCATTTAAAGAATGGTTTAGAGTATTTACAATTGTTTAGTGTATCTTACTTGATGCCGCCTTGTTTCGCACACAGCACTATAAGGTGAGGATCAAGGGTAAAGCGGAGAAATCTTGGGAATGGAATAGCACCCTCCCCTACACCACAGTATAGTAGCTATTGAAAAGGGAGTCTTCTGGTCACCCTTGACTAAGGTCGCTAACTTTACTTACAAGGGGGAACTGTACTGGTGTTTATTCTTTAGATGAAATTTCTCCTACAGAGCTTGGTTTCGAAAAGTTTTCTTTTTTATCTGAGGCACCATTTTTTACTTTTTCTTTCATCGTTGTTTGATGCTGTTCGCTTTCAATATTTCCAGCAATGTCCAGTTTGTGGTAAGAGCTGCCATTTTCTTGCTGGCTCGAAGAGCCATCTCGAGGTGAAACGGTCCAGTCTCTGTTGATTGTTGACACAAATCTGAGAAGGTGACTCAGGCTCGAAATCGAGCTGACAGCCGATATATATATATATATATATATATATATATGTTCAAACAGTCTTTGTTAAAGACCATGGAATATTTCTTCTTACGATCTTCAAATAAAGACATTCAAGTCTTTTTGTTATCTTTCGTACATCGGGATCAAGATGATAGAGAAAGTGTCTCATTTTTTATTACTCAAACGGTTTCAACCACGTCACTGGTCGTCCTCCGGAGAATTATTGCTTGTTTGTTTTGGTGTGAGTTTTATTCATTTGGAAGTCTTGTTTTTGATATATATAGTTGGTCCATTCAGTTAAAAGGTCTTATTTTAGGAGAGGTGCTAAGGTTAGTGTGTCAGTAATTAGATAAGTTTAGTATATTAGTGCGAGGGTTAAATGCTATTTTGTTTATATTAGTTTTTTTAATTTCTATTGGATATTGCCTTAAGGACTTGTGGTCGATTTTTATTATCTTTATAGCGGGTTTTTACATTGTCAGTGAGAATCTTTCGTATATTAGAGGATGTGAATTTGTCTTTGTTATGTTTTATCATTTGATGTTGTTTTATGGGACTTTGAGAGGTGGCATACAAGGTGACAAAAGAATGTCGTTGTAGTGTTGGTAATGTAGGTATTAATTTTTAAGTTTTTTTTCGTGAAGAACTCTCGAAATGAATAAAAAATTGTTGCCAAAATACACAATATATATATATATATATATATATATATATATATATATATATATATATATATATATATATATATATATATATAGCTGTACCTGTTGGAATTACACCGAATACTTGAATAATGATTGCACGAATTTCAAATAACATTTTGAGAAATCGTTATTAGATCCAATTTTTAGTATAAAAAAATGTGGAATTGATGTTGTATATACTGAAAAAATAAATATGATCTTACAATAATGGCAAAAAGTTGAATGGAAAAATTGAAAATTCGCTTTCCTAGTTCCCTGAAAAGTTCAAGTTTGATAGCAAATTATTAAAACTCTCAACAAAATAATCGCTCATAAAATATATGCAAAAATTTGAACCTGTAACTTTCTGAACTTCACATTTTCCACGATTCTTTACCAGTTTGCACTATATATATATATATATATATATATGACAAAATAAATTAATTATAACCTTACAGTAACAAAACATTTTTGAAAGGAAACTTAAGTAGATAATTTTGTAGGTTTGTAGCTTTATTTTTGAGAAAAAGATGTTTAACTTTTGAGGTTGATGTTTGACTTTAAAAATTAGGCTAACGCTTCCAGTTTGCGAGTAGATCAACGTTAAAAATAACTATAGAATTTATCAAAAACTCATTCATATAAAAAACGGCAAAAAATGCACTCCCAAACTAAAAGGTTATTAGAAAACTAATATTGAAAACAAATAATCATACATAATTATTCTTTTTCAGTCTTCTTTTTTTTTAATTATCAGTTTTTTAATTATATACTTTGAAGCAAAATATGTAAATTGGCTAACCTCATTAGGAAAACATTGCTACTTTTATCAAGATATATGGCAAGCTTGTGAGAAACTTGTTAGAGGTGGGATGAAGAAGTAGTTTTTGTGAAGAAAAGAAGTAAACATTTTGGTTGGGTGTTTTGATTTACAATTTGGGCAACGTTGATGATTTGCAAGATCAATGTTGATAAGAACGAAGTATAGTCATAAAAGCTATCAGCAAAAAACAAAACAAAATAAAGAAATAATGCTTATTAAAAAGAAACCCTCAGCAGACAGACAAACAAAACAAAAACAGATTATTAGAAAAATAATATCGAAAAAAATGTTTAAATATTAATTCTTTTTAATATCATTTTTACATTACTTTCTTTTTTCAAATAAAATATGTAATCATCAAGATGATATCTGGTAAGGAAAGATTTAATTTTCTGAAGATTTATTTATTCATTATTTATTTATTTGTTTTTCTATGCCTCCTTGAGCATCTCAGCTTTTTACTTTTTCATCTCACATCACCCCCACCAACTAAAGAAAATCTTTTCACAGAACATATACACAATCAATACAATATTTTTATACATACAACATTCAGGTAAATAATTCACCAATAAATACCAAAAATCTCCTCTTAAATTCTTTTTCTAATCATTTTTTCTGAAATCATCCAATTTAATCAAAAAATGTTCTATTGCTGTTTATGATCAGATAAGACAATTTGTCCCCAAAATATATTACGCTTAAAAAAAAAATGAAAATCTATAAATTTCAAATCTGTCCTGACAGCAAATTTCCATTTCAAGAAGAAATATTGAAAAAAAAAATCGACCATTATTAGAAATTCAATTAGTTATTTTGAAAATTTCAATTATATCTAATTCTTTTTTCTTGTAAAGTAGTTGACCATAACTTATCTAATCTCTCTCTGTAACTGTATTCTTTTATTCGTTTTATCATTTTTATCACTCTTCTTAGTATGCCCACCGATCCTAATATCATAATCCCGTTTCCATGTCTCGAGCCCTAGTCTGAGTATAGTATTCTATATGAGGTTTTAAAATGTTATAGCGTTGTCTCGGTTTGCATTAAACTTGATAACTCCAATAACAACGATCTGCACCTCTTACAAACGTGTAATGGATCAGTCTTGCTGACTGCTATCTATATAAAATATCGGACATTTGGGAAGCTTTTCAATTTCAGTAAACGTCTAGCGAAAACAATTCCCTTAAAAACACTTCCGCGTATTTCCTTGGGAGATAATTCTCATATGCAAATGATTGTGATATGGTTATATACTCAGAGGTTGAAATGTAAGTTTTCATCGACTATTTTTCTCATATTTACAAAGCATTCGGCCTTAAGATTAACCTTGATAAGTCTGTTGTGATTTATGACTCAATTCTTAATTAACACAATATTACAGAATCCATCTGGTGACGACAAAAGGTGGAAAGGTGTTGACTTTGTTTATCGCAGCTGCATCCTGTCAGTATGTATTTACCCAACCCCTCCGTCACGATCAGGATGCAACACAAGGTCAATATCATTAAAACGGAATACAACTTGTTTGAATTCAGAGTTTTCTTTCTCCTAGACTGGTTGTCATATCAAAGTTAAAGAACCTAGTCTGTCCTACTATCTAACCATGACTAGTCGATTCATAGCTTTTCTAAAGGCATGAGTGACATGTGAAATGCAAACAGCCTTGTCCAAGTTTTGAACTCGGGCCACCAAGTTAATTTCTTACTTGGAGAGTATTTTGATCAGCGTATGAACTTTTCAGCCACACTTTGTACAATCACCAAATCAGGGTTTTTGAGCGATTTTATCAAATAAATTTGCAAAACATCTTTTGAATCAAATGAGAATCATACATTCTGATACAGAGATTGTATAAAGAGCGGGAAGAAGGGGCAATTTTGGGTGATATGATTTAATGTAGAACCTAGATCCGGACAGAGAGATAAAATGCTATCACAGCAGTTTTGTATATAGAGAATATATAGTGAGTAGCTGGTTGAAGTCCCGGGCCTGTCATAGATAGTACCATTAATAAAAAAAATTCATAAGATTTTTATAAAGTACTAACATTCAAACGGCATGTGTCAAAATTTGAACCCAATCGGATTATTAGTTTACAAATTACAGTTATTTAAGTGAAGCTCCTGTTGCAAATTTTAGGATAAATGGAAAACCCTGAATTTTGTCTTGATAAAGCATTACGTTCTGATGCGATAAAATAGTCTTCAAGCAAAGCAATGTCTTAATAAGTGTTATTCGAACTCTACTCCGTAGGAAACAACGATTAAGAGGTGGTATGCTGACTTTAAAAGCAGTCGTACAGACAAATGATGCTGAATACTCAAGTCGCCCAAATTCAACAGTTATCCCGGAAAACACACACACACACACAAAAACCCCTCCACAAACTCGTTTTTGCTTATCGTAAATTGAAGTTGCGTGAGATAGCAAAGGAGGTGAAGATACTAGAAGGCAGTGTATGCACGATTTTGCCTGAACATTTGTCAATGAGAAGTTATATTCAAAGTGGTTGCTATGTTTGCTCACAGTCGATCAAAAGCAACAACACGTCAACGATACTGAGCATTGTTTTCAACAGTTTAATGCAACAAAAAGGGATTTTTACATAAATATGTAACAGTGGATGAAACATAGATCTACTTCTTTACTCCAGAGTCAAATTGGCAGTCAGCTGAGTGGACAGCAGCTAGTGAAAGCCGTTCAAAGCGACCAAAGACACAAACATCAGCAGCAAGGTTTTGGCCACCGTATTTTGGGATGAATAAGGTACTTTGTTCATCTATTACCTTGAGAAAGGAAGAACCATCAATAGAGAATATTATATAGCATTATTGACGCATTTGAATGAAGAAATCGCCGAAAAACGGCCAGAAATGAAGAAAAAGTGCTCTTTCACCAAGACAATGCACCCGTGTCACAAGTCGATCACAACGATGACAAAACTATATGTGTAATATACCCATATGCATGGTTATGTAAAATATACAGATATACGGATGCGTAAAATATACGGATCTGTAAAACGTTCATATACATAGGAATCCGAAAAACACTCGAAACACTGACGACTCTCGGTAGTTCAGGTACGAAACTTTTATTACCTTCTTGACTTTTCGGTTTTCAACACGAGGAGAGAGAGACACACAATTTTTACTGTGCTGACGGTTCTATCCGACCCCACCACCCGCGGCGCATCTCGTAGACCCAACTGGACTCCTCGCCCAGGTCCGAAAATCAACTCGCTTCGTCCAAGCTCAGATCTCAACTCACTGCTTTTTTTCGAAAAATCACCCAAAATTCTCAGCCCATCGCTTCCAGGCATGACGTCATTCACATCCCCAGTCCTATTTGTTATCCGGGGTTTTTATTATGACATCTGTGATTGTCACATCCTCCCCGCGCGAGCGTGAACACCTGCCCTCAATGTGTGTCCCTACACGTGCACTAAGCCGAATAGTTCTAAGCCTAACTAAACCGAAAGATAAGATATAACCAACGAAAAATGATAATATAAAAAAATCCTTCCGCAATTATATAACATATGAATTGCACTTTAAATTGCTTCCGCACCCACCCTATTCTCCAGATCTGGCCTCCAGCGACTACTGCCTGTTTGCAGACCTGAAAAGAAGGCTCCAGGAAAAGAGATTTGGCTTCAATAAAGAAATGATATCGGAAACTGAGGCTTATTTTAAGGCCAAAGACAAATCGTTGTACATAAAAGGCATCGAATTGCTTGAGAGCCATTGGAATCTGTGTATTCCCCTAAAAGGAGACTATGCTAATGAATTAAATCGAGTTTTGCCATGAAGTTATTGTTTTATTAGTTGGGCCCGGAACTTATTGAGCGATGTGTTATATATATATATATATATATATATCTTTAAGAAAAAAACTGTTTTTCAGTTTCTGGTGTAAACCAAAAACACGAAGAAAAATATAACAGGACTTCTTCAGATCCAATAGATAAATAAAACAGAATAGATACGTGGGGTGGAGGGGGAGGGGAGGGGGAAGAGATTGAGGAGTTACCTCCTCGTTTTATTGAATTTCCGTTTTTTTTTATTTACCTATTTATTTTATTTCCAAATTTCTTCCGTCAGTTATAATTACGGTAATTTAACTTTTTTATTTATTTGTTTAATTTATTTTCTTTTCATGTTATGTTCGATAATTAACTTTTAAGAGAAATATTAATGCTTATATTAATTTCGATATCATTTATTTAGCTACCTATTTTTTCCTAGAGTGTATATTATCCATTGGATCTGAAGAAGTCCTGTTATATTTTTCTTCGTGTTTTTGGTTTACACCAGAAACTGAAAAACAGGATGGAAATAAATTTATAATCCTAAATTAACCGGTCTTAGGTTTTTTCTTAAAGAAATATTGCTCAGAAAAAAAATTACATTGAGCTCTCCACCAGGAAAATTTAAATGTTCAGCCCCTGGATGATTTTCTTGTCCTGAAGGAATTACTCACAACTCTGGTTTAACTGGACCGAATAATACTTATATATATATATATATATATGAAATTATTTATGACTCAGTCAGTATATATATATATATATATATAATGGATTTAGTCAAAAATAATTGTTTTAGTAAATCATCATTTATTTATAAAAAAAATTGACAATGAATTTATTCCAATCAATAGTATATTTGCTATAATTTTGAATCATCTCTGGCCATTTATTAGACAGCTTGTTGATTCCTTTCAAGTAAAATCTGCTGATTTCAAGCACAAAAAGTTTTCCATGAACGTTTTCAACTGTTATTCTTGAGAAAATTGTTTGTCTTTCAGAATATTCTGTGAAGAACTAAAAAATTAAAAACCTCTTATTGCAAGGTCTGGTGAACGTGGTTGTTGGGGTAAAAAATACCAGCCTAAATCCGTTATTTTTTCTAGCGTGATTCTTACAGAATAAACGCTTGATCCTCACCTTATGATGTTGAGTGTTAAGCAAGGCGTTATCAAATACCATTTTTTGAGTCTTTGGTATGACTCAACCTGGGATTGAATCCCGGTCTCTTGGACTAATGGCGAACAACATATCTCCTATTGATGAGTGCATGGTGTTTTCTTAAAAGATTTTCATGCAACTATTGAGAGTTTCTGACTGTGACTTAAAAAAATTCAAAATGTATAACAACGTAGTGATCCCACCATACACACAGCATAACGTTTCTCCTATGAAGTTCTTCCTTTGGGGTATGCTGTAGATTTATCACTATCAATCCACTTCTCTTTGCGTTGAACGTTGTCATTAAAAACACATTTTTCATCACCTGAATTAATATTCTTGAGAAGCCGGTCCTTTCTCTGCCTTGAAAGATTTGTCGCAATGGATATGCAACCTTTCTTATTTTTCTCACAAAGAGTATGAGGAACTCAAACGCCCAGCTTGCTTACCTTCCCTATCCTTTCCAAGTGGCGGCAGATTGTAGATTGAAATGTACTGAGGTCAAGTGCTAATTTTCAAGTACTTTGGCTTGGATAGCATTCCACCGATTCTATTTAAGCATCTTCATCAAGTTATGATGAGGGTTCTTGTCAGGGTTCATCTTTCAATGATGTATCACCTGAACGAAACTTTAAAAACGAATTTTGGATTTAGCAGTCAATAATAACACTTTCCCCATAAACACTAGAATTTTTCTTGAATGTTTCTGTAGAGTTTTTCTTATTTTTAAACTCCTACAAAATTACAAGTCGAATAGGCATTTACAGTTTTTCCATTTTAAGAGCATAAGATCATAGATTAAATTATTATGCACACTCTTTCACTACTTAAATAAGAATGACCAATGAAGGCGCTCTTTAATGGGGTAATTTCCGGTTGCGTTTAAAACATTAGAATTCTGACATGCGTTGTTAAAACTTGCTTTTATAAAACGGAAATTATTTATGGCTCAAACCAATATACATTTACTTTTCAAATACACCTCATATATGCGAGTAGAGATCATGTGTCTGCTTGTATGGCTGATGGGGAAAAAAGAATATTATATTGTAAAAAACCTACGCTCATCCGCCACTTTTGTGTGCCACAGACATTTTACAATGTCGCCAGTTAATTGGCATCGGGCATTTTGAATTAATCGCCGCAAAGAATTAATGATTACAAAAACGGAAAAGTTGGCATTCACTTAAAAAAAGTAAAAAAAAAAAGGTTTCTGCCAGTCTTTTTCTTCCACTCTGCATCCTAGATTTTATTCTTTAATATCTCGTTATTACCGTCGTCAGCGATAACAGCATATTAAAGACTGGTTGGTTGGTTGGTTGGTTGGATTTTATGGCATATCAACCTTTGTAGGTTATTTAACACCAAATCCATTTTTATACCAATAATCAGTTCTATTTTAAACAATTCAGTTTAGCACAAGTACACAGTTTAATCGTCAAAAATATTTCTATTTCAAGCTATTCACTTTATTCAAACAGTTATAACTCAAACTATTCAGTTTAGTATTAGTATAGATTTTGTTTACACACAGTTAAATGTCAAAACAGTTCTTATAAAACAATTCAGTTTAGTGTAAGTAGAGTTTCAATGTCAAAAACAGTTCCATTTCAAAAAACTCAGTTTAGTATAAGTACACAGAATAAATGTAAGTACACAGTTTAATTGTCAAAACATTTCCATTTTAAGCTATTCAGTTTAGTCAAACAGTTCTAATTCAAATTCAGTTTAGCATAAGTATACAGTTTAGTTCTATTTAATCCATAGATAGTGCCCTATCAGGTGCTACAATTCCGGGCCAAAGTGTACCTGGGAGCAATGGAAATGAAGGGGTGCTCTGCATTCACCAAAGCCTCAGCATCACTGGAACCTCACCATCAGATTGTTTAGTGTCATATCGAGGAAACTCTTTTGGGGGTCTTATCCATCTGCAGAAGTACAGTTGGTGTATTCAACAGCCCCAGCTGACGGGGCAAAGCATATTAAGATATATACAATTACAGGAGATATCATCACAACAGATACCACCGTATTATACCATCGGAGCAGATATCATTATGACATAATATAATCCATTAAAAATCACGACAGATAGCATCATAACTGATACAATCACAACAAATTATATATAATTACAAAAGATACCAGCACAACAGACAGCACCACAACTGACATCAACACAACAGATAGCATCATAATCGATATCATAACATATAATTACAAAAGTTACCATCATAACAGTTTTCATGATCACAACAAATATAATAGATACTATCACATCAGATATAATCACAGCAGATACCATCATGAGAGATACCATGATAATTACCATTACTTTTTGTTTTACAATTCCCGTTCTACTGGGATCAGTCTTTCTTTTTTATTTTATCTATTTTTCCTGTTACTGTTTTTATCGTCCTTTCTACATATTTCCATGTGAATTATATATATATATATATATATATATATATATATATATATATCATCATTATCATCATCATGTCGTGCCGCCAGCACGGATATCCCTGACCCTCTCTCGCCACTTCTCCCGATCATTCATCGCTTCTGGCAGGTCTTCAAGACTACATCCCGTATCCTCACATAGCTGCTGTATGTATGTTCGATCTGGTCGTCCTGCTTTTTCTTCGCCATATGTGGGGGTCCATAGAGGTACATCACTGATAAGTTCGTCCTTGCTTCTCCAACAGTGTCCTGCGTGTCTGGTTCGTCTAACTTGTATAGTTTTCGTGATAGGAGGCAGGTGGCCGTATAGTTGGTGCCATGTGGGTTGTTGCGGCCGGGACTTGTTCAATATTGCTCGCAACATTCTTGTGTAATTGCCGTCTAGCTTCTTCAGCCGTTTAGTTAGCGTCCAAGTAGTGCATCCATATAGCAGTATCGATACGACCGCTGCTTGGAAGAAACTGCGTTTTATTTTATCGGTCAGGTCTGATTTCCATCACAGTATTGCTCATATATAAGTAAAACCTTTAATTTTTTTCAAAAAATTACTTTTTAAAAGAAAAGATGGTTTTCTCTAAAACCAAGGATACAAATATTTTTTTAAAAATTCTAGTTGAATATCATACAATCCAAATGGTTATGCTTAGGAATTGTTCATTACCAAACTCTGCAGAACTATATATGAGATACACTTTTTTCAAACGTATTTTGGTATTTGTTTTTCAGTTCCTCAAATATGAGTCGCGTGAGTGGTTTAAGTGTTTGTCTCCTGGTGCTGATCATAAGCTTGGACACGACGAAATCTCGGTGGATACATGAACAACTGGCGAAAGGTCCCATCAAGTATAAATACCCGCGAGTCACACGAAGATCGTACACAGAAAAAGACAGCCTACGCCTCCCAAGCCACTTCATAAGTAAGTTAACTCGTAGGTGCACCTATGCACGTACTCACACGCTAGTGCACATTCACACACCAGTAAGCAAACACATATGCACACACACATACATATAGACAAACGCATGCACTAAAACACACATAAAAAAGAACACGCGCACACACTCACACGCACACACACACACACACACACACACGAGCTACACACCTGTAGACAAACGCACATTTTAACATGCACACAAAAATGAACACGGAAGTACGCACATGAAGACACATGCACGCACGTACGCACACACAAAAAAGGAACAAGCACACACGCACATGTAGACACACGTACACACACACACACACACACACACACACACACACAAAAGCAGACACGCACACATACATACGGATACACACATGCACTCTCAGACACACGAGCACTCACGCGCATGCACACACACTCATAAATACACACGTACGCGTACACATTCGCACATAAGCACGAAGACATGTTCACACGCGCGCACATATAGATATACGCACGCGCTCTCACACACACACAAAAAGCATTGACATACACCCACACACACGCAGTACCTCAGACACAACTGGATGCACATAATTATACACACACACACGCCCACACGCACTCACAAACCCACAAACTCGCACGCACACTTACGCACGTGTACACGTCGACACGTAATCACACACTCACAAACATACGCACACACAGACACGTGGACACGCACAAAGACACATTCAAAATACCCATGCACACAACTGACGTATTTACATATACACTCACTTTATATTTAAACTCATAGGATGTTTCTTTTCAGACTTCTAAAAGAATGGAAATTTACTAAGCTTTTTGCTCAGATGTGGCACAAGGCCATATGAAAGGGGCACCCAATGAGACTCGAACTCACTCGTGTAGGTTTGATAGTCGAGCTTGCTAACCATTACACCACCAGAGGCGCCTAAGACTTCTAAAAGAATGATAGGCATCAAAATGAATATGCCAATCGTATAAAATAAATTCGGCAGCTCGAGTTCAAATCCTGGACGAAGGTGTTTGCATTTCATGTCGAGCTAAGCCTCTTGAGAAAGGCATGAAATTCTCTTATCTCCGTCTTGTTATTGGTCGATAGTAAAGCAGACGATTTTCTCTATCCTGATAAGCAAAACTGTCTATAAAGAAAAACTCCAAATTCAAATTCACAACCAGTGTATCGGCGAAGCAGTATAACATGTCACGTTAAGTCCAAATCATGTCAGGCATCGTTTCAGGGATTATATACTAAATATATATAATTTGTAAACGAATACTTTGTATGAAACATTTTTGTTTGCACATAGTTAAATGGTTCTAAGACTTACTATGTAATACTGATAATTCAATTTAACATCGGTAATTTGCGCACTGTAAAATGATTTCAAGTGGAGAAAATGATTACCTATCATAGAACCCTAAACGATACCATCACTCTGGGTTAGAGTAGATCAGGGAGTAACGGCAATGAGGGGGTTCTCCACATTCCCCAAGCTCCAGATGTGAAGCCTCACCACCAGTTGTTTAGTGTCATACACAGGACACTCGTTAGGAGAGGAGTCTTACTCCGATACAGAGATACTGTCGGCCGACCCTGCCGGCATTTTTATTTTGATTAAGTGTAACCGTAGACACACAGACAAACAGACAGACACCCCCTATATATATATATATATATAAGTGGTGAAAATAGGTCCTCAGTGTCACTCAGGTTCATATTTTTAACATAATTTACTATTATGTTAAAATAGTAAATTAGCGAATGGTGGGAACGATTCTATTTAAGGATTTTCCATCTACAATATCCATGTAATCCAAAAGAGAGATCAATGTAAAATAATAATAAATTAAATCACTAAGCAAATAATTCCATATAAAAGAAAAACCTTTAAAAATTACTCAAATTTTTTGTAATAATATTTATTTCAGCAGACCCCCTATTTCAAAAATATATTATTAAGAAATTGTCTTTAATTGGAAGCATTTTTTGAGATGAGGTTTCTTAATCTGAGAATTAATTTTTTATTTATTGCAGACTTTTTGTCCTCATCGTGGTAGTTTTTGTGTTGTTTCTTCTTCACTACGTTTCGGCCAAATTTCACCTCTGGCCTTCTTCAGGTGATTAACCGTGACCTCGGATAGGAAAAAAATTAATTCTCAAAAAAATATTATTAAGATTATTTCTTTGTCTGAAGAAGCAGAACTAACATTTAAAAATACAATGTCTGCTGAAATAAATATTATTACAAAAAATATGAGTAATTTGAAAAGGTTTTTTCTTTTATATGGCATATATATATATATATATATATATATATATATATATATATATATATATATATATAAAGAAAGTAGAAAAACAGAATAATCAAAATTAGATGAATTTATTGGGATGTAAAACCGACGTTAAACGTTTCGGTTTTAATCAACTTTATCAGGACTTTGATATCATGAGAATTGTTTACACAGCAATGGATACTTGTCGAGATATCAGGAGCAAATAAAATGTATACAATGAAAAAGATAGAAATGTGCATATAGCGTTCTTAATTTAAAAGTATTAAGTACGTGATTGGCACGTGAAATGATATTTGAAAATGTTGGATTTTTTAAGAGACAAGAATTTACTTTCATACTGTCCTTTTGGAAAAACAAATACCGAATAGGACACTCTTACACGACATCTTACATGGATGACTTCAAAAAGATCTGTATATATGAAAACTTACCTATCTCTGCGTATTTCTCTAAAACGACGGAAGGATTTTTCTGGTCTCTTAAAAAATCAAACATTTTCAATTATCATTTCATGCGCTAATCACGCACTTAATCCTTTTAAATTAAGAACGCTATATGCACACTTATATCTTTTTCGTTGTATACATTTTATTTGGTCCTACTATCTCGGCAAGTATCCATTGCTGTGTAAACAATTCTCATGATAACAAAGTCCTGATGAAGGTTATTAAAACCGAAACATTTAACGTTGGCTTTACATCACAATGAATTCATCTAATTTGGATTATTCTGTTTTTCTACTGTGACGCAGCATAAAAATATTCTTATCCCATGTTGGGAGTTTATTTTTCGCACGTGTGAAATCGGGGCAATCTGGCAATTGATCCCTTGCAAAATAAGTTCCAGTTAAGATTCCTTCTTCGGGCACATGGGGAACTGGCAGAAAATGTAGGGGGTTAATTTGGGGAAGACTGACCGCCGCAGGCAAGGGGTTTCCAAATTTCACGTTACACACACACATACCAGGCCACTACCTCTTCCTACCCCTAGGATAATGGAAGATATAGGCCTCTAGGTTTAGATATAATATTATTATTTATCGTAGTCGACAATTCCAATTTCCCGTGTAATATTTTTAAAGGCGAATAGGACATTTCGCGAGAATAAATTGAGGCGAATGAAGCTGAAAAGGAATATGCAAAAGACAACTTGAAAGGCAGACAACACAATGAATAAATTTCGACACGAGGAGAGATATAAAATTTAACAAGGTTTTTAATACATGCGGACACATATTTAACGTGTCGGCTATATTATCAGTGGATAATATCAAATATACAAATGTCTTTCTTCCTTATTCTTTTCTTTCTTCCTTCTTTAAATTGAGAGAGGGAGCATGTAATTGCAATACTTAGGAAGGGTGGAGGGAGAAAACAGTCTTATGGTTTACTTAGCTTTTCGACGGGTTCCTTCTGAGAGTATTTTCACTTTTACGGGCTAGCGGGATTTTATTACAGCTTGGCTTGAAGGCATCTATTATCCTCTTGTCCAAGATTCTTTCCGCTTTTCCCAGGAATTTCGGCGACAGTTTCAATACATCTTATCACGCCAACTGCTGTCCTGAAAACTCGGCTCTGCTTCTTCGCCCGGAGTTTGGCACCAGATCCCCGTCCTCTCACAACGACCTCTGTCCAGAAAACTAATTTCCTTATTCCCATTTCCGCTGACGGAAAGGGTGCTACTTCCGCTTTAGGGTTCTGGCCAATCACTTGCTCTCTTTTTTCTTCCGTCACCCTGTCATTCAGACTACTATATGTCCCTATACCCCCTTCTTTATCCATCCAGTCACAGAGTGCAACATCTCTTGGCTTTCATTCTGTTCTGGATTTGTTACTTCGGCCACGAGGAATTGACCTACATTCCTTATTCCACTTTTAACGGTCAGTCTTTGACGGCCAGTTAATTCAAACACGGAGGGGTAGGAGGAAATTCTCATTCCTCTCCTCTCAGTGGTAGACCACGTGGCACTACTTTCTTCTTACTATTGGATTCAGATCCATATTTACTTTTACATATATACATATGAATTATATTAAGTAGAGAGCCATTTCTTTGGTCATTTGTCTTGTATGGATGCGCAGGTTAGCAGCCGGGATGGGAGTTGGAGTAAGATCAATGCCAACTGGGTCATTTGGGCGAAGGGTCTGATGTTGCAAGATCCGACCCCCCCTCATGAACGCAAAAGAAACATCACTGAAGACCCATCCCGATGCATCTATGAAGATCTATGATATAAATATATATTAGTGGCAACCCTGTGGGTACATATATATCTATAGGATGATTAAAAAATGTTAACACTTTATGGGAATATTTTCTAATATCTTAATTTCAAATAGTCTACTCCTGTTCACCATTCCTGAGATCTTCCACTGCTGATGAAAAAAAATGAGAGTACCTTCTATGCGAGTACTTTTGATATAAAAGTAGGAATGGTATAGTGGAGATTGCTTGGGGTAATATTCCAAGATTCTGTTGACTATAATGGTAAACAGGTAGAACACATGATTATCATTCGGTCACGTGGTTTGATAGTAGGTAAGGTAGATTTGTTGAGTCTGATTCTCGCTTGGCGCTTTATACTGGCGAAACAATAACGAACTCTTTGGTGACTTTCTTCTATGGGTCCCTATAAATAGACGTGCTAGTTTTGGTCGACCAGCAAGAACTTCTTTACATCAGCTCTGTGCGGGCACAGGATATATCTTGGAAGAACTTACGCGGGGGTCGGGACGTTGGGTGATAGGGACGGATGGAGTGAGAAAGTAAGAGAGAGAGAGAGTCAGCGAAACTTGATGATGGTGATGAAGTTAAGTTTAGTAAATAAAGACATACGTATGATTAAAATTTAACGCTTAAAGTATTTCTAATCCGTAAAGTCTTCAGACTACTTTATACATAAAAATACTGGGCAATGTCACGATATTTTTCAGGTATAAAATATAATTATAATAATAATAATAATAATAATAATAATCTAGGATAAGAATTCGTGACTCAGAGTTTCACGTGGTCGGTCATCGGGTGAAACGTTTGACCATAACATGTCAGGTGACGCGTCTGACTTCAATACCTCTGACCTAAAGAACAGAGGCATAACTCTTGTTGCTATGGGGCCAGTCGGCTGGGGCTATAGAATCCACTGACTGCATCTCTACAGAGGGATAAGACTTCCCCAACAAGTTTCCTAGATATGACCCTAAACAAGCTGATGGTGAGGTTCCAGTAATGCCGGAGCTTTGGGGAATGCGGAGCACCCTTTCATTGCCATAACTCCCAGGTTCACTCTAGCCCGGAGTGGTAGCAACAGATAGGGTCCTATCTATGGGTCAAATAGAAGTAAGCTGTGTGATTATGCTAAACTGAACTGCTTGAAATAGAACTGTTTGTGACATTTAAACGGTGTACTTACTCTAGATTGAATTGTTTGAAAGAGAACTATGTATATGTATAAAAATGGATTTGGCATTAAATAAATAGTTAATATGCCATAAAACCAAACCAAGCCAAACCACATCTTACTGCTATTGCTGCTAAGGTTTACAATGCTCTGCTTCTCAATCGCACTCGACCTGAAATTGAGAGAAATTTTGGAAAATCCGAATGGTTTTTTGAGAAATCGATTCATAACTTTAAATATTCGGACTTCTTTAACGAATCATCAAGGGAGTATGTCTTGCAAGCACCATCTTTTTTTATAATCTGCTCAGATTATGTCCTACGAACATCAATTTATCTAATGAAGGGAAATGGTTTTACACTAAAACAGGCAAGAAGATTACAGTGCCTCGCAGAAACTATTATAGATACAGACTAGGCAGATGATCTACCACTTCTTGCAAATACATCTGCTCCAGGCAAATCTCGGCTGTATAACCTTGCGAAGGGAACAAAATGCATTGGTCACTATGAAAATTCAAATAAAAATAGAGCTCATGTGTTTTAATGAAAATGGTGCCATCTCCACATTAAATAGGGAGCCCCTGAAATTTGTAGACCATGCCTCTGTCGCAATATCTCATCTATTGAAAGCGATGTCAACAAATTCATTCGAAAAACCTTGGACTACTATCGACAGTTATCGACCATATGGAAATCTGATCTCTCTGATAAAATAAAACGGGTATTTTTTCAAGCTCCAGATGTTCAGTTCTATTTTATGGCAGCACTACCGAAACCTTGCTGAAACACTTAGAGAAAAGGCTAGATGGGATCCAAGAAGAAGCAGGTATGAACTTATAAGGGACGTTATTCTATATACTCCTACACATGGACAGACTAGTATTGGCTGACCAGGAAAAACTTACATTCATCAGTTCAATGCGGACACCAGATGCCGTCTCGTCGACCTGCCAAGAACGATTACTGATAGGGACAGATAGAGAAAGAGAGTTTAGGGAATCTGTGCTATTAGTATGTTTCGATGATGATGATGATGATGATGTGTGTGTATGATAGACAGAGAGAGAGAGAGAGAGAGGGAGAGTGTGTGTGTGTGTGTGTGTGTGTTTGTGTATTTGTGTGTGACTTAAACAAAATCAATTAATGAATTTCTGAAGCAGGTGTACTGAGAAGTTGTTAATCGATTTCTCCAAAACCTGTCCTGATTTTTTGTAAGAATTTTAACTTCATGTAGGATACAAGTGAAAAATTAGATTATTTAATATATAAGTACTACACAGCGTTTCTTCAATGCAAAAAGCTTCAGCTTCTGGTATTGCTTAATATCATGAGAATACTACAAAATAATGTGATGATATATATATATATATATATATATATATATATATATATATATATATACATTCTGCTGCAAACAAAACAATAGCTGTGTGCCGAACAAAACCTTCATTAGATGATAAACCTCGGATCATGCATGTTTTCGGTGCCACAACATTATCACTAACCCCGTGTATGCTTGCAGTATCTTAACTCTTTGTTAATTTATTTTGCATAAATAATAAGGCAGACTGGGCTCTTTAACCCTGGTATGGCAACTTCAGGGCAAATTTAATTGAGAAGCAGTAATACCACGGGCTTGACCACCCTCTGGTTTTCTAGGGGCTGCTTGGTGTTTGCGCAAGGTTGGTGTTATTAAGCTGATTGCCTGGTCCCAGAGGGCCTTCTTCTCAGGCAATACCTACTTGGCAGGGCTGAGTTTATTGCCTGGCACCTGAGACGCCCTAAAAGAGGAATACTACGGGTATCAAGCATTAGTCGATTTTCCCAGATTTTAAGCCCAAAAGTTAAAGGTGCGAATCATACACGAGAAGAAAATATTAACTTTTTTCCGGTCAAGAGTTGGTTGGATGGTTGGTTGGTTGGAAATAATGGCATATCAACCTTTGTAGGTTATTTAACGCCAAATCCATTTTTATGCAAGTAGTCAGTACCATTTCAAACAATTCAGTTTAGCATGAGTACACCGTTTAATTGTTAAAAACATTTCTATTTCAAGCTATTCAGTTTAGTCAAACAGTTCTAATTCAAACAATTCAGTTTAGCATAAGTATGCAGTTTAGTTCTATTTAACCCATAGATAGGATCCTATCAGGTGTTACCATTCAGGCCCAGAGTGGACCTGGGAGCAATGGTTATGAACGGGTACTCCGCATTCCTCAAAGCCGAAACATCACTGGAATCTCACCATCAGATTGTTTAGTGTCATATCGGGGACACTCGTTGGGGGGTCTTACACCTCTGCAGAAGTGCAGTCGGTGTATTCTACAGCCCCAACCGACTGGGCAATACACAGAGTTAATGTCAAAACAGTTTCATTTAAGATAATCCAGTTTAGCATAAGTACACAGTTCAAATGTCAAACAGTTCTATTTCGAGCAATATAGTTTAATAAAAGTACCCAGTTTAGATGTCAAAACAGTTCTATTTTAAACAATTCAATTTAGCATAAATACGCATTTTAAATGCCAAAAATAGTAAACTCAAACCATGGTTTAGTTCTATTTAACCTATAGATAGGACCCCTAACAGGTACTACCACTCCGGGCCAGAGTGGACCTGGGAGCGATGGCAATGAAGGGGTACTCTGCATTCCCCAAAGCTCCAGCATTTCTTGGAACCTCACCGTCAGATTTTTTAGTGTCATATCCAGGACACTCGTTGCGGGGGTCTTACCTCTCTGCAGAGAAGCAGTCGGTATATTCTACAGCCCCGGCCGACTGGGCAACCGGCCACGCGTGTTGACATATTCGGGACAACATGACTTTGAGTAAGGTGGTAAGGTACACGGCCCATCGCGTCTGATTGCGTTTGAGAAACATCTCAATACTGGATGTATTTGTTCACTGGAGAACAATGGCTATATTTATAGTTTTTTTTCCATTATCTCAGAAATTTAGATAACAAAAATGACTTTTAGTGTGAACGATGAGATCCCGAAAGTTGTACTGGAGTTTGCGTTATTCTTTAAGAACATTTTAGGCATATTGCTCAAATGTAAGTTTTACTGTGAAGTATAGTTTTTGATGAGTTATGATTATACTTTTACGCTTAGATTGCTACAGGTACCATGTAACCCATTACCACCGATCGCACGGTCTAGTGTCCGATGACTAATCAAGATTACCTGGTGAGGCGAGTGGCTAGGCACACAGCAGGATAAAAGATAAAACTTGTTAAAAGGCAGATAAACTTTCCTTTTTTTTTTTTTTTTAGAGTCAGCAGCCATCTTACACATTCATGTCGTGATCGATACGAAGATTTTGATAAATAATCCATCTCGAAGAAAATCACTGTGATATAAAATTGAAAGCGAAGGGTTCCAAGCTTTTTAAAAATTATTTGCTTGGCAGAAGGTAACTGTAATGAAAAACCTGCTGCTACAATAAAATCCAAAGATGACTTAAGTCTTTTTCCCCCTATTTTACTTAAGCTTAGAGAGTGTGATTGATTCAATGCGCTGTGTTTCTTCACTGTAAAAATCTTCTGGCATTGCTTGAGATAATGAGATTGTTACAAAATCGTATCATGCTATATATATATATATATATATATATATATCTGTGTGTGTGTGTGTGTGTGTGTTTACCACCCCTTTGTACGAGGAGGATGCGACACGAGATCAGTTTTTTTTAGCGGAGTTTAACAGGTTTGAATTCAATTTTCCTTTTCCTAGGCTGGTTACCATACCAAGGTTAAAAACTCTATCTATCCAACTATTTACCTGTAACTGGAAGCAGAATAATTGGACATATACTTTCCCCTTGGGTATTAGTGCTATGTGAAATGCAGTCAACCTTGTCCAGGATTCGAACTCAGTTTGACGTGTCCATTGTCTACAAGAGTAACCATTACCCAACAAGCCCCTCTCTCTATATATAAAGATAAAAGTGCTACTGTGAACAAGACAACAGCGGCGAACAAAGTTTTCATCTTATGATGATCATCAAGTGAGTCAGGATTTCAGCGTCAACACATCATGACCTCTAACCCAGAGAATACTAGCAGCATTTTACAATAAATCTTAATTTATCTTAGATAAATAGTATGACAAACAAGACTCTTTAACTCTGGAATGGCAACAAGTCTTGGAGAATTCAAACCTGTTAAACTCCGCTCAAAAAATATGGAAATGTTTGTTCCCCGTAATATTCCTCTTTTAGGGCGTCTCAGGCGTCAAGCAATAAACTCAGCCCAGCCAAGTAGGTATTGCCTGAGAAGAAGGCCTTTTGGGACCAGGCGATCTGATTAATAACACCAACCTTGCGCAAACGCCAAGCAGCCCCTAGAAAACCAGAGGGTGGTCAAGCCCGCGGTATTACTGCTTCTCAATTAAATTTGCCCAGAAGTTATCATACCAGAGTTAAAGAACCCAGTCTGCCTTATTATCTATGCAAGAGGTGCCCCAGGTGTAATGAATATCGTTGTAGGAAAATAGACACGGCAAACCGAGTTCAAATTCTGGACAAGTCTGTTTTCATATCAGGAAGTGCTAATACCCTAGAAGAAAGTATGAATTATACCATTCTCCCTTCAGCTATAGACAAATATTAGGGTAGACTGGAATCTTTAATTTTTGTATGGCAACCACTCTAGAAGAAGGAAAACTCAGAATTCAACCCTGTTAAATTCTGCTTAAAAGTTGACATTATGTCACACTCCTCACGGGGTTAGTTATATATATATTTTTTCATCATACAACGTGTGAAAGCACGTGCGATACAGGGTGATAACAGAGCAGTACCGCCTTGAGCTACCGAAACTGTGTTATCACCCTGGTTGGCAGCTGATGAGGACAGAGTATCGCACGTGCTTTCACACATTGTATGATGAAAAACAAATATATATATAGAGAGAGAGAAAGAGAGATTAGTTAGCTTAAAAAGAACTTTTTTATTAAACAGTTCTAATTCAAATTATGTTTCTCAGATTTACAAGGCTGAGTAAAAGTTTTGCAATATTTTGGTACGTACTCTTTTATGGCGCGTATATCACGTAACCAAAGCAGTTCAAGGCGTGTAAGTCACCTGCTGTAGTTGGTAGTATCGTAGTAGTTGGTGCACGGGGACGTTGTGCAGTGTTTCACTCCGTATAGGATTTGAAAGTCACACAGGTTAATTCTCAATATAGACTGATCCGGAAACTTATGCCTTACGAGTTCAAACAAGGTCATAATGCCGCTGAAGTAACCAAAATTTTTTTTTGAACAAAAGGTGATAACGAAGTTAATCACGGGGCTGTAACCAGATTGTTCAAGAAATTTCACTCGGGTTTGCCAGAACCTCGACGATTAGGTAAAGTCAGGTAGGCCTAAAACCGTAGATTCTGTAGCCGTGTTTGAAGCCATAGAAGTAAATCGAACAACAAGCCCTCGGAGAGTTTCAAGCGAGCTCGGTATCTCACAGTCTTGTGTGGTTCATTACATTTACGACACCGGCAAAACCATTAGAAAAGACTGAAAATTACCTCGAGTTACTAAAATATTGTAAATCTTCTGACCCACGCTCCTATTTAATAGTCAGATGCAAGACCGCAATTACTTGACTTGAACTCAGTAAGTTGCTCAAATCACTGGTAGGTGTCTCTTTTTTAGTTCTTACTATGAATTTACGCCAAGGAATCTACGGTACTTCTCATTAGTATTTGAACAAAAAGATAATTTTCTACTAATTGCTTGGTTTTGAGATTATATAAGAAGAACCATATTGTTATTGCAGTCAGCATAAAAAAGGTATATATTTAGAAATATTTGGTGAGTTTTAATGTTAAATTTTACGAAAGAAATTCTAGAATTTAATTTCTAAATGAAAATAAAAGCAAACTTTTCTTCCATCCTTCTCAAATTTTCAGAATCGATCGAGATCGAAAAGGCAATCTCTTTTTGTTATTTTCAAGAATTTCAGAATCGATCAAAGAGATTGAAAAGGCAATCTCTCTTTGTTATTTTCAAGATTTTTTAAACCAGTTAGTTAATTTGGATCCTTCGTGACCACTGCAATCGTATGCAATAAAAACGGTTTTATGCTTCTTCAAATATTTATGATCAATACTTACCATAGTGTTTAAAAGCGTTGCCCTATAGAAATTTCTGATCATTAGTCAAAATTAAGAAAAATAAGTAACCATTTAAAGTGCTTTTTTCTTTTAATGGGATTTTATATTTTCTTTGCTTCACAGATCTGGAAAGACTAAAAAAGCGAGTTGGTAAGTTTTTGCTTCCTTTGGCTTTTACTTAACTTTACTAACTGCGTTCAAACTTCAGTTCAAGAAAGGTAATACTGGAAGTCTTCTTCAGACAGTATATATGAAGACTGGCTATGATACAGCGATGTTGAAAAATCTAGAATTGTTGAACAAAGCATTTATTCGGTAGCATTCTAGTTATAACCCTACTATTGTTTCCACAAAGCAATTGAAATATTGCTTGAGGGATATATCCTGAAAATGAATGGATGTCAATAATTTCTGTCACTGTTTTCGAGCGGGGATTTCAAAATAACGAACGGATGTCTCACCACCGAAATCTTGGAAAAATGATCAAGGTGCGGCATTGCTTTTACGAACACAAAAGGGTTGTAATATATGTACTTGAGTAATGTTATTTGAGATAATAAATGAGAAGTACAAATATTAACTTTGAAAGAGGAATTTTATTCTTCGTATACAACGCCACGTGTTGGCTAGAAAATGTCCGGCAGTCAACACGTGTGTTTAGTGTTTGGAATCTCTTCAGCAACTGCTTCTTGGGTCGTCTTCGGCAACTGCTACTATCTCCGCTGATTGGCCAGAGGGAGAGGGAAAGCGAGAGAGAAAAAGAGAGAGAAGGGAAGAGAGAAGAGTGAGAGGCGATGGATTCTGGGATAGCATTCCTTGGCCGAGGTGGAAGTAAGGACCAAGATTTCTGTTAAGGTAGTATTGACTGCCCATTTACTGACCTTAGTAAGGGAGGTGATACTTCAGGGTATTTAAAATAGGAGATAATTTAAATGTCTTAGTTACATATCTTTACAATAAAGACCATTCCTTCAAATTAAAAAAAAAGGCTTAAAGGATATTCATCATCATTATGAGTACGCTAAAATATAATGGAATCTTCAGTTATTTCTCATTGTAAAAGTATAAAACAAAGATTGTCAAGGCATGCTGACGGATTCCTTTGACTCTTTCTCGCCATCTGTCCCTATCGGCCATAGCTCTTGGCAAGTTTTCTTGATGGTATCCAGTACAAACACCAACTTTACATAACATAGCGCTAGTTTAGTAGTATATTAATGGTGCGGGACACTGCTGGAGAAGTAGGGACGGGCTCGTAAGTGATGTACTCCAGTGGACCCCTTCACATGGACATAAATTTCAAACAATTCAGTTTAGCATAAGAACACAGTATAATTGTCAAAAGAAATTCTATTTCTAGCTATTCAGTTTAGTAAAACAGTTCTGATTCAAACTATTCAATTTATAATTTTTGTCTACACATACTTAAAGGTCAAAACTGTTCTATTTCAAACAATTCAGTTTAGTATAAGCACGCATCTTAGTTCTATTTGACCCATATATAGGTCGCTATCAGGTGCTACCGCTCCGGGCCAGAATGGAGCTGGCAATAAAGGTGTACTCCACATCCCCAAAAGCTCCGGCATTACTGGAACCTCACCGTCAGATTGTTTAGTGCCATATACAGGAAACTCGTTGGATGGGGTGTGGGCTTACTCCTCTGCAGAAGGGCACTCAGTGTATTCTACAGACCCAGCCGACAGGCCAATAAACTTTATTGATAACATAACGTACACAGAGTAGAATAACGGTAGCAACAACATCAGATAAACATGTGGGGACCCTGTGGTTTACTGGTTAAAGTGCTAAACTGCGGTCTTGAAGTGAGCGAGTTCGAACTCCAGTTACGCTGTTACGTTCACTTTCGGACTAATACCCTTGGGAAAGTTATGAACCCCTTTATCGTCACAGCTATGGATTAAATAGTATTACTGTTGTACTTTTACAAGGATGGCTTTGGAATGAAATAACCCATGAACGTTGATATGCCATTGAAAAAAGAAACAAAATGAAACCAAACCATCAAACAGACATCAGAATATCACAAGTTTAATAATTCTCAGTTACAAAAGAACTTTTAATGTCTCACATAATGTCATAACATGTTCTCGTATGATCAATAAAACAACATTATTTTTGCCTTTCGGTGTTCCAAAACCCTCCATTAGTGTTTGAAAATGCTTGTATGATCAAAATAATTTGGCCGACCGTAGACGAGGGCGACCTGAAGGCTCCCTTTTCAATAGCTACAACACCAAGGTGCAGGGGGGGGGTGTTACTCCTTTCCTTTACATTTGATCTGCACCTTATAATGCTGAGCGTTAACGGCCAGTTTTAGAACATGACTCGACCTGGGATTTATATATAATTCGCCAGAGAACTCAACCCTGCGGGGGTAAGGGAGTATATATCTCTATAGTATATATGTATATATCTATATATATAGATATATACATCTATATATATCTATATCATGATAATGACGCAGACGCAGACACGTGTTTCTAATCCTCTTGGGAAGACGTTTCCCTGGAGGTGACCATGTCCTCTGTAAAGAGTACGGATATAACTTAAGAGACACATTCAGGTTAATTGGCCGCGCAATTACCATGACTAGTTAATTTGGCGTCACTTGGGTGGTCACTGGTTCGATCTCCAGTGGTGGAGATCACGATATACACTGCTGATGAGACCTAATAAGGTCGAAACAGCTGTCCAGTGTTTCCGTATGTCGTGCGTAGGTGTTCGCCGGATTTTCTGGTCATGATAATTCAATTCACAAAATTAACTTAATCTTTAAGTTTGTCGAATATCTTACGTAATGCATAATTAATTTTAATTGTTATTAATAATCTATTATTATTAATATGTTAATATTATAATTATAATTATAATTAATTATAATAATATATATATCAATATATAAGAATATAATATATATATATATCAATAATAATTAATTATAATTATAATTAATCATATTCAATGTTAAATAGTTTTTCTTCAGTCTTAATCTTTCAGTATCGCCCATGAATAAATATGCCCAAAAATTTTCTCGTAAAAACTTAATTTTCTTCTTCACCAAACACACCAGGATTTTATCATTTCTAGTGAAACATTATGCAATCAAACCATATCTTTAAATAATATCTATCTTCAAACCTTGCTGCACCAAAACTCAGCAGCCATATATATATATATATATATATGGAGCGTACTTATTTTGGGGCTGCTATATATTCTCATTTTTTGTGCTGCAATAAAATAGAATAAAACAGAATAAAAATTCACGAGTGTTTAAAAAGACTTGAGGCGTGTAAATACTGTCTCACCTGAGTATTGGCCATAAGTAACTCAGAGTTGTTAGTTTTATTCTGTTTTATTCTATTTTATCATATTTACCCAACCCCTCCGCTCCGGCAGGATATGACTCAAGGTCAATTTTTAAGCGGAGTTTAAAAGGTTTGAATTCAGAGTTTTCCTTCTCCTAGAATAGTTGCCTCGCCAAAGTTTTATTCTATTTTATTGTTGAAATATTGGGATATTGTCACGTATTTTTGTGAATTTTACTGTATTTTACTGATTAAGGTTTGGTTTGATTTGATTTCTTTGTTTAATGGAATATGAACCTTCCAAAGTTATTTTATACCGAGGCCATTCTAAGAGAACAGTAGTGGTACTATCTAACCCATAGCTAGAGGAATAAAGGGCTTTATATATTAAGGTATTAGTCCTAAAGCGTGATTGGAGTTTGAACTCGTTTACTGACTACCATGTCACAAACCAGCTTGTTAGCCACTATAACACAGAAATTTCTCCTTTTACAAAGGTTGAGTTCAGTTTCTTTATTTCATCGTATATCAATCTTCGTTAGTTATTTAAGGCCAAAGCTATCCTTGTAGAAGAATAGTGGTCATATTATTAAACCAATCGTCAGAGACCAGTTTTACTGATTAAAATGCTTTTATCAATAAATTTTAATCCATTCTGAATCTTAATTCATATATATATATATATATATATGCTTTCCATTTTGACTTGTGTCTCCTGCA
>OY757909.1:34620746-34643246 GCA_963585895.1 Sepioteuthis lessoniana
ATGGACACAATAAACCCTTTACTTAAGTTTCATGTGCTTTGCATAATTTTTAAACGGGTGTGTTTCAGCTGAAGATTGAGTAATGGACTTATATTTATTGGGTATTGGTTTAATACTTGCTCTGCTTTAAAAAACATCGAGCGCTCTTTTCATGCAAAACTGTTTTTATTTGCAGTGCTTACACACACACACACACACACACACACACACACACACACACACACATATAATTTTCTGTCGTAGTTCCAAAGAGAGAATCAAAATATTTTAAAATGAGTAAGTCCATAAAGAGATTTTTATTTTTTAGAATTTATTTATTTATTTTATTCTTACATATGTGTATGTTTCCAGCTTGTCGCTTTCTTCAGAGAACAAATATGGCACAAGACCTTGTTAATGGGGTACTTGACCTCTCTCGTGTTTGCAGTTTGAATGATTTTCAGTTGGTTATGGGTTTATGTAGAGGCAATCTTCTCTTTTTCTTAGAGTTTGTTTACCTTTGTCTGTTTTACCCCTCATTGATATTTGATATGTTTTTGTCGTTGTGTGTGTATTGAAATGGTTTTGGATTTCACTAACACAGTAATGTAGTTTGAAATTTACTGGAAATTATTTTTTCACTAATATTTTTTGTCTGTATATACACAAACAAAAATTATTAGTAAAAAATAGTTGCCAGTAAATTTCAAACCATACTACCACACATACACGCAAAAAATCTCCAAGACACACAATTACACACACATACTGAGGAAAAATAACTGTTAGTTATGTCCAAAACCACCCCAACACACACACACACACACATACACACACACACACACACACACACACACAACGACAAAAACATATCAAAAATCAAGGAAGAGTAAAGCAGACTAAGGTAAACACACTCTAAGAAAATGAGATGACCTTTATATAAATCCACAACCAACTGAAAATCATTTAAACTCCAAACACAAGAGAGGTCAAGTCTCATTGAGTACCCCATTAACAAGGTCTTGTGCCATATATGTTCTCTGACGAAAGCAACAAGCTGGAAACATACACGTATGTATGAACAAAGTAAATAAATTCTAAAAAATACAAATCTTTTTGAGAACCTACTCATTTTAATATATATATATATATATATATATATATATATATATATATATATATATATATATAACAAGCTTTTCTCCCCCTTGTCACATGTAGATTTAGTTTTTGTGAAATAACATTAATTCTGTACATACTACCCACATAGCTAAACAATAATTTTTTTTCTATATTTTTCTTTATCTTATACCGTCTAATTTTATTCCAACCTCACCGATATATAATTAGCATACCTACAAGAAAGAAAGAAAATATATGTTCACAAATCTAAACTACTGCCTGCATAGTACGCTTTACAAATATTTGAACAGACACTTTGCTTGGATATGATTGGTTTTTAGAATTAATTTCAGGGACATTGTTTGAGAAGAAGCATATATTTATTTCGAGAAATGTCTTCAAAAGTTGCTGACAGTAATAATCATAATTAATAGAACAAATAAACAATCCATCTGATTGCAAAAGCTGTTATGAAACTTGACTTGAAGGATTCATATTAACTGGTTTATTTAGCCACTGTTTCAAATAGCAATATGGGTTCGCTTTGATCGATTTTCCGCTGGATTTTTGAATGATAACAAATAACTTGTTTTTTTATTTATTCATTATATTTTTAAAAAACAATAATATTTTCCGATAATTTAGCATTCAGAATACCAAGACATTACGTAATGCATACCATGCTCTGTTAATTACAATAAAAATTTGTTTTGGATGTTTCTTTTTTTTTTTAAGTCTCAAAAGCCAGGTGATTAAAAGGAAATTTTCGTTTTTTTTTCAAATACGTATGAATAGTACCACTCACACACACACACACACACACACACACACACACACACATATATATATATATATATATATATATATATATATATATATATATGATAAAAGAAAAACAATACATAAATATTAATTCCCTTGTTCCGCTAAAAGTATAGCTTCTTACATTTTGCGACTAAGGTATACTTTACACTCACAAGAGCTCCAGAACTGTGCCCCCACCACCAGATGCAGTCAAGTGTCTTTTCCAGGACACCCCTTTTTTGGAAGATTTTACTTCACTTCCGTGTGATATCATGAAATCAAAACGAATATTATTAGGTATCATTCATTACCCAACTCTTCAATTTTTAAACTCTAACTAAAAATAAAATTGTAACATTTCAATATCAAAAAATAATAATTTATTTTTCATAAAGCGTTATAATCATTAGATATATTTCTGTGAGGCCTTGTAATTATTCATTTTTAAGTAGCTTTTCTTTCGTCTTTAACTGTATCGCCCATATTTGAGTACACCCCAAACAATTTTTATGAAATAACAATTTTCCTCTCAAGCAGAGTTTTCTCATTTCTAATGAAACATCCAACAATAAAAAAGAATATTATTAGGTATTTCTTATGACCTTTTTTCTTTTGTCTTACACCTCTGCAAGGGATACGGTCATCGTATTTTAAGCCCCATTGACATGGTGGAAAGAAAAGGTTATTTGAATTGTTAAAATGGTTTTAGTCGAGAGAATTGACACCGAATCCGACGGACGTTGGGGAGGGGACAGAGTTCGGTACTCGAATGCACTCTCATTCAGGATCAGGGTAGAATAGTTCAACTCACCAGTTTTGAAGACAAAGTATACTAGATTTAGTAAGGATTGACATCTTTCTGTGTATGCTCAGCACAGCTGGAAGAGCAAGGGAGAACTCATTTGCTACATTCTCCAGTGGACTCCTACACATGGACACACCAGTGTTGGCTGACCTGCAAAAATTTACATTCATCGGGTGTGTGAAGACACAAGGTGCCGTCTCGAGGACTTGCTTAGAGCGATGGCCGATACGGAGGGATGGGGAGAGACTCAAGGGAATCCATGCTATCAGTACGCCTTGATGATGATGATGTATTTATGACCTGGAATAAACTCTGATTACGATACCTTCTTTAGAATTAAATAGAAATTGGATTGATAAGATAATTATTCCATGAATTATCTATTTGCTTCATGAACCATGAATCATTATATTCTATTTATTGTATCGAGGGCAAATGAAATGACTGGTTGGATGGTTAGAAATTTTATTTCACGGTAGCCAAATGTTGTTTGTATATATATATATATATATATATGTGTGTGTGTGTGTGTGTGTGTGTGTGTGTGTGTGATCCTAATGAGACCTCGTATAAAATATTGTACAAAGGCATTAAATAAGAATTTCGGAGCGTGATACTGAGATTAGAGGGCATACTAAGAAGAGTGACAAAACTAATAAAAATGAGTAAAAGATTCCAGATACTGAGAGAGATTGGTGAAATTATGATTAACTACTTTACGAGAAAGAAGAATAAGAGGTGATTTAGTGAAACTTTTAAAACTATGTGATTTCTTAATATGGTTTTTAATGTTTATTGTCAAGGCAGATTTCAAAATCTAAATCTATTAAGTAATTGGATTTTTGTTCTAATTGAGTAAAATATTTTTGAAACAACTTGTTTTATGCAAAGAACAGTAATAGAGCCAAAAATGTTAAGATTGAAGTGGTTGATTTCAGAAATAATGGTAGGAAGACAATTCTACAAGAGAGTATTATTAAAATGGAGGTGTGCGTGATGTAGAGATCATCATCTTCGGAAACGGACAAGATGATCGGAGTTCAAAACGCACCTATGCTCTCTAGGCTTGGAGGTAGGTGAACCTATCTGGGAGAAGGAAAACTCTGAATTAAAACTCGAGATCACTGTCTCTGCGCAGTAGTGTAACTTGCCCTTTAGGGTCAGTTTGGGGATCATTTAAGTCATGTCAGAGATAATTCTTTTATACTGCCATCGTGTAACTCAGAACAACCCGTAAAATGTTACTTGGGAGGAGATAGGCAACGGCAGGCAATCACCCTCTGCCCTGAGAGATGCTACGAAGGGGATTTGCGTGACACGGCCACCCGAAGATTTGGAAAAGATTATGGAACTATGACATTACTTAAATAATAAATAATAATACTAAAATAATAGACAAAGACAGAAAAAATAGCAACGAAATGATCAGACATTGTTGTCTATAATCAGCTTGTAATGATAGTTCAGTTATAAAGCTTGTCATCATCATTAAGTCAAGAAGATAGCATGAAGTCCGTTCATTCTTTCCTCCCCTCTCGCTATTGCCATCTGTCTTAATTGTCTATCACTCCAGGCAGATCCTTTAGACAGCATCTGGTGTCCATATAGAGCTAATATATGAAAGTCTTTGTTGGTCATCTAACAGTGGTGTGTCTATATGTTGGAGCCCATCTGAAAACTTTGTTTATGAGTTCGTTTATACTTCTCCAACAGCGCCCAGTATGGCTTGCTTGTCTTATTTTGATGATTTGTGAGGCAAGTGGCCGTACAGCTGCTGTTTTGTTGGGTGCTGCTTCTAGAATTTGATTAAAACAGTACCCAGTACCCTTGTATATTTCTCATCTAGCTTTTTCTCCAAGTGTACTGACACTGCTATAGCTTGAAAGAAATCTCGTTCAAAAACATCTTAGGGCTATATTTTGAAATTATCTTCATGATTCTTTGAGCTGATATCATCATCTTGGTTGTTATCATAACATATTGGCTGTTTACCCAGTCGGCTGGGGCTGTAGAATACACCAACTGCTTCTCTGCAGAGGAGTAAGACCTCCCAACGAGTGTCCGAGATATGACACTAAACAATCTCATGGTGAGGTTACTGTAATGCTGGAGCTTTGGGGAATGCAGAGTACCCCTTTATTGCCATCGCCACCAGGTCCACTCTGGTCCGAAGTGGTAGCACCTGATAATGGTCCTATCTATGGGTCAAATAGAACTAAACCGTACTTCCTTCATTATACTGATTTTTGCATTTAAACTGCTTATTTATGCTAAACTGAATTGTTTGAAAAAGAACTATTTTCATAAAAATGGATTTGGCGTTAAATAACCTACAAAGGTTGATATGCCATGAAACCCAAACAACCAACCAACCAACCAGTATTGGTTGTTATAATTTCTTCTAATGTTAATCTCAATCAATTGCTTTTAGGGAATTTCAAACCAAACCTTTATTCAGTCCATTTAGGTAGATTAGTTAGTAGAACAAGTCTAGTTGCCACGAAGTTTGAATTCAATCCCTGAGTTCAGCAGTGCAAAAATATTCTTCAGTTCGGTCGGATAGAAAAAAGTCACTTTGGCGAATTTACTTGACAAGCAATCAACGGAAAACGAAATATACCTTGATATGTACAATAGAATGAAAACAATCTACTCGTGTGGATTGAATAAAGGGTTTGTTTCAAAATTCAATGAAGGTTAGTTAAGTAATGACCTGAAGAAGACCAAAGAATACAACGGTTGAAACATTGTGATAATAACATCTAAGATGAAGATATCTGTCCAAAGAATCACGCAGATAATGACAACACTTCATCTCAGACATTTAAACGAATGTATTTTTATATTTTGATATTTACTCTTGTTTATTTTCAGGAATTGCAGGTTTGGATAATATGGATATCATGACCACTATTCTGGAGGAAGCTCGTCAAAAGGGTGGATCTTACAGCTTGCGAAGGAAAGGAGAATCACCAAATCATGATATCATGATCAATGACTTACGTAAGCTACTTGAAACTGCTGGAAAACGACGCTAGTTTACCTGGAAATGATGGCGTATAAAGCCTTGAAACGATCTTTACCGAAGACGACCGACTTTGTCTTGTCACATACTACTCCCTCAATCCTCTATTTACTTCCGTAACCTCCGTCAATTCTCTCAAAATAAATGACATGAAATACCTCTTTTTTGTTTTTCTTTTTCTTCCTAAAAGAGACTATCGAATGTTAGTTTTTTTTTCAAGTTGTTCTACTTGGGGATTGGGCGTGTCAGGGCTACGATCCTGCGCCCAGAACCACCTTTAAAATGCTTTCTGGTCCTCTCACCCGTTTGGTGGGGCGTTTGACAAATGCTTGTTCTTCTTGGGGAGTCTCTGTGGCGTAGTGGCCGAAGTGCTGGACTACGGCCTCGAAGTGAGTTGGAACTCCAGTCATACTGTTACGTTTACACTTGGTAAAGATATGACCCCCCCCCGCTATAGGTTAAATAGTATCACTTCTGTTCTTCTCCAAGCATGGTTGCGAAATCAAAATACCCCACAGAGGGTGATATGCCATTAAACAAATACAGTTCTACTTGGAAAACAAAACTAACTGTAATTGTCTTTAATTTGAATCATTTTGATATGAGGCTTCTTAATCTGAGAATTAATTTTTTTATTTATGGCGGACTTTTTGTCCTCATCTTGGTAGTTTTTGTGTGTGTTTCTTCTTTCACTACGTTTCAGCCAATTTCACCTCTGGCCTTCTTCAAGACTCAGCATTCCTATCCGAGGTCGCGGTAAAATCACCTGAAGAAGGCCAGAGGTGAAATTTGGCCGAAATGTAGTGAAAGAAGAAACACACACAAAAACTACCAAGACGAGGACAAAAAGTCCGCCATAAATAAAAAATTAATTCTCAAAACTAACTATTTGTTAATAACGAGAACTATGCAAACGCTCTCATTACAATAGGATGTTCAAACACACCAATTTTAAGATCAGTTACGTTATTAAGCTTTGCTTAAATGTGCTACATAAGCTTTAGGTTGGTTACAAGACCTGCTGTTAATAAATGGACATCCATCTAAGTATCAAACAAACTCATTGTAGGTTAACTTTCATGACTATCGGGAATTGTTGCTTTCAACATAAAGTGACTGCACGTCAGCAACATCAAAGAAGCGAAATTTTCATATTTTCATATTTTACTCTGACATATTCACCAACATTCATTCATATGTGTTTGAAATGTTTTAGTTTATCACAAAAATATTAGAAATGAATGAAAAAGTGATTGGTTAGTTGGTTGGTTGGTTTTAGAGCATATCAGTCGCGGTTATTTTATGCCAAAGTCAGTTTAACAATTATGATCACCAAATTATATCCGGGGCAAAAATGTATTATGATCTCCAATTATATCCGGGGCAAAAATGTATTATGATCTATTATATCCGGGCCCAAAAGTTATTATGATCCCCAAATATATCCAGGGCAAAAATGTATTATGATCTCTAATTATATCCGGGGCAAAAATCTATCTTCACAATCATTTCAAACAGGTAAAATACTTCGTTAAACAGTTAAAATGATTCATTACCTCAAACAGATCTATTTGACTAATACATGGTACCTTAACAGGTTGTGTTGTTATTTCTTAATAGTTTTGCAAATAATTATATATATTTACCCTGCTCTCCGCCCGAGGAGCATGTGACACAAGATACATTTTAAGCGATATTGAACAGCTTTCCTTCTCCTAGACCGGTGGCCATTCCAAGGTTGAAGAACTCTGTCTGTTCATAGTTGGTTGGAAAAAATTTGGATTAATACTTTTTCCCCCGGGGTATTAACTCTGTATGAAATACAAACAATCTAGTCCTGGATTTGAACTCGTTTTACCGTAACCATTACACCTCCATTTTGCATATAGTTTTATGGTATCACGTATCCTTGTTTAATACAAAAAAATTTCACACAGTTTATAAATTTCGAGTATTCCTATCTAATACCAATAAATATACAACATTATATAGTTTTACGTAATTATTTCTATTTAATAATGATAATTTGTTTTCAGATAGTTATATGGTATCAAGTATGCCTATTTATGGTTTTATAGTTTTATAGTATTCTTTTTAATACTAACAATTTTTAAACAGATCTATTTGACCCATATATGGGATCCTAAGAGATGCTACCACACCGTATCTGAGTGGACGTGAGAAATAGCAAAGAAGGAGTTCTACCCAAAGCTCCAGAATCGGAACCTCCAATCCGAATATAGATTAGCTTAAGATTATCTTATCTTTTTGCAGGAAGGTCTTTTTCCTCAACTGAAGACGCAGACAACATACTCGAGGCCTTGCCGACAGGGCAGTAATAAAAGTAATTTCATATACAGTATTAGCCATAGATTAGTAAAAACTGACTGGTTTTTTTTTTAATAAAACACTTTCATTTTCTTCTAAATCCAACGATTTTCATAAGTTCTAGTTGAACATGACACAAAATACAAAACGGACATAATTAGGAATTCTTTATTCCCAAACTCTATAACATTTAAATTCGTAAGCGGACAATAAGATTGCAGCACCTCAAACCCAACATTGAATTGCATGCGGGCTAACACACACACACACACACACACACACATACACACACACACACACACACACACTTTTTTTTTCTCCAAAAAAACAACATACAATCGGTCACAATAGTACAATAGATTTATTTCCATTCTATTAAAAGCATTGATATAAATCAAAGCTCTAAAGAAATTAACAAGACTTCATCTTATTTGCTCTGTGGATTTTATTAACATGGACCTCTACCAGCAATATTTAAATTTAATATTCTATTTTTGAATATTTTTATTTGTCTTGGACGGGTTTCGATCCCGGCTTCGAGCGTCCTGCGGGTCTAGCCACACTGAAGAGTTCTGATAGAACGAAACAGTCTGTCTGTGGATGACAATATATATATATATATATATATATATATATATATATATATATATATGTACGAGATATGTAATTATGTTTGAACAACTCCATATTCATATTTTTGGTTACAGAGTTTCAATGCTGTAGAATTTGGTGCTAAATAATGCCTAATGACATCTGTTTTGATTGTATAACGTTCCACTTGAAATAATAAAATCCTGATACCATTGATTGAGAAGAAAATTGGCTATGCCGAAGTCAGTCTTTTTAATAATAAACATAGCGTTTTAAGTATTTCTAGCTGGGGACGTAGAATATGCCGACTGTATTTCTGCAGAGGGGTAACCACTCAACGAGTATTCTGGATATGAGACTAAACAATTTGATGGTGAGGCTCCAGTCATGAAGCTTTCGGGAATGGGGATTATCCCTTCAATATCATTACTCCCAAGTCCACTCTGACTCGGAGTGGTAGTACCTGTTAGGATCCCATCTATGCGTCAAGTAGAATGATTTAATCATTCACAATACGGGAAACAATTTCAACTATATTAAAACAAATGTCTGATATCAAACTGAATCATTAGAATTATATAGTAACTTAACTGTATGCAAGCAAACGAGCTAGAGTTAGTTTTAAAATAATGTTTCCTACAATTTTTTTTTGTTTACAATATATAATATAAATATATGGATAAACGGAATTTGGCATGAAATAACCTATAAGTGTTGATATGCCATAAAACATCACCAATCAACTCACAAATGTATGATTTCAAGTAACTTTCTCTGCAATTATATCTTCAATTATCTCGAGAAGTGATTATTCTTATAGATAATTTGCGCACAGTTATAAGGTTTCATCTATAATACTAGTGTTTTTTCAAGCAGATATATTTGACCCATAGATGAGACCTTAACAGGCACTACCATTCTGGGTCACAGTGGACCTGGGAGTAATGACAAGGAAGTGGCGAAAGATTGCTCGGTACGTACTTATTTATGAGTATTCCTGTACATATGTCGGAACTTCTTTTTCAGTTTATTACAGCAATTGAAAAATAAACATTTTTATATTAAACAATTAAACTGAAAAAGACCTAAAACAGGGATGTGGATTTTTTCATGATTAGATGCCGTGGTAAAACTTATTGTGTACTAATAAAGTTTGGTTTGGTTTTATGGCATATTGCATGTTATTCATGCCAAATCCATTTTTCTACCTAAAACAGTTCTATTTCATCAATTCAGTTTAGCATAAGTACACTTTTGGCAGCTTCTTCCAAGCAGCGGTCGTGTCGATACTGCTATATGCATGCCCTACATGGACGCTAACAAAACGTATGGAGAAAAAGCTTTACGGCAACTACACAAGAATGCTGCAAGCAATATTGAACAAGTCCTGGAGGCGGCAGCTGTACAGCTACCAACCACCCATCACGCAAACTATCAAAATTAGACGAACCAGACATGCGGAACACTGCTGGAGAAGTAGGGACGAGCTTAGAAGTGAGGTACTCCTGTGAACCCCTTCATATAGCCGAGCAAAGGCAGGACGACTAGTTTGAACCTACATACAGCAGCTCTGTGCCGATACGGGATGTAGCCCTGAAGACCTACCGGAAGCAATGGACGATATGGATGGGTGGCGAGAGAGGGTCAAGGATATCCGTGCTGATAGCACGACACGATGATGATAAGTACGCAGTTTAAGTGTCAAAAACAGTTCTATTTCAAAGAATTCAGTTTAGTATAATGATGTGGCCCCGGAAAGGGTCACTAATGAAAATGCAAATACGGATATTAGATAACAGATTATATTACACAAGAAAGATAGAGTTACATAGAAAAGGCAAGAAGTCTCGTACTGTTCGGATAACACCAATATTGATCTGCGGTATTTCATGTCTGCCCACCCAACGGGCATATGTGGCACAAAGCCATTTTTTTATGGGTCCGGGCACAGGGCCAGAGCCCACACGCGCCCGGCATTTCCCAAAAATGCCTACGGCCCCGTCGGTTTTTCTCTTATTAGGGGCGCCTTAGGCGCCGGGCAATAACCCCCCGAGAAGGAAATCTCCAGGTACTGAGACACACTCGGCCAGATCCGTGCCGCCGATATCACGGCCGGCCGAAATACTACCCGGCACCTGGAGAGGTGCAGACTGATATTGATCTGCGGTATTTGATGACCGCCTCACCCGACGGGGATGTGTGGCACAAGGCCCTTTTTGGTGGGTCCGGGCGCTAGGCCGTAGCCCACATGCGCCTGGCATTTCCAAAAATGCCTACGGTCCCGTCGAAGCGCTACCCGGCACCTGGAGAGGTTCAGACCGAGATTGATCTGCCTCTCTGGCAGCGAAATCTCTCAGTACTAATAACGGTGAGAAGAGTCCATTATGGTGAGATGGGTCAGGCTCCCACAACACATAAGCGCACAGCTTACTTCTTTTCGACCCATAGATAGGACCCTATCAGAGTGGACCTGGGAGCGATGGCAATAAAGGGATACTCCGCATTCCCCAAAGCTACAGAATTACTGAAGCCCCTCCATCATATTGTTTAGTGCCATATCCAGGACACTTGTATATCTATAAAAAAATCTAAACTTTAAAATTCAAGTAAAATACTAAGTTCAAATTTACACCCTGTTAGTGAGGCTTTGAATACATTGACTAGTATCCCTGCAGAGGAGTAAGACCCCTACAAGAAGTGGTACCATGGGTATAACACTAAACTGCATTGGATGGTGAGGCTCCACTTCTTGAGATCTGGGGAGTATGGAGTACCGCTTCCTAGTCATGACTCTCAGGTCCATTCTGACCCGGATGTTCGTGTCCCATCTATCGTGAAATAGTTATGTTTAAAATTAATCGTATTTGATAGAAACGTCTGCAAACTTTTCAGAAACAACAACACAAAAAATGTAAATACGAATTTACAATGAACGTAATTCCTTAAACTTTTGGCAGAAATATCCCCAGACACGTGGACATACTGTTAAAATCAATCAATCATTAGTCCAGATTTTATTAATATTTTCAACATATTTATTGTTACATTCATAACGTTTCAGTCGATATGTCCTCCGGCCTTCTTTAGGTGTTTGTCGAACTCTCGAGCGTTTACGAAACTTCAAACCACGTCCTTTACTTAATCCACGGGGTCGCTTGTTCTGATTCCGTTAACCATAACCAGGTATAAGTACTAAGTATTCCTGTATTGTTACTCGCCTGCAGTTAGGATTGAACCTTCAGCCTCCAGATGATTGTCTCTTTAGAAGCTTAGGGACACCACAACGCCTATAACCATTACGCATACTGATTTTTATCATACCATCACGGGATCTGTTACAAGAAATAGATCTCTTTGCCACATATATAATTTTACGCAATATATATATATATATATATATATATATATATATATATATATATATATAAATGTGTGTGTGTGTGTGTGTGTGTGTGTGTGTGTGTGTGTGTGTGTGTGTGTGTGTGTGATGTTTGTTGTAGGTTCAAAGAGAGAGAAAAATATTTTTAAATAAGTAGGTCCACAAAGAGATTTGTATATTTTTTAGGATTTATTTATTTCATTCTTACATGCGTGTATGTTTCCAGCTTGTTACTTTCGTCAGAGAACATATATGGCATCAGGCCTTGTTAATGGGGTACTCAATGAGACTAGAACTCATTTGTGTTTGAAGTTTGAATGGTTTTCAGTTGGTTATGGGTTTATAAAGAGGTCACTCCTCTCTCTTTTTTAGAGTGTTTACCTTAGCCTGTTTTACTCCTGATGGGTCTTAGGCTCGGGTAAACAAACGAAAGCAACTTGCAGGAAACATACATGCATGTAAGAACGAAATAAATAAATCCTTAAAAATACAAATCTCTTCATGGACCTACTCATTTAATATATATATATATATATATATATATATATATATATATATATTATATATAATATATATATTAAGTCTATGAATATACTTAAAATGACCAATCCAAGAAGAATATTTGGTATTAATATATTAAAAGAGATTGGTGTAATCATTATCATACATATGTTAAGATTTTTTTCTTGAAATGAATAGATAATTGATTAGATTTAAATTAAAAACAGGAATCAGGGCAATACGATTAGGTTCTCGGAATTGAGTTTTTTTTATTAAAAAAAATATAAAAAATATTGAAAAGTAGAGAAAGTAAAAATGTTTTTTAAGTATATTTTGTTTATCAATAAAAAGTTTGGTGCAACACCGGATAATAAAGGACTAAATTCTAATTCATAACCTATTGGATTAATATGTTTTGTTATTGTAGTAAGTTTTTTTTATGTATATATTGATTTAATTACTTAAATGTCTAACTTGAGATAAATTGTATTCATCAGTGTAACTAAAAACTTCAAATTTTGTATTCCATCTGATGAAACAACCTTTTTATTAAAAGGTCTGTTTAAATGAATTCATAATGGATCTTATGTATTAAGTTTTACCTGGTATTATATATATACATATATCTTAAGTAAATAAGGACTGTGAATATCCAAAGAATGAGTGCTCAATGCTCGGCTATTTAATACAAAATATACCTGCAGTATATATTTTTGTTTAAAATAAAAAAAAAGAAATTTAGAAATAGTATTCCATTTCCATAATAAATTTTAATTCCATCTGACGAACGTGAATAAGTGAAATATATTTATTGTGGAAATGGAATACTATTTCTAATTTCTTGTCTTTTTCAAACACACACACACATATATATATATATATATATATATATATATATATATAATATATATATATATATATATACGTGTGTTTTAAAAATAAGTATTATATATATGTGAGTGGGTTGGTTTATAAAACAAGTACGTATATATATATATCTGTGTATGTGTGTTTTAAAAAACATATATATATATATATATATATATATATATATATATATATATTGCGCCCATGAATATGTATATCCTAACAATTTTAGCTTATATGAATTTGAGAGGTCTGGTCTAAGAAAATAGAAACATATTTTTTACAAATAATTCTCATTGTTTAGTATTCAGAATTACTTCTACACAAGCAATATGTCAATTTTCAATAGTTGTGATTTTCTCTGATTTTAGATGCTGGAAGGAGATTCTATTTACAATAGAAATGTAATGTCAAAATTTTCAAAATTACCGTGTTTTTATTTACAAACGTCAGTAATGCTTACTGTATGGAAACTTCGGTCCTATTATTATTCCCTTACTTTCCCGATTTGAAATTTTCTTCCTCTACCTCATACTCTCAGGGAATAGTGTTATATAATTCCTCTACTTCTCGGGGAATAGTGTTATATAATTGCGGGGGGATCTTTTTTATATTATCATTTTTCGTTGGTTATATCTTATCTTTCGGCTTAGTTAGGCTTAGAAATTTTCGGCTTAGTGCACGGGTAGGGGCACACATTGAGCGCAAGTGTTCACACTCGCGCGGGGGGGGGGGATGTGACAATCACCGATGTCATAATAAAAACCCCGGATAGGAAATAGGAATGGGGATGTGAATGACGTCATACCCGGAAGTGATGGGCTGGGATTCTTGGGTATTTTTAAAAAAAGCAGTTAGTTGAGATTTGAACTTAGACGGGGTGAGTTGGGATTCGAATTTGGGCGAGGCCAGTCCAGTGGTTTGCTGCGGGATGCACGCGCGTTTGTGGGGTCAGTGAGTTGAGTGCTGACGCTGGAAGAACAGTCAGCATAGTAAAAGTTGTGTCTCTCTCTTCGTGTCGAAAACCTAAAAGTCAAGAAGGTAATAAAAGTTTTGTACCTGAACCAAGAGAGTCGTCAGTATTTCGAGTGTTTTACGGATTCCTATGCATGTGAACGTTTTTACATATTCGTCTTTTTCAGGTATCCGTATTATGGCTATATTACAATAGTTTCAAAACCAAAGGAAAGATAACTGGTATACATACGTCTCGGAAAGGCTGAGATTGTTTCTACGTTGTTAAGCCATCAACATCGCAACGATGATAAAGCCATAAAAAATCAATATTTTTCAAATCTGAAAAGTAGTCTGGTTAGAGGAAAATTTTTTGAATGTTAGGCATCAAAAATAGGTCGCGAGTTTTTATTTATTTATTTGTTCTTTTTTAGGCGGAGCCAGTATGGTTCAGATGTGTTCAATCAACTGGGGCTGTAGAACACACCGGCTGCATCTCTACAGAGGAGTAAAACCTTGCCCAACGAATGTCCTAGATATGACACTAAACAATTTGATAGCCTTATGCAAATAAAACTATTAGCGTTTGTGTGTAAACAAATGAGCTCTGGTTCGTTTAAAAATTGTTACTAACAAACTATTAGTTTAAAAATTATATATATATATATATGTATGTATGTATTGAATATAAACAGAATTCAGTATTACCTACATGTGGTAAATCACAATTAACATCATTTTTTTTTCGTGAAACCATTTTTTACTTTATTTGTTTTAGTGGGAAATACACACCTCTCTCACAAATCGGGAATTATCCATTATCATTGCTTCTTCTTATCATATAATCGAGAAAGTATTAAACAATCTCCTGCACAAGAAAGATACTGCTCCGAGGCAGACTACATTACGTATTTAAGCACAATATTGATGTTTTGAATGTTAAACACAATAGATGTCAACGAGCAGAACTTGATATCCAAAGGAAAACGAGAAAGTTCAAAAACATTAAAAACAAAAACATTCTGACAATTGTGACTTCTCTGACGAATTATTTTAGCTTTATTAGAACGAAAAGAGTCGCGTATTTGCTGTTATCGCTTCTTAGCTTTGAGCCTCGTAAGGATTTATAATGCCAGCTCCCTTTTCAAACATCACGCCCTAAACTGAAAGAAGATCCAGGTAAAAAGATCAACGCAAAAGATAGAGAGAGCATGAGGATATATATATATATATATATACGAGGATCATTAAATAAGTTTCCAGACTTTTTTTCGTATGGGCACTTTTATTGATAGTACACACATGAAACTCTAGTCCCCTTCCAAGTAATCTCCTCCAGCTGCAATGCACTTGTACCATTCCAACAACTTCTGGAAGGCCCCATGGAAGTCCTCTTGTGTGAGCATGTCAATGACCTTCGTCGCAGCCTCTTTCATCTCCTCAATTGTCTCATAACGACAGCCTCTGAGCTTAGGGAATAAGCAAAAGTCACAGGGAGCAACGTCTGGACTATAGGGAGGCTGAGGAACAGTGTTGATGCCCATCTTGGTAAAATAGTCTGTGACAAGTTTGAAGTTGTGGAGTGGTGTATTGTCTTGGTGGAAACGCCACTGACCCGATTTGAAGAGTGCTGGCCTCTTCCGACCGAATCTCTGTCTGAACTCCCTTAAAACATCAACATAGCATTCTTCGTTGACTGTCTGTCCAGTGGTAACCCAGTGCATGTAGATCATGCCAGTGCTGTCAAAAAAAGGTATCATCAAAAGTTTGTGGGTGGATTTGCTCTGTCTGGCCTTCTTGGGTCAGGGAGAGCCAGTATGCTTCCACTGGGAACTCTGTCTCTTGGTCTCTGGGTCATAGCAGTACCCCCAGCTTTCATTGCATGGCATTTTTTCCAAGTTTAAAACAGAATTTTATTGCATATCGTTCTTCTAAAGTCCAGATTGCATTTTTGAAATTCACCAGCGGTGACAATCAGGCTTTAATAGGGTGTATTCCAATTCCTGCTGTTGCTGTTCATTTGAACCTGAAATCATAAAAAAAGGTCAGTTATTTCATAAGATGTATAGCAATAACATAGTGAATTTTCAAGAGTCTCCGCCAATTTTAAATGCCTGATAAAAAAAATCTGGAAGCTTATTGAATGCACCACGTATATATATATATATATATATATATAGAGAGAGAGAGAGAGTAGGAAAGATGAAAAATAATGTTAAGTCAATATATCCGCCTTTCATTTCTTATGTAAATTCGAAAAAGAAACTAAAATCTGATTTATTGGGATTGGGGAACATTCACCTCAACCAATTCATCATCAAGAGTTTATTGTAAGCGAGTGCTAAAGTTAAACTGATCGCTGTGTGCAAATAGATTAAAATAATTAAAACAAGCCTTTGGTCAGAAAAGAGATGAGTTGGCAAAGTTAAGAATCTTTACTGTTAGGCTAAATACGATAAAATATGCATTATCCAGCATCTCTACATAAAAACAGTAATTAACGAGAGTTTCTGAAATCATTAGACTCCATCAATCAGCTAAGTTGTCGAAATAGCTGAGTCAAGCATATAGACAGAATTTGGGCTTTGCAGTTCTGAACCCCTATAAAAGAAGCTCATTTTTTCTAAATCAGCCTCTTCTGAGAAACCGTTGCGTAGACAAAGAGAAAAAAGCCAACGAAAAATATAAGTGTGGCTGTACACTTGCCCTCACCAAACACGAGGGTGATTCTGCTTCCAATCCACTGACCGTTCCACTGGTCAGTTATGTCTTCGGATGACACGACTAATCCACTATCTGCCCACGCTATGTTTTTTGACTCAGACAGCTGATCAATTGCTAATCGAAGACGCCGGTCCATGAGTAGAAGGATGAGACCGGATCATTAAGTAAGCAAAAAAAAAAAAAGTCGGCGCTAACAAACAGAAAACAAAAACACAGCTGGCAAAATTAATATTTAGCAAGAAAAAATGTCTTTGAAAATGTTACATGTAATCACCCATCCCAGAAGTGAGAAGTTTTGGTCAAGAGACCGAGTTCACGAATTAACAGTCCGTCAATTCTTCGGCATTCAAAGTCAGGCACAAGGCCTGTCAGTTCATCGTATAAATTTATAGGCTTTTCTATTTTCGTTTTCTATAGACTGGCGCAAGACAATCTCAAATAGCGGTTATGTTTTCTTTTTCCAATCCTTAATATTATTTCACAAGTGTCATATTACGTTAGACTTCCCTCACTTTCTATACCTACGGCAGTCTGGTATAAGGTCAAAAACTCAAGAGTTTCGTGGAAGCTGCAAGCTGACTTGCGTTCTCCTCTAAAATATATCATCTCGATTTCTCTTCGCTTCACTATCTCTGCGAGTCTGGCACAAGGTTATCCAAAGGCATCGGATTATCTAAGTCTTTCTTTACTTCTTTATGAGATTGTCTATTAGACTACATCACATCCAAACAATATTTAATAGGACTTTTCTCTGACTCTCAATTTTGGGTATTCTGGCGGAAGGCCAGAGCCCAGAGCGACGTGGAGTCTTGGCTGCCTTCAGCTCGTCTCTCACTGGACTCTCTGGCTAGGGAAGAACCCTCTTATTTTATGCATATCTCTCATCTGAGGGGTGGGGCGGCGAAGTTATTGAGAATATCAATTTTCTCCTACTTTGGATTTCAATAATTAATTCCCCCTCTTCGATATTCGATTCATCCCTATCCTCACCCAAAAAGGGCGATCTTCCCCAAATTTGAAATTACTACTAATTTTATGCTGATGTGATATTGCATCAGAAAATGTTTTAACGAAAATTTTCCTCATTCAAAATTGAAAAATAAGTTATTTCAAATCCACGATTTTCAATACTCGGTCGCCTTTGATGATGGACAGGCCTTGTCTTTCGGGTCAAATCTACCGTCGATTCTGCTTAGTCAGCTATTTCGTAAACAATCTATCAAATTAAATCCCCTATCTTTCAGTTAGCTTCCAGCTTGAACAATAACAGCATATTTTTCTACTTTTCCTGACAAAAATAATACAATCACGATTTACAGCTCATTCCGCCAACCTCTACATTTGTAATATACTATTTTATCATTCTAAATTCCAAATCGTTTTTTATTTAGTAAATAAAATTACTTTAATTTGGTCCCTGCCTTCATGGACTTAAACAAAAAGTGTTTGATGTAGATCTATGAGTAAACATGGGTAATAAAATAAAATTTGTTAGATTTTTAAAAGCCTTTATACATATTCATTAAAAATGTTATTTCAGAAATACTTTTATTAAGAGTTGAAAATATAATTAAAATCTAATCTTCAGTTGTGGGTGTTTTTTTTTTCCAAAATATTTAACTTATTTTTTTTTATAAAAAATATAAACAACTTTTCAAAGAAAAATATCTCAGGTTGAATTGGATGTGTAGGAAGAAAAAGATAATTGTCTCCCCTTGGATGAGGAACTACTGAGTAATCTCAATCCTCAAACTGTTTGCAGTGACTTAAGATATATCATTCTCTTGAGTCACCCTCGCCATCCATCCCTATCGGTCATCGCTATTGACAGGTCCTCTTGACAGCAACCAGTGTCCGCACAGATCTGATGAATGTAAGTTTTTGCTGGTCGGCCAACAGTGGTGTGTCCATGTGTAGGAGTCCATAGGAGAACATTTGTCTATGAGCTCTCCTTGACATTGCTTTCAGTAGATGAGATATTACTACCGAGACATGTGAACTGATCAGATTTCCATACGGTCATTAACTTGTTAATAGCAGTCCATGCCTTACCTATGCATATGTTGACATTGCTTTCAGTCGATGAGATATTGCTACCGAGTCATTTGAACTGATCAGATTTCTATACGGTCATTAACTTGTCAATTTTTAAAAATTATCTTTCCTGGATTCTTTACTAAGGAGAACGAATGATGAATTGGAATCTAAAAAAATAAACCAAAAATCAACCTACAAAAATAATCATTTAAATTTCTTCTCACATAACAAAAAAAACAAACAACCAACATACACACAAAAACCAATATGAAAAAGAATACAATTGTGGCAGTATGTACACAGCTCACCCAAATCTGCCTGCTAATCGACTTTGTATCTATACCTCTAGGCAAGGTATGACTCCAGCTATTCTCGATCTTGATATATGTAAATATGAAGGAAAACTTGGCTCTTTAACCTTGGTATGGCAACCGGTCTGGGAGAAATAAAAACTCTGAATTCAAACCAGACCTTTAGATGAATGGATTCTACCGGGTTTGTTCGTTCTCAAGACATGCGACATGAATGGCACCCTCATGACCAAACCAGTTTCCGGTAGAAGTCGTTTTTTTAATAGTTACAATGATAAAAGCCTTTTATTTTAGAATTTATTACGTGTTTATGTTTCTAATATTATTTCAGAAAGTGTATCCCTAAACTCGTCAGCAGTTTGAAAAATTATTATAGTTTTATTTTTCTGAAGACCTTTTTCTTTTGGCAAAAACTTAAATTCAATTCTTAATTGCCTGTTGAGTTACAGTCATAAAAAATGAATTCGTTGAGGTGGTTTTCTTTTTTACACAATGAAACTTAGAAGCTAAGAATAAAAAAGGGTGTCCTTATTTCCAGGTGGCAAATTTTTCGTGTTAATTTAAATGAAAAATTATTCGTTTATTCTATAAGTAGTTTATTTCTTTTTTTTTTAAAGAAAAGTTTTTGATCAGGTTGGTTAGTTGGGTTTATGGCATATCAACCTTTGTATGTTATTTAACGCCAAATCCGTTTTTATGCAAATAGGCAGTTCTATTTCAAACAATTCAGTTTAGCATGAGTACACAGTTTAATAGTCAAAAACATTTCTATTTCAAGTTATTCAGTTTATTCAAAGAGTTCTAATTCAGCTAATTGAGTTTAGTATACGTACAGATTTTGTTTACACACAGTTAAATGTCAAAACAGTTCTATATATAATAATTCAATTTATTGCAAGCAGAGTTTCAATGTCAAAAATAGTTCCATTTCAAATAATTTAGTTTAGCATAAGCACGCAGTTTAAATGTAAGTACAGTTTATTTGTCAAACACATTTCTATTTCAAGCTATTCAGTTTAGTTAAACAGTTCTAATTCAAACAATTCAGTTTAGCATAAGTATACAGATAGTTCTATTTAACCAATAGATAGGGCCCTATCAGGTGCTACCATTCCGGGCAAGAGTGGACCTGGGAGCTACGGCAATGAAGGAGTACTCCACATTCCCCAAAGCTCCTGCATTACTGGAACCTCACCATCAGATTGTTTAGTGTCATATCCAGGACACTCGTTGGAGGGGAAATCTTACCCTTTTGCCGCGAAGCAGTCGGTGCATTCTACAGCCCCAGCCGACTGGGCAAAAAGGTTTTTGAGTTACACAGATCAAAAATTATTATATTTTGTTTTAAGAAGTATGTAAAATATGAAAAAAAGGTTTTTGACTTATCAAGAAACAATACTTTTGTTTAATTTGTTATTCTTTTACCCTCTAAAAACGTAACATTATAAGTAAGTAAAGTTGGCGACCGTAGTCGAGGGTGACTCGAAGGCTCCTTTTTTCAATGGCTACCACACCGAGGTGCCCGTGGTGTAGTCGTTATCGCCGTAGGAAATGAACACGGCGATACGAGTTCAAATCCTGGACGAGACTGATTGCATTTCATATTGCACTAATACCCTTGGGAAAGGTATGAATCCAATTATTCTCCCTCCAGCTATGGGTAAATAGTAGGACAGACTAGGTTCTTCAGCCTTGGTTAGGCAACTAGTCTAGGAGAAGGAAAACTCTGAATTCAAACCTGTTAAACTCCGCTTAAAAATTGACCTTGTGTCATATCCTGCCCGAGCGGAGGGGTTGGTAAATAGTACCACACCGAGGTATCGGGGAGGGTTCTACTTCATTCCCTGGATTGGTCCACTTTATCCTTGATCCGTACCTTATAATGCTGAGCGTTAAGCAAGGCAGTATCAAGTACCATTTTGTGAGTCTTTGGTATGACTCGACCTGGGATTGAACCCCGGTCTCCCAGACCATTGGTGAACACTTATTAGTAAGTAAAGTTGGTGACCGTAGTCGAGGGTGACCTGAAGGCTCCTTTTTCAATAGCTACAACTTCGAGGTGTAGGAGCGGGAGCTACTCCGTTCCCTGGATTGATCTACTTTACCCTTGATTCTTACCTTATAATACGGAGAAGTAAACGAGGCAGCATCAAGTATCATTTTTTGAGTTTTTGATATGACTCGACCTGGGATTGAACCCCAGTCTCCCGGACCATTGGCGAACATTCTACTCATTAGGCCAATTATAAGTAGGTGCAATAAAAAAAGCAAAGAAATAAAAAAAAAACATGTCTTCACAATTAAAAGATAAGAATTAAAAATTAAAAAAGTTCGTATAACAATTTCATTCTTTGGCTTACATTTAAAGTTAGTTAGCGACCATAGTCGAGGGTGACCCGAAGGCTCCCTTTTCGATAGCTACTACACCAAGGTGTAGGGGAGGGCGCTACTCCATTCCCAGGATTGCTCCACTTTACCCTTGAACCGTACCTTATAATGCTGAGTGTTAAGCAAGGTGGTATCAAGTTCCATTTTTAAAGTCTTTGGTATGACTCGACCTGGGATTGAACCCAGGTATTTAAAAAAAAGTAGCCCCTGGTTTGAAACATTTTCATGATTTTTTATTACACTTAAAAATTATGAATTTTTTAACGGTTAGTATTAAATTAAAAAACCATAATTTTTCGAAAAAGCATTGAATTTAAATTTCGCCTATGGATTCTGTATGGAATTTAAACATGGCGGAACTTAAGAAGCACCGGAGAGTTGCACGTGCTTTTTTGTTCTTACTTATGAAGAAATGTGAAGAGTTTCACAAATCGAGGGATTTTTAATTATAGTGTTATACCATCTGCCGCCCTCCCCTACACCTCAGTGTAGTAGCTATTGAAAAGGGAGCCTTCGGGTCACCCTCGACTAAGGTCGCCAACTTTACTTATTATACCATCTAATTAGTAAAAATCAAAACCTGTATTTTGTACTTTTCCTTACTATAAACATATTAAAGTCGTATGCGTTATTTTAATACACAATGATGTCTCTTTTCTGAATTATAAGTCGATACGTACATATT
>OY757909.1:34645746-34825746 GCA_963585895.1 Sepioteuthis lessoniana
TTCGCTTTGGTTTTAAAGAATTTGTTAGCAAAATATTACAAATTTGACTGCAAAATATAGGAATTTGGGCTGTAAATATGTTGGTTAAGTGGAAAACAGAAGAAAGTTAGTATCAGGAAGAAACATGACATTGAGATTTTATAGTATTATATTACTATTACATACAAATTGTTCTATTTGCGGCTATATAATGTTATACACGAATAGACATATAATAGTACTCATAAGAGAAGTCCTGTGTCGTATATACCAAAGTTTAACGTACTTCACACGGCTCTAGTTCACTGCTGGAATTGAAGCGGATACAATTTTAACGTTCGTTCGTTGCTGAGTTCGGTTGGAGAAAGAGAACTTGGCATGTCTTTTGAATCTGGCGCCAAAGCATGAAAGCCAGTGATTGATATGTTTGAAAAGATATATCGACTCATTATATGTGTCATACATGTCCTTTAGACCACGGGAGACAACCCGTTACCTTAATTATATGTGTTTTTTTAGGTTAGACAACCGGTCTAGTAGAAGAAAAAACCCTGAATTCAAATCAGCTTTACCACGCTTAAAATTGACCTTGTGTCACATCCTGCCAATAGCGAAGGAGAATGGGCACATACATACTCAGGCTTTTAAATTAGCACCTCTATATATAAATTAATTTTGGTATGTATATCTAACAATCTTTCATGTGACGTAACACTTCACAGTTAACTAGCTTTCCCTCTGGGGCAAAAATCTTTCGTCACACGATCGCCAGACCTATTTATTGTGTTGTCTTCTTAGCAAGTTGGATTAAAATGCATGTCCGGGGCAATTCCACAAAGAAAGAAACGAGGCGAAAACACAAACGTTTGAAAAAATGTTTTTGGAGAAGAGAAGAAGTGAGACCCTTCGCATCGAAATCCCTTAATTAGAGAAAGAAACTCTTCAGCCAATCTTCGTGTCTTTCTCTCTGTTCCTTTTTTCTCTGTTCCCCCCACACCTTTTCCGTCTCTGTATTTTTCTCAGCATCAATATCTATGGATACTTTCATGTCCCAGAAGACAGTCAGTATAACGTTCTCTGCGCCCAGAGATTTTTCTTTATCTGATAGTCCGTGTTTCCACTCCATCGACTGTGTTTTCGATTTAGGTTCGTTTGAATCCACGGCTTTAATTGGATTAAGAAGTCATGGGATTAGACGAAAATGATAAAATGGAGGTAACAGTTAGTCACTTTGTGAGTAGAGATCAAATAGAGTGGTTAATTATACTTGTGCTCATCAGTTCTCTGTAAAGGTCGCGTCATGTCAAAGAAATAAAAGAAATAAACAGTGTATCTAAATGGTTTCCGAGTTACTTGTTTTCCCAGCAGCGAAAACCTAAGACAATTGGGGTTACAGCAACGAACAGAGAAGACAGAGAGTGGCTCTTAGAAACTCAAACAAAAACAAAGATGGTGGCCGCGATAAAATAGAAAGTAAGATGACCGAAAGAACGAACGAGGAGTTGGGCGCTGACTGACCGCGTAGAAGATAAAAATAATAAGGTAACGTACAAAGTGACCCCTGAAAGAGTACATTACAATGTTAAAAATTGAGTTCTAATTGTATCTACCTTAATATATTATAGTTTGCATATCATGGCCATGTTGAAATGACAATACTCACTGATATTTTGTCAACTGAACATGGTCCCTGAGATAAATCATCCGATGCTATTCGTGATCTGTTTCAAAGTCATCAAATGTCAAGGTGTATTCAGACAGACTTGAAATATTACGTTGTTCGGAAAATAATGTCCGATTTTTTAGAAGTGCCCGTGGCGTAATGGTTTTCGTCCTTGGAAATGGACACGGCGACTCGAGTTCAAGTCCTGGATGAAGCTGTTTGCATTTCACATAGCGATAATATCCTTGGGAAAGATATGAATCCAACTATTCTTCCAGCTATTGGTAAATAGTAGGGCAGACCGAGCTCTTTGAGTTTTTGTGTGACTGGGGGATTCTTTCCAACTGCTGTTCTGTTTGTTTCTTTGACTGACTAACCCCTCTGCGTCACTCCTCCTGCATCAGTCTCCCCCACTTCCAGCGGTAGTTTCTCTCCTTTTTTTCACAGTCCTTTGGTTGACCCCAACAGAATATATCTGACCTTGTTCTTCTGATTGCCTCTTAGTTGACCTGTATATATGGAGAGGCAAACATACCATGACCAATCCAGAGAGAGAGAGAGAGAGAGAGAGAGAGAGAGAGAGAGAGAGAGAGAGAGAGAGAGAGACCCTGAATTCAAATCAGCCCACCCGAATAGAGCTTAGTCTGTATACTATCAGCTATAGTGTCACAACAGTATCTACCATTATTAAGTAATGAGCCAGCCTATCTTTGCTTAATCTCAGTGATATGGTGGGAACTGGTGCTTCCATAATGATTTGTCTGCGGAGTTACATTCTCTTTTCCTAACCGTAATCCCTATTCAAAATGCCCTCCTCTCTGGATATTGGTGTAAAGCAAAAAGCTGTAATAAAATCTCTATCTTTGGAAGAAGAAAGAACGACAAATATTCAAGATGTGAGGGAATCTTTATGAGAAGGCTGCACATGAGATAAGAACTATAAGATACATGATAAATATTTGCAACATGATAATACAATAGTTACACAAGCAATCAAAAAACATTAGTAGATAAGGTTGCTTCACACACCCATCGAATAGAGACCAAGTTCACAATTTCCAGTTTTGGATTGTAATGGGCTAATATTAATAGAAATAACACAATTAACACGAGTACTATAAAAACAGAGAAGTTTTATTCTTGCATAGATCTGGAAAAAAATAATGAATGAAATTTTTCTTGTGTTAAGTCATCGTAGGTATTAGTGAATCTTTGACTATTGAACCTGGTTGAGCTAATAATAGAGACACTGAAAAGACATTCAATGATGTTGAGGGAAAAGCGGCAAACTTATGTTTAATAAAGCAATCAAAGATTTTTACGGGGCGTGCATATATGTCCTTAGCGGAATGGTTATCATTCAAGAAAATGAAATCGGACACCCGGGTTCAAATACTGGTCGAGGTTATTTTAATTTCGTTTCACACTGACACCCTTAAGAAAGGTAGGACACCATCTCTTCAGCCCCTCTCCAGCTATGTGTAAATAGCAGAGCAGACTGGATTCTTTCACCTTGAAAAGGCCACCAATCTAAGAGAAGGAAAACTCTGAGTTCAAATCAGGTGTAGTACGCTTAAAATTGACCTTGTGTTTCATCCTGCCCTTTAGAAAGAGATTGAGTGAATATATACATGCCCTCAATCAAATACAGACTAGCACGATTGAGAATGAAGGTGATTATGTTGATGATTTGATCTGGACTTCTAAGACTTTTGTATTTATTCCGGTGTTGCTTTATGGGTCTCACCAAGAGGCAAGATTATTTTTTGAACCGGCCCTTATATAAAGAAGATTATTTCAAATTTATCAACAGTACTTAAATTGTAGAAAAAAAAAGAATTCTTACAAACAATATAGGAATAGTGTTAATGTGTATAATTGTATGCATACATGTACTTCAATTTATAAGCCACGCGAGTAAATCCTATGTACACGCATTTTGTGTAGTTGAGCGTATAAATGTTTGGTTTTGCAAGCAATTTTTTTCTATTTTTTAGAACAATCGAAAATTTATTAACTCAAGAAAATCGAGAACTGATTTCCTTAAAGCCAAAAATTAATTCTTGAGAGCATCTGATTTTAAATTTTCGCAAAAAAAAAAAAAAAATCAAAATATTTGCCACTACAGACAAGAAGACGTCTCCATTTTGAATTTCGACTTTCATCGCAAGTAATAATGTCAACATGGATAGTATGCTTTCTTGTTCGCTAGCTAACGTCCTCTTTTCAAGGATTTATTATTTTAAAATCGTTTTTATAACCCGATTTTCATAAAAAGCTTCCTTTCTTTTTCCACTCGTAAAAGAGAAAGAAACAACTTTCACTTTTACGCGGTAAACATCAAATTGGATCGATATAAATATGATGCGTGGACACAAATTACGACTATTCTCATTCAACATTCTCCTTCAGGATTTGAAAGTATTTATTTTCCTTTATCAAGAAGCTGATTACTAATATCAGACATCTTTTCGTATAATAGACTCACACAAAATGCCCAATACTTGCGACCGTGTGTTAAATCTAAGCTTTGCTTAGTTCTATTGACTCACAGAGGATTGATTCTATCGTATGGACTGAAGACTCGGTTCTTACCATTGTAGGATAATGGACCTGTGTTTCGTATTTAAGTTCCCGACTATTTTATGTTGATTTTTGTATATTTTTGAATAAGGTTTAGTATAGACATAATATGGGCACATGGATAAAGTGGTAAATGAAGGAAGTCAATGAAACAAATGAGTAAAAGATATGAAACAAATAATGGTTGTAAAACGGCGCGGACAAAATGAACATTTAAAACAAGGCAACGAACAAAAACAAATTTATATTCTATAATAACAAAAATTACATTAATACATAAAAATATTACTAACTCTTCTAACAAAATAATAGTGTGTATATATATGTGAGCTCGTGTATGTGTGTGTGTGTGTGTGTAACACAACTAAGCTACAAAAAGAATTGCAAATTTAAAATGTCCTTTTTCTATAGTTTGAAACAGGCAGTTTCTCAGAGACGGGAAAGCATCTCATAGTCCTTGTATATGAATGTCTACGACGCCCATTCATGGTGTTGCTGCTGTGGAGAAATTTGGTAAAAGAGAGTGTTGCCGCTGCGAAGAAAATTGGTCAAAGAGAAAGGGGGTGCTTGAAGACGACGTATTTATAGAAAATACGCGTCTTGTAAGTGGCTCAAAGACGCAGGACTTGAATTTAAGCGCGCCGACGTAGTTGTAAGCATATCACGTGGTCCTCCTGGCCAATGGTTTCCCGAGACTGAATATCGAGCGTCCGCCATCTTTGTGGGAACAAGTGGCATACCGCCCAAAATAATTTATAGGAGTGTAAAGTCCTATACCATCATTGGCTTTTGTCATGGACGTGCTCACTACTTTCTCCTGTTAACGATGGTCGAAAGTGCATGTCCCCAGTTTATAACTTTAGAGACTTTGGACAATTTTTAACTGCCTTCATTCATAGTTTCGACATTTTACACGCCAACTAGAAATTTTCCATTCGTGTATGAAAACATACATAATGAACAGTGAAATGTTTTACAACCTTAAGACCAACGTGATGTTTTCAAGTCTTATTTCTTAACATATGTATGCATATTCGGGCCCTGTCGAGGATCCAGTCCCTCTTTTGTAAACCTTATGCTGGCAAAACATAGACACACAGGTAGAAGTTCAAATAAAACGTGCTACAAAAAATGTAAGTAAATAAAAACATTGAACAAACCCCAACAAATTTCAGCAATACACAACAAACGGAGGACACTTTTTCGGCTATACAAATCTCTCTTTTTATAGAGCCGTCTCTTCTATATCTTGCCTAAAATCCTGCTCCTTCGATCTGTCCCTTAAACGCGCCCGCTTTTCTGTGCTTTCTGATGAATAGTCCACTTTCTTTTTAAAGGCCGATGTCACTCAAGTTACTCATCCCCTTTCTAGAATATTCTAGTTTCCGCTAATATGAGAAAAGTTAAAAGGAAAAATTCACGTTCGTAACAATATGTGTGTATGTGTAACTGTGAGTATACTGACATAAAAAAAACTAAATTTGCTTATAAAACTTTCATGTGCAATTCCTTCCTACTAAATACATTTTAATTTTATAGCCAAGACACGCGATATATATGTACGTGGTTGGAAAAGTAAAATGACGTATTATCATTAACTGACATTTTTTTTTATCAATTTTGACTAAAGTGATTGGTTTATAAAAGATATACATTTTATGTTTGTCTATGTTGGATGTAACAAGGTTAATTAAGAGTTATCCCACTGGAAATGGGAGCATGCCTCGTGACCGCGGACGTCATGGGGACAATTCAAGGATGGCGGACAGACACTGAACACATGAAAACCTCTCTCTCTATCTCCACAAATTCCAGAGTAGTGACCATTAAGTTTTCTTTCGTTACATAATAAAAATACTGTTAACTACTGACAGCGTTTCCTAGTGATTATTTCAATTCAACAAAGACACCACTCGGCATAAACTCAAACACTACAAAATTTGGCGAACGAGATGAGATTTTTCTCCATGCTGGCTACCACGTACGAGCCTTAAAAAAAGGAAAAGACGAATTCAAACGTACATTTTTTTTTCTTTGAAGAACACTTTTTGTTTGTTGCTACCAGCCATAAAAGATTTAAAAAAAAAAGAAAAAAAAAAAAGAAAACAAAGCAACATATTTTTTGTCTTCATCATGGATTCCGGACTGCTGGAGAAAATCCTTTGGAGTCAACAAGAACAGTTTTTACAAGCATAGAACCATCTAATTGAAACTTTAACCCAACAGTTTCAAACCAAACTGACAACAGAGAAAAAAAATGTGATAGCATAGCAAACTCAATAATCAAATTCCAGTTCAACCCGGAGACGAAACAAACATTCGCAGCATGGTTCAGCCGTTGGGAAGACATTTTTCGACATGAATTTCACATGCAGGATGATGAATAGAAGTTACACCTTCTATTACGGAATCTCAGAACAAAAGAATATCAACGTTATAAACATTTTATTTTGCCTAAAACACTGGGACATTTTACATTGACGGAGACTTTGGCACAGTTAACACACATTTTCGGTGAGTTATCATCTTTATTTAACACACGCTGATCACCAGATGGAGACACAGAATACTTCGACATTGTAGCAGGAGTACTACAAGGGGTCACGCTAGCTCCATACCTCTTTATCATTTGTCTAGACTACGTACTTAGAACATCGATTGACAAAATCAGAGAGAACGGCTTCCAGCTGACAAAGAAAAGAAGCAGAAGGTACCCCGCAAAAACAATTACCGACGCCGACTACGCCGATGACATAGCGATACTGGCAAATACACCCAACCAAGCCGAAACACTTCTGCATAGTTTGGAACGAGCAGCCGCAGGCATAGGCCTATATGTCAATGCACACAAAATGGAATATATGTGCTATAATCAAACGGGGGACATCTCCACTCTAGACGGAACCCCTCTTAAACTAGTAGACAAATTCACTTACCTAGGAAGCAGCGTCGCATCAACCAAAAAGGACATCGACACGAGGTTAACGAAAGCGCGGACAGCTATCAATAGGCTATCAATTATATGGAAATCAGACCTAACCGATAAAATGAAACGCAGTTTCTTCCAGGCAGCGGTCGCATCGATACTGCTATATGGATGCACTACATGGACTCTAACAAAACGGCTGGAGAAGAAGCTAGACGGCAATTACACAAGAATGCTGCGAACAATATTGAACAAGTCCTGGCGGAAACACCCCACAAGACACCAACTGTACGGCCACCTGCATCCTATCACGAAAACTATTCAAGTTAGACGAACCAGACATGCAGGACACTGCTGGAGAAGCAGAGACGAACTCATAAGTGATGTACTCTTATGGACCCCCACACATGGCCGTGCAAAAGCAGGACGACCAGCACGAACATACATTCAGCAACTATGTGAGGATACAGGATATTGTCCAGAAGACCTGCCAGAGGCGATGAACGACTGGGAGACGTGGAGAGAGAGGGTCAGGGATATCCGTGCTACCAGCACGACATGATGATGATGATGATTGTTTGAAGTTGAAGAAGGATGATAATGAAGATTTTTTCGCGTATGCTGGGAAAGTAAATTTGCAAGGCGAGAATTTTCAGCTGAAATCGCTGACCGAGGACCAATTTAAATGCCTCATTTTCATCGCTGGATTACAATTCCCAAACGACGCAGATATTCGCACACGTCTTCCGTCTATGTTGGAGCAAGACAGAGACATAGCAGTGCAAACACTGACCACGGAATGTCAACGTCTAATAAAACTTAAGCGAGACTCTGAAATGGTATAATAGGAGCCATTTAAATCATCTGTTTCCAGCCGTGTAATATCCATGGAAAAATCTCCGACTAAAAGAAAAACACCACCAACACCCTGTTGGTCATGTGGGGACTGGCACTACGCTCGTTTTTGCCCATTTAAAAAACACGTGTCGACTCTGTTCACATCGTGGGCACAAAGACAGATTTTGTGAGCGCAGAGATAAAGATAACACTACTATAACGAACATGGCAACTTCAAGAGGAAAAACACATCACAAAAAGACAGGACATTTCCGTAAGTCCACTTGAAATTCAATTTTTGCCACTTTTAAAGTCAATTTTGAAGATCGCAGGAAATATATAGTTGTATTGATAAACAAAAGACTGGTAAAATTTCCGTTTGATACCGCTTCAGATATCACGTTGATTTCACGTTCACCATGGGAGTTATTGGGAAAGTCAACTCTAAAAGACTCAACTCATGTTGCATGTAATGCATTAGGAAAAAGGATACAACTAACTGGCGAACTAATTTGTGATGTCTCTTTCAAAGAAAAAAAAATCAGGTGTGTGCTACATTACGGACTCTTCTTGGTTTGGATTTTATTGAAGAACTTGACCTTTTTAAGGTTTCCTTGAACTCAATTTTTAATACCTGCCAAGTTAATTCTGCAGCATATACTAATAAACATTTTATGAGCATATTGAAAGCTAAATTTAACAATGTTTTTCAAGAAGGTCTCGGATGTTGTACAAAAGTTAAAGCTACCCTGAAATTAAAATCAGATTCAAAACCAATTTTCAGACTAAAGCGTCCAATGCCATATGCAGCTTTAGCTACTGTGGAAAATGAACTAAACCGCCTTCAATAAACAGGTGTTATTCAGCCTATAAATTATTCATCCTTGGCAGCACCCATTGTCATGGTGAAAAAGGCAAACGGCAAGGTACGTCTATGTGCAGACTTCTCTACAGGATTAAATGATGCACTGGATGTACATCAGTATCCACTACCTGCACCGGAAGATTTGTTCACAAAACTCAACGGTGGAACTTGTTTTGCAAAGCTGGACCTTGCAGATGCTTATCTACAAATGGAAGTTGATGAAGATTCCAAAAATCATCTCACGATCAACACACACAAAGGCCTATTTCAATTTTGCCACCTTCCATTTGGTGTCAAGTCAGCACCAGCAATTTTTCAACAAACAATGGATACAATGCTCACAGGATTGCCTGGAGTTTCCGCCCACATTGATGACATCATTATAACAGGCAGAACCCCAGAGGAACTTCTGCGTCACTTAACTTCTGTGCTGGATCGAATACAACAATATGGATTTCGCTTAAAGTTGGAAAAATGCAAATTTTTCCAAACTTAAGTGAAATACCTTGGATTTATATTCGATAAAAATGGTCGAAGACCAGATCCAGAAAATATTCATGTGATAAAGCAACTGACAACACCAACGGATGTATCGACTCTACGTTCCTTTCTGGACCTCGTAAATCATTATGGTTCTTTTTTACCGGAACTGCACAAGTTACGTGGACCCCTTAACAATCTTTTGCAAAAAGATACTAAATGGAACTGGTCAAATTCATGTAAAGAAGCATTTGAGAAGATTAAATCTCTTCTCAGTTCGGACGAATTACTGACTCACTATGGCCCATCCATAGACATTACTCTGGTGTCTGATGCTTCAGATTATGGTGTTGGGTCAGTTATATCACATATTTTCCCTGACAGAAGCGAAAAGGCTATTGCACACTCATCCAAATCTTTGACACCCACTGAGTGCAAGTATAGTCAAATTGTGAAGGAAGCTCTTGCAATTATTTTTGCTGTGAAAAATTTCACAAAATGTTATATGGTCGTCATTTTACCCTGATCACAGATCGCAAGCCGTTGATTAGTATATTTGGTTCCAAGAAAGGAATCCCGGTTTACGCAGTAAACCGTTTGCAAAGATGGGCCACTATACTCTTAGATTGCAATTTTTCTATAAAATACCAACTAGGCAGCAAAATTGGTCAAACAGATGCGTTGTCCAGACTCATCTCTTCCAATCAAAAAGCACCAGAGAACAGAGTCATCGCAGCTATATCGGTTGAACCTGAAGTTATCTCGGGACTTGTTTCCACAGTTAGAGCACTACCTGTCACTTCAGAGATGATTAAAGAAGCTACAGCCGCTGACCCAATACTTCAGAAAGTCCTACACTTCCACTCTACCAGCCGGCCAAATATATGCACGGACCAGAAACTTCAACCATTTTTTTTCAGCAGAGATCTTCCTTATCTGAGACCAATGGGACTCTACTTTTTGCTGAATGCGTTGTTGTTCCAGTCGAACTCCAAAACAGAGTTCTAAAACAATTTCACTATGGACATCAAGGGATTAATTGGCGGATTAGCACGCAGATACGTGTACTGGCCAAACATGGCCACACAGCGCGAGGAACTTGTTAAGTGTTGTACTAAATGCCAACTAGTTGCAAAGTCTCCTCGGCAAACAAAACTGTATTCATGGCCTCTCCCAGAATCTCCTTGGTCACGACTCCATATTGATTTTGCTGGACAACATTACTTAATACTGGTCGCTGTTTACAGCAAATGGCCGGAGGTTTTTCATATGAATCACCCAACATCCAGTGAAACTGTAAGGAAACTATAGGAGATCTTCAGCAGATTTGGTACTCCTGAAATCTTAGTTTCTGACAACGGTACTGCGTTTACATCAGCAGAATTTTCAGATTTCTGTAAACAGAACAGTATTCAGCACCTCAGATCGCCACACTTCCATCCACAATCAAATAGTCAAGCTGAACGCTTTGTCGACACGTTTAAGAGAGCACTCTTAAAATTAAAAGGGGAAGGATCTACACAAGAGATCCTAGAGATATTTGGGGTAGCTACAGAGCTACCCCAAATCCAAACTGTCCAAATGGAAAGTCTCCTGTAGAAGCCTTGATGAACAGGAAAATACGGTTACCAATTGATGTAATTCGTCCATCGCCAAGCAATTCTCTCAAGAGAAATAAAACGATGGAAAAACAATTCAACCGTAGCCAGGGAGCAATGTCACGTCTATTTCTACCAGGACAACCTGTATTGGCAAAAGATTACCGCAATGGTAAAGACAAATGAACACAAGGTTACGTAATACGCCGTTCTGGTAATGTGATCTATGATGTAGATGTACAATCCTCTATTTGGGTCAGACATGCAAATCAGCTACGTCATTCATACCTTTCTGGAAGGTCATCAAATGACACAGTAATTCCCTTAAATGTTTTACTGGACACATTAGAATTACCCCAAAGGGTTCAAATAACATGCAGTGAACAAAGTCCCAAAATAAATTCCCAACTAGAAGGAGGCGGCGTAAGTGTAAACCAACTTCAACCTTACAAGTAGATCAACCACAAACATCCTACAAGCATCAAATTTCAGGGAGAGGCGTTGGAAGTAACAAGAAAGGGAGATAACTCCAAGGTTAATTAAATGAGAGCATGCCTCATGACTGCGGACGTCATGGGGTCAATTCAAGGATGGCGGACAGACACTGAACACATAAAAACCTCTCTCTCTCTCTCCATTTCCACAAATTCCAGAGTAGTGACCATTAAGTTATCTTTCGTTACATAATAAAAATACTATTAACTACTGACAGCGTTTCTCAGTGATTATTTCAATTTAGCAAAGACGCCACTCGGCATAAACTCAAACACAACAGTCTAAATAGCCCAACGTATGTGGGAGAGTAGGAAAGGTATTGGTCGCCTATAAAAACTTTGGTTTCTTTGAATCCTCCCAATTAAACACATTCGTTTGGTTTGGTTTGGTTTCTTTAATGGAATATCAACCTTTGTAGGTTATTTAATGTTAAAGCAATTCTCCTAGAAGAACAGTAGTGGTACTATTTAACCCAAAGCTAGGAGGATAAGGGCGTTCATACCTTTCCCAAGGGTATTTGCCCGTAAGTGAACGTAATAGCGCGACTGGAGTACGAACTCGCTTACTACGATTCCGGAGTTCATTGCTTTAACAATTACACCACGAGGACACCCCCACGTTCGTTGAGCATTTATACTATATAAAAATAAACATACAGACATACAATCACTTCGATCCGAAAATCATCAAAATGCCTCATCCTTTCTGTGGCTGGCCCTACTTAAAATAAATCCCAATGAAGGAGGTAATACATCGAATTATATGATACAACAAATAGTAAAATTTAAAACAACTGATTATTGTAATAAAATGACCCGGGGAAAATAAAAAACAAACAAAAAAAAAACCAATAAAAATTGTATTGAGAGAATTTCGATTTGTCCTCTTAATATTTACCTAAAATTTGATCTTCGATTGTTTACCGGAGTTTTGACCAAAGTAGTAAAACTTTCTTTAAAAATGAAGGATACGGCTTTTTGTTGATCATTTAGATAATCGATTGAATTATTGATTTTAATGTATGAAAGGAAATTTTCATCTCGTGAAGACGTCATACCGATGTCGTCAATTGTCGGAAAGTTTTACACGGATTTTACAAAAAAGGAAAGTCAATCTTTTGCCGGGCCGTCCGGCACAGGTCAATGAAAGATTCGAGGTCGAATAGCCTCCGGCTTCGGCCGAGCTACGTTCGGGCGGGCAAAGAATTATTGACAAGAACATAACACGAGACTTTTGGGTCGGGTTCAAGCTATGAGCAAGCATTCATGCTGAACTCACATTGCACTTAGTGTATGTCTAGCAGGATTACCTGAGCATTGTTCAGCAGGGTATGAGTAAAAAAACCTAACATTAGACTTTTGGGTCGGGTTCAAGCTATGAGCAAGCATTCATGCTGAACCTCCGCTATAAATAAGGCCTAGTGTCAAATTCAGTCTGGTGGGAGGCTGTGATAAATATACTTAACCCCTTATGTTTAAATAAATGGAAGATTGGTGAGGGTTAGTTTCTTGCCTAATCTTGGACCAATATTTGCTTTGGAGAAAAACTGATTGTCGTCAAGCGTCGTAGTCTCTGTGTCTACGCTATCTTATGTCAAATATATATTAATGTTGAGTTCGGTAGTGAACTTTTGTACAGAATTTTTTCAAGGGTTTGTTTTCGTTTGTTAATTTCGTCGTAGGATTGTGTGGCAGTGAAGATAACAGGATTTACACTCCTATATTTTAAAATGGCCGTGATACCACTTGTTCCCTAAAGAAAGATGGTGGACGTCGGTAAACTAATCAGTCTCGAGAACCTATTGGTCTTGTGCTCAAAACTACGTCCACAGCTTTGATTTTATCCCGCGCATTTGGAGCCGACCTCACGACAAGGGTTAGCCGTATATACCCTCGACTTGCGGTAACTTTCACTCTCTCTCTCTCTCCATCTCTCTCTCTCTCTCTCACACACACACACACACATTTTGACTTCCAGAGACAGTACTCTCTTTTCTTCATTTCGACTTCCAGAAACAGCTTGACCTTGCCAGTTAATGATACACAACTCAATACGCGTAACATGGGTGCATATACATTCTGCGACCTTTTTCTTACCTGTTTTGTCTTTACGGTTAGACCAGTCTCGAACACAGCCTCAGAAATTTCGTCGAATCCCGAAAGAGACAAACAACCAGCATGGGAGAAGACACGTTCCTCCTAGAATACATAGCTATATTTCTGAATGAAATATTTAGTCAACATACGTTCTATAATCTACCGGACACTTTTAATATTTAGTCTTTCAACATTATATTCGTGTTAGTTACATACACACATGCACACGCACAGAGGAATATTTAACAGGCTCTATTAGTAATGTTTTTAATGTTTCATTTTTAGGTATTTGGTGATATATAAATTTAATTTTGTTTGTACTGCTTTGTTTCGAATGTTCTTTTTTCCGCGTCGTTTTACATCGTTTACTTCGTTTGCTTTTCAATAATGAACCAATATGAATTGTGGCAGCAAAATATCCACCAAACAGTAACCCCACAAGATATCGTCTATATAGCGGACCTAGATTTGGGTCTTTTTTATTGTCTTAAATATTTTGTTTTCGATGTAGGATATGTAAAATTCAGATACGGAGGGTCCAGGTGGAGAAACCATACTAATACCGTTTGTTTGTGTGTATATTTTTCTGGAAGAGTCTTAGAAAGGAACTTGTATTGTGCAGGCATGGAGAAGTTTTTCGACGATGTTTGGTTTTATGTCGGTGCTTGTGTTTTAACCTTTTCATCGTCGATTTGATTTGAGCCATGTTCAACTGTTTGCTCGTTCATGTTTTCGAACCCCGGCTGAATTTTACAAAAAGAGGGTTGTTCTTAATTTTGACACAAAATTTGACTGATTTTTCCATTCAGTTTGTTGTTATGGAAATGGACACTTCCATACTTTGTGCAGGTCAGGTTGTGAACGAAAATATTCTGGATTCAGACTCAGAATTGTACGAAATTAACGACAACAAAGTTGATTTTTATTGTTATATAGCCGTAATACAAATACAAGCGGACTCCGTTCAGGTACTAACGGTTTTATTATCTTCTGACTTCACTTCTTCGACACGAGGAGAGAGACACAATTCTTAAAAGTCTTTCGTATCATACTATGCTAACAACACCCCCAACGTTCGGCACATCTCGTGATGTTTTAGATCTTAATTAATCTTCGCTGGTCGGGACCCGAAAAACTTAACCGCCGTCGCAGAAAACTCAACTCAATGGCAGAGAACTCACTTCTCTGCCCCAATGGCAGAAACTAAATTGTCTGCCTGCATGATCCAATCTCAAATCCTCAACTCCATGGTCTGAACCCAACTTCTCAACACCATGGTTGGACCTCAACTGAATCTTTTTCAAGTCTTCCAAATTCTCAGCTCATCTCTTCTGGGCATGACGTCATCCACACTCCAGCCTCATTTCCTGTCTGGGGTTTATCATGACAATGGTGATGGTCATATCCCTTGCGCACGAGCGTAAACTGCACCAACTGACTGCATATCTGAACACTTAACCAGAATAGTTCAAAGCCCAACCAAACTGAATGATAAAATATAATTAATGAAAAATGATTAAAATGAAAAAAAAAATCATTCCTTAATTATATAACATTATCCCGACAACTCAGACACAAAAGATTAACATGCTGCTGTACATGATATAGATCACAAAGAAACAGACTGGAAATTTACTTATTTTATTTTGAAAATTTTCTTTTTGTTGTTTTTGTACCAGTTTATAACATATTGATTATCATAATATTTCTATGATTGTTTATGTAAAGATTTTAAAGTTAGTTATTTGGAAACATTTTTTCCGGCAAATATAGGAAATATTTTAAATGCTTCAGTAGAAAGGTTAACTGATTATTAAACATTATTAAATATTTTTCCTGGCAAATACAGGAAATACTTTCAAATGCTTCAGTAGAAAGGTTAACTGAAACATCTGATTATTTTACAAAAATAGACTTTATAATCAGCCCAAAATATTCTAATCTCTTCAAGTTAAGCTTTTATTTATATTTTAAATATGCCATACTCTAAACAAAAATGCCAATAAGTTTCGAGATTCGATAATAGTTTTCCATCACTCTGATCCTTATTTTTCACTTGGTGCTCCATATTTCTGACCTCGAACCAAATTAAGCTAAGCTTAAATGACACTGTGAGGTATGGGAATTTTATTTTTGGAATGACCGCAGCGTGTTTCTGTTTTGATGAGTCAGATAAACTTTCGTGCTCGGGCATGTCCCGACATTCGCTGTCGAGCTGTCGAGCAGTAGAAGTCATTCGCTGTCGAGCAGTAGAAGAAGATGTCCCTGTTTAAGTTATACTGTTGGCGGAAAATGAAAGAAAGGAATCTGGAGCATTGGATTAACGTCAAATGTAGTGTGAAGATTGGTAAAAGTTAAAGAGAAACGTTTACACATAGCCAATGGTAGACATGCTATGAAGAAATCGAATATTTTGGAGAAGCGCTGACTGTTCAAAGAATGACGGGATATACACAATGAAGTAAGTACTGGGCAACCATAAAAAAACACACATTCAAGTTTGTGTGTTTCTTTCACGACAAGAAGATAATTAACAAAAGATTTCGTAGTATAAGGAAAAACTGTCTAGGCACACATTTATTTAAAAGTGATGAAATGTTGGGAGAATCTGTTTGGAGGAAAACGCCCAAACTAGTGCCTGACAGGTGGATTCTCTACCATGATAATGCTCCAGCGCACGTTGCGTTTGGAGTTCGCCTGTTTCTGGTAAAGAAATCCATTAGAAAAAATGGAGTAAGGTATTGACCAGACTTAGCTATAACTTTTTTTAAAACTACGTTTTTGGCCATTTCCCAAACTGAAAAATACCTTGAAAGACAAAGATTTTCTGGCATCCCTGACATCCAACTACGTGTAAATACATTTTGGAAAAGTTCTGGAAAATGAGCTCCTAGAACATTTCTTGCAATGGCACCATCGTCTCACGAAGAGCAAAGCTTCATAAGGCCAGTTCTTTGAAATTCACAACAGCCAGTAATGACAAGGTAAGCAAAGTTTGCTTTCACTGAGCCATTCTGGAAATTAAACTGTCTCATCTTGTAAATTGTTGTTGGCAGTAATTCTGTTTTTTCTTTCTTTACACAATTAAGAGTGCAAGTATCAAATGCACCACTACAACCAGGCAGAAATCCATGTTCGGCATCCTTTGTGTGTCAGAACATTAAAAACAAGGCGATGTTTTAAATTGTTAATAGTACAATGATGATTTCATTGAACTGCTTTGTCATAGATTTTTCACTAAGGTGTCAAAGTGAGTATATTCGGGATTAGTTGGTAAGAAGTGAAAGAAAACAAATTATTAGTAACAAATATCAAGCTGAGTTTACTATAAATCACCAAATTTCATTTTTTCCTCCATAACCAGATATGCTGGCTGAAAACCATGCTCTGCATCCTTTCCATGCCAAAACATTAGAAACAACAAAATACTTAAAATTTCGAATAATACAATGATAATTTCAACAAAGACAGGTACAGAAGATTCTTTTGCCACGTGTCCTGTAATAACACTAAACTTCATCCAATGGTGAGTCTCCAGTTCTGGAGTTTTGGTTTGTTGGGTTTCTTTAATGGCATATCATCCTTCATGGGCTATTTAATGCCAAAGCCATCCTTGTTAAACAAAAGTGATGCTATTCAACTCATAGAAACAGGGATAAGAGAGTTCATACCTTTCCTAAGGGTATTAGTCCAAAAGTGATTGTAACAGTAACTGGAGTTTGAACTTAACCTGATGTTGCTGTCCAACACATTAACCACTATGCCTCTGAGATATCCCACCAAAGTTCTGGGGAGTATGGTATTAGTTTTTCATTGTCATTATTTCCAGATCTACTCAGATAGGGAATGGTAGTATCCATTAGGGTCCTATCTATGGGTAAAATGGTTGTTTGAGATAATTTTTTTAGATTAACCAAATTAATATATAAAGTAATAATTGGCGACCATAGTCGGGGGTTACCTGAAGGCTTCCTTTTCAGTAGCTACTACACTGAGGTGTAGGGGAGGGCGCTACTCCTTTCCCTGGATTGCTCCACTTTACCCTTGATATGTTCCTTATATTGCTGAGTGTTAAGCAAGGAGGTATCAAGTACCATTTTTTAAGTCTTTGGTATGACTCAACCTGGGATTGAATCCCGATCTCCTGGACCATTGGCGAACACTCTACCCACTAGACCCATGAAGGTTCTTAAAACATTGATATTACAACTAAGTATAAAGCGTTCACATGTTTAAAATGATTGAAAGGTACATTTTTGTGCTATTTATTATTGGGGACCTGATAATAAAGGATTTGACATGAGAATTAATTTTTTTTTTCGGAGCCCATGGCGCAGTGGATAGAAGCATTGAGTCTCTATGGTTGTCAGAAGATAGTGGTTTCAAATCCTACCCAAGCCGGCCAGGGGTTTACTTGGTTAAAAACGTGGCGTGATTGACAACAACTATGGAAGGCAGTAATTACTGGGGTTACAAGACTCATCATTCCTATCCGAGGTTGTGGTTAATCACCTGAAGAAGGCCAGAAGTGAAATTTGGCTGAAACATAGTGAAAGAAGAAACAACACAAAAACTACCAAGATGAGGACAAAAAGTCGGCAATAAATAAAAAATTAATTCTCAGATTTAGAAGCCTCATCTCAAAATGATTCCAATTAAAGACAAAAAGGATTTGACATGCTGTAAAACTAATTAACTAACCAACCTCTTTGGCAAAAATTTTTCACTAATGCATGAAAGGAAGCATATTTCGGATAGATCATGTGCCTTATCTCACTATGTCTCATTGCTGGCTAGCTCAACAGATCTATTCTCATATGATTACTTCCTCTGGGGACACTTATAGGCTCTAGTCTTTAAATGTATTCCACAGGTAACTGACAAACTGAAAGATTTTATTTGTTAGGAAGTTGCAACAATGACACCCTATATATTGGGAGAGAGAGTCATCGGCCTCCTGTAAAGATTACCAATAGAATAGGTAAGCAGTATGACACAGATATCCTACCTTTAATTTTTAAGCACCTGTTTTTTGCAGTGAATAGAATTTCCTTACTTGAAGAGAAAAAAAAATGAAACATAGAATTTTGACTTGTTAAAACTTGAGATCATTTGAATGAGAATTGGTCATGTTATTAGATTGGTCTAGTGGGTAGAGTGTTCACCAATGATCCGGGTGACCTGGGTTCAATCCTAGGTCGAGTCATACCAAGGACTTTAAAAATGGTACTTGATACCTCCTTGCTTAACACTCAGCAATATAAGGTCAGTATCAAGGTTAAAGTGGAGTAATCCAGGGAAAGGAGTAGCGCCCTCCCCTACACCTCAATGTAGTAGCTATTGAAAAGGAGTCTTCTATTCGCCCTCAACTATGGTTGCCAACTTTACCTTTTTACTTATTAGATTAGGAAATGATATCAATTTTTTCCAAAACACCCTATATATCGGGAGAGAGAGTCATCGGCCTCCTGTAAAGATTACCAATAGAATAGGTAAGCAGTATGACATAGATATCCTTTTACAATGAGATGGACAGCAAGACAAAGAGGGGTGAAAAACTAGATTTCTTTGTATAACTTGATATTTTTCAGATATGACTCAAACAACTCCTGAGAGTTTGGTTAAAATCCCGTTAAAAATAGTGGATCCTTAGGTGTATGGACGGATAGACAGACAGATATTTGGTGTATTATAATCAGAAGAGGTTTGAAAATGGATTAAAAATGTCAATAAAATTTAAGGATGAAGATAGAATAAATTCACTTATAAGTTCAAAATAGTGGAAGAATATTAATGGGGTTACATTTTTTTTTTTCAAATCAAAGATGGGACATTGATCTTAATATGGTAGAACTTCTTTTTGGAAGTGAGAGATGAGACATTTGGACTTCCTGTTATAAGGAAAATTCAATATTTTCAGCATAATATGAAATGAGTAAAATAACCCCAAACCCTAGAATCAAACCAAGATTCTGCAAGAAGAACATTGGCCAAGTTCCAAGTTCTTCATTCTCCGGTGCTTCAACCACAGTATTCATTTCAGGTATCTGTAAATCACAAGAAGAGATCTTCATGTATCAAGAAATTGAATAATTCCATCATAATTTTTGTCACTTATTAATGTATATATAAAATGGATATTGATCTATCTGCTGGTATCAATGTACATTAATAGCAAATATAAAAGAGCTGGTGATAACTTATAGAAAAAAAATGTTCCTCATGAACATTGAAAAGAATTTGTGAATATGCTTTATACTTATGTTGTGTTTTGTTTCAAAATCAGGAAATCATTAAAAATACAAAACCAAATACATTTAATACATATTGGGTTACCTGACATTATTTGGGTAAAAAGGTATTCAATGCTTAAAAGAGTAAATCCTAAAATATAATAAAAAAAAAACAATGGATAACATTGCAGACTGTATTTAGTACTTGTTCAGAAAACATACTGAGAAGATGTCTGCTGTAATACTAAGAAAAAATATATATATATATAAGAATAAATAAAGCCAAATACTTTAAATACTAGTAGGGTCACCAAGTACTGAGTAGCAATCAATTCCAAGATATTTCTCTACAAGAACTGACAATTCTATTCTGGATTGTGTAATATCATTATCTGCCTGATTACTTCTGTTCTAACATTTACAATAAATAATGCAGATAAAATAAAAAGAAATGATTTCTATTTGAACTTACCATATCTACAAGGGAGATATAAAGAAACATTCCTCCAGCAACTCCAAAGACCCATCGGTGAGCAGATGAGAGTTCACCCAGCACAAGGCCAATGATCAGTCCAATGTAACACATGCAAGCCGAAAGAAAGTTGAATATCAGTGCTTTCTTAAGGCTCATGCCTGAATTGAGTAAGATGGCAAAATCTCCTATAGAACAAATAGAAAAGAATTAGTTTTGAATATTTATTGGAAGACATAAATTCAACTTTACTATCAGATGGATAAGTATTTAAATATCTCCTGTATACAGCAATATCTTAATTAGGGCAATAGTTATGGTTTCTTTGTTTAATGGCATATCACGCTTCATGATGCCATGATGCTGAAGCCATCTTTGAAGAAGAACAGCAGTGATGCTATTTAACTCATAGCTGGGGAATAATTGGTTTCCCACTTTTTAAAAGGGTATTTGTCTCAAAGTGAACATAACCGTACAATTAGATTTCAAATGAGCTTAAATCAAGGCCTCATGAGCACTTTTAGTCATTATGTCACAGGGACTTCCTCTCTTAAATAGGGCAATTTTGATTTGAGGAAGTTTTGATGTAAGACATTATCTTGAGAAAAAAAAAAAAAGGTTACCTATACAAAATTACCAGTACCAGATATATGACATCTATTCTGTTTTTAACAAGGCCAAAATATGATTTAATGTCAGTTTAATGTGGTGGCTCTTCACTCAAAGCAAGCTTCTCAAGGGACTATTGCAAAAATTGGTTAGGTTCTATTGTTATGCGCCATCTAAAGATGCATCTGGCATTGGGCAAAAAAACCTACCCTTACCCATTTTAGATACTACCAAGAACTGAGCTGATTAATTTGTCGCCCTCCCAGTACAGTTTCTCCACAGAATTGCCCATAAATAAATACACCCAAACAATTTTTATTATAATTTATTGGTTAATTTTTTTCTAAACCAAAGATAACAGGATTTTTTTTCTTTTTAGTGGAGCATTATACAGTCAAAAAGGATATAATCAGCTATCGTTTATTACCAAACACTTCAGCAGTGAAACTCCATAACTAAAGATATGAATATGTACCAGTCCAAAAATATGTAGCAGTCCAGAAATATATAGCAGTTCAGAAATAAGTACTGTAAACAAAGGAACAGCTGTGCAGTCAACAAAACCTTCATTAAATAATGACTTTTGGACCATAGATGATTTTGCCACCGATGCTTCATTACCACTAATTCAGGGTGCACCAACAGTATTTTACAACTCTGTTGGTTTTCCACCACACTGTGGCAATGACAGATCAAGATGCAACTTCTTCATATAGTCTTTGTTGTATTCACAAGTTTCTCATCATGAATCAATGATGCAAGATTTAAATTGACAGACAATATGATACATCATTCCATGGAACAGGAATGAGGAGAGATTTCCTGGGAAATTCATGGGTGAAGATCTCAATAATCTATTGTTAATTGAGTGATATTTGAATTTTATAAATAAATGATGATATCATTGGAAAGTCGAGATAAAGTTCAATGTAGTTCAAATTCGAAAATCGTTTTTTTTTTAAATTGATAAATCGTATCTTTAACTAAACAAATCCTGTGTCCAGTGGATTACTCCTGATTTTGGATCTCTTCAATCTCAGTTTGGGGTTTACATTTTTATCGCCATGGATAACCGATTTTGGTAAAACTTGTTGTTGTCTTACTTTTGACTACATTGGTTTAATGCTAGAGAGTTTGGTAATAAACAGTCTCAAATAATATTCGTTTTAATTGAATGATGTTCACTAGAAATAATAAAGTCCTTGTATTTTTGAATTAGAAGAAAATTACCCTATGAAAATAATTGGTAGTGTAACAGTTTAGGATTTAAGGCAAGTAATTATGTAAAATTAATAGAATTCTAACCCTTGAAAATACATTTTTATAACGAAAATAGTTATATGAAATGCTTGGAACATTTATACTATTCTGCTAACATTAAAATTGAACAAAACAGTTGTATATAAGGGGTGCAACTCATTTTCTTAAAATAAGGAGATGCAAAATTTAATTTGATAACGGTAATAATCAGAAACCGAATATTTTTCCATCGTTTTGATTTTAGCTTCATTTATACAAGGGATAATCAAAGATGTACTAAAGTCAAATCTTATAATTTAAAAAATCTTATTACTCTAAATTTAAATAAAGACTTCCATGTAGTAAGACATGTTATAAAAAGATTGCTTAATGAGTCAGAACTAATTCTCAATACTTTTTGTTGATTATATTAGATTATATTAGATCATATAGGTTCAATACACTTCATGTTCAAGAGAAATAACTCCATTTAAAACGACTCTTTCTTATTTCTCAAACAGAAAATTTATCTCAAGGGCGGTTTGAGGACATGGATGACATTAAAAGATATATGATGTATCTTTACAAAAAACAAAAGAAGAAAAAAATCAGAGGCGATCATACATAAAATGAAATTATTATTTCATCAAAAAATTCCGAACTTATCTTGTAGCAAGTACTTACTTTAAAGGGAAGTAAATCGGTGTCACAGTTCTCTTAGAATTGTTTCCCTTGATCTTTAAATCCATTAAATTCCTACTTCGGAAAATAAGATATAAAAATGAAATGTACTTATCCTATTGATTAGTTTATTTTGCGACTACTTATGGGTTATCTAATACAAAAAATTGATTTATTTGTAAATATTTGAGTGTAGTCATAGCAATATTTTCAATGTTCCACTGTATATTGTTCAAAATTGCACTTTTTATTTGTCTGTAATCATTTGTTTGCAAACAGATATACAATATCAAGGATTCTTATCTAATAGAAATAGTTGGCTTCAAGTGTGTCTAACTAATACGAATTATTTATGTAAATTTATATAGTTTCAAGTAGCTATTCCTATTAAATAATGACCATCTGTTAGCATGCAGGTAAATGGTATCAAGTATTCCTATCTAATTTTCAAAGATTTATTGGACCCATATTACCAGACTCAAGTTTTGGAACCCAGTGGAGTGTGAAGCCTCCTTTTCATTGTCATTATTTTCAGGTTCATTCTGACCTAGGGTATTAGTAACAATGAGTCAAACTGATCTATCTGAAATTATGTTTGAAATGATTTTGAACAATATTAATACTTTGGCCCAAGAAATATTAATATTGTAACTAAGTGAGAAGTTTATATCTCTGGTTAGCAATTTTATTTCAAGGGAGACAACTGTAGTATTAAGAATATGTAAAACTCTAATAAGACCTTGTATTGAATAATGTACATAGACCTGGGCTCCAATATTGAAATTGGAAAGCACACAAAGAAGAGTTAAAAAATATAAAGAGTGAAATTTACTGGAAGAGATCGGAGAAATTTGGATAAACTTCTTTAATAGAAAGAACTAGGAGAAGTCATCTAAGAGAAATTTTTAAAATAATTGATGGAATTTCTTATAATGGTAAACTTTTTTTTCCATATTCTTCTTAAACTGTAAATTTAAGGTCAAGACAAGTTTCAATAACTAAGTCTACGAACCAAATAGATATTTTTGCTAATAGAATATCATATTTTTGGAAGAAATTGCCGATTCTGATAAAAACAACAATAGCATAAAAAATTTTAAGATTAAATTAAATGATTTCAGAAATAATGATGAGAAAAAAAATTTAGGTGGCATTTTTGAGAACAATTAGATGAGTTACTTAAGAGAATTTGATCAATATATAGATATTGTATAAATAGTGTATATATTCTGTGCAAAAATTCTTTTTCTTTCTTTTTCATAGGTTGATGTAAAAACATAGAAAAAAGCAGAGATGGCAAAGGAGCCATAACAAACAAACAAATAAACAAATAATAATAATAATAATGATAACAATGATAATACCAACCAGTAAATATGGAAGAACATTAACAAGAATCTACACCCTGAACTGAAAGGCTAATTACTGACAAGCAAGAACCCCCTTACTGAATTGAAATGCAAAATAATGAAAACTGAAACTCCACACATCCCAACACTACAAAACAAGTGTTAACATAAGAAAACAAAATAAATGTAGAGTTAATAAAGAAAATCATGACTGAAAAAAGACTACATTACTATCCTTCAGGAACCAAGACTGGGAAAAAGTCAGGGTAGAAACCGAAAAGATAAACAAATCATTACCAAATATCACAATGGACAATATCACTGAATTAAAAGAGCTAATTTATACAGGAATGAAATTAAGTTGAGATAAACTCTGTGTTCCTCAAAGAAACCCAAACAGAAATATAAAACTTGGATGGGAAATTATTCCAGAAGGACAGGCAAAGAAATTGTGACAGCTAATGAAGATGCTAAAAAGAAAAAAACACAGACAGATTTGGAGATGAGAAGACCAAAGCAAAACAGCAGACATATCGGACAATGCAACTTGAAAAGATAAGTCAAAAGATATTGGTAAAAAGAAGCAGATTAAAAAGATACTTAGACAGGATCAAGCAATACAATCAAAACAGGACTTTCCAAAATGATGAAAGAAAATTCTACTTACAAGTTGATGCAGAATGCCCAAGGACATACTAAAAAATGGAGACAAAGAAAGCAAATCAATTTTGGAGAAAAATATGAGAACAGAAAGAACATCACAGAAAGGCTAAATGGAAAAAGAATTACAAGGAATCAAAGAAGACCCCTAGAAACATCTAGAATTGCTCCAAGTAACACTGAAAAAAGGATTGAATTGGAAAATGCCAGACTATGATGGCATACATCAATACTGGTTTAAAAAATTTGTGTCTATCGATGACTGACTGGCTCTTGAACTGAGTAGATGCTTAGAGGAAACAAATATATCCAAATGGATGACTAAAGGGAAAACTGCCCTGCTCTAGAAAGACCCCCAAAAGGAATCATCTCCAGAAACTATAGACTGATAACATGTTTACTTATGATGTATAAAATCCTTACAGCACAAATTAGGGAGGTGATCTATTACTTGCTAGTTTGCTGTGGACGGTTTCTTAAAGAACAGAAAGGTTGCCTCGCAGAAACAAAGAGAGCAAAACAAGACAGAAAGATGTAGCCATTGTTTGGATTGACTCCAAAAAAGCCTATGATATGGTCCAGCAAAGCTGGATAACAGACAGTCTAAAAATGTACTAGATATCTGACAAACATATAAAGTTCATCACAGAAGCCATGAAAAATGGGAAAAGTAGGACAGTTGGAGGAAAAACTTTAGCTGAGGTAAAAATCTGAAGAGGTATTTTCCTGGGAGATGTACTTTTACCATAACTATTTTTAATAGTGATGATGTCACTCAATCACATCTTATAAAAATGCACAGAGGGCTCCAAATTTATTAAATAGCAAGAAAAGATTAATCACCAAATGTACATAGATAAGGTCAATCTGTACTTGTCTTTAATTGGAATCATTTTGAGATGAGGCTTCTTAATCTGAGAATTAATTTTTATTTATTGCGGACTTTTTGTCCTCATCTTGGTAGTTTTTGTGTTGTTTCTTCTTTCAATCTGTTTGCAAAAAAGGTCAATCTGTTTGCAAAAAAATAAAAAAGAATTGGAAACCCAAATACAAACAATAAGAATATGCAGTCAGAATATAGAAATGGAATTTAGTATAGAAAATGTTCCATGCTAATAATGAGAAGCAAGAAAGAATGAATGACAGAAGGAATAGAACTGCCAAATTAAGAAAAAATCAGAACACTTAGAGAAAAGGAAAATTACATATACTTGGAAATGTTGGAAGTAGACACCATCAGACTAGTAGAGATGAAAGAAAAAATAAGAAAAGTCTATCTCAGATGAATGAGTAAACTTCTTGAAACTGCAGCAGGAATCTCATCAGACTATGTGTCAAGAAAAGAAGGAGGACAAGGACTCGCTAGCTTTGAAGATAGTGTGGATGCATCAATATAACAACTTAAAGACTACATGAAAGAGTGCAAAAAACTAATTAAAGTGATCAGAAACAGTACAGATAACAGAACAACAATAACTAGAAAACAGAAATGGGAATAAAAATAACTGTATGGATATTTCAAGTGAAAAACAGGTGAAATCTCACATAAGTAGACCTGGATATGGCTAAGAAAGAAAAAATTCAGAGATAAACTAAATCTCTTCCAATAGCAGCACCAAATGATGCCATAAGGACCAACTATGTTAAGGTGAAACTAGATAAAAAGTAGCTGAATAGTAAGAGTAGTTTATGTGGTAATAGAAACGAAACCATTAATCAAATAAGTGAATGCAGCAAATAAGACTAGACACGACTAGGTGGGAAAGGTGATACACTTGTAATAGAGGATGAAACTGAAAATCGACCAAATGGTATATGCACAAGAATGAGATGCATAAAATTCTCTGGGATCTTGAGATACAAACAGATCACCAAATCCCGAACCAGAAGACCAGACCTAGTGATAATTAACAAAAAAGAAAAAAGAAAAAAAGAGAACCTGCTGAATAGTGAACTTTGCTATCCAGGTAGATTCCAGAGTGAAAAATCAGAGAAAAAGAGAGACAAATTCAGTGACTTTGCCAGAGAAATAGAAAAGCTATATAACATGAAGATTACCAAGATACCAGTTGTAATTGGTGTGTTTGGAACAATTTCCAAAGGGATGGTAAGGGAGCTGGAAGAGTTCGAAATAGAACAATGAGACCAGACTATCCAAACTACAGCACTGTTACAATTGGCCTGCATACTGAGTAGAGTCCTGGAGACCTGAGGAGACTTGCTGTCATTCAGGTTCCAGTGAAAGACAATTAGCGAACACTAGTATGAATATTTCATAAGGTTTAATACTCATAACATCTAAAATGATTAAAGTTTTTTTTTACTGTATATATTTGAGGACTATAATCCTTCAACTGACTTTAGCATAAAATAACCAAACACGTTTGACATGCTGTAAGACTAATCAACCAACCAATGAATATAATAAGAATTTTTGAAATACATTGATGGTTTATTCAATAAGATATGGTGTGCACACATTTTCCTTTATATTTTAGATTTTAAAGTTTGAAATATAAATTGTAAACATTTTGAAATTTAAGATTTAAAAGTCAAGCCTTTAGTCCTGACATGAATAGTTTCTCAGGTTTCATTTGATTTTGTGAAATACAGTATTTTGTCAAAAAGTACTTATCAAAAAGTACCAAGAATTAGTACAGGCACTTCTTGATATGATTTGATATTCTGCCCCGATGGAGAAAGGTAATAATCAATTTCTTGATATTCTGCCCCTATGGAGAAAGGTAATAATCAATTTCTTGATATTCTGCCCCTATAGAGAAAGGTAATAATCAATTTCTTGATATTCTGCCCCTATGTAGAAAGGTAATAATCAATTTCTTGATATTCTGCTCCTATGTAGAAAGGTAATAATCAATTTCTTGATATTCTGCTCCTATGTAGAAAGATAATAATCAATTTCTTCATATTATGCCCCTTTGTAGAAGGGTAACAATCAATGTCTTGATATTCTATCCCTATGTGAAATGGTAATGATCAATTTCTTGATATTCTACTCCCATGTAGAAGGGTAATAATCAATTTCTTGATATTCTGCCCCTATGTAGAAGGGTAATAATCAATTTCTTGATATTATGCCCCTTTGTAGAAGGGTAACAATAAATTTCTTGATATTCTACTCCCATGTAGAAGGGTAATAATCAATTTCTTGATATTCTGCCCCTATGTAGAAGGGTAATAATCAATTTCTTGATATTATTCCCCTTTGTAGAAGGGTAACAATCAATTTCTTGATATTCTACTCCCATGTAGAAGTGTAATAATCAACTTCTTGATATTCTGCCCCTATGTAGAAGGGTAATAATCAATTTCTTGATATTATGCCCCTTTGTAGAAGGGTAACAATCAATTTCTTGATATACTACTCCCATGTAGAAGTGTAATAATCAATTTTTTGATATTCTGCCCCTTTGTAGAAGGGTAATAATCAATTTCTTGATATTCTGCCCCTTTGTAGAAGTGTAATAATCAATTTCTTGATATTCTGCCCTTTTGTAGAAGTGTAATAATCAATTTCTTTATATTCTGCCCCTTTGTAGAAGGGTAACAATCAATTTCTTGATATTCTACTCCCATGTAGAAGTGTAATAATCAATTTCTTGATATTCTGCCCCTATGTAGAAGGGTAATAATCAATTTCTTGATATTATGCCCCTTTGTAGAAGGGTAACAATCAATTTCTTGATATTTTACTCCCATGTAGAAGTGTAATAATCAATTTCTTGATATTCTGCCCCTATGTAGAAGGGTAATAATCAATTTCTTGATATTTTACCCCCATGTAGAAGTGTAATAATCAATTTCTTGATATTCTGCCCCTATGTAGAAGGGTAATAATCAATTTCTTGATATTTTACCCCCATGTAGAAGTGTAATAATCAATTTCTTGATATTATGCCCCTATGTAGAAGGGTAATAATCAATATCTTCATATTTTACTCCCATGTAGAAGTGTAATAATCAATTTCTTGATATTCTGCCCCTATGTAGAAGGGTAATAATCAATTTCTTGATATTTTACCCCTATGTAGAAGGGTAATAATCAATTTCTTGATATTTTACCCCCATGTAGAAGGGTAATAATCAATTTCTTTATAATCTGCCCCTATGCAGAAGGGTAATAATCAATTTCTTGATATTCTTATAAAAAAATTCTGAAAGAAAAATTATTTTGCCTTTTTAAAAAAATCCCCCATAAATTTTGAATGGCTCTTATATTTTCTTTTACATTTTCCACATTCAAAAATCTTACCAAGATAAATTTTCCATTCATGAAAAAAGTAAGAGTTAGCCAGATCTAGATCTCATGTGTATGGAGGATCTTGTATTGGCACAAATCCATATTTTACCAAAAAATGCTTTTTAATTATTGATTTGATTATTGATTATTGATTTGATCAGAATTTGAACCAGGAGTAAAATAATCTTGTTTAACTGATAGGTAAATGAGATGAATTGCTTTACCAAGTTCATGTGGAAGTTCTTCACAAATGACAGCCACTGACACACTAATTCCAGTTAGAATACTGGATGTAAATGCAGCACCAATTGAAAGACCATCAATAAAATTATGAAGGCCATCTCCAAAGATGATCATCCATGCAACAGTTCGAATTGGATGTTTGTTCTTTTTTTCACAATCTCCAATGACATTTTGAGAAGTGTCTTCCTGAAAATATAAAAACAAGTAATGACTCCCTTGAATATTAAACATATACATAATGCATTCAAAAAGTATTGGGACAGAAGCTGTATTTACTAAGACAGAAATGAACAATGAATGAAATATTAATTTTTCTTTGAATACATGCTGTGCGCAAAAAGTATCAAGATTAAAGTTGTGTTTACCAAAACAGAATTGTATGATAACTGAAAGATTGATTTTATTCAAAATATTTCCCTTTGCATTCAACACACTTATTTCCATCAGTTTTCTCTTGGTCAAAACATCTTTGAAACATCTCTGTTGATATGATGTGAAACTGAATCATCATGTTGCTTTTAATGTTATTCACATCTTCAAATCTTTTCTCCCTTGAGATGAATTTTTTGCTTAGAAAACAAGAAACTGACCCAGGTTTTTAATTCTGATGGATGTAGATTGTGTTGACTAACATAATCTTGTTTTCAATTAAAAACAACAGATAAAAATTCTAAAGACTGCTAATTCAAAAGTTTTAAGAATTACCAAAGATTTTTCTAAGCTTTGTCTAAGTGTCTAAACAGCAATCTATACATATGACTACATACTCCCCAGATCCCTGAACTGTAGCCTCATCACTAGATGCATTTTAGTGTCATACCTAGGATACTCTTTTTGGGGGTAGTATTACCCCTTGTTTGCCAATGGACTGGGAGACGGGGTTTCAATCCCTGGTTGAGTCATACCAAAGACTTAAAAAATGGTACTTGATCCTGCCTTGCTTATCACTCAGCATTATAAAGTAAAGATCAAGGGTAAAGTGGAGCAATCCAGGGAAAGGAGTAGCACCCTCCCCAACACCTTGGTGTAGTAGCTATTGAAAAGGGAGCCTTTGGATCAACCTCGACTAAAGTCACAAACTTATAACATATTCTTGGCCTGGCTTACAGGGCATACAAATAATAGGTCCGAATTTCTTACTAAATGTCTGTCTACATTTGAAATAACTGAACAGATATAAATTTTGTTTAAAATGAGAACTTCCCATCCGAAAGAGAAATAACAAGGGTCTTTCAGAAATATTTCATTGGTTTATTACCTCTAGTGATCCTGATTCCATGGTGGGGTTATTGTTGCTTCTACCAGTGATGGATTCCTGACTTTCTGAATGTGTAATATGTGATGTGCACTGAGCGGCTGATGCATGGTAGGTAGATGGGTCTTTCATTTTAGCTGTGTCCACATCCACTGGTGTTTTCGCTTTCACAGAACACACAATGTCTGATAAATCCTGGTGGTTAGAGGTTGTTCCATCCCTTGGGTCCTCAGAATCTTTCTGAAAGAATTTGATATCTACATTATTATAGTGTTTCCTTTTGAGTTTCTAGACTGTTCTCCAGTGAGCTAGTATTCTTCAACATTTTGTTTTATTCATATATACTTTAAAAATGAATTGGTCCACAAGGAGATTTATTTTCTAAGTAACTTATTTTTTTTCAACATGTGTTTCTAGTGTATTTCACTTTCTTCAAGGAGATTATAATGGTTGATGTTGGTATTGCCTTTAATTTATATAGTGGTGACTGTTTTGATTAGGTTGTTCTTTTTAAATTCCTGGATTTGTGTCTGAGAATATTTAGGTTGTGTTAATCTGTTAATTGTCCATTACAAGTTTTGGTCTCTGCAGGTGTTGCTTCTCCCTTTTTCTTTTTTTTCCTTCTTCTTTTTCTTTTTATGAGAGTGTATTCTGCATATTTGTCTGTCTGCATGGGTGGCTACTCATGTCCATGTATTTGTATATATACTTTTGTGTTTTTTGTTTTTTCATTTTTCATCCTCTTTAAATAATTTATGATAGTTGATATACAGTAAAGTTTACTTTTCTTCCTACTTGGTTCATTGTGTGAGTATGTGTGTTCATGTGTGCATGCGTGTGTGTGTGTGTGTATGTTATGCCATAAAATTCAATTGGCTACTATCTTTTCTCCCTGTGTGAGTGTGTGTGTAGGTTGGTATGGTCAATATCAGATATTATATTAGATTCTCAGTTTATTAACATTTTATACAAGATTTTTTATCAGATTTTATATCAGATTTTTATATCAGATTTTTATATCAGATTCTTGGATTTTTAATCAGTGAACATGTTCAGTGGTAGATTATACAACAGTAAAACATTAGGATTAGCAACTACAAGAAATACAAGCAAGTTAATCATAGGGGAAACATTTCCTGATATTAAAAAGAAATTTACTGCTGAAATTTAAGAATAAGACTTACCCTTCTCCATTGCAAAATTAATTTGAGGAATCTTTCTGTGAGAAAGAAAAGATAAATTCCTCCCATGATTGTTGTTCCCATCCAAAGATAATCAGAGTGTTTCTCATGGTCACCAACGATTTGAAAACCCTGTTTTTGAAGTAGATAGACAAATCAAGATGTTATTCTTAATTCTTTTTAATTTATAAAAACAGAAATATTGATACAAGTAATAATCAGATATTAGAAATGTGTACAGTGGTATCTTGACATAAGTCATGAATTGGTTCCTGGGATCAGAGGGTGTTCCCTGCCCCTGGGAACCAATTAATGACATGTTTATCAAAACCAACATGAATCAAGAAAATTTTACTCATTCAAATTAATCTAATTTCAATGAATTCAATCCTGTACAATAAAAGAAAATCATAAGAGTTTATAATGAAATAATTGAGCTTGTTCACCAATGAAAATTTGTTAATTTTGCAGTAATGTACAAAAAAAATATGGAGAAATGCTAATGCTCCAGCAATAAATGTTTTTGAGTTGTTCAAATGTTTTTTTTTTATATTCATTACTGTTACTAAAATGAATCACAAAATCATTTCAAGTCCACCACAATATAACAACAGTATTCCACCCGACCAAAGCTTGTTACAAATACTTCCAAGAATGTAGTTAAACTTCTTTGAAAGTATAGACTAGAGATTTCTTAAAAAGCTTACCTCAGGAATGAGCACTAAAAGTCCACTTGCAGCCAAACTCCCAGCTGCTAAAGCAACAAGGAAGAGAAGAACCTTCTTGTAGATCCTGGTATTCATAACAGGCAGAACAACAACACCAATTAGAGCACATATATTAATTAGTGTCACAAAGAGAAAGCCATATGCCCAGGCTAAAATGAAAGAAAAAATAGATATAGCAGTGAGAATAATTAAGTAGTGTAACATTCAAAAGGAGGGATCGTAAGGTGCAAATAGATAAGTTACAAAAATAATCTACTGCCAAAAGAGAGATGATATGGTAAAATTGAAAATCTCATTCTCTTGGCAAAACATTAGGAGATATGCTTAATCTGGCTTCCCAAAATGAAAGCAACAATAAACAAAAGGTTGTGGAAATCACCAGACTCCATCAGCCATCTAAGTGTTTGAGAGAGTTGTTTGTGCATATCAAAGATCAGAGGTGCCCGTGGTGTAATGGTTATTGTCATAGGAAATGGACACGGCGATTCGAGTTCAAATCCTGGACGAGAATGATTGTATTTCACTAATACCCTTGGGAAAGGTATGAATCCAATGATTCTCCCTCCAGCTATGGGTAAATAGTAGGACAGACTAGGTTCTTCAGCCTTGGTGAGGCAACTAGTCTAGGAGAAGGAAAACTCTGAATTCAAACCTGTTAAACTCCACTAAAAAATTGACCTTGTGTCATATCCTGCCCGAGCGGAGGGGTTGGTAAATCAGATCAAAGGACAGAGGACCCCAATGAAAGAAGCTGGTTCTCTTGATTCACCTTCTTTTGTGGTTTAGGACACAGGCTAGATATGCTGTTGCATAGACTGCGACTAAAAGAGCTGGTCTCTACTAGAGCAAAAAAAAGACTCGGAAATCTATCCAACATAATGAGGCTGTTATGTGTCCACATATTTCCATGATCTCAATAAAAAAAGCGATTAAAACAATGGAAGTTCTACATTTGAGGCAGGTTGTGCTTTTGTGTTTCCATTCACCCCACAAGACAATTACACATCACTTAATACCACTTTCTTAAAATGACCTTGTGTTAAATATTATACCAGAAGTAGTGTATTTAGATAAAAATGTAGGATTTTATTGTTGAAACTAGGATGTATGTAATAAAGTAGATAAAAAAGGGGAATGGGAAAGTTTAATTTGTATCAGAAAGAGAAGAGTGTCTATATTTCTTAAAAATAAAAACAACCAGTTCCCACAAAGTATTTTATTTCAAGAGAAATAAACTTTACAGAATCCAGCTTCACATATTTTTCCTTTTTCTTGTTGAAAACATTGAATAAGGTAACAAGAATAACATATATTCAAGTAATAACAGTATAATCCCCCCCCCCCAAGAAAAGAAGAGTATAAAGAAATAATAAAGCAATGCCGTCAACCACCAAATGTCAGTTTAACTTTTTTTAATGATAAAATGCCATTTACTGGTATTTTATGTCAAAGTTCTTTTTGAAACTAGTTTTTAGGGTTTGTTCTTTTCTCGGCATCTCCTTCTTGTGTAGAACCAACCTGGACATCCGAGTACTTCTAGTTTCCTGTATATACTTGTTGAAAACAAAGTTTACTATTTCTTTATGTGAACTTCCAGTAGACTACCACTTCCCCATCTAGAGATGAATATCTTTCTGTTTCAACTTGAATTTTCTTGTTTAGCCTACTGAGGCTTTTACCACATCTCCTGACCCGGTTAACAGCTTCCTTTGTCGGCAAAAAGTCCAATAATACTGTCTCCAGACCTTAGACTCAACTTTCTTTTGAAGGGGACAGCATACCACAACCACAAATCACCTGCAGTAGGCTCATTGTTTCAAAAAGTAACAATAAAAGCCCTGGGTGTCCTTGTGGTGTAATGGTTAAAGCGATGAACTGCAGAATCGTAGTACGCGAGTTCATACTCCAGTCACGCTATTACGTTCACTTTGGGAAAGGTATGAACCCCCTTATTCTCCCTCCAGTAATGGGTAAATAGTAGGACGGACTTGGTTCTTCAGCCTTGGTGAGGCAACTAGTCTAGGAGAAGGAAAACTCTGAATTCAAAACCTGTTAAACTCCGCTTAAAAATTGACCTTGTGTCATATCCTGCCTGAGCGGAGGGGTTGGTAAATAGTAACAATAAAAGCCCTGTGAGGAAAAGAAACTTAGCCCAAGTGACAAACTGGCCTTTTACTTAAGCAACCTTGCTAAAATAACTGTCTAAAGTCAAATGTGAATAAACAAAAGCTCACAAAGCAAAAAGAGCAAGCCTAGCAGAGCCTTCTGCTTGTGCTGAAAAAACCCAAAAGAAGAGGGAGATCCCCTTGCGGGTCTCACTTAAATAACAGTTGGGGCAGGCACTAACGGTACGACCTCAAAACAGCCAATCATATTCAAGCAGACAATAAATGCTGAATTTACAATTTTCAACAGATGTGATGGGAGTATGGTGTAACAATCTAAGACAGGTCTTATACTCTCCATCTCTTTGAAATGAAGCATCAAAATTAAAAAAATCTTTGGAATTTAGTTTTATGATAAATCAGTTCAGTCCCAAATGTCTTGGATATGACAGTAAACTGCATCTGGTAGTGAGGCTTCAGTTCTGGAGCTGTGGGAAGAGTAGAGTTACACCTTCATTGCCATTACTCCCAAGTACACTATGACCCGGAGTGGAAGTATTTGTAAAGAGTCCCATCTATCAATCAAATAGATCTGTTTGAAGATTCCAATGTTAGATAGGCATACTTAAAAAGACTGGCTTTGGTATTAAATAACCTAACAAGGTTGTAAACCAACCAACCAACCAACCAATAAAACAACATTTCAGTCCCAAAATGTTGTTTTTTCAGACAGCATCTTACTTCTTACTTCTTTTATCTAAAAAAAACCAGGTCAAAGTTAATTGCTTAATGCTTGAGGTACCTCTTTAAATGGGAATACCAATAAATTTTAATACTATTTTCATCATTGCCTACCAGGTAGGCTCATTTCAAAAGAGGGTTCTTGCATGAAGCTAACCTTGTGTCAAACTTGTCTCAGTTGAGTATGGATAAAAAACAAAAAGTAGGTAATGTGTTTGACACTGCTGCAACAAGCAATTGTACTGACACTTTAATTAGTATGGAAAGTTAATTACAATCTTCCAGGTTAGATTGGATAGTTGAATAAAACAAAACAAAACAAAAAACAACTCCCTAAAATACAAAACCCCCAAAAAACAACAGACAGTATATTCAATGTACTATATTCTAAAGGAAATGTTTAATTAAATACCTACTTTAATGGCAGCAAAAAGATGACCCAGCAAAAAGAGAGAAGTGGTCTGATTTCTTTGGTGTCAGTTTCTTTGTTTAATGGCATATCAAACTTTTTGGATTATTTAATGCATAAGCCATCTTTGGAGAAGAACAGCAGTGATACTGTTTAACTCTTAACTAGGGAAATAAGAAAGTTCATATCTATTTAACTCTTAACAGGGGGAATAAGAGGGTTTATACTGATTCAACTCTTAGCTGGAGGAATAAGAGGGTTCATACTTATTCAACTCTTACCTTGGGGATTAAGAGGGTTCATACCTATTTAACCCTTAACTGGGGGAATAAGAGGGGTTCATATCTATTTAACTCTTAACGGGTAGAATAAGAGGGTTCATACCTATTCAACCCTTATCTGGGGGAATAAGAGAGTTCCTACCTTTACCGAAGTTGTGAAAGTGTATGTAATAGCACCATTGGAGATTGAACTTGCTTACATCAAGGTTACAGGAGGCGTTCATGGTGTGATGAATACTGTCATCAGAAAGGGACACAGTGATATGAGTTCAAAAACTGGATGAGGCTGTTTGTATTTCATATAGAAGTAATACACTTGGGAAAGGTATGAATCCAATTATTTTCCCTCTAGCAACGGGTAAATAGCAAGTCAGACTGGCTCTTTAAACTCGATATGGCAACTTGCCTAAGAAACAGAAAACTCTGAATTCCAACCTATTAAATTCTGCTTAAAAATTGACCTTGTGTTACATCCTGCTTGCATGAAGGGGTTGGTAAATATTTACTTCAAGTCTTCAATCAAAAACTTTAGCCAATACATGACAAGGACTCCCCCAAAGAAGTTGTCTGCATTTGCTGTGATCTTAAGGCAAGATGTATGGGCCAGCTCAATGATAATTGAACTCACTAACAATAATCTGCAAGACAAACTAACCATTCTACTAAGTAAGGCTATTATGAATTTAAATTTGGTTCAAGACTGCAATTATAAGGTATATATCTGGCTGCATTACCTACTGAAGTGCCCGTAGTGTAATGGTTACCGTCGTAGGAAATGGACACGACAACACGAGTTCAAATCTGGGACGAGACTGATTGCATTTCACATAGTACTAATACCCTTGGGAAAGGTATGAATCCAACTATTCTCCCTCCAGCAATGGGTAAATAGTAGGGCAGACTAGGTTCTTCAGCCTTGGTGAGGCAACTAGTCTAGGAGAAGGAAAACTCTGAATTCAAACCTGTTTAACTTCACTTAAAAAAATTGACCTTGTGTCACATCCTGCCCGAGTGGAGGGGTTGGGTAAATAGGATCAATAAGTGTAGATATATACGGTAAAACATAAGCAAGTAAATAACCCACCAACCATCTTAAATGCCTTCTCATTTACATTTTGATTGTGTAGTAGTGTTTTTATCATAACATTATTGGAATAGTTTTAGAGAGTTTCATAAGATCCGCTTTGAAGTAAAAATGAAATAAAATAAAACAGAATAAAATAATACAAATTAAAAAGGAATTTTTGATAAAGTTCAATATTTTATGCTTACGAAAGTAAAATCCGTTACCCGACTGGAGATGCAGACTACTTTGACATTATAGCAGGTGTGCTGCAAGGAGATACATTAACTCCATACCTCTGTCTAGACTACATGCTTAGAATGTCTATTGATAAAATGAAAGACAACAGTTTCACAAAGGAAAGAAGCAGAAGATACCCCGCACAAGCAATTACGGATGCAGACTATGCAGATGACATAGCACTTCTAGCAAATACACCCGCCCAAACTGAAACCCTGCAACATAATCTGGAACAAGCAGCTGCTGGAATAGGCCTCCATGTCAACGCAGACAAGACACAATACATGTGCTTTAATCAAAGAGGCGACATCTCCTCACTAAATGGTAGTTCTCTGAAACTAGTGGACAAGATCACTTAACTAGGAAGTAGTGTCTCATCAACCAAGACAGACATTAACACGTGATGAGCAATGGCATGGGCAGTTATCAATAGGCTATCAATCATATGGAAGTCAGACCTAACCGATAAAATAAAATACAGTTTTTTCAAAGCAGCGGTCATGTTGATACTGCTATATGGATGCAGTACATGGATGTCAACTAAACATATGGAGAAAAGACAGCAATCCCACAAGAATGCTGCAAGCAATATTGAACAAGTCCTGGAGGCAGCACACCACAAAGCAACAGCTGTACGGCCACTTACCACCCATCACAAAAACTATCCAAGTTAGACGAACCAGACATGTGGGACACTGCTGGAAAAGTAGGGACAAACTCATATACCTGTGGACCCCTTCATATGGAATAGCAAAGGCAGGACGACCAGCTAGAATCTATATACAACAGCTTTGTACCAATACAGGATGTAGCCTTGAAGACCTACCGGGAGTGATGGACGATGGAGACGGGTGGCGGGAGAAGGTCAGGGAGATCCGTGCTGGTGGCGTGACATGATGATAATAATGAAAGTACATAAATTGATTTTTTTGACTTTCTGTATGTTTGCATTTATAGGCCACTAAAAATTAAACTGATTTTTTAAAAAATTGGGTACACAATTTACTCTTTCATTTTGTAGTATATTTATTGCTTTTATGTATCTTTATCAATCTAATGAGGGGAGGGTGTCCTCGTGGTGTAATGGTTAAAACAATGGACTGCGGAATCATAGTACGCGAGTTCGTACTCCAGTCGCGTTATTACGTTCACTTTCGGGCAAATACCCTTGGGAAAGGTATGAACACACTTATCCTCCCAGCTATGGGTTAAATAGTACCACAACTGTTCTTCTAGGAGCATGGCATTGGCATTAAATAACCTACAAAGGTTGATATGCCATTCAACAAAGAAACCAAACCAATCTAATGATTTATTTATTTTCCTTGGTTTTATGTATGTTTATCAGTTTATTTATTCATTTTTTAACCAGCCCATTAGCCTTGAGGGTAGAGTGTTCACCAATGGTCTGGGAGACCAGGGTTCAATCCCAGGTCGCATCATACCAAAGACTTTAAAAATGGTACTTGATACCTCCTTGCTTAACACTCAGCAATATCAAGAGTAAAGTGGAGCAATCCTGGAAAATAAGTAGCACCCTCCCTTACACCTCAGTGTAGTAGCTATTGAAAAAGGAGCTTTCTTCGACTATGGTCACCAACTTTACTTTACTATTATTTATTTTTTTTATATATTTCTTTTTCTTTTTTTTATTTATTTACTTTCGCTGTTTTTATATATAGTTTTACTGACTTATTTACATATTTGTAATTGTTTTAATATATTTTTTATTGATTCATTTTTTATTGTTTTTATGTTTTTATTTATGCATTTATTTTATAGCTTTCATACATTTTTATTAATTAATTTATAAATTCTTTCTGTTTTTATACATTTTTCATTGATTTCTTTTTTAAATTTTTTTATTAGTTTTATATTTATTTATTTTTTTTTTTTTGTATATTTTTATATTTATTTATTTATTTTTATTGTTTTTGTACATTTTTGGATTTATTTATTTATCTTTATTGTTTTTGTATATTTTTGGATTTATATACTTTTTTTATTTTTATTGTTTTCATATATTCTCATTTATTTATTTTTTAATTGCTTTTATAAGAAGTTAACGTTGTCTCAAAGTTTATAATTCCTTCAATTTAGAAAAAAAATTTAATCATTCTAATGGGTAGAGTGTTCACCAATGGTCCGGAAGACCAGGGTTCAATCCCAGGTTGAGGCATACCAAAGACTCAAAAAATGGTACTGAACACTCAGCATTATAAGGTAAGGATCAAGGATAAAGTGGAGCAATCCAGGGAAAGGAGTAGCACCCTCCCCTATGACTCAGAGTGGTAGCTATTGAAAAGGGAGCCTTCAGGTCACCCTCGACTAAGGTCACCAACTTTACTTTTTTAAACAGAAGAGATGTGGATGATACAAAATAGTGAAAAGTCAAAAAGTTATTTTGATTTTATCAATTTTTAAAGAGATGCAGTTTGCAATGTATGTTAATGTGTAGTCAAGCCAAATGACATGATTAATGCAATTCATATGGATAAAAAAAATACTCATTATGGAAGATTATGTGATAACCTATATTCTCTATATAAAAGAGCTGAAGCATTTTTGCAAGTTGAGTCAACAGGACCGAAAATATAAACAACCACACAATACAAAAATACTTATTATGGCAGATTATGTGATAACCTATATTCTCTATATAAAAGAGCTGAAGCATTTTTGTAAGTTGAGTCAACAGGACCGAAAATATAAACAACCGCACAATACAAAAATACTTATTATAACCGATTATGTGATAACCTATATTCTCTATATAAAAGAGCTGAAGCATTTTTGCTAGTTGAGTCAACAGGACAGAAAATATAACCAACCATACAATACAAAAATACTTATTATAACCGATTATGTGATAACATATATTCTCTATATAAAAGAGCTGAAGCATTTTTGCAAGTTGAGTCAACAGGACCAAACATATAAACAACCATACAATACAAAAATACTTATTATGATAGATGATGTGATAACCTATATCTTTATATAAAAGAGCTCAAGCATTTTTGCAATTTGATACAACAGGAACAAAAATATAAACAACTAAACAGTAATACGCTTTGATACTTTCTCAAAAACATGATAAAGAGACATTACTGAACACAAAAAGTACCCTGCCCTCTAATGTTGCCGGTATTGAGAATACAGCAACTGCATCATTTGCAGAAGGGTAACAACTCTCTAAAATTAATCTCCTGGTCATGACATAAGACAGCATTTGGTGGGGAGGCTCTGGTTTGTGAGATCTGGGGAGTGAGCAAAACTTCTTCATTGCCTCCTGGTCAACTCTGACTCAGAGTGGTGGTACCTGTAAACTGCAGACGAAAAGATCTTTGGTTTGTTTGGGTTTTATGGCATATCAACTTTTGTAGGTTATTTAGTGTCAAATCCATTTTTATACAAAAAAACCCAGTTCCATTTGAAACAATTCAGTTTAGTATAAGTGCACAGTTTAATTGTCAAAAACATTTCTATTTCAAGCAATTCAGTTAAGTTAAACAGTTTTATTTCCAACGATTCAGTTTAGTATAAGTATAATTTTTTTTTTACACACAATTAATAGTCAAAACTGTTCTATTTCAAACAATTCAGTTTAGCATACAAAAACAGTTCTATTTGTTTGGGTTTTTATGGCATATCAATCTTTGTACATTATTTAGTGTCAAATCCATTTTCATACAAACAAACAGTTTCATTTGAAACAATTCAGTTGAAATGTCAAAACAGTCAGTTTAAATGTCAAAATTGTCCTTTTTCAAGCAATTTAGTTTAGCATAAGTACACTGTTTAGTTCTATTTGAGCCATGGATAGGACCCTATCAGGTGCTACCATTCCAGGCCAGAGTGGACCTGGAAGCGATAGCAATGAAGGGGTACTCCACATTCAAAGCTCCAGCATAACTGGAACCTCACCCTCAGATTATTTAATGTCATATCCAGGACACCCTTGGGAAAGATATGAATCCAATTATTCTCCCTCCAGCTAGGGGTAAATAGTAGGGCATCTAGGTTCTTCACCCTTAGTGGGAAAACTAGTCTAGAAGAAGGAAAACTCTGAATTCAAACCTGTTAAACTCCACTTAAAAGTTGACCTTGTGTCATATCCTGCCCAAGCGGAGGGTTTGGTAAATATATATCCAGGACACTAGGGGGTGCAGAGAATCAGTCAGTGTATTCGACAAACCCAGCCAACAGGGCAAAGAGATCTTTCAAAATTATTAGTACTGAAATGGAATACTTGAAACCATAATTGTATTGAAAAATGTTATTATTACTATCATTAAATAGAATTATTAATGTTTGCTTAGGATGCTTAAAAATATTGGAGGAGTTCCTGAAATAGCTAAAGTGCTTGACTGCAGCCTTGAAGTAAGTGAGTTCAAACTCCAATCGCAGTATCATGTTCCTTTTTGGACTGATAACCTTAGGAAAAGTACAAACCTCTTTATCCTCCTAGCAATTGCTCTTTCTTTTATAAGGACGGCTTTAGCATCATATAATCTAGGAAGATTGATATGCAATTAAACAAAGAAAGCAAACCATTATTATTATTTATTTTTATTAAATTATTCGTATTAGAAATAATTGATAACATTTAACTGTGCAAATTGTTTAGATTAAGAATAGTTACTTGAAGTTCTAATTATCTACTAGTGATAAGTTTTATTAGTTACTTGAAACTATATAACTGTATGAAAATTATTTGTATTGAGAATAGTTACTTAAAGCTGTAATTAGTTGTCTGAATTTTTGAGATAGAGCTTGATGATTTTTATCATTTAGGGTTTTCAGACTATTGTCTTCATCTTTATTGTTATTTCCACAATGTTTTGGCTGATATGTCCTCCAGCCTTCTGCAGGTGTTTGTTGAACTTGGGAATCTACATGGAACTTTGCCTGGTGAGTAACAATACAGGAATACTTAACACTTGTAACCGGTTATGGCTAACGAAATCAGAACAGGCGACCCCTGTGAATTCAATAAAGGACGTAGTTCAAAGTTCCATGTAGGTTCCCAAGTTTGACAAACACTTAAAGAAGGCCGGAGGACATCTCAGCCGAAATGTTGTGGAAATGATAATAAAGATGAAGACAATAGTCTGAAAACCCTTAATGATAAAAAAAGCTGTAATTGTTTACGAAGGATTATTGTTATTGTTATTAGTTACTTTAAACCATGTAACCATATGGAAACAAATAATAATTACTAAAATGAAATATTCACTTGAAACCATATAATTGTGCAAAAATTATTAGTATTATATAGCAATACTTGAAACCAAATAACTGTGTGCAAACAGATAATTATAATCAAATAAAAAAGTACAATTAGGAAAACAGAACGGAACATTGAAAATATTGTTATGATTGTAATGAAATAATAAGGAATGAATAAAATTTTGGCATTAAATAATCTACAAGGACACCATAAGCTGTTAAACAAATAAATCAAGACAAACACCAGGCATTCAACAAAGTATACAATTGAATAGTTTTGAAGAAAGTAAAACCATTAGGACAAATGACTTAATGTTCTCAGACGAGTGTCCTCATTTTTTTTTATTTGTATCATCATAAGTTTTTGATTGTTTACACCTGGGTTTTCTTTAGATGTTTGTTGTGATAGGCAGACTTCTTGGAGCTTTTTAGGTCTCTCTTTATTCAATTTGAAAAGCTTGATTATTGTTATTCTGTTTACTGTACTTATGTTAATGACAATAAGAAAAGGCCAAATCATACAATGGAAAAAAAATTGTGATTATTACTACAACCAAATGAGGACACTAGTCTAAGCAATGATATAAAAGATAGAAAATACAATACAAAAAACTTTGTTAATGTACTGTTTATATATATATATATATATATATATATATATATATATATGTGTGTGTGTGTGTGTGTGTGTGTGGTTGGGCAGCAGTCTGTCATTTAAGCATGTTTGATTAAATAATAAAGACATATTTTGTCTATATAACTTTAACAAAATCCTTTCAAGTTTCCTAATAAGTGTCTTGGTTTTATCTTCAAGATGATGTTATAATGGCTCATCAGAAAAAATTATTTTCAAATGAAAAAATGAAAGGGAAAATTAAGAAAATTCTTAGCATTCTATTATCATTAATAACATTCTGTTTTAAAATGTAGCGACTTGATAAGAGTTTGAAACTGTTTTCAAAAGCAATAATGTATTAGTCACAGATGTTTTTTAAAAATTAAAACCTTAATAACAATAAAATACGAATTTTAAAAAATTCTCAAAAATAATATCTTTGTCTGTAGTTTAGAAAATCATTAAAAGTTTTCCATTTTAAAATTTTTTGAATTCTATATTTATATTTTATCTTATCCTAATATTTAGATAGTTGTGGTTTTTGCAAAAAAAAGATTGTGGTTTACAATAAGAATCTAGTTTAGAAATCATATCAAAATAATTAGAAGTAACTATAATTTATTAATGATTTATAAAAACTAATTATAAACTTATTTGTGATTTCAAAACCAGTAATGAGAGAAACTAATTAGTAAAAGACAATTTAGTTGGCTGGTTGGTTGGTTGGTTGGTTGGCGGTTGGCTGGTTGGTTGGTTAGTTGGGTTTTATGGCATATCATTGTCAATAAGTACAGTTAATGAAAATAGTTCTATTTCAAACAATTCAGTTTAAGATAAGTACGCAGTTTAAATGTAAGTGCAGTTTAATTGTGAAAAACATTTCTATTTCAAGCTATTCAGTTTAGTCAAGCAGTTCTAATTCAGATTTTGTTTACACACAGTTAAATGTCAAAACAGTTCTTTATTAAACAAATCAGTTTATTGTAAGTACAGTTTCAATGTCAAAAAACATATGAGGTGCTATCAGGTGCTATCATTCTGGGCAAGAGTGGACCTGGGAGCAATGGCAATGAAGGGGTACTCCGCAATCTCCAAAGCTCCTGCATCACTGGAATCTCACCATCAAATTGCTTAGTGTCATATCTGGGACACTCATGGGTGGGGTCTTACCTCTCTGCAAAGGTGCAGTCGGTGTATTCTACAGCCCCTGCCGACTGGGCAAGACAATTAGGAAATCAAACAGTTTTAATTTAAAATATTCTAGATTGTTGGCTAATACACATTATAAACAATGCTGAAAAATAGTTGAATGTAGCATTATTTCTAATTAAAATTATTACTAATTAAAACACCATCAAACAAATGCCCAGTTTTTTCACCTAATCTCCTTGTTTAGTTAAATTAGTTCTAAATAGTTACAATATCCCTTATCTAAATCTATTAAACATTGGCATATTATCATATACAAATAAGTACAACCTTTGAATAGTTTGTTTTTTTGATATCTTATATCTAATATTGTCACACACACACACACACATGCACGCACACACACATGCACACACACACGCACACACACACACACATGCATAAATTGACCAGTTGGCTGGGGCTGTAGAATACACAGACTGCACCTCTGCAGAGGAGTAAGACCACCCTCGCCCCAATGAATGTACTTGATATGACAATAAACAATCTGATGGTGAGGTTGCAGTGATGCTGGGGCTTTGGGGAATGCAGTGCACCCATTCATTGCCATTGCTCCCTGTTCCACTCTGGCCCGGCATGGTAGCACCTGATAGAGCCCTATCTATGGGTTAAATAGAACTAACGGCATACTTATGCTAAACTGAATTGTTTGATTAAACTAAATAGCTTGAAATAGAAATGTTTTTGAATTAAACAGTACTTACATTTAAACTGTATGCTTATGCTAAACTGAATTGTTTGAAATAGAACTCTTTTTGCCATTGAAAATGTTCTTACACTAAACTGAATTGTTTATTATAGAACTGTTTTGACATTTAACTGTGTGTAAACAAAATCTGTACTTATACTAAAATGAATTAGCTGAATTAGAACTGTTTGACTAAACTGAATAGCTTGAAATAGAAATGTTTTTCACGATTAAACTGTACTTACATTTAAACTGCGTACTTATGCTAAACTGAATTATTTGAAATAGAAATATTTTCATAAAAATGGATTTGGCATTAAATAGCCTACAAAGGTTGATATTCCATAAAATCCAAACAAACAAACAACACATGCATAAACACATACTGTCTGAAATAATTTCGCAAATCATATAAACATTAATAATTCAAATTTGGTTTAAAAATTCTCAAATTTTAAACAATCATTTAGATGTCAAAACAAATCCTGAGTAAATATTTGGTAGTATCTATATTATTTAATGCATTCTGAAAATGAACTGTTTTCTGAAGTTATTAGGCAAAACTAAAAAATCATATTTTACTTCTGGAAAAAAATTAATAAAATTATCAAGAACTGATTAACGCCAATAAACAGAATAAATAACAAACACATATGATAAATCCTTTGAACAGAGTGACTCTTCTAAATAACAGCCAGTAATTCATTATCCATTAATATTGATATTTTTTTTTTACTTCAGCAGGTTCAATTTCTGACATAGTAGTTTTAATAGCTTCCTATTGGTCTGCTTTGCTGTTATATTGTTTGTCTCCTTCATAAAATTTAATCTTCATAACGCACTAAAGATTTTTGATTGGATTCAGGTCAGGACTTGATGGTGGCCATTCCATTTTCTTCTTTCCTGTAAATCTTTTATGCTCAAAGAATTCACATGTAAGCTTAGATATAAGAGAAGGAGCATTGTTGTGCATAAATATACACTTCACTTTGAAACTGTGAAACTGGGATTAGTACCATACAAAGAAAGCCTTGTCCATAAAATCACAATAGTTAGCACTGGTTGGTTGGTTGGTTGGTTATTTTGTTTTATGGCGTATCAACCTTTTTGTGTCATTTAACACAGAACTGAATTTCAAATAATTCAATTTAATATAAGTATAGTTTTTGTTTACAAACAGTTAAATACCAAAACAGTTCTATTTCAAACAATTTGATTTCACCTAAATACACAGTTTCAATGTCAAAAACAGTTTTATTTTAAAAAATTCAGTTTAGCATAAGAACACAGTCTAGCTCTTATTGAAAATAGTTCTATTTCAAACAATTCAGTTTAGCATAAGTATGCAGTTTCCATGTCAAAAACAGCTCTATTTCAAAAAATTTAGTTTAGCATAAGTACACAGCTTAGTTCTATTTGACCCATAGATAGGACCTATCAGGTGCTATTACTTTAGGCCAGAGTGGACCCAGGAGAGATGGCAATGAAGGGGTACTCTGCATTCCCCAAAGCTCTAGTATTATTGGAACCTCACCATCAGAGTGTGATATCCAGGACACTTGTTGGGGAAGTCTTACCATTCTGCAGAAATGCAGCCAGAGTATTCTACAGCCCCAGCTGACAGGGTAAAGTTAGCACAGTTCAGTTTAACTCCTTCATTGACTTTGGATGGCTAATTATTGTTTAGTCAACAATTTCAGCCTATATCATCACACTATTGCTTTTTTATTGCCTTCTTTCAGCTACAAGCATGTCTGAATTGGATAAAATCCATTGTTTGGCCCATTCATCAGGTCAATCAAGTGTTAAAGTGTCACTCATGATTTGTCCATGAAAATAACTTTAGAAAAGTTAATTTTCATGTATTTCTTTTTTTGTATAATTTTAACACTTTGAAAGGAGGTTGCCTGAGAGTTTTTTTTTGTTTTTTTACAGATCCCAATTTTCAAAGAATTCTACACCTTTTGTCTTTGACTCCCTCAATTCCAACCTTTTCAAAGATCTGAGCACTGATCAAAAGTGGTCATTTCAATATAACTCACTTTAATTTACATTCGTCTTGAGGAGAAAGTTCATAAATCTTTTGTCTTTGCTTTGAGTTTTCAACTCAGTTATATTTTCAACAGCTTTTTTTTTTATCATTCAATGATCTCTGCAAAGTTCCTTTGATTTCTCCAAAGTGGACATTTCCTCATTTAATAACTTTGTTATTTTTTTATTTTTCAGCAGTTGTTAGATCATTCCCTTTACCCATGTTTGAACATATACTATGAATAAAAAACAAAAATAGCTTCTTTTAGAATTCAGAGGTCTTAAGATAATATTAATTAATTGGTATATCAACTTCAGTCGGTCCATTTTTGTAAATTCCAAATTTTGCAAAAACTAACAATTAAAAAGGGCAAAAAATTTAGTTAAATATTTTAACTTAGAAGGAAAATAATTGAGTTTAAATTCGATAAATTTGTTCAGAACATTTTCAGTTACTGAGGTTTATTTTATTTGCATAATAATTTCAGATAGGATGTATCTATATATATATATATATATATATGTGTGTGTGTGAGTGTGTGTGTGTGTGTGTGTGTGAGACCAAAGAAATTGATACTTAAACAATGATAAATGATATTTGTTATTATCCTGACCAGTTTTGGCCTTGAGCCATCAACAGAGAGTATTTATTCATAGGTAATTTCTTTCATTGTTTTTCTCTATATCAGATTGAATTCATTTATCCGACCAAAAATGGCTGATGACTTCAACAACCCCAAACCTTATATTGATATTATTGATATTAGGATTAATAATTTGATAAAAAGAACAAATAAGTATCAATCTCAACATTCAAAGGTCAATTGGAGGGCTGTTAAGTGCAAAGAAATCGGAATGTGATAAAAAGCTACAACAAAATGGAGAAAACCTGGAAATAAAAGAACAGTAATAATGAGTGCTTCATTAAAAGGGAAAATGTTTGAATAAATTTAGACTACCTTCTTCAATCGTTGCCTTTTCTTTTTTTTCTGGAACCACCAGCTTTTTGCAAGAATATGACTGGTAAACAATGGCAGGAGAAATAAGGAGAACATCACTGGATTCTAGATTCTTATTACTGCTCAAGTTGAATAACTGCAGAATTCCCGTAGAATTGTAACACTTTAAAAGAAAAAAAAATATTGATGATAATATATATATATATATATATATATATATATATATATATATACGAGGGTCATTCAATAAATAATGGAATTAAAAAAAAGGAAAATAGATTTTTCATAAATATAAACTCAGTATTGTTTGGAATTGGTTTATAGAAAAAATTATTTTAATCCATCAAAAATATTTCTTGTCAGGCCATTTAAAATGGCATCAAGTTAGAGTGCTTTAGGCTTGATCAGAGGTCTGTCATAAAAGTTTTGGTGGTTGAAATATGCAAACGATGTGAAGTTTACAGAATAATGTGTGATATGTATCAAGAAGAATGTTTCAGTCAAAAATGTTTACAAATGGACTAAATATAGGTTTGCTATTATGAGCCTACCGGCTCATTGACCTAGTGGGTAGAGTGTTCGCCAAAGGTCTGGGAGACTTGGTTTCAATCCCAGGCGTCATACCAAAGTCTTTAAAAATGGTCCTTGATGCCTCTTTGCTTAACACTCAGCAATATAAGGTATGTATTAAGGGTAAAGTGGAGCAATTCAGGGAAAGGAATAGCGCCCTCCCCTACACCTCAGTGTAGTAGCTATTGAAAAGGGAGTCTTCTGGTCACTCTCCACAATGGTCGTCAACTTTACTTTTTTTACTTTATCATGGGCCTGACTTGCAAAGACAGTACATGGAGTGAAAACATTGATTCATCAGTAAAGAAAAAGTTCCTGGTGCAATGTTTTCTAAAAAAGGTCATGTTGACAGTCTTCTGAGACATGAAAGGACCCATTTATAAAGAATGGGTCCTCTTGCAAACTAAATGTCTGATATTTTTAAGAAAAAATATGTAGTGATACATGAGTTGCAATTTTTTGTTAGGCTGAAAAATTGGATTGGTTAAAATGTTGTGGTGACTATAAAAGTGACACAAAAAAATTAAATTTAGGTTTCTGAAGAAGACCGGAGGATCCATAACAGAAACATTATGATAATAAAACAAACAGCAACAAGAAAGTTAGTCTGAACCAACCCTATATAATGATTAACATACTTTTTCTTAGAAAATTCCAATCAAGGTTTATTTTTGTTTTAGGTTTTTAGAACACAAAGAACATTTTTCAAGGACAAAATGAGAAAAACCAATTGGCATACCAGAAGAGAGGTAAAGATAAAAGGAAAAAGAATGGAAAAAAGTAAAAGAACAAAAAAAAAAAGAAAGAAAGAAAGAAGGATTGAAAAATAAACAGCCTCATTCTTTAGCTGTTAATTGCTGGATTTATGTGATGAAATCAGCCTTAGCAAATAACACCCCACATTATTGTTGGCTGTCCAAAAACTAAAAAACGTCTATTCTGGAAAATGCAGGTTAAATTTTTCCAGAGTTTAAAGACCTGATACAGCAATAAAAATACAAGTCTTCAGTTTTATTCTACATAATAAAACAAGGTTGCACTAAATTACAGTTAATTGAATAATCAGAATTGTTTATTACTGAAATGATTTTAATGTCTCTATTAAAAACTCACACACACACACACACACACACACACACACACACACACACACACACACACACACACACACACATTTGAGTGAGGTATGAGGTTTAATCAAGCAAATAGGGTGTATATAGAAAACAGAAAAAAATACATATGAATCAATGAGAAAAAAAATTTATATGTTAATAATAATTTAGAATCCACCGACAAGATATTTAAGATATGAAATTATGAAAAATTCTGGTAGAAAGTGTTTTAGGTCATCTAAATTAATATTTTGTAAGAAATTTTTTTCTCATCCATCTATATGTATTTTTCTACACATGTATTTGCAATAATTTTAGTTATTGTACATACTAAAGCAAAAACTGGCCCAGTAAGTAAGGCAGAGAATATGCTGACTGTACCCTCTGCAGAAAGATAAGACCACCCACTAAAAAAAAAAGGTGTCCTGAGTATGACTCTAAACTTAATCTGATAGAAAGGATTTAGGTCTGGAGATCTGGCGAGTGTGAAGTACCCTTTCATTGCAATTACTCCCAAGTCCACTCTGACACGGAACAGTAGTACCTGTCAGGGTTCCATTTATGGGCCAAATAGATCTGTTTAGAAATTATTTGTATAAGATAGGATCATGTATAAAAAACACCTCTTAACATACAACTACACAAAAACAATAAATGTGATTCTCTAACTTCTTGGTTTAAAATAACCTGAGACAGGCTGACATGCCATTATGAATCAGTAAAAGAAAAAAAAAACAATCACAGTAAAAATTAAATTTACTGCCAGACATAATAAAAATCATCAGACATTGAAAAAGAATCCTAAATATACCAACATTCATGCATTAAAGAAATTATCAGATTTTGTCTGGATCATATTTTCCTACCCATCTACATGGGCAAGATGTGACACAAGGTCAATTTTGGAGCAGAGTTTAACAGTTTTGAATTCAAAGTAATCCTTGTTCTAGACTGCTGGTCATACCAAGGTTAAAGAGCTAGTCTGTCCTACTATTTACTCATTGCTGGATGGTTGGTTGGTGGGTTGGTTTTATGGCATATCAATCTTTGTAGGTTAACAACAAATCCATTTTTATGAAAATAGTTCTATTTCAAACAATTCGGTTTTGCATGAGTACACAGTTTAATTGTCAAAAACGTTTCCATTTCAAGCCATTTAGCCTATTCAAACAGTTCTGATTCAGCTAATTCAGTTTAGTATAAGTACTGATTTTGTTTACACACAGTTGAAAGTCAAAACAGTTCTATATTAAACAATTCAGTTTAGTGTAAGTACAGTTTCAATGTCAAAAACAGTTCCATTTCAAACAATTTAATTTAGCATAAGCACACAGTTTAAATGTAAGTACACAGTTTATTTTCAAAAACATTTATTTTTCAAGCTATTTAGTTTAGTGAAACTGTTCTAATTCAAATAATTTAGTTTAGCATAAGTATGCAGTTAGTTCTATTAAACCCATAGATAAGGCCCTATCAGGTGGACCTGGGAGCAATGGTAATGAAAGGGTGTTCCAAATTCCCCAAAACTCCAGCATCACTGGAGCTTCACCATCAGATTGTTTAGTGTCATATTCAGGACACTTGTTGGTGGGGAATTTTACCCCTCTGCAGAGGTGCAGTCGGCGTATTCTACAGACCCAGCCAACTGGGCAATCATAGCTGGAGGGAGAATAATTGGATTCATATCTTTTCTAAGTGTATTAGTACTATATGAGATACCCACAGTATTGGGCAGGATTTGAACTTTTGTCACCATGTCTATTTCCTACAAAGGTATCTGTCATATCACCTGTGCCAGGTATGCACACCTTAGATTGATTATGATAACTGTTGTTACTAGATTTGGTTTGCTTTAGTTTAGTTTATGGCATATCAACCCCTTATGGGCTATATAACCATGCCATTTAATCCTTGGTTGAGTCATACTAAAGACTAAAAAAATGGTACTTGATGCTGCCTAGCTTAACACTCTCATTATAAGGTATGGATCAAGGGTAAAGTGGACCAATCTAGATAATAGAGAGGCACCCTCCCCTACATCTCAGAGTAGTAGCTATTGAAAAGGAGCCTTCGAGTCACCCTTGACTACGATTGCCAACTTTACTTAATGTTGAAATTAGATTAATTCTTAAGAGTTTGTTATAATTCTTCCTATTATTGCAATCATTTTTTAATCCCACTTTTTTATTTGACTATTATAGTTGTCTATTTGTACAGTAAAGGTATCAAGTATTCTTATTAAATAACAACAATTCATACACTACACAATTGTATAGTTTGATGTAACTACTCCTATTTAATAATTATCATTTGTTTTCGCACTGTTAGATGGCTTCAAATTTCTAATAATAAAAATTCTGAGTAAACTATTATAGTTTAATGAGTAGAGTGTTTACCAATGGTCCGGGAGATTGGGGCTCAATCCCTGGTCGAATCATACCAAAGACTCAAAAAATGGTACTTGATGTCTACTTGCTTAACACTCAGCATTATAAGGAAAGGATCAAGGGTAAAGTAGAGCAATCCAGGGAATGGAGCAGCACCCTCCCCTACACCTCAGTGTTGTAGCTATTGAAAAGGGAGCCTTCAAGCCACCCTCGACTACAGTTGCCAACTTTACTTCTTTACTAATATGGTATTAAGTATTCCTTTCTAATATAAATAATTTTCAAACAGATCTATTTGACCTATAGAGAGGGCTCTCACAGGTACTACTAAACTGAGTTAAAGTAGACCTGGGAGTAATGTTGTTGAAGGAGTACTCAGCACTTCCTAGAGTTCTAGAATTGGAGTCTTACCACTGGATTCAATTTAATGTCATTCCCAGGACAACGTTAGTTGAGAGGTTCTGCTCTGCACAAAATGCAGTTGGCATATTGTAAGTTTTACTGATAAGACTGAGTCATTATGAAGAAAATTAATTCGATAGGTAATTTGCTCCAGATCAGAATGGACCTGGGAGTAATGGCAATGTAGTGATATTCTACACTTCCCAGAGCTCTAAAACTTAAAATTTTTGTCATTGCAAATCACTCCAGCCACCAATCTATGATAGCAAAGGACAGAACAGATCAAATATAATAAAGGTTGTATCTATCTAATCTGCATTTGGTCTGATCATTGTATAAGCAAGAAACTGACAGTCACCAAGTGTTGTTGACTCTGTTTCTACACTATCCTAAATTAGATGTATTTGCTCTACCACTGATATTGGGCACTGTTTATTTATAAATAAAGCAAACTACATTTTATATATATATATATATATATATATATATATATATATATATATATATATATATATATGTCAGCTTGGGCTGTAGAAGACACTGACTGAAAAGAGATAAGACCCCCAACCACCACCACCACCACTGAGGCTAGGTGTTGGTTGTGGGTGGTGACCCTTAATGAGATTATTGTGGCTAAACAATCCATGACCCAGCAACCAAAAGGATCAAGGAATGTGCTACACTCCACTATGGTCCTTACTGGGTAAGACGAGTGATCGAAAAGGGTTGGTTTAATCAATAAGCTAGACATATCCAGCCTTTGCACCGATATGATTTTTCTGGCTGTATTCTCCAAATTTGCTTATGTGGCAGACAAGTACCCCATGCTTAAAGGAGTTCAAATGCAGTGGTTGAGGGTCAGTTGAGCTGAGATAGCAATACTTAAAACCATTTAATTGTATGCAAACAATTGATTAATATAAGATAGAATTGTTATTATTGGATAGAAATTCCTGAAACAATTTGTGTGCAAACAAATGAGCTCTAACAACTTTTTAAAAAATAATGTTAATGCAAAATATTCACTTACAAATTATGTTATATACATATATACAAACAGGATTTAACATCAAATTATCCATATGGGTTAATATGTCATTAAACCAAATACCAAACCAAACCAAACTATATATATATATATATATATATATAGTAAAGTAAGTAAAGTTGGTGACCGTAGTCAAGGGCAATCAGAAGGCTCCCTTTTCAATAGCTACTACACCGAGATGTAGGGAAGGGCGCTACTCCTTTCCCTGGATTGTTCCACTTTACCCTTGATATGTGCCTTATATTGGTGAGTGTTAAGCAAGGAGGTATCAAGTACCATTTTTAAAATCTTTGGTATGACATGACCTGGGATTGAACCCAGGTGTCCCAGACCATTGGTAACTATTATATATATATATATATATATATATACTTATCTATATATTGGTAATAAACAAAAATTAGATAAACAAGAATAATTACATTCTAGTTGTTCTCAACAACCCGAGGGTCATTATCCAGAGAAAAGATTTTTGAAGACTTTAAGAGTTTTTTTTTAAAAAGAGTTGATATGTCCTAAAAGAGGAGATAAAAAATGATAGGCAACTATTTCATAATCTTATTTATATTTACTAATTAAACTAAAATTTCCATGGCTTCCGCAATTTAAAAGATAACTGAAAATACTAGTTAAAATTAGTCATAGATCTTCACTTAACAAAAATATGCCACAAACGTTCATTTGACTAATTTCTCACAAACCAAAGATTTTCTATTAATATCAGTGAGATGATGTTTCACAAATTCATTTGTCCTTTTTTTTTAATACCAGTTCATAAATTATACAAAAGGAAAAAAAAGCTGTCTTTTCAGTATCTTGGTATGTCAAAGTAAAAGAAAAAGAAACAAATCAAAATGGCTTAGAGAAATAACAATTAATTAAATCCTCCCATTTTGGCTCATTTAATCTTCATACTTGACTGGGCTACTAATTACTTACTGGTGGTTTTCGAAACAAATTACTTCGACTATTTCAACTATTGTAAACAGTGAATAGTTTCTTGTTATTTATTAAGTTTTGTTTAGTCTGACATTCAGGTTGCCTACAGTAACTTATGTTACAAAAAGGACACCCATCTAAGCACATTGTTGCTTAACTTTGGTGATCTGAATGATTTCTTGTTATTTATGAAGCTTTGCAATATTTGTCACTGCCTCCCACCAGACAGGATTTGACACAAGGTCAATGAACCGAAGGTCATTATAGAGCAGATTAGGGGAGAGGGAGGTCGAACCAGAACCAAGGCTTGAGCCCTGCTTGACATTGCTGGTCATCGGCACACTCAGTAGGCCTGATGAGCCAAACATGGTCCAGGAATGAATTTATGAAGCTTTGCTCATTCTTGCATATTGGCCTTAGGTTGCTTACAGGACCTGTAGTTGCTAAGAGGTCACCCATCTATGCATTGAGAAGGGTAATAGCTGCTTTTTCTTTGGTGATCTAACTGCTACTAAGCTTCTTAGTAAAATTATTCCTATATTCAGCATTTAACTGTGATGGTTGATTGTACTAAATATGTCATTATTTAGTTGGGCATGTCCGTGAGTTTTTCAGTTAGTTGTTAAGTTAGCCAAAATCTTTGAGTGGAAATATAAGTCTGATTGGAAAGTTCAAGCGCGTGCCCCAGCAACCAAGATTGGGGACACCAATTATCTCTACACAGGAAGACCACATGTAAACAATATAGATTCATGTCTTGTCATAAATTTGATTGAGGAAATGAAAAACACGTTGAAAAATTAAGGACACGTGTGAGATGACGTAAAATCTTAGTGAGATGACATCACACTCATGATATACTTTGAGAGGAAGGCGCCGAAACGGTGCACATTCTCTCCTGATGACCCCAAAACAAAAATGGAGTTAAAACTGCTCGGTGGAAATAAGAATGGCAAAAGGAGCGTTTTCTATCCACTCACTTTTTGGTGAGTTTCTGTAACTTGGTAAGTAACTTCCTTCTGAATTTAAAATATATAAAAATTCGCGAATTTTGAAAGTTAAGTCAGTTGAGACAGTAGTTGTTTGGGAGTCGGTTGTCAGTTGAGTTGAGGTCCACAGAGCCCTTCAGGGTAGTGACGGAGTGGGGATGACTATATGTAGCGGTAAGTTTGTCTCTGTTCATTGACCCTTACAAGCTCTTCCTCTCTCTTGTGCTTCGACATCTGCATTACAATGAACAGTATATCTGGATAATAAAGCGACAATTTCTTTAAATACTTTCGACATATTATTGTTACACCAATACGTTTTAATAAATGATTGTTAATTATTGACGGAGAGTTCTTCTTGTCATTGAGTTGTTAACACCCAAGTAAATTGCTCCAACAAATCAGCCCGACCGTCAGAAGTTCCAGATGGATTGTGTCATTCCCTATCGGTGGATCTTTCAAACACAGCGTGGGCACAGAGAGGATTGATAAACATGCGACTCGCAAACACATATGGTGGTCACGGAACCAAGGCCATTATAAAGTACCGAGACAAGCATAGTACTACAATTTGTTGCTGTGAAAGCAACAATATCACATTTGGCGCCGTTACCAGAATAAGACCAAAGCAAAAGTACCGTGACATCTATATCATTGCATTTGGTACCTCAAATGTTGTCGTGCTCTATGGTATTACATTTGACGCTGGTATTGGTGACAGCCATAGTGTTGTAGGAGAATGGACCTGTGTTTGGTATTTAAGTTCCCCTACAAGTTTTATGTATAGGTTTGATATAGAGTATTTAGTTTAGAATAAAGGTGGAATGGGGCATATTATTAGCACATGGATAAAGATAGTGAATGAATAAAGCATATGAAACAAATAAAAGTTGTAAAACGGCGCGGACAAAATGAACATTTAAAACAAGGCGACGAACAAAAACAAATTTATATTCTACAACAAATAAACTTACATTGATACATAAAAATATTACTAACTCTACTAACAAAATAATAGTGTATATATATATATGAGCTCGTGTGTGTGTGTGTGTGTGTAACACAACTAAGCTACAAAAAGAATTGCAAGTTTAAAATGTCCTTTTTCTATGGTTAGAAACGGGCAGTTTCTCAGAGACGGGAAAGCGTCTCATAGTCCTTGTATATGAATGTCTGCGAGGCCCATTCATGGTGTTGCTTTTCTCTCCTGTTGATTCACGCTCAAGGGAGTGTGTTGCTGCTGCGGAGAAATTTGGTCAAAGAGGACAAGGGTGTTTGAAGACGACGTATTTATAGAAAATACGCGTCTTGTAGGTGGCTCAAAAACGTAGGAGTTGAATTTACGCGCGGACCTAGTTTTAAACATGACACGTGGTCCTCCTGGCCAATGGTTTCCCGAGACTGAATATGTGAGCGTCCGCCATCTTTGTGGGAACAAGTGGCATACCGCCCAAAATAATTCATAGGCGTGTAAAGTCCTATAGTGTTACAATTGGTGTCGTGACAACGATATTGTTACATATATAAGTATTTCATGTCGCTCAATGCGTTACTGGTACTATGTAATCCAGTACTACTTGTTTCATAGTGTGGTCATGAGTGACTTGACTGGTAACCCTACCAAGTTTTTCTGGTGAAGAGGGTGGCTAGGCAGCCTGAAGGACAACTAAAAACAAGTCCTGTCAAAGGGCATAGGAAGCTTTTTTGCTCAATGGCCATCTAGCACATCATTATTTTTGGGAGTGTTTGGACCCCTTATTCTTTGTCAGATTGTCCATTTCGGCGAAGGACAACTCTGATATATATTAGGGGCAGATGGGACTCCTGAGCTGTGGTGAAAGCAACCCATCTAGAACAAGGAAAGGTTCGATGTAAAACCGTGCCATAATGTACGCGCGTGTAGTCCATTTGGGGATAGATATAGACACATTGGCCGCAGTAGCAGCAACCCGTCTTGGAGAGAGAAAGCTCGGAAGCAAAACCTGAGAGTCTGGCGTGGACCGATTGTCTCATTTTATGTGCCATTGGGTATTCTGCCCCTTACTCGAAAATGGGATTATGTGCGGTGCAAGCTCAATTCACTGTAAATAAACTCATGCACAGGTACCACTTGAGAATCACAAATCTCAATTGGTGCTCACACTCAAAACTGAAACAGCCTATATATATATATATAGAGAGAGAGAGAGAGAAAGAGAGAGCAGAATCAAAATTAGAAATATTCTAGTATAATTAAATATGACCCTATTATAAAACAAGATTAATTTTGATTTAAAAAAGTACACAACAAAATAATAAGATACACACAAAAAAACTCAATATGGTCACTATTTTTTGAATTATAGTATCAACATGCCCCTTGAAACGAACTGCCTGCCTTAAAAATGAATTCTTCACACATTTTATTCCATTCCTCCTCAATAGCAGTCTTAAACGCATTAATATTTGGATGGGAAGTTGCATTTGTTTTGTTTTCTAAAACACACCATATAACGTAATCAAGGGGGTTAAGGTCTGGACTTAATTCTTTTTTAATTGCTGTTCTCACAGTTTTCTCGTGGACTTTCAATTCATTAGCATACTTTCTTATTAACCTTTTGGGATCCTTCTCACTCACCATAGTAAGAGCAGTTAAAGGTTTTCTTTTTATTTTTGTCCAATCCGCCACACTCAATTTTCCTTAAAAAGTTCCTTTTATGTAAAATGTTTTCTTTACATTGAAACGTTGGTTTGCTTTTGGCGTTAAGCAAATCATAAATTCTTTGTCGTTTCTTTTCTTAGTCACTCATATTTGGCTAAGTCTTAATGAAAAAGTGCTCGAATAACAGAGCTAATGACGAAAATTTTTGTTCATCACGTTTTTTTCATGAATTGTACTAATCAGACTTAAAAAACGTTTTAAAAATCCTTCCATATTTTGCTTCCATACCCTATATATATATATATATATATATATATATATATATATATATATATATATATATATATGTAAATTCATTTATCTTGAAAATTTTTTTCGAGATATTCGGTATTTAGAGCTTGAAAGCAACAATACATACTTTGTTATATTGAAAGCAATAAAATGTGTGAGAAAACCTTTTCTACCAAAAAGTAAATGACTTATTTATCAAGATGGAGAGGTGGGGATGGACCTGTTTTCTCTCTTACATTGGATGCCCATGCCTGCCATCGCCTATTAGTTTGCAAATTAATATCACAGCCTTTTTTTTAGTGAAGATAAGATTATTCTACAATTAACAAACAGTTTTTCCTTTATTTTTTTTACATCATGTATAACTCAATAGAAATAGGTGGAGGCGTAATTATTGTTTTTTTTTTATTTAGGTTTTATGGCATATCAACCTTTGTAGGTTATTTGATACCAAATCTATTTTCATACAAATAAACTTCTATTTCAAACAATTCAGTTTGGCATAAGTTCACAATTTAATTGTCAAAAACATTTCTATTTCAAGCAATTTAGTTTAGACAAACAGTTCCATTTCAAACAATTCAGTTTAGCATAAAAACAGTCCTATTTCAAGCAATTCAGTTTAGCATAAGTACAAAGTTCAGTTCTATTTGACCCATAGATAGGACCCTATCAGCTGCTATCACTCTGGGCCAGAGTAGACCAAGGACCGATGGCAATGTAGAGGTACTCCACATTCCCCAAAGCTCCAGCATTACTGGAATCTCACCATCAGATTGCTTAGTGTTATATCCAGGATACACGTTGGGAGGGAGGATCTTACCTCTCTACAGAAAAGCAGTTGGTGTATTTAACAGCCTCATCCGACTGGGCAAATGAACAATGAATAAAACATTAGACTCATTGCATTTCACATAGCACTAATACCCTTGGGAAAGGTATGAATCCAATTATTCTCCCTCTAACTATTGGTAAATAGTAGGGCAGACTGAGTTCTTCAACCTTGGTGAGGCAACTAGTCTAGAAGAAGGAAAACTCTGAATTCAAACCTGTTAAACTACGCTTAAAAAAATTGACCTTGTGTCATATTCTGCCCGAGTGGAGGGGTTGGTAAATATGATAAAACATTAATTTTATCCAAAATAGTCTGGCCCCGTCGGCTTGGGCTGTAATCTTACTGACTACTTCTCTGCAGAAGGGTAAGACTCAGCTAATAAGTGTCCTGGATATGGCACTAAACAATGTGAGGTTCCAGTAATGCTGAAGCTTTGGAGAATGCAGAGCACCCCTTCATTGCCATTGCTCCCAGATCCACTCTGGTCCTGAGTGGTAGCAACTGATAGAAGTCCAGGAGAAGGAAAACATTGAATTCAAACCAGCATTATTTCACTAACAAAATGGCTTTGTGGTGCAACCTGCCTGTGGCAAAGGGGTTCAATAGAATGTGTGATCAAAAACTATCAAGACTTAAGCTTTGAAATTTCTAAAATTTAAAAACTCAAGATTTGAATGAAGTTGCTAACACAATTGAGTAACTTAAATCATTAATAGATGATGTGTAGATGTATAGATTTCACTTGGCTATGTCAGTGCCAATTTGAAAAAAAAAACAACTGTACTGATAGTTATTGAATAAAATGTTATTTTTTTCAAAACATAGGATTCTACAAATGCAGTAGTCCTAATGCTCACCAACCCTAGATACATGCAACTTTTTCATGTTACCAAAACTAAAATATCATTTAAAATCTTGAGGACATAAAGGTTATCAAAAGCAGTATAATGATTTAGTGTCAGGCCATAACAAAAGACGCTACTCACTGAAACAAGTGTGTTGAATGACTAGAAGACTATTTTGACTGGTTTGATTTGGTTTGATGGCATATCAACCATTGTTGTTTATTTAATGCTAAATCCATTTTTATACATATAAACAGTTCTATTTCAAACAATTCAGTTTAGCATAAATGCACAGTTTAGTTCTATTTAATCCATAGATAGGACTCTATCAGGTGCTGCAATTCTAAGCCAGGGTGTACCCGGGAGCGATGGAAAAGAAGGGATACTCTGCATTCCCCAAAGCTCCAGCATTACTGGAGTTTCACCATCTGATTGTTTAATGTCATTACCAGGACACTCGTCAGAGGGGAGGTCTTACCCTTCTACAGAGATGTAGTCAGTAAGACTATAGCCCCAACAATCTGGGCCAGATTATTTTGAATTCTTTGTTCATTTCTACCCATTAAGGAATTTTTCAAGAAAGTTACAATTTTTTTTTTAGATGAAGCTCTCTCAATCATAAATATTAATAATTTTAACTAGTAGTATCCTTCATTTTAATTCAAGTTGCTTTTAAAAAAGATGGAAGATAATACTGGTCCAACTGATAATAATAATAATGATTGAGAGGGTTTCACCAAAAAATAAATAAATTGAATATCTTTGTAGAAATTTTTTGTTCAGATTGTTGGTATGGAATCTCATAATGGTAAACAATATCAATCACTTCATTGAAAGCAGATTTTAGAAAAAATTATGGATGATTTCAGTTTAGAATTTAGTGAAATTGGTGACCATAATATGAACCGGATAATGATGACTCAGATTTTTTAGTATTCTAGGTATTTTTTAGTATCCTAGGTATTTTTTAGTATCCTAGGTATGTCACTAAACTATATCTAGTGGAGCTTCTGTTCAGGATTTCTAGGGAATATGGAGCCACCCAGTCATTTCTATAACTACAACATCCACAATGATACAAAGTGGTAATATCTGCCTTGAATCCCTTTGATAGGTCAAAGAGATTTATTTAGAAATTATAGGTACATAGAAATATTTGATACTATATAATTGTATGAAACTTATTTGTATTAAGAATAGTCAATTGAAGCTAAGATTTTTAAGTATTGTTATTATTAGTTCCTTGTAACCTTATAACTGTGCGCATGCAACTGATTATTATCAAACAGAAATTTTTACTAGAAAATATACAGTTGTGAATAAATCATTTGTATTATATTGGAATACTTGAAACCCTACAACTGTGTGTAAATGATTTGTATGAAGAATAATTACTTGAAGTTACACTTGTTGATAAAGCGTTATTACTAGTTACTTGAAACCATATAATTGCTGCAAATTTTTGGTGTTAGATAAGAATACTTGAAACAATATGAGTGTTTGTAGACAAAATATTATTATCAAAGAAAAATAGTTATTTTAAACCATATAATTAGATTGGTTTGGTTTCTTTGTTTAATGGAATATCAAACTTTGTAGGTTATTCAATGCCAAAGTCATCCTTCTAGAATAACAATAGTGGTACTATTAGCCTATAGCTGGGAGGATAAGGGGATTCATACCTTTCCAGAGGGTATTTGTCCAAAAGTGAACATAATAGCATGACGGGTCCAAACTTGCTTACTATGATCCTGCAGTCCGTTGCCCTAACCAATACACCAAGAGGACGATATTCCCTGTATTAGATAGGAATACTTGATATCATATCACTATGTGAAAACAAATGATTATTGATAAATAAAAAGTGCAATTAAAAAATGCAATGGAACATGCAGAATATAGTTATGATTGCAAAAATTTACCAATGAATCAAATTTTGGTATTAAGTAGCCCATTTGGAGTTGGTATGTTGTCAAACAAATAAACCACACCAAACAACATCAGGCATTATTTTGACACAAAATATTACTATTTCTACTTTACATTTCTTTTAATAATTCAAAGTATTTTAAAAAGTTTATGGGACTTTACACTCCTATAAATCATTTTGGGCGGTATGCCACTGGTTCCCACAAAGATGGCGGACGCTCACATATTCATTCTCGGGAAACCATTGGCCAGGAGGACCACGTGACATGTTTAAAACTAGGTCCGCGCGTAAATTCAACTCCTACGTTTTTGAGCCACCTACAAGACGTGTATTTTCTATAAATACGTCGTCTTCAAACACCCTTGTCCTCTTTGACCAAATTTCTCCACAGCAGCAACACACTCCCTTGAGCGTGAATCAACAGGAGAGAAAAGCAACACCATGAATGGGCCTCGCAGACATTCATATACAAGGACTAAGAGACGCTTTCCCGTCTCTGAGAAACTGCCCGTTTCTAACCATAGAAAAAGGACATTTTAAACTTGCAATTCTTTTTGTAGCTTAGTTGTGTTACACACACACACACACACAAGCTCACACATATATACACACTATTATTTTGTTAGTAGAGTTAGTAATTTCTTTTATGTATCAATGTAAGATTTAATTGTTGTAGAATATAAATTTGTTTTTGTTCGTCGCCTTGTTTTAAATGTTCATTTTGTCCGCGCCGTTTTACAACTATTATTTGTTTCATATCTTTTACTCATTTGTTGCATATGCTTTATTCATTCATTTACCACTTTATCCATGTGCCTGTATTATGCCCTATCCAATCTTTATTCTAAACAAAACACTCTCTTTCAAAACCTATCTTCAACATTAAACGTGTGGGCAATATTAAACCTTATTCAATATACATAAACTCAACGTAAAATAGTCGGGTACCATATAAATACCAAACACACGTCAGTTCTCCTACAAGTTCTTATTGGTTTTTTTTATCATAACTCAATTGCGTTGTCACTTCTCATGTTATGTAGCTTTTCCTCTTATACAGACATGCTTATATCCATATATTTCTATCTTAACCAGTTATTCCATCTTTTTTAAAAGCAACTTGAATTAAAAAGAAAGATACTACTAGTTAAAATTATTAATATTTATGATTGAGAGAGCTTCATCTAAAAAAATAATCATAATGCTACTTGCATTTAAAACAGTAACAATGAACATCGCCTATTCTTTCATTCTACTCTTGTGTTCTGGCTGCCATCTTTATTTTGTCATTTTCATCATGTCACTACCCTCTGTCTCTCTGTTCTTATTCTTCTTTACTTGATAACAACAACACAGATAGCATTCTTATGTGCCCATATTTTATTTCTTATAACGTATCCATTTTAATCATTGCAACCTTTACAGCATGACAAGCATGGTGGAAATCAATTGTTCTCTTCTGACATCTGATTACCTATTCAAATTATTTTTTAAACTTTTAGAACCCCATTGTGAAATTATCCAATCACAGCCAAAATTTCAATCTAATCTCAAAATTATTCTCTGTCAATTCAATAGTTTATAACTTATTTGAATTACCTCCACTTATATGTCAGCAATAGATATTTATTATGTAACACTAAACCGGCTCATTGGCCTAGTGGGTAGAGTGTTTGCCAGTGGTCTGGGAGACTTGAGTTCAATCCCATGTCGAGTCATACCAAAGACTTTAAAAATGGTACTTGCGACCTCCTTGCTTAACACTCAGCAATATAAGGTACATATCAAGGGTAAAGTGAAGAAATCCAGGGAAAGGAGTAATGCCCTCCCCTACACATCGGTGTAGTAGCTATTGAAAAGGGAGCCTCCTGGTCGCCCTTGACTACAGTCGCCAACTTTACGATGTAACACTATGAGATTAAGAAGCAGCAAAATCACATTCAAGTAATATCTCTAAAGTAACTTCAAACACCTCTCTTCAACTGCTATGTTCATTGTTACTGTTTTAAAAGCAGTATAATGATTTAGTGTCAGGCCATAACAAAAGACGCTTCTCACTGAAACAAGTGTGTTGAATAACTAGAAGACTATTTTGACTGGTTTGATTTGGTTTGATGGCATATCAACCATTGTTGTTTATTTAATGCTAAATCCATTTTTATACATATAAACAGTTCTATTTCAAACAATTCAGTTTAGCATAAATGCACAGTTTAGTTCTATTTAATCCATAGATAGGACTCTATCAGGTGCTGCAATTCTAAGCCAGGGTGTACCTGGGAGCGATGGAAAAGAAGGGATACTCTGCATTCCCCAAAGCTCCAGCATTACTGGAGTTTCACCATCTGATTGTTTAATGTCATTACCAGGACACTCGTCAGAGGGGAGGTCTTACCCTTCTACAGAGATGTAGTCAGTAAGACTATAGCCCCAACAATCTGGGCCAGATTATTTTGAATTCTTTGTTCATTTCTACCCATTAAGGAATTTTTCAAGAAAGTTACGATTATTTTTTTAGATGAAGCTCTCTCAATCATAAATATTAATAATTTTAACTAGTAGTATCCTTCATTTTAATTCAAGTTGCTTTTAAAAAAGATGGAAGATAATACTGGTCCAACTGATAATAATAATAATGATTGAGAGGGTTTCACCAAAAAATAAATAAATTGAATATCTTTGTAGAAATTTTTTGTTCAGATTGTTGGTATGGAATCTCATAATGGTAAACAATATCAATCACTTCATTGAAAGCAGATTTTAGAAAAAATTATGGATGATTTCAGTTTAGAATTTAGTGAAATTGGTGACCATAATATGAACCGGATAATGATGACTCAGATACATATGATATACTTGCATACAATATATGCAATGTAGAAGCAGGAAAGTCAGTGATTTTATTCAGAAAATGTTCTTTTCATTGTTTCAATAGCTTAAAAAAACATTTACATTGATTCTTATGGACATTTTATGGCATTTAAAGTGTTTTAAAATAATGTTCTTGAAATAAGTTTTTTTTCTGGAAAAATTCAGAGCAGGAGATAGTGAAAATTGAAAAATTCACCATCAAAACTGTTTTATATAATGATAAGAACATCAAACTGTAAGTCTCTCTTTTTGGAAATAATTGACAGCATTTAATCATAAAATAAACTCGTCATTTTGGAGGTGTATGATAAGCATGGGAGAGCTGTGTTTCAAATTATCCATGAATGCTTGGTCTGTTTATTTTTTTTTATTTAGGTTTATATGTGTCACCCTAAATCTGTCTATCCAATTGCAAAACAGATCCATTAAGTTTCATGTTATATCTATTTGGGGTTATATATATATATATATATATATATATATATATATATATATATATATATATATATATATATATATCATCATCTTGATGCCCCACTGTCAGTATAGAGTTCTCTGACTCTCTCTTGCGATTTGTACCTATCATCTATCACTCCTGGTAGGTCTTCTTGACTGCATTCAGGGTCTGAACAGAGTTGATGAATGTAATTCCTTGCTGGTCAGTTAACACAGACAAATCCACGTGTAGGAGCCTATAAATTTTTTTTCCTTTTATGTGTATCCTTACTTTTCCAGCATATCATATTCATCTTCCTTAGATGTTTAGTGAGATGGAAAGTAAGTCACCATACAGATGTTATTTTGTAGGGCATTGTTTCTGGGATTCGCTGAAAACAGCACATAGTATTCTTGTGTAGATCCCATCTAGCTTTTCTTCCATGTGTTTCATTAGCATTCAAGTAGTGCATCCATTCCGCAGCTACATTTTGGAAGAAATCCATTTAATTTTTCAGTAAGATCAGATATCCATATGATTACTAACCTGTCAATAGCACTACATATCTTTGCTAAGTGTTATCTCTTAATATAATTAAAGATACACATGAGATAATAGGTATTTATTCTTGGAATAGATGTACAAGTATGGAAATACAGTATACAGTAAGTATCCAAATATCCTTCACTAGCTTTGACTTGGATCTTTATCAATCCATTCTTGTTAGGGTGGTTCCACACACCATAACCTTAAGAATGTGACTTTATCTATCAGGGAGCAATTACACAGGGGTTGATATTTCTTGTGTGTAACTAAATGACCAATGTTTTATGTTCAACAGCAGTAAGAGAAATGGATCTTGATGTTTACTTGAAAGGGTTAACTTGTAGTAATTTACGAAACTCTTTGCTTCGATTTGGCACAAGGCTGAATGAATGGAGCACCCAATGAGACTCGAACTCACTCGTGTAGGTTTGCTAAACTAGCTTGCTAACCATTACACCACCAGAGGTGCCCTGAAAGGGTTAACTTGTAGATATTTTGGATTGTTCTCTTGATACAGGAATTTATTGTATATAAAATAGTGCCTGAAATAGATTGCACTTTGATGTTGAATTCTGTGGAAAATAAATCTTTTAATTGCAACAAAATGCAGGAGTCTTGTGGGCCATTTAATTTCATGTTTTCCTACAGGAAAGATCTATCTTATGACTGTAAATACTGAAAACTGGATATTAACTCAGGACATTAGTATCAACCACTTGTGAGTTTAAAAAGTTTATACTCTGTGTTGCCATTTAATACGTCAAACCTTTCAACAAAATATGTTAAACCTTTAAACAAAATATGTCAAACCTTTCAAAAAAATATGTCAAACCTTTTAACAAAATATGTGAAACCTTTTGACAAGATAGCCATCAGAAAGTACAGACTTACAATCTAAAATAGAATATCTCTACATGAAATATCTAGTAACATATAGACATATATATATATCCATATGCACACACACACACACACACACACACACACACACACACACACACACACACACACACACACATATATATATATATGTACATTCACCATCCTGAAAAAAGTAAGTTTCTGTCATTATATTCATTTGTTAATGAACATTTATCTTTAAATATTATATCTTCAACTATATTCATGCACCTGTTATTTTTCATTAGTCTTTCCCTCTTCGAACTACTAAGAAGATGGTGACTAATTGTCGATTGTTGATATATTATTTAAGTAACTAAAACCTAACTGTAGATCATATTGGTTACTTTACCTTTATGGCAATATGTAATTGTTCAGAAAAAAAAAAATGAAGCCAATGACTGAAACTTACTCTTGGATGGGAAATGTAAATATGTAACAAATTGATTGAATCAGGTTTATATTATGTGACAAATAAAAGATCTCTTATTTGAAGTAGGTCAGGTCACCTTAACTAAAAAGTTAATTTTTGTTAACTCTTTCACGGAAAACAGAGCTGTAAACAGAACCGAAATTTGATTTTTCTAATAAGACATAAACGTTAATTTGATATGTAAGTCTACTTATTTTTTAAAGCCACCCACGTTCCATAGCTAGTTATTCAACTTAATATTTTTTTTCAACATATAAACCTTGTATTAAATTAAATGTGGTAAGTTACTCGATATATATATATATATATATATATATATATATATATATATATATATATATAAAAAAAGTAAAGTAAAGTTAGCGACCATAGTCGAGGGTGACCTGAAGGCTCCCTTTTCGATAGCTACTACACCAAGGTGTAGGGGAGGGCGCTACTCCATTCCCAGGATTGCTCCACTTTACCCTTGAACCGTACCTTATAATGCTGAGTGTTAAGCAAGGTGGTATCAAGTTCCATTTTTAAAGTCTTTGGTATGACTCGACCTGGGATTGTGGCACATTCATTGGTATTTACAAGTTTTTATTTGAAATGAGAAAAAAATGCTGGATGTGAAAAAATCAGTTAGAACAAATATTCAGAGAACAGGACGTGAAGATATTTTAAAAAATGTACAAAAAAAAAAGGAAAAAAAAAACAAACTTGCAGACTTAACTATTATAAATTTGGGGACATCTTGCATGATACAATGATTAATAAGCTAAGCTGATCTGCGATCATCACAAGGGCTAACTTTTTGAGTGGAGATGCAGATCTGAGCAAATTTATTGAGCCATTTTCAATTTCAGCTCAGGTAGTTTTCCAATGTTATATTTTTCAATGAGAAAAATCGGGGATATAAAAAAACCTTTTGAACAAATATACAATTAGAATATATTAAAACCCCGTGGTGTAATGGTTATTGTCGTATGAAATGGACACGGCGATACAAGTTCAAATCCTGGGCGAGATTGATTGCATTTCACATAGCACTAATACCCTTGGGAAAGGTATGAATCCAATGATTCTCCCTCCAGCTATGGGTAAATAGTAGGACAGACTAGGTTCTTCAGCCTTGGTTAGGCAACTAGTCTAGGAGAAGGAAAACTCTGAATTCAAACCTGTTAAACTCCACTTAGAAATTGACCTTGTGTTATATCCTGCCCGAGCGGAGGGGTTGGGTAAATATGATATATTAAAACCCCGCAAAAAAACAAAATCCCTACCAAGTTGATTAGTTAACTGTAGTAAGCTACCCTGTATATACAGATGCATATATATATATATATATAAACATATATGAATGGGTCTATGTTTATGGGTCTATTTTTTATCTATACTATATATATATAAGTCAGGCCTGACCAATAAAATTAAATTCATTTTTCCCAAGCAGTGGTCGTGTCAATACTGCAATATGGATTCCCTACATGGACGCTAAATAAACATATGGAGAAAAAGCTTGACGGCAATTACACAAGAATGCTGCGAGCTGTATTGAACAAGTCATGGAGGCAGCACCCCACAAACTAGCAGCTGTACGGCCACCTACCACCCATCACGAAAAATATCCTAGTTAAACGAACCAGACTTGCGGGACACTGCTAGAGAAGTAAGGAGGAGCTCATAAGTGACATACTCCGGTGGACCCCTTCACATGGACGAGCAAAGGCAGGATAACCAGCTAGCTAGAACCTATATCCAACAGCGCTGTGCTAATACAGGATGTAGGCTTGAAGACCTCTCCAGAGCGATGGACGATAGAGACAGGTGGCGAGAGAGGGTCAGGGAGAGCCGTGCTGGCAGCGTGACATGATGATGATATATATATATGCCCAACATAATGATAATTCAACGGGAAATTACTCTACACCTTTCAACATTTTGAATTCTTGCTATAGTTGTTGAGAGATAGTTAGGATAAGAATTTATTCATTATTAAGCAAAAAAAACCAACAAAAAACAAAAAACAAAACAAAAAAACAACAACAACAACAAAAAGCAACAAAAAAACTATCTGAAGTAGAAATTTACAAAATATTTGCAATGCTGTAAAAGATGTTTAACTAAGTTTCTAGTTATTTGAAGAAAAGAATAGATGAACATCCTAGATATGTAAAAATCACCAACACACTTGATCTAATGATACATTCCTGTAGCATTTTAAGTTGTAATTCAAATAAGAATAAAACTTTGCTCTAATAAAGAGTGAACTTGATTTTTTTATTGAAATTTTCAGAGCATAAAAAGTGATTAAGTCGCTATTATAAATGATGTTCATATTCTTATTATCTCCTTTTATTCCCAGGGTAGCATTTTTAGCACCCCCCCAAATGACTATTAAAAATAAAACAAAACATTCCTTTCAAATCTTTGAACCATCAGAAAATGTTATGATAATGTTGTTAACCACTGTTTGAAAAAATGTGGAAAAAGTGGAACAGTATGTGGAACTGAAATGGATCATCGTCAGTTATCAAGTCTGGCTGAGTTTGGTTCAAGGCTAAGAAGTATGGGAGCAACCTATAAGTATTGAATTCATTGAGATTGACTAACCGAGCTGACTAACCATTACTCTATTTACCAACCCCTCCGCTCGAGCAGGATGTGACACAAGGTCAATTTTTAAGCGGAGTTTAACAGGTTTGAATTCAGAGTTTTCCTTCTCCTAGACTAGTTGCCTAACCAAGGCTGAAGAACCTAGTTTGTCCTACTATTTACCCATAGCTGGAGGGAGAATAATTGGATTCATACCTTCCCCAAGGGTATTAGTGCTATATGAAATGCAATCAGTCTCGTCCAGGATTTGAACTCGTGTCGCCGTGTTCATTTCCTACGACGATAACAATTACACCACAGGAACATCCATTACACTATGAAAGGCATAAAAGCAAATGGAATGTTGTACAAAATTTGAATATAGTTGCACATGGCTCTGCACAAGTTATTCAACAATTTTCACCTTCAGTAGAGAAAGGTTGAACGAACGAATATTCCAGATCGTAAAAGTGTTAACTTTTTTATTGCCATAAGTTTCTTTTCAGATTTGGCCTGTAATAACAACAAATGAAAAGAAATTGACGCAGGTATTCTAAAATCTAAAGCCAGCTAACCCCAATATCTCCGTCTCCAACATAACCAGTATGACTCTCTTGTCAATTAAAAAGGGAAGTAATGTAAAAAATAAAATATTTACTTAAATCCTCATTGGGGCAAAAGGAAGTACTTTTTCTATAATTCTGATTAACTGACATTACTTTCCAAGCAAGATGATTGAAAATTTAAAACTTTGCTTGCAACGAAGGTAACCCCATCCTAACGTACACACACACACAACATATATATATATATATTTTCTGGCAAACATCGTACTATACGAAAACAATATCAAAATAGAAAACAGATAAAAAAGGGATATTTTCTACACACACACACAGACACACACACACACACACACACACACACATATATATATATATATATATATATATATACAAATACTGGGTTATGTATATATGCTTTTATATACTTTTGTATGTGTATATCTATTTATAAATCTGGGATTAAATATATATATATATATACATGAGATCATACACTCACTCACACCCACACACTTAGACAGGTATATGTTTGATGAAATTGAACTGACACTTTGTATCTACCTATTCTGTCTTTAATTCGTTCAAGTCTCTGTATGGGCCCTTTGACTTTTGAATGAAATTAATTACTAGGGAAACATACAGCCTCTTCCTTAATTCATTCCTACTTAATGAAACATGAAAAGAGAAAATTATGCATATATATATATATATATATATATATATATATATATATATATATATATAAAGATAGCATTGGACTTTAACTAGAGTTTAAACATTACATTATTTGTAAAAAATCAACATGTAAAAACAAACATATATATATATATATATATATATATATATATATATATATATATATATATAAAAGTGTGCATGTGTATTGTAAGTTGTCGTAAAATTAACTGCTATCAACTGAAAAGAAAACATGGGGAAAATTATTTTTTCTTTTTTTATTAGTTTTGGTTATGGTGTTCTTCCCTGGATAAATACCATATTAACTTTGTGGCAGCAGCATATTTCAACAACCCACGCGTCTGTTATAACAAGTATATTTATAAAGGAAAATGTCTAACGTGTAACTCGGTTATCATCCTATAGATTGTTCTAATTTTAGGTACACAAACAAGGACCCTTTCTACAATTTCCCTTATTGTTAATATGATAACATAATAGAATGCTAAAAGGACTGAAGCAGAGGTAACAATAAAAAAAGCCTTACACTGTTATTTTAAAAGCAAACCTACAAGAAAAGCTACAAGAATTGAATGATGGATATATTGGAGAAACTGGCAAAGTTTAGTTTAAGCGCAAAACTCACAGGTCAAGTAAGAACATAAAAAAATGTTTCTCGGGTCTTGAAATTTTTGGAATGTGCAGCAGGGTAAATAATGAAGAAAACACTCAACATGAACTCCCCTAAGGAGGTGAAATGTAAAATTCGGAAAGCCGCAACAAAATGTAAATCTACGCCATCTTTACAACAGCAAGTCGAACACGAGGAAAAAGAAAAACTGTAGAGATGATAAAGAAAATCGTGACTGAAGAGAAGGAAGATTTACACTCACTAAGGAATTGAAAGGTGATAAACAAATAGAAAAATGAACGAATTACAAAAAATATCTTTACAAATAATGTTACCAAATTGAAAGAGATTTAATGGTCGTCAATAAAACAAAAAACAGGCATCTCAATAAGGAAGCCGTATAGTTAAAAAGAAACAAAAGTTGGGTGGGAAATAAGACTGCAAGAACAAATAAAAATCTCCTTGGACAAGTAAAAATGCAAACAGCCTGGTACGCAGTGGAAGGAAACATCAGGTAAAAGACAAAAGCAGCAGAAAAGAGGGATCATTCAGCTTGAAGAAATTGCCTAATCAGGAAAACATCAAAACACTTGGAGAAAAAAAAAAAATTGATACATGGAACTATTAGAAACGAGCACTATCAAGCGAACAGATGTGCCCGTGGTGTAATGGCTATTGTCACAGGATATGGACACGGCGATACGAGTTCAATTCCTGGACAAGACTGATTTCACATAGCACTAAAAGGTATGAATCCAATTATTCTCCCTCCAGCTATGGGTAAATGTAGGGCAGACTAGGTTCTTCAGTCTTGGTGAGGCAAGAAGTCTAGGAGAAGGAAAATTCTGAATTCAAACCTTCTAAACTCCGCTTAAAAATTGACCTTGTGTCATATCCTGCCTGAGCGGAGGGGTTGGGTAAATAGAATCAAGTGAACAGAAATAAAGGAAAAAGTCAGACAGAAGTACCTCTGAAGGACAAGAAAAAAGTGGAAACTAACCTCTGCAGCAGTAACTTAAAGGAATATATACTTGAGCTCTCTCTCTCTCTCTCTCTCTCTCTCCCTGGAAAGATACGTCGAACCTTTCATAAATTTGACAGAGTCTTTTGGGCTCAGAATGTTCCCATTTTTTTTGCATATTGGTAATATGTGACTGACAGTGAGTAATGCAGCAGGTACACCAAGGTGCAGTTTCTCCCGAGAGCAGGTAGGCATCAGTTAAGAATATGTGTCCAATTCTGATTCTGCTTAATATTATGTCTTGTCTTCGGTTGGCGAATGATTCAGCGATTTCCAGTTTAATTATGGTTGGTTGGATTTTATGGCATATCTATCTTTGTCGGTTATTTAATGCCAAATCCATTGTAATAAATCAATTCTATTTTAAGTTATTCAGTTTAGCTTGAGTACACAGTTTAATTGTGTAAAACACTTCTATTTCAAGCTATTTAGTTTAATCAAACAGTTCTAATTCAAATATTTAGCGTCATATCCAGGACACTTGTAGGGGAGGTATTACTTCTCTACTGAAGTGCAGTCGGTGTATTTGACAACCCTAGCCGACTGGGCAAGTTTAAATATGGGAACATTCGCAAGAAAAGCTACCATGCAACAACCCTCTCCCTGCTATTCAAAGATGTACCGGCCTCTTAAATAATAGAGTACCTAAAAAAAAGATTAAACTATTCAAAACTCCTATAGAACAAACACTAAGTACTTGAAATCGGTTTAACCGTGTATTACCACTAAGTGAACTTTGCTGATCTAAACTTTGCTACCCCAAAACTATTTGGTTGTCTAAATTTCTGAGACGAAGCTTGGTGATTTTTACAGGACACATGGCATAACGGTTATAGGCGTTGGTACCCTAAGCTTCTAAGGAGACAATAATCTGAAGGTTGCAGGTTCAATCCTGACTGCTGGCGAGTAACAATACAGGAATATTTAACACTTGTACCCGTTTATGGCTAACGGAATCGAAACAGGTGACACCCGTGGATTCAATAAAGAACGTAGTTCTAAGTTCCGTGAAGGTTCCCGTTTTCGACACGCACCTGAAGAAGGCCGGAGGACATATCGGCCGAAACGTCGTGGAAATAACAATAAAGAAGATAATAGTCCGAAAATCCTTAATGATAAAAACCATAAACTATTTGTTTTCAAATTATACATAATATATAAATGTATAAACTGTGTTTGGCATTGAATGACCCGTGTGGTTTATATATCATAAAACTAAAACATCCCTCCCTATGCTCAGAAACCTATGTCATAGAACAAGACAATTAATGACGATGCAGAAGGCATTACATCCAAGAGTATTTAACATCCTCCTGATTTTGTCCTCTGGCTGTTAGTTCCACTTAAAAAAAAAGTTTTAATAGCTAAAACACAGGGAAACAGTACGTGTAGGCAATGTAGTGTGAGAGAGAGAGAGAGAGAGAGAGAGAGAGAGAGAGAGAGAGATGACAAAGCGAATGTTAGAAACTGGCACAGAAAGAGTACAAGTGCAGGCCTGGGTAGAGAAAGTATTCTAGGAATTGTGCAAGCGACTAAAATTTTACCATTCTGACAAACGGTGTATGTAAAGATACCATCTCCAAGAAAATGAAACAAGTAATGTTCGTTTGTATTTCGAGATATAAACATATCTAATCTATGCTAGAAAACCATACTTAGAAGAAAGGAACTTATCAACTCGTGAATTCTGCAATTTTAACAGTGAAAGTAAAGGAAAAAAGAAAAACTAAAGTGATAACGGGATCAAGCTCGAGAGCTGAAAAAAATTAAGGAACATGAAAATGAGAGTGATATCGATCATAGAGCACTTAGAAGAATCCTGAAAAGCATGGAGAAGAGATTGCACAGACTAGATATTTGAGGAAAAAATTAAACTATGTACTACAAGACTGCAGAGAATGGGTGAAGTACTTGGAAGAGTCCAGGAGAGATTAGAGCACTTGCTGTGGACAGGCTTCAGTTAAAAACCCCTATAATCATAGGATGAAAAACTTGTATAATAATAATAATAATAATAATAATAATAATAATCTCGCCCAGACGTCCAGACCTAATGATAACCAACAAAAAAAAAAAAAAAGAAAAAAAAGTGAACCTGCCTGATAGCGGATTTTGCCGTTCTGGCTGACCGCAGAAAAAGTGAAAAGAGGGACATTGCTAGAGAAATTAAAAAAAACTATGGAACATAAAATTGTAATTGGTGCCCAAGGAACAGTCACCAAATGATTGATAAAGGGACTGGAGGATTTGGAAATAAGAGAACGAGTGGAGACCATCCAGACTACAACATTATTAAGATCGGCTAAAATACTAAGAAGAGTTGTGGGGGACTTGAAGAGACTTGCTGTTACTCAACCTCCAGTGGAAAACCATCAGCTAAGGCCGGTGTGAAAAACTCTCATAATTATTCGCAGAAGAACATCAAGCGTATATCATGTGGTAAGAAAGACGAAACGGTCAGTGATATAATAAGCAAATGTCAGGAAACTGATTCAAAAATATACAAGAATTGACACGACTGGGTAGGAAAGGTGATTCTCTGGGAATTGTGTAAGAGACTGAAATTTAAACATGCTGACAAATATTATTTTCACAAACCAGAATCCGTCCTCGAAAACGAGACGATAAAAACGGATCATCTAATGCAGACGAGAAAACCAGACCTGTTCTTAATTAACAAGAAAAAATCTTGTCAACTGCTGTAATTTGTCGTTCCCGTGGACCACAAAGTGAAAAAAAAAAAAAAAAAAAAAAAAAAAAAAAGAAAGAACGACATATACTCGGATCTTGCCAGGGGGCTGTAAAACTGTGAACCGAGAAGGTGACAATGATACCAATTGTAGTGGGTGCACTTGGAACGGTTCCCTAAAGGTCTGGAAAAGAGGCTAGGCGAACTGGAGATCAGCGGAAGTAATCGAGACCATCCAGACCACAGTATTGTTAGTCAGCTGGAATACTTTGATGTCTAGTAGACCTAAGGATACTAACTGTCACAGTCAGACTTCAGTTTGCCCAGTCAGCTGGGGCTGCAGAATTCACCGACTGCTTCTCTGCAGCGGGGTAAGACCCCGCCCCCAACGTGTGTCCTGCATATGACACTAAACAATCTGATGGTGAGGCCCCAGTAATGCTGGAGCTTTGGGGAAAGCGGAGTACCCCTTCATTGCCATCGCTCCCAGGTCCACTCTGGCCCGGAGTGATATCACCTGATAACGGCCCTATCTATGGGTTAAATAGAACTAACGGCATACTTATGCTAAACTGAATTGTTTGACTAAACTGAATAACTTGAAATAGAACTATTTTCATAAAAATGGATTTGGCGTTAAATAACCTACAAAGGTTGATATGCTATAAAACTCAACAAATCAACCAACCAACCAACCAGCCAGACTCCAGTGAAAAACCACTAGTTTGAGTTAGTACTAAGAACGAAAATAATGGAAGTTAGTACTAAGAATGAAAATAATGGAAGCGACCTTAAAATATAACCTACCTGTTTCGTAAGACAAGAAGGTAACCATGTTTTATTGTGAAACGGTTGGCAGTTCTTGTTAGCAGAGTTAAGACCCGTAACGTTCGTAGTAGTAATGTTCTCACCAGCAATTCTTTTATCCTTATGTGTGTTAAATGTTTCAGCATGGTTTTCTTTCTTTTGCTCGTCTTCGGATTTTACAAACTTCCCTAGCAACCGGGATAGTCCGTGAGAGTCCAAGGTGCCATTCGATCCAAAAGTATCGAGGATAGCTTTCACAAATACCTGTCGCACATTCTGTTGGTTATTGGTTAGGATTATCCGACTGCTTTGGTGGTTGCCTGGAGATCCGCTGACAGTGAATAATAATAACGACATCAATGTAAAAAGCGAGGAAAGCATGCTTAGAAATTGAGTGGGAATAAACTACTGGAAAAATGAATGAATGAATCAAATGAGGTTTGTTTTAGTTGCGTTAAGCAAAAGTGATTGCTGTTTTTTCTTTCTTTCTTCTTCAAGTGACTTTGAAAGCAGTCAAGTCAAAAAGTATCATCTGCCCATATTGTGCGTGCGCATGTGGGTTCTTCTTCTTCTTCTTCTTCTTCTTCTTCTTCTTCTTCTTCTTCTTCTTCTTCTTCTTCTATCTCTCACACTCTCACTCTGTTCACTCGATGGAATTAAGCGGTCACAATAAAAGTAACCCATTCTCTCTCCTAATCTGTGTTTTTGATCCTCCTCGCCCCATACCTTTTGTCAGGCCTATTCACGTTCAGTCACGGATTAATTTTTGTTTGTGGATTTTGTTTTAGCTTGTCGGTGAGCAAACATTTCTTCATTTGGTTGAGAGTATCCAGGTGGACAAAAATATTTAATCACAGGTAAATATAACAATAGGCACCTCAAAGACAATTATATTTTTTAACGCAAATTTAAACTTTCATGAAAGGTATGTAACGGTCTAAATGTCATTTTTATTTATTACATCTAAATATATAATTCCCTTTCCTAGAAAAATAACAAAAAAGCAAAAACGAAGTGTCTCATCATTTCTAAAAATAACTTTTACCGACGTTGCCGCCAAAATCTACTGTGTCTGGAAACATCCATGCCCCATCCAACGCAATAAAAGTCCACTATTTAAAGAGAACATACTTGCTACTCCAACCGCTTAACCAGAAAGTAGTTTCAAATTTCACGACGATAACCAAGTTTTATCCTCAAAAGAATTCACGATTGATATGAAAGTTAGCAAATAAATATAAAGAACACTAAAAACATTCACGTTCACTGTACATAAAAATAAGTCTATACTCACATAAAAACATATGTGTTAATTATAATTATCATAAAAAATAATGCATAAATTAATATATAAAAAGACAACATCGACTCATCTCAACCCCCAGATATTTTTTCTGTTTATATGCTTTATTTATAACCCATTTCAGCTTTAACCTTTATCACAGTTACCTCTACTGCAATATTAAGCTACGTTTTGTTGCCGTAATTCGTAACGCTAATTTGCTGCACACGCTATCATCGTAACTAACTTTTGTTGTACAAAATATTGAAAAAATATATATTCAAAGGTATGAAAAGAGATCGGCTCCTCGTGCAGTCTAGAAACACTTTCTGAGAGAGATTGGTTGCACAAATTAATCTTTAGTGTAGACCTCGATTTTTTGGTTGAGAGGGGACACGCTAGCTCCATACCTCTTTATCATTTGTCTAGAATACGTACTTAGAACATCGATTGACAAAATCAGAGAGAACGGCTTCCAGCTGACAAAGAAAGGAAGCAGAAGGTGCCCCGCAAAAACAATTACCGACGCCGACTACGCCGATGACATAGCGATACTGGCAGGTGCACCCAACCAAGCCGAGACACTACTGCATAGTTTGGAACGAGCAGCCGCAGGCATAGGCCTCTATGTCAATGCACACAAAACGGAATATATGTGCTATAATCAAACGGGGGACATCTCCACTCTAGACGGAACCCCTCTTAAACTAGTAGACAAATTCACTTACCTAGGAAGCAGCGTCGCATCAACCGAAAAGGACATCGGCACGAGGTTAACGAAATCATGGACAGCTATCAATAGGCTATCAATTATATGGAAATCAGACCTAACCGATAAAATGAAACGCAGCTTCTTCCAGGCAGCGGTCGCATCGATACTGCTATATGGATGCACTACATGGACTCTAACAAAACGTCTGGAGAAGAAGCTAGACGGCAATTACACAAGAATCCTGCGAGCAATCTTGAACAGGTCCTGGCGGCAACACTCCACAAGACACCAACTGTACGGCCACCTGCCTTCTATCACGAAAACTATTCAAGTTAGACGAACCAGACATGCAGGACACTGCTGGAGAAGCAGAGATGAACTCATAAGTGATGTACTCTTATGGACCCCCACACATGGCCGTGCAAAAGCAGGACGACCCGCACGAACATACATTCAGCAACTATGTGAGGATACGGGATGCTGTCCAGAAGACCTGCCTGAGGCGATGAACGATAGAGAAAAGTGGCGAGAGAGGGTCAGGGATATCCGTGCTACCAGCACGACATGATGATGATGATCAAGGATGAAAAATTTCTCAAAGGAAAAGGGTTTACGGTTTCTTTTGAAGGTTTAAATGGCTTACTTTTTGAGCCCTGGAAGACAGTTCTTGATTTTATGAAGGAAGTAGAAGAAAGAATATCTTGGTGGGAAGAAGTCTGTAAATTTTTTCTTGCAGGAATCGAAACACAATCAGGATTTGGTAATTTAGAAGAATCCATATTACTATATTTGCTGAAAAGAGGAGATCTAGGCTTTTACGTTTGTTTGTTAAAACATTTTATCAGATAAAATTCATCATGAAAACGAGTAGGTTTTTAAAAGCTTACATAACGGGAAATATTTTTCTCTGTGACAACTTTCTTTACAAGGTGAAATGATTGGCGGAATAAAAGACAAATATTTTTCTTTTTTTTTTTGTTGTTGCGACGTCGAGGGTTATTTTTTGTAAACTTTGTAGTGTATGCCCGAAAAAGGAACCGTCACTGCATAAAAAAGAAATTCGATCTCACTTCAGCCTCCACCGGAGCACTGAATAGACCTTCTTTCACGCAGTCGCTAGTAGCGTACATATGTGCTGATTATTATTTCTTTAACCTGATATCGAACCATCTCTGTTAGACTATACCACTAAAACTCGCATTACAAAAAGCGCCCAAAATGGACTTATCACCCACTACTAAGAACACTTAATTTGGATGTATGAACCTCGAAAACGACTAGTGCATTTCAACGTCTTATTTGGTAGAAACGATTGTTCTCAAACCGTCCAGGGAGACATTCATATCTACAGAGTTGTCGTGTGAAAACCCAAATAAAAAAAATTGAAATACAAAAAGAATTAAGTTGAAATTCAAAAGGTATCTCTTTTTTTCTTCTCCTTCCCTTTCTTCCTTTGCAGCCTTCACCGACTTAGAAGACGCCAATCAATTAAGATGGGGCTAGAAGAAAACCAACAGTCAGATATCTAAACCTCAAACCCTAAAAACCAAATAAGCGACCTCAAATCTTCATAACTCCAACAACCTGATGTAGCATGCACGGCCCCCACCATAAAACAATCATGTGCCATATTCTGATACGGTAGGATATCAGATAAATCGCTGATGTAGTAGGAGAAATAAACGGACTTTTTAGTTTTCTACAGGATTCTTCCTTGACAACTGCTACTGTGGCTCCGCTTTCTCCTCCCCCTCCTCTGAATACCCTTGATGTTTGGCTGTTGGATCTCATATATATATATATATATATATATATATATATATATATATATCATCATTTCGCGTTACCAGCACAGATCTCCCTGACCCTCACTCGCCACCCGTCCCTATCGTCCATCGCTCCCAGGAGGTCTTCAAGGCTACATCCTGTGTCGGCACAGAGCTGTTTTATATAGGTTCTAACTGGTCGTTCTGCCTTTGCTCGTCCATGTGAAGGGGTTCACTGAAGTATGTCGCTTATGAGCTCGTCTTTACTTCTCCAGCAGTGTCCAGCGTGTCTGGTTTGTCTAACTTGGATAGTTTTCGTGATGGGTGGTAGGGGACCGTATAGCTGTTTTTTTGTGGGGTATGGCCTCCAGGACTTGTTCAATATTGTTTGCAGCATTCTTGTGTAATTGCCGTCAAGCTTTTTCTCCATACGTTTATTTAGCGTCCATATAGTGCATCCATATAGCAGTATCGACACGACCACTGCTTGTAAAAAACTGAGTTTTATTTTATTAGTTAGGTCAATATATATATTTATATATTTTCTTAAAGTTTTATTTTATCGGTTAGGTCAGTATATATATATATATATATATACATTGTAATAGTTTACGGTTATCACTAGCTTACTTGGTGAGTCAATGGTGGACCAAATTTTGCTGTAGTATTTAATAGAGCCCAATATCAACGAACGAACAAACCAACCAAAAGAAAGTATTTTTAACTAAAAACTCAACTAAGAATTCTTACTTAACGAAAAGGAATATGAATGTATTTTCAAAGGGATAATACGAAGGAGCTAAATCGGAAATAATTACGAAAATCGTCGCGTTGATGAGTATACGTAATCGATTCAAGAGACAGGATTAGTTTAATAGTAGATATACAAAGTAGTTATAGCGACATATTTGAATAATTGTCGACTTTAATATACAGCTCGTTCATACTTTGTCCAGTGATTATTTTGTACCATAACGATACCAAAGCGACAGTATGTACCATAACGGCACTATCCAGACATTCGAACTTTTAGGACCCTGTTGTGGTAAAAGTTGACGAACGCAAGAAAATTTGTTTAACTACTCAAAGGTTTTAGTAGTAAATTGCTACTAAAACTTATAGATCTTCACCGGGAGAAAGAAAGAGAGTTTGGAAACTGAGACGACTGTGTAAGCTAGGCAGATACAATCATGATGAGAAAGAGAGAGTAGACATATAACTTAAATTTTCTTTCTGGTTTTGTTGTATTTCTAACATGCTTGACCATTGAGTCTCATATAGTCTAAGGCCTCTTTTGGAGCACGCCCGCAAAGATGGAGCTCGTAAACTTTGGTCTCCTTACATCTCCGTCGCTGGTGTTCGACTCTGTCTTTACCTCATCACGTCTCGCCGTTAACTACTCTCAAAAACGAGTCGTACCTCCCTTCTGCTTGGTGTCGGTGGGAGGAACATCCACTTAACCTGGCTCAGCACAGGCGTACCAGATCTTGTGACCTCCTGTCATTCACCCGGACCGGCCGATCCACAAGTACTTTAGCCTAAGTCCCTCAGAGGTCAACTACCCACCCCTTAGACTCTACGTCTGCCTTTTTTCCTTCTTTTTTCTTCTCTCTCTCCTTCCTTAGAAATTAGCCTTAAGTTTTCTTTATAACTCACCATACCACGTTACATTTTTAACACGTGTGGTCTGCCATTTATTTATTCATTTTACGACACCTAAAAAAGAGAAGCCTTCCTTAAGCTGACATCATTGGTTGAATCAAGAGGTTGTTAACTTTGTTTCCCGTTACCTGTTACTGACTCGACTGTCCCTAAAAAAAGTTCCTTCTATTTATCCGCCCTTGTCCCAAAAGATTTATCAAAGGGGGGATAATTGGAATAAAAACCATATTGTGTTTGTATTGCATTTATTCTAAGGCTAACAGCAACAAATAAATGAATTAATACTTCGTTTAATTCTAACAATTTATTATTCAACACGTGAAACAATTTATAACAATTTACACTCCTCCCTGTGTATTGTGGAAATTCGTTAAGGAACTAGTGATCATGTTTCATCGAATATCAGCAGCCCCTTGGGGTCACGTGGTGTCCACTATAAAAAGAGCTCCAACTGAAGATTCTTCCTCTTTTTTCCACTCCTACTGCTGTTAGCAACAGGTCCATTCGTAGCAGCCCTTGACGGCAAACGTATTTGGTACCTTCAACACCATCCAGGAGCCAAGAGCGACGAACGCACCTACTGAGTTAAAAGGAACCAAGATCACAGCAAAGTTCCAGCAGGCATTTTATCTGCAAAACTTCACCTTACACCTTATAACCTAACCTTACAAAACCTTACCTAACCTTACTCTTATACACCTACAACCTATCAGAACATTGAACTTTTTTTTAACTCTTACATATTCGTTGTTTGTTCCATTTTGTGTAAAACCCTGTTTATTGTTTGTTGTATATAAATTCTGTTGTACAAAAAGTCGTTCGTCTCCTTTCTTCAAAAGCTGTCACCCATCTACCTACTGCGGTTGAAGTACGGTTTATTCTTTTACAAAACGTAGGAATAAACCGGGCTTTTTGGGGCTCATACCCCCCCATAGTATACAGTTGAGTTTGAGAGACTTACCGGCGCGTTGAAGATATCTGGCACCTCAGGGTTGTCTTTCTGAGAGCCTTTAACGTTCCCGCTTCACGGAACGTCTGGTGGAATCTGTCTGGGCTCATCACGTACACAGGAATTATCATTTCCTACAACAATAACCTCTGCGCCACGAGCGTTTGTATGGTTTCAAGCAGTTCTATCTAACATTAATAATTAGCAAGCAATTATATCTTTTCAAGTAACTAAAAATAATTATCCTTTGTGAACAATTATAGTTTCAAATAAGTAGTTTTAATACAAGAAAGTTGCACACGGTTATATGGTATCATATAGGTGGAGGTATGCGTGCTACAGTTGTTATCGTCGTAGGAAATGGATACGGTGACTCGAGTACGAATCCTGAACGATGCTATTTGCATTTCTCATAGCGCAATTACACTTGGGAAAGGTAAGTATCCGATTTTTCTTCATTTAGTAATGGATAAATAGTAGAGCAGACTGACTTTTAAAACTTAGTTTGGCAATCATTTCAGGAGAAGAAAAACCCTTAATTCGAATCAGTTAAACACTACTTAAAAAAACTGACCATATGTCGTCTCCTATTCGCGCGGAACATTGGGCAAATACATATATGGTATCAAGTATTCTTATCCTATACAAAATTTTTTAAAACAGATCTATTTGACTCATGGATAGGACCCTAACAGATACTATTAATCCAGGTAAGAGAAGACCTGGAAGTAATAACAATAACAATAGCAATATTCCAGAGTCATTAGATCTCCAGAACTGTAACCTCATCACCGAATGTAATTTAATGACAAACCCACGATAGTTAAAATAATGAGAAATTTCCATGAAAAATTCTGTAATAGGTAGATATGAAAAAGGAAATCAGCATTCATTCATACCTTATAAAAAATATCATCTTTTAGGTGACCTTGTGTATTATTCAATTTTATTTTTCAAAATTTGTGTTTAACAAAAAGTTTCTAAAAGACATCATTTACATGCACTAATTCCCCTATTCTGAACTGTGCGCGCGTTTACATGACCCTCTTTTCCTTAAGAGAAAGTCACTCACACACAAGTAAGAGATTTCTCATTACTGTGTCCGAAATAATCACCAAGTATGACGGTTAACGTGTTATAATGTTTATGCTATTTTTGGGGGGTTATGAAACATCGAAAAACGTGCACACACACACACACACACACACACACACACACACACACACACACACACACACACACACACACATATATATATACTTCAAAATCAAGCTTGTTGGTGGGAATATTCTGCAAACAATAATTAAACCTTTTGTTAAAACATCCTTATTTAAATTTGCAAATATGTAGAGTAGCCACCAAGAGAGAGAGAGAGAGAGAGAGAGAGAGAGAGAGAGAGAGAGATTATTTTTATTTATTCAATTCTATGTACTCGTTATATATATATATATATATATATATATATATATAAGATAAACAAAAATGATTAGACACTTGGGAATATTTCTTTTGAGCAATTGATGTTTTGGTTATTCATAACTATTTTCGACAGTTTTTAGAAATTAAAAAAACGCTTTTAAGATTTGAACAACAAAAGAATAGGCGAAAATGAACCGGTGACGTAGCATATCCATTTGTGGAATAAATTTTTTTCCCGGTATCTGTCTTCATCAGGCCATTAGCCTATTGATTAGAGTATTCGCGAATGGTCCGAGAGACCAGGATTCAATCCCAGGTCAAGTCATAACAAAGACTCAAAAAATGGTACTTGTTGCCGCTTTGCTTAATGCTCAGCATTATAAGGTATGGATTAAGGGTAAAGCGGAGCAATCCAGGGAATGGAGTAGCGCCCTCCGATACACGTCGCTGTACTAGCTATTGAAAAGAAGGCTTTTGGGTCACCCTCGACTACGATCGCCAACTTTACTTACTTACTTAAGTGTCTTCAATTAACATCTGTAGTCACTGCACTTTGTCCTGAGTTGTTCATTCGGGAGGTATATCCAAAACAAGGTAGAGTAGTGTTTTAAATTAGCTTTGACAGCTTGGTTTGTTTATTTGTTTATTTAGATGTTCATGTGTCACCCCAAATCTGTCCATCCTATTTCAGATCATGCGGAGTCAGTGTTTAGGGACGTTTATCGTAGCCACTAGCTATTCATTTCGAGAATCTTGGCTTAAAAAACGCCACGTCACCTTTGTCGTCAATAAACTAAATTTTCCACCGGAACTAGAAGCGAATCATGGCATCGATATGTCATCATCAGCAAATGGAATTGTTATATACAGGAATCCCTTCTGATTTACGAATACATTCCAAACTCACAGACAAAATTAATAAATAAACAAACAAGTAAAACACCACAAACGTACATTTCACAAGATGGATGTTGTTTAGACAATGGCCAAAACCAAAATAAATAAAACACGTCACTGCTAAGGTAGGCTCCGCGGGTCCATCCAGTTGAAGTGTAACTTTATATTTACAATTTAAAAGATCTTTTTTTTTTTTTTTTAACCCAATCAGCAATCTTCCTCTCCAAAGTTTTTTCGGAGCCGATTCGGCGGAAACCATAGGCGAAAGCTTGATTCTTTCTCTGGTACGAAGCACAGACGACCAGACAACTTTTCCTCTGCTACCAGCTACAAATGCAGAGGTCCAGCCAATTAACGAAGTCGGAAGCTCAACTTTCTCTTCAACAGCCTTTTCTGGACTGAAATTCTTTACTGTCCTTTTAAGGATTACCTCAGGTTTTATCCATCATTTACAGCTCTTTTCAGGGTAGTAAACTCATCGCCACAACGTAGACAGAGCAAAGCAGCAACGTCGACTTCAGCAAATCAACACCAGATTTGATTCTGTCTCGATAGTCATTTACTCTGAAGTAAAATGGCCATTCTGACTAATGTATTGTTTTGGGAAGAGTGTACCTTCCAATGAATAAATTGAATATATTTTTGCTTCTGCAATAAGAATATATATATATATATATATGAAAGAACATGGGATATACTTGATATATTCACGAGCAGAGAGATGATATATTCACACACACACACACACACACACACATTTATATACGTAGGGCCACAAACGTTTCTGAAATTTCGATTCGATTTCGATTTCTTTGTTTAATGGCATATCAACCTTTGTATGTTATTTAATGCCCAAAGCCATTATTCTAGAAGAATAGAAGTAGTACTATTTAACGCATAGCTGGGAGGATAAGAGCGTTCATACCTTTCCCAAGGGTATTTGTCCGAAAGTGAATCTAATAGCTCGATTGGAGTTCGAACTCGCTTGCTCTGAAATTTTAACTGGTTTTACTTTTACCTCTCATTCATTGGCATAAAATATTATCATTTTTTTATATAAAAGAAAACGGTGTAATGGCTAATTTATATATATTTTTATTTTGATTATATTTTCCTAGTGCCGAGATTCGTGGCGTTCTTTACTAATTCAGTTTGTTAATTGATAGCAATGAATTTGTGTTTTGTGTGGTTAGTATTTCATCCTTCCCAATGTCTCCTGATATATCTATCTATCCATCTATCTATCTTTAGCCAAACTTATATACTTTAAACGAAAGAACTGGTTTTATAATATTGGAGGGAGAAGGTTGCAGCAAAAATCAATATATTCTTTCATGGAAAAAACAAAGAAAAAAGTGGTAAATGTTTATGTCGGGAATAACTGACATTTTTTTCATATTGAGAAATGCTTTCTAAAATTCAATTTCATAATTTTAGTAGGACCAAAAATACGATGGCTGCGCTCCTTGCATAAGGGTTAGACCTCACCATATAGGGTGTCCTCATTATGACACTAAACAGGATCTAGTGGTGACGGTCCTATTCAGGGGCTCTGATGAGTCTAGTGTTACCCACTTTTTACCGTTACTCAACCCAAGGCCTCTCAGACCTTGAGTAGTAGTACCTATTTGGATCCCATCTGTTTGTTCATTAGATCTGCTTTGGATAATGAAATGCTTACATGTTTAAAATGATTAAGATATATTTTTGTATCGTTTCTTATTGATACTATTTACCAACCCCTCCGCTCGGGCAGGATAGGACACAAGGTCAATTTTTAAGCGGAGTTTAACAGGTTTGAATTCAGAGTTTTCCTTCTCCTACACTAGTTGCCTCACCAACTTATTGAAGACCATAATGGTTAAACTAATTTGACATGCCGTAAAATAAACCAACCAACCAACCAACCAATATTTATGGGAAGAATATCTATTTTATATATTACTAAATTTTTTTTTGGCTTGGTCTCTTTGCTTAATGGCATATCAACCTTCGTGGGTTATTTAATGCCATAGCTAGCCATCCTTCTAGAAGAACAGCAGTGATGCTATTCAACCCATAACTTGGGGGGGGATAAAGAGGTTCATACCTTTCCTTAGGGTATTTGTTTGAAAGTGAACATAATAGCGCGACTGGAGTTCGAACTCGCTTACTACAATTCGGCAGACCATTGCTTTAACCATTACACCACGAGGACACCCCCTATTACAACATTTCTCAGTATGTATGTATCGTAACCCAGCAATAACGTCGTATCACATGGCGATTTTTATTGGAAAAATAAGGCAATTCTCTGCTCAATTTAGAATTGGGGCGCTAAGACTAATTCTTAATAACCTGAATTTTCTATATAACATAGATAAATAGAAACAGCAATATCATCATAGTCTGTTGCAATAACGGGTGAACAGTTAGAGTGTTGTTAGTACTGAGACACATTTACTTTTCAAATCAAGAAACGACAAAGTCAAGTAAAACTGATGATTAGATAATAGCACCAACCAATCAAAAGTCGGTTACAAGTTTAGAATCTGGCGACAGATCATAAAATTCGAGGGCTCAAAACAAAAATTAATTGCTACGGGCCGATTTTTAGATATTGATTTGACTGCTGTTAATTGGCGTGGAAGTAGTCAAGAACAGGTTACACGACAACTAAATCAACTAAAGAGCCAATTATAATTTACTTTTTCATTTTAGAATTAGTCAAGACAGAGTTGACACTGCGTTTCAAGGCCAACATATCTCTTTCTATTTATTTATGTCTTTTTGGCCGATACACAACCAGCAGTCAACAGAAAAAAATCAATCAACACGCGAAAAAGTCTATGGGTGACAAATAATACCACGTTGGGTTTGCATTGATACACACATATAGATTTTTATCGTTAAACAAGAACATTCATATTACCAAACCTTTTTAATTTCTTTGGTAGTTGACACACTGAAATTCTTCACAAAGATATAATGTTATCACTTAAGCTGCTGGTTTTTTTTTTTTCATGTTGATCGCAAGTCATATTAATGTGTATACATTGTTATAATCCACTTCCTTGGCTGAAAAGCCACTATTCACAGCCACTTTGCTTACTGGTTTTCTGAGCCAAATGTGGACTATAGCAGCAGCTGAATTTCGTAATAAGCTCAGGCAAAGTTAAGTGTAACTAGAGAAACAAAAGTAATGACATATAAATCAGATAAATAAAACTTAAAAACACGAAGGGAAGAAACCCTCCTTAATGTCCTGCTCCTTCGTATTGTTCTTAAAATGTATTCATTTTTTGGTGTTTCCTGAAGAACCGTTGACTTTCTTTTTGAAATCCAGTGTCACCCTAGTGGTTCTCCTTTGACATAGTTATTCTCAAGAATGTGAGGAAAGGTAAAGAAATAATTCATAACAGTATTTTATCATTTTATTCACTTTCTTTCATTTTTATTTTAAATGTGTGGAGAATTCTCTGAAACGAAGATGAAAGCTATTCCCTACAAATTTAGAAAATAAAATGAAATATTAAATCAGGCTGCTCACTAAAAGTTATAAGAATAAATATTCAAGGGAGGTAACTCTCGACAATTCTTTTATGTCTTATAAAAGTAAAGTTGCCTACCGTAGTCGAAGGTAACCAGAAGGCTCCCTTTTCAATAGCTACAACACTGAGGTGTAGGGGAGGGCACTACTCCTTTCCCTAGATTGCTCCACTTTACCCTTGATCCTTACCTTATAATGCTGAGTGTTAAGCAAGGTAGCATCAAGTACCACTTTTTGAGTCGTTGGTATGACTCGACCTGGGATTGAACCCAGGTCTCCCGAGCCATTAATTTTTATTTAAAAAAATTTAAAAATGAATACAATCTTTGATTGACAAGGAAAATCAAGTAAAGATTGATAAATCTAACTAGAAGACAAATTCCATATGTTCATACTCATATTTTCATACAGTTAATTGAACGAAAATTTCCCAGGGGTGTCCTCGTGGTGTAATGGTTAAAGCGATGGACTGTGGAATCGTAGTAAGCGAGTTCGAACTCCAGTCGCGCTATTACATTCACTTTCAGGCAAATACCCTTGGGAAAGGTATGAAGCCCCTTATCCTTCCAGCTATGGGTTAAATAGTACCATTTATGATTCTTCTAGGAGAATGGCTTTGGCATTTAATAACCTACAAAAGTTGATATGCCATTAAACAAAGAAAGCAAACCAAAACAAACCGAAAATTTCCCAGGGTTGTTACAAGGACTATGCTTCGTATCATTACATTATTTTACTCCTTGCAAGTTTTTTCCACTCTATTTTTTTTGGGTAGTTTTTCACTGAAGTTGGAAGCCCAGTCAGCTAGGGCTGTAGAATACACCGATTGCATCTCTGCAAAGGAGTAAAACCCTCCCAATGAGCGTCCCGGATATGGTTAGACTCCAGTAATGCCGGAGCTCCCAGGTCCATTCTGGCTGAGACTGGTAGTATCAGATAAGGTCCTATGGGTCAAATAAAACCGTATGATATTTAAACTGAATACAAACAAATGACTTATGTTAAATTGAATTGTTAAAAATAGAACTGTTTGATTATTCACCTCTTTGTAAAGAAATTACTGATGTTTAAATAAATTCTTAGTGATACATAGCTATATTTGGAACCATTTAACTGTGTGCAAAAGAATGAGCATAGGCTTGTTTAAAAATGTTATCAACAAAATGTGTTTACAAATCATATATATTTAATATATGTATAGAGGATTTGGCCTAAAATAACCTACAATGGTTGATATGCTATAAAACCACACCAAGCTAAACAACTGAAGTCTGAGTGATAGCAAATGGCCTCAGGTCTCCAGGACTCTTCTTAATATTCTAGCTAATCTTAACTGTACTATGGCCTAGATAATCTCAATTCTCCCTCTGATTTCCAGTTACCCTAGTCTCTTTTTCAGGGCTTTTGGGGACCATTTCACATGATACAATTGGTATCACTGCCACTTACATGTTCACCAGATTTCTCAGCTCTCTGGCAAGATCAAGGTACTGGTCTATCTTTTTCCTTTCTTTCATTTTCTTACTATGGTTTACTGGAATGACAAAATCCAGTTCATGGCAAGTTCTTTGTGTTCATCAACACAAGGTCTGGTCTTCTGGCTGGGATTTGTATCTAAAAGTCCCTAAGAATTGTATGTCTCATTTTCTAGGGTGAATTCTGATTTGTGCATGTACCATTTGTCCATCTGTTCTAATTTTAATCTTGCACAATTCTCAGTGCTTCACATTCCCCACCCAATCGTGTATTCTCTTGTGCTGTGCTAGTTTGATGCATTTACTTATGTGATTCTTTGGAAACTTTTCACACCAGTTTTGACAGGTGACCTCCTAAGGTTTCCTATGCTTTTTCAAGTATTATAGCTGATTTTAAGAGTGCTGTAGTCTGCTGAGTCCAGATTATTTCTCTGCACTCCAGTTTTCACAGTCTCTTTTCCAGATCTTTTCAAACCAACTACAATTAGTCTCATCAGCTTTTTCAGCAGTCTGGATTGATCCAGCAATTTTTCTAGCTCTTCTTTTTATTTTAACTCATAAAGTGAAAATAAAAAGAAAAACTTGAAGAATACCTGGATTGCAGAATCCACTAGCTTACAATTTCTTACTTTCTCAGTTATTAATACTTGGTCGGTTATTCTGGATGAGATTGGGTGATCCCTCTATATCGTAAAGTCCTTGAGAATATCTGTATAAACACACATGGGTTACTTAGAGAGATTTGTCCATTTCATTTTATCTTTTGTCAGTCATCCAACTGTTAGCAGAGGTAATTTCATATTTGATTTGCTTTGGTTTTATGGCACATCGATCATTGTGGGTTATTAATGCCAAATACATTTTCATACATATAAACAGTTCCATTTTAAGCAAGTCAGTTTAGTATAAGCATAGTTTTTGTTTACACACAGTTAATTGTCAAAACAGTTATATTTCAAACAAATCAGTTTAGCATAAGTACAGTTTCAATGTCAAAAACTATCTGATTTTAAAGAATTCTGTTTAGCATACAAAAACAATTCTATTTCAAACAGTTCAGTTTAGTAAAAGTACACAGTTTAAATGCTAAAACAGTTCTATTTGAAACAATTCAGTTTAGCATCAGTACACAGTTTAAATGTCAAAAACATTTCTATTTCAAGCTATTCACTTTAGTCAAATAGTTTTATTTCAAACAATTCAGTTTAGTATAAGTTTAGAATTTGTTTACTCACAGTTGAATGTCAAAACAATTCTATTTCAAGCAATTCAGTTAAGCATTAGTACACAGTTTAAATGTCAAAACAGACCTATTTCTAGTAATTCAGTTTAGCATAAGTACACTATTTAGTTTTATTTAACCCAATAGATAGGACCCTATCAGGTGCTACCAATTCGGGCCAGACTGAACCTAGGAGTGATGGTAATGAAGGGGTACTCGTCAATTCCTAAAGCTCCAGCATTACTGGAACCTCACCATCAGATTGTTTAGTGTCATATCTAGGACATTCATTGGAGGGAGGGTGTCTTACCCCTCTGCAAAGAAGCAGTTGGTGAATTCTACTGCCCCAGCCGACAGGGCAAAATTTTGTTCTCCCTTATTAGGTCACTCCATTGCTTTTGTTGTGATCCTCAAGGTTTTCTGTTTGTAAAACTGTTAAACATCTTTTGTATGATTACTAAAATATTTCTTTGATGCAAGTTTTGTGTGTACCTAATGTTGTGTATGTTATATATTGTTACCTTATATGATTTCACCCAATTAGGTTGCAACCAATCATATTGAAGGGAGACTCAGTAGCATAGAAGCAAATATACTTGACTGCAATTCTGTAATATTATTCTCCTATCTATGGGTTAAATAGTACCACAACTGTTCCATGAAGATGGTGCTCTCATTAAATAACCCAAAAAGGTTGATATGTCATTAAATAAAGAAACGACGCCAAACCAAACGAATCATATCACACAAATTATATATCATATTACAATATTGATATAGCTATATGTTATCTTTTTATATCATATTTTATTACCATCAAATTATGGTATTTTTAACCCTGTTGGCTGGAGCTCTAGAATACCCCAACTGTGTCTCTGCAGAGGAGTAAGACTCTCCCCACAAGTGTCCTGGATATGACACTAAACCATTTGATGGTGAGGTTCTAATTATGGACCCGTAGGCAATATGGACTGCCCTGTCATTGAAATTACTCCCAGGTCCACTATGACTCCTAGTAGTCGTATCATTTAGGATACAATAGAAATATGTAATTATTTTCGAGAATGGAAACTGTTTAACTGTGTGCAAACAAATGATCATTATCAAATTGAATAATTAGTATTACATTGCAAGTCTTGACATAGTTTAACTTTATGCAAATAAAGGTACTAGCGATATGTTGAAATCATTTAACTATATGAAAACAAAGAAACTTCAGCTCATTTAAAAATAATGTTAACTGCTTGTTGGGTATCACCCACCTTTTTCCACATAATGAACTAGCCCATCTGCCATATATAGCAGTAGCTACTAATACCAGGGCAGACTAGAAGGTGAAGAGCAGCTTCTTATAGGAATAGTATTAGAGCATTAGAGACTGGAGATCGCACTAGATCACCTTACTTGCTACCATAATAACGGAAGCCAATACTATCGTTGGACTATATCTTTATTCTGTATTCACTAATCCTATGTTCTTGTCTACTAATAGTCTCTCTATTGTATATACTTTTTCCTGAGAATATATCTCTATTTCCTCTCATATCGTGGTTTGCCCTTTATTTAATATTACAAGCGTTCACTAACTAGAACGCAACCCTGCTTAATGTTCATTTATAAATCATATATATTCAATATATATATGCATAAACAGGATATGGCATTAAATAACCTATAAGGGTTGATATGTTGTAAAACACAACCAACCAACCAACCATATATATTTAATGCATAAGTATAAACAAGATTTGGCATTACATATCTTACAAAGTTTGATATACCATAAAATACACCCAACCAACAAAATATATTTAATGTATATGAATAAACAGAATTTAGTATTAAATAACCTATTAAGGTTGATATGCCATTGATGACAACCAACCAACCAACCATATATATTTGATGTATATGTATAAACAGGATTGGGCATTAAATAACCTACAAGGGTTGATATCTTGTAAAACATAACAAATCAACCATATAAATTTTATTTATTTGGATAAATAGGATTTGGCATTAAATAATCTCGAAGGGTTGATATGCCATAAACCTCAACCAACCAACCAACCAACTAACTAACCATATAAGTTTAGTGTATATGTATAAATAGTATTTGGTATCAAATAACCTACATGGATTGATATGGTGTAAAAAAACACCAACCAACCAACCAAACAACCATGGCATTTGTGGAATTTTTCAAATTTGACTGAAGATTTTTAGCAGAGAGACAAAAAAAAAAAAAAAACCCCATTAAGAAGAATTAAAAATGTTTTATTGGTATTTATCAAGAGTTATTCATTATAATTTAAAAAGAAGTTCAAATTATATATACTTTAATATTTTTGACTGAAAATCCATATAATCATTAATTCTGATGAGTATTTTCTTATATCTTTTGATTTTAATGAATTTTTTTTATGATATCATAATCTTTACTGTAGCATTGAGTCATGTATTTCAAAGACAAATAAATAAAGAAAAGCTTCCAGTGAGACTTGAACCCATGTCTCATTTTGCCAGAAGAAACCTTGACATCTGTTCCAGATACTGTAACATGTAAGCTATGAGAACCATTAATATTTCAGAAACCTAAATCTCACTGATAATTTATTCTCTAGTTTATCTCCTGTCATACTTTTTGCTATTGTGGTTACATGACGGTTGCATTAATAGCAAATTTGATTTATCTCTAATTCATAACCACAGTAAGTAGTATCTAGATTTACCCAACTGGACTGCCATAGGCAAGATGCAACACAAGGTCAATCTGTTAAGGGTTACTACTCCTCTGGGTTAGAGTGGATCTGGGAGTAATAGCAATGAAAAGGTACTCCCCACAGCTGCATAACCGGAGCCTCACCATCAGATGCAGTTCAGTGTTATATTTAGGATATTCCATTTGGTGGGGGGTGCTTACCTGTCTACAGGAGATACAGTTAGAGTATTTTAAGCTCTGCAGATGAGGCAACAATATGTTTGAATAAGAATTTTTTTTCTCTTACTGCATAGGCTAGAGAATCAGTCTGCTCTAATGTTTATCGCTATCTTGAGGGAGAGAAAGAGATGGATTCATGCCTTTTCCAAGGGCATTGGGACAAAGTGAAATGTAATCAGCCTTGTACAGGATTGGATCTTGGGTCTCTGATTTTGTTTTCTATGACAATAACGATTACACTAAGTGTACCTGTATGCATGAAAACAAGCTGATGCCATTGTATACTGTATACTGTTTTGTTGTATCATGTTTAATGTGCAATACGTGGGCTGTGTATAGATCCCCTTGTTCTTGAGTCAGGTTCTGGTATACTAGACAGTCTGAGCAACTGTTTTTTAATACCTGGATGTTACTATGGTAACAGAGCATGAATTTTTATACCTGTCATATGAAGAGTGTTGCAATCAAATAAGTTAATTCCACAATTATTTTTAGATGAAGCCTTGTTAATCATAAGCAATTAAGATTAAAACAAAAAAGAAAATAATTGTTAAACTTGATGATAAGAATTTAAATTGCAAGTTGAAAATAATTATAGTCAAATCGAATCCTTTCTTTTTTTCTTTTTATTAAACAAATAAATTATTTGTGGCTTATGTGTTAGATAATTTATTTTTACCAGTCACAGTAAGTTCATTTGTGTTTCAAGGGAAATAACTCTGTACTGACTACAATAATTATTTCCCTTGAAAGTCAGCACACCAGCATCATATCATATCAAAAGCGGAATTTCACAGTTTCTTTGACCAACAGAAAAATAATTGGAATGTGATGTGAATGCCAAAGCGACTATTTTGAAGTACTAATAATTTACTTCTTGATAAATAAATTCATTAGATTTCTACTAATAATCTTTACAAGATCCCGTTTGGATTCTGGTGTCAATACATGGAAATTGGAATGTAATATTGAGATTGGAGAGGATACAAAGAAAAGTGATAAAAAGCAATAAAAAAGTAAAAGATTATCATTACAAAAAGAGACTAAAGAAATTAGGATTAACTATCTTACTAGAAAGTAGAATGGAAGGTGATCTAATAGAAACTTTCAAAGTAGTTAGATTTCTCGTTATGGTAGACATTTTTCTGAAATTTCTTCTTGAACAGGAAATTTACTGTCCAGACAGATTCAAAAACTAAGTTTACAAACCAATTGGATTTTTTGCAAATTGAGTTATATGATTTTGAAAAATTGCCTAATCAGATCAAAAACAGTGTTGGGGAACTAAACATATTGGTCTTCCTTTTGGGGAGTTGTAGGCTGAGCTTCCAAAAATCATGGGCTTTTTTGGTCATGTGACATTTTGAGATGCAATTTCTATCTCTTTTTGATAGCAGACACAGGCCAGAACGAACCTGCCTTTTGTCTCTGCTTTTATGGCCAGCACATGTGTACAAATTACCCCTTGTGGACCATTTCCCTACACCAGAAAAATGTAAATTTTTATCTGCTGCTATCAGTCTGTTGGTTCTGTGGAATAACATACGTACATTTATAATACTTTGGGACATTATGTCATGCTTCTTAAATATGTGTACTATGCATGTCATGTTTCTTAATTATGTATACTATGTATGTATATAAAATGTAGTTTATCTCTCAGATAGACTAATGCATTATAGGAAAATGCTGGTGGTAGTCTCAATGTATATGATGCACATTCTGCGAATTTCTATGACAGCAATAGTATAAAAAATCTTAAGATTAAATTGGATGTTTTCAGATACAGTGGTAAAGAAAAGAATTTAAAAGGGCATTTTCAAGAACTATCTGATGTATTACTTTACAGAATTTGATCTGTATATATCTCCATTGATAGTGTAAATGTTCTGAGTAACGATTTGTTTTTTTAAAGGTTGATGTAGATAGATAGCAAAAACAACGAGGCTCAAGATGGCATAACAAATAAATAACAAATAATAATAATAGTAATAATAATAATAATAATAATTCTTCAAGGTAAAAAAAAGCAACTTTTAAACTGGGCCAGTTAATTATTTTATACTATTCTGTTCATTGGTCCTTAAACATTTGAGTCAGTTTATACATTAATATTTCTCATTGTTACTAACAATTCTTCTAGATCCTTTACCATTTACCATATTGTTATTTAACATTATTTCAAAAGAGATTGAATATATGTACACCTTTCTATAAAATTTGCTCACTTGCTCATAAGAATATTTTTATCTACAGATTATCATTTTTATATTTATTCAGTTATAATTGAATATTCATATGCTCAAAGGTTTTTGACCAAAGTACTTGAAAGAATATAACTGTGTGGAAATTATTTGTATAAGATTTGAATACTTAAAACCATATTACTGTGTGCAAATTATTTATATTAAGAATACTTATTATTAATAAGTGCTTATAAATTTAGATAAGTTTGAAATTAAATGATTTCAAGAAAATGCAAATTCATGGTTTCAAGTAACTATTCCTATTTAATATTTGTATGCATGAAATTATATTGTTTCTATGGAATAATCACTTTGTTGCCATCTCAACCACATTCACTCTAAACCCTGAATAGTAAAACCTGTTAGGATTCCATCTATTATTCAAATAAATCTGTTTGAAAACTGTTGATATTAGAGTGCAACACTAAAAACCATATAACTCTATGTAAATTATATGTATTAAGAATAGTTTACAATAATAATTGTTAATAAATGTATTATTATTAAATTTTTGCAACTATCTAAGGAACTATTGCCCAGTCGGCTGGGCTATAGAATACACTGACTGCTTCTCCAACAAATGTCCTGGATATGACACCAAACAATCTAATGGTGAGATTCCAGTAATGCTGGAGTACCCCTTCATTGTCATCACTCCCAGGTCTACTCTGATAGGGTCCTATTTATGGGTTAAATAAACCTAAACTGTGTACTAATGCTGAACTGAATTGCTTGAAATAGAGCTGTTTTGACATTTAACTGAACTGTTTTGATGTTTAACTATACTTATACTAAACTGAATTGTTTGAACTTTGATTCGGCTTTAAATGACCACAGTAAAACCAACCAACCAACCAACCAACCAACCAACCAACCATATAAGGAACTGTACGCAGCATACTGGATGAAGCTGTTTTTGTTTCACTTTACACAAAAGACCATAGAAAAGACAGGAATCTCTCTTTTTTATGAGGTATGGGTAAATAGTAGGACAGACTGATTTCTTTAATCTTGGTAAGACAACCAGTCTAAAAGAAGGAAAACTGGATTCAAACCAGATATATTCTGCTTGAAAATTGACTTTGTATCACATCCTGCTTGTACCAGAGGAGTCGGGTAAACACTAATATATATATATATATATATATATTGTATACTGAATAGATTAAGTCTAAGAATAGACTTAAAAGGAACAATCTATACAGAATATATAATATCAATATATTCTAATTTTGTGATCAATGCATGCCAATTAGTATATAAGAATATATAGCTATAAATAAATATGTAAAAAAAACTCACATGCAAAGTAAATTATACTATTCATATCAAGTAAAACTTATCAGATATAATCTATTATAAATTTATTTAAACAATCTCTTTTTTGAGATTATATCTTCAGATGGTAAACAATTTTTGATGGAGTTTTTACCATTATACCCGGGAATACATTATATATTTAGACCTTTAAGGTAATTATAATTCAGTATTAAAGAAAAAAAAGAAAGAAAAAGGAAAATATACTATAATGAAATATTAATCCAATAGATTGTGAATCAGATACTACTGCGTTATTTACCTGTGTTGTACTGAAAATGTGTATTAATAAACCAAAGATAATATTTAAAAAATTATTGATTGAATTCTATATTTTTGAATATTCTTTATATATATGAAAACTAATTATAAGAACCTAATTTTTTTTATCTCATTTCAAATATTATCTTAATTCAAATTTAATCAATAATTTAGGTGATTTAAAAAAAAAACATGTTTGCAATATTGATTATGTTACTAAATGTATTAATAACTATATTTGAATTTATTTAATTTCTGAAAGTCACTAGATATTATTAAATTTCCTATCCATCGAATTAATCAGTTTATATCAGAATCATTAGTCTAAGAATATAAATTTCAGATAATAGGGGGTGTCCTTGTGGTGTAATGGTTAAAGCGATGAACTGCGGAATCGTAGTACGCGAGTTCGTACTCCAGTCGCGCTATTACGTTCACTTTTGTGCAAATACCCTTGGGAAAGGTATGAACCTCCTTATCCTCCCAGCTATGGGTTAAATAGTACCACTAGTGTTCTTCTAGGAGAATGGCTTTGGCATTAAATAACCTAAAAAGAGTTGATATGCCATTAAACAAAGAAACCAAACCAAATCAGGTAATAATATGACTATATCTATATTTATTTAAATGAGTAAATGTTAGTATCAGATACATCATAAATAGTTATCCCCCTTGTACCCGTGTAAAATAATTTTGATTTTTCTTTAAACTTATTTAATTCACTTAGGAACCTTCAATAAACCCCGTTTTTTTTTTCTACAATGCTATTGTATAAGTTTATGTAAATTTTTTATAAAGTATACTATTTTTAGAAAATTAAAAAAAAAAAAGTTTTTTTTAATGATAATTGAACAGGTAAAAAAAATTTTTTAAATTGTTCAGCATGAGAAAATAATAGCAAATCTTTGTTAATTTCAAAATGACTATATTGACTATATTTTCATTTTCTCTAAATTTCACAACAGTTTCTGTCTTTTTTTCTAAGCTCTACTGTTTATTCTTTGTTCTCTATATTGTATTTTAGTAAATCATTATCTATTAATTTGCTTGTTTATACATCTTTATCTGTTAATTCACTCTTTAATACATCGTTATTTATTAATTTTCTTTTTAATACATGCTTTTTTTAAATTAATTCATGCTTTAATAAATAGTGATGTATTAAAGAGTGAATTAATAGATGAAAATGTATTAAAAAGCAAATTAATCATCCTTATTTATTAATTCACTCTTTTACTCTTTGCTAATATTTTAATTCTTTGTTATAGTCTATTTGATATTTCTTTTAAAATTTTATCATTTATGTTTTATTTTTCATATTAATTTGTTACATATTATTTTTCTTTCTTACACATGTTTTCCTTTTTTCTTTTATTCATCATTATCGGTAATAGGTTTGTATTAAAAATTTCTCTCATCATACTTACTTCAATTTTTCATATTTCCCAGCTGAACTTATGGAAAAAGATCTATCAACAACTTCTGGTTTTCAAGCCTTATTTCTTGCAATTTTTTTCAGATCTTATATCTAATTTGATTATCGTAAATTTGCTAAGAAAACTTTACAAAATAAAAAAAAATGTCTTTTTAAAATTGCAAATGTTGTTATTATAATTTTTGTGTAAATTATTTCATAGATTATCATTATTTACTATTACTCATTTGTTACTTCCTTGCAAATAAACAGATGAAGAAATAAGGGTAATTAGACCAGTTTGAGTTTTATGTTTAGCTTATTTTCATCCGACCATAAATGATTAAGTATGAAAAATTTTATCAAAATTCAATTATTTTATGATTTTTATGAAATATCACATCATTGTTTGGATAAAAATTAACTCCCAAAAGAACTTTTCAAAATAAGTATTTGTAATGTACCCTAACCAACATGGGTCACCAAATAAAAACAAAAAACCTACATGTGTCATAGATTCCAGAGAGAATATTTTCTATTTTGCTGCTAAAAACCAGTGAGTATAAATATACCAAAATCCCTTTGTTCATAGCAGTCCTGCAATCTCAGAAAATGAACCAAAAGTATTTACCTGAAAATTTCATAACAGTAAGTAAAGTTGGCGACCGTAGTCAAGGGTGACCAGAAGGCTCCCTTTTCTATAGCTACTACACTGAGGTGTCGGGGAGGATGCTACTCCTTTCCCTGGATTGCTCCACTTTACCTTTGATATGTACCTTATATTGCTGAGTGTTATGCAAGAAGGTATCAAGTACCATTTTTAAAGTCTTTGGTATGAAGTGACCTGGGATTGAACCCAGGTCTCCCGGACCATTTGGTGAACACTCTACCCACAATGAGACTGTCTCAAGTTTTATTCTCTAAAGAACATTACAACTGACATGATAGTAAACATTTAAAAGAATTCTATTACTTTTATATGTATTGTACGTATACAAAAATTAATGTTCACACAGCATATCTTTTATAAACTCTTTCTTATTACGAAAGAAATAATACATAATAAAGCAATGTCTGTCTCGACTCAATCTCTTGTTGTAATGTTTACCTGTTTTATATATAATTGATTTCAATATTAATCTTTTTATCACTGCCTCTTCTGCAACAATATTCAGTTGCATTTCATTACAAACTCATTATGCTTAATTCACCACAACATTCATGCTACCACTGTAATATTTCATCTTCATCTATTTCTTTTATTAATTTCTCTATCTGTCTCATCTATTTCTTTCTCTCTCTTTCTTTTCCTCTCCATTCTCTCTTCCTTTCTTCCATTCTATAGGAAGAGTTAATAATAATCTGATATGCAGAATTATTTCTTACTCTTTCTTTCTTTCTTTCTTTCTTTCTTTCTTTCTTTCTTTCTTTCTTTCTTTCTTTCTTATCATATTTGTTTTTTTTTTTTACTTTCTTTTTCTCCCTGACATATAGCCTGTTCTTTTTCATACTTTTTTCTTTTCTTTTTTTTGATCAATTATTTTTCTGAGGTGTTGAGAGAATGTAGCATTCAAATACATGCATTCATGTCTTTTCAATTAATATTATAGGTTTTTAATTCAATTATTTATTTAATATTTATTTTTAAACATTATTGTTTATTCTTTGCAATCAAATCTGTATTTTTTTCTAATTTTCTTTATACTTATTTTTTTATTTATGCATTTTTTATTTTATTTATGTATTTTTTCCAATCTGTTCTTATTATTATTAATTATTCCTTGATTTTATACATTTCTCTTTAGTATTTATTTACTTCCATATTTTCTGGTAACTTAAAAAGATGTCACTTGATCTCATTGTTAGAAAGGAATGCCAAACATACTTGTCAGAGAAACCATTGAGATTCCTTTCCAGATGTTGCATTCTGTCTTGGACCAGTCAAAATACAAGATGGTTGGTTGGTTGGGTTTTATGGCATATAAACCTTTGTAGGTTGATATGCCATAAAATGCCAAATCCATTTTTATGTAAATAATCAGTTCTATTTCAAACAATTCAGTTTATCATGAGTACACAGTTTAATTGTCAAAAACATTTCTATTTCAAGCTATTCAGTTTAGTCAAACAGTTCTAATTCAGCTAATTCAGTTTAGTATGAGTACATTTTTTGTTTACACACAGTTAAATGTCAAAACAGTTCTATATTAAACAAATCAGTTTAGTGTAAGTAAAGTTTCATTGTCAAAAACAGTTCCATTTCAAACAATTCAGTTAAACATAAGCACATAGTTTAAATGTAAGTACTCAGTTTATTTGTCAAAAACATTTCTATTTCAAGCAATTCATTTTAGTCAAACAGTTCTAATTCAAACAATTCAGTTAGGCATAAGTATGCAGTTAGTTCTATTTAAGCCACAGATAAGGCTCTATCAGGTGCTACCATTCTTGACCAGAGTGGACTAGGGAGCAATGGCAATGAAGAGGTGCCCTACATTCCCCAAAGCCCCAGCATCACTGGAACCTCACTATCATATTGTTTAGTGTCATAATCAGGACATTCATTGGGGTGGGGTTTTACCTCTCTGCAGAGATGCAGTCGGTGTATTCTACAGCCCCAGCTGACTGAGCAAAATACAAGATAGTGTGTAGCCTTGCTTAGTTGATTGAGAAAAAGAGACACCTTTTCAATTATAAGCCATTGCTACAATGATGGGGCTAGGATTTCATTTGTTCTCAAAAATGAGTTTTACTCTTGTAAAGCTTGCTGTAACTGCCAAGAATTCTTATCTCTGAAAGCCCATGTGACTATTTTAAGACAGTCAATAAGTGTCCATTTGATATCCTCTTTTTTCATGCTTTTGTTTCAGCTACCATGAACTTTGACCTCTCACCTGTCAATTATGCAACTGAAAATGTTTGGTATGTTTAGTATAAAAAAGTGCTGATACCATATAACTATTTGCAAATTATTAGTATTTGATAAGAATAGTTGAAATCATATAACTGTGAGCAAACAAATGATTATCATATTAAAACCATGTGTATAAATTTTTATATATCATTGGAAAACATAAATTCATATCATCATCATCATCATCATCATGTTGTGCTGCCAGCACAGATATCCCTGACTCTCTCTCGCTACTTCTCCCTATCATTCATTGCTTCTGGTAGTTCTTCAGGGCTACATCCTGTATCCTCACATAGCTGGATGCACTACTTGGATGCTAACTAAATGGCTGAAGAAGAAGCTAGACGGCAATTACACCAGAATGTTGAGAGCAATATTGAACAAGTACTGGCGGCAACACCCCACAAGGCACCAACTACACGGCCACCTGCCTCCCATCACGAAAACTATGCAAGTTAGACGAACCAGACACACAGGACACTACTGGAGAAGCAAGGACGAACTCATCAGTGATGTACTCCTGTGGACCCCCGCATATGCCCAAGCAAAAGCAGGATGACCAGCTTGAACATAAAGTCATATAACTGTGTGCAAATTATTTGTATCATATTTTGTATTTAAATAACCCATTAGGGGTTGATACTCAGTTAAACACACAATCAAACCAAACCAACCCCTTATTGCCATCAATTCCTGCTTCACTTTGAACCTGAGTGATAGTATCTGTTAGGGTCTCATCAGTGGGTCAAATTGTTCTGTTTGAAAATTATTTGTATTCAGTAGAAATGTTTTAAAACCTAATAACAATGTATGAGTTATTTGTATTAGATAGGAATACTTGATACTATATAACTGAGAGCAAACATATTATTATTATTAGATTGGAATAGTTACTGAAAGTCGTATAATTGCGAATAAATTATATGTAATTGATAGGAATGCTTGAAACCGTATGAACATGTGGAAATAATTTGTATCACATTTTGGGGATTAAATAACCTGTAAGGTGCTGAGATGTCATTAAACAAATAGATTGAACCAAACCTATTTACAGTATCACCTGTCAACTGGGGACTTATAAACTAACTATATTTACTCAGGTATTGTTGTCAGTCACATGATATCAACATTCTTCATCAGGATATCAACTCCCAATTAAGAATAAAAAGAATTTTGCATATCACTATTGTCTGCATCACGTTTCTTAGATCTTAGTAACAATATTATAGTTCTTGGCCTAATGAGTAGAGTGTTTACCAATGGTCTGAGAAACTGGGGTTCAATCCCAGGTTGAGTAATACCAAAGACTTATAAAACCGTAATTGATGCCGCCTTGCTTAACACTCAGCATTATACAGTAGGGATCAAGGGTAAAGTGAAGCAATCCAGGGAATGGAGTAGCACCTTCCCCAATACCTCAGTGTAGTAGCTATTGAAAAGGGAACCTTCAGGTCACCCTCGACTATGGTCACCAACTTTACTTACTTTTATTATGGTTCTGATTAGTATTTCATCAGTTGAAAATTGGACGGAAAATAGTTTTATTCTCCCCAACCCACAGATCGACACATACATGCACACACATACACTTACATGCACATAAACACTGACACACAAGAAATGAGTGGGTCAAAATCGTGCTTAATAGGACTCTCTGAACAATGTAAGTTGGTGTCCAAATGTAGACATGAGACCAGATATCTTCTTTCAAATTTGTTGCCTAATTAGCTTAAATCAGGTGATAATATCTTGAATCTAAAAAAGGAGTAATCCATTTGCCTACTATAAAATCCAATCAATAAGGACAATTTTGATTATATATAGAGAGATTACAAATATCCATAATAAATAATAGTCACCCAAAAATTTCAACAAAGCATTTCATTTTAAAGTTAAAATATCCGTCGCCAAATCAGATGATACCTAAACATCACGCCCAAACAGTGACGACCACGTCCATTTCCAACTTTACTGTGAATTTCCTGAAGTTAACATTTCCCTTAATCTTTAAAAATCAGTTTTCTATTCTTTTCTTTGAATTTTTATTTTCTTGTTTAGTGGGAAATAAATCAACCAATGTCAGAAACCGTCTTCTTAAAACAAAGATAATTGCCGATGCTTTCTTGTAATAATTGAACTTTTAGAAGAAAAGCGATGCAGCCATTTCAAAACCAAACAAATAAACCCAACTACAAAAAAAAAAAAAAAAAAAAAGGAATAAAAAGAAAAAGAAAAAAAAAACAACACATTTTCCATAGCAAAAGTCAACGAGATGACGTAAAAGTCGCCCACTTTACATTAAAAATGGATGCACAGCAAATCTCTAGCAATTGACAAGAATGAAAATTAGGCGTTTTATGAATTACATATACGAGGATCATTAAATAAGTTTCTAGACTTTTTTCCTATGGGCACTTTTATTGATAGTACATACATGAAACTCTAGTCCCCTTCGAAGTAATCTCCTCCGGCTGCAATGCACTTGTTCTACCGTTCCAACAATTTCTCGAATAACCCATGGAAGTTCTCTTGTGTGAGCGTGTCAATGACCTTCGTCACAGCCTCTTTCATCTCCTCAATTGTCTCATAACGACAGCCTGTGAGCTAAGGGAATAACCAAAAGTCACAGGGGGCAAGATCTGGACTATAGGGAGAGTGAGGAACTGTCTTGATGCCCATCTTGGTCGAATAGTCTGTGACAAGGATGGAGTTGTAGACTTGCGCATTGTCTTGCCGGAAATGCCACTGACCCGATTTGAAGAATGCTGGTCTCTTCCGATGGAATCTCTTCCTGAACTCCCTTAAAACCTCAACATAGTAACCCTAACCCTAACCCTTTGGCCAATCAACTTCCTTACTCCTCCCACTCCTCTGATGATCCCTCACAGACTCCCTGCCTTCCTTGAATCTCTTATGCCACTCAAAATCTGATGCTCGATTCATGCAAGATGGTCTAAAAGCAGTCTGAAGCATTCCTTACGTTTCTTTTGTATTTTTTCCAAGTTTAAAACACAATTTTATTGCATATCGTTCTTCTAACGTGTCCTGACGTCCAGATTGCATTTTTTAAATTCACCAGCTGTGACAATCAGGCTTTTGTAGAGTGTATTCCAATTCCTGTTGAGCTGTTCGTTTGAAGCTGAAATCATAAAACTTGGTCAGTCATCTCATAAGATGTATAGCAATAACATACTGAATTTTCAGGAGTCTACGACAATTCTAAATGCCTGTACAAAAAAGTCCGGAAACTTATGGAAGACCCCATGTATGTTTTGAGATTTCAGTTTGGGTAAAAATATGAATTAAAAGATAATTTTGACTTTTTTTGTTGCCAACGATGAACAGCAGTTTGTATTCTCTGTCCTCGTAAAAATATATTCGAGTAAAGGCAAATTCCTTTTGTTCATAGCAGCTATGACAACAAGGTTGTCAGAAAAAATATTGTCCATATAGTTAATCTTTTCGAGGCAGATGGACTGATCAAGGTGCACTTCAGTTGACAGCTGAGTTGAACGTGATTTCATCATAGTCGCCATTGCTAGAATTCGTTGCTTACTGCATAAGAAAACCCTCAAACTAAAACGTATTATTGATCACCTTAAGTAAGCCAACGTCCACGGAAAAACGCATTACAACTGGTTGAGTAAACTTATGTCTACTACTAAAACGTATTACTGACCACCTTAAGTAAGCCAACGTTCACGGAAAAACCGCATTACAACCGCCTAACGAAACTAATATCCACAAATGTTTTACTGACCACCTTAGCCAACGTCTACAACTAAGTTGCATTGCCCATCACTTACGTTCACATTCATTACTAAAACTCTCAGATAACTTAACTGACGACCACAACTCCCATGTTTATTAAGTTGTTTTGAGTAGATTTGAATCCAATAAAAACAACACCCTTTTTTGAGGGTTTTCAACCTCTATTTCATCGAGAGAAGAACTCCTTTACCTATTGTTTCATTTTTATTAATCTCTCAAAGAGGGGCTCTTAAACATTTAGATCCTTACAATTCATATGTTTCTGGGGTTCGACTATTACTCCCCAAATCTCGACCATTCGGCTTATGTGACTTCCTTCAGGTAACCAATCAATGCAAATCCATTATTCCAAATTGTTAGCTTTCCTATATTATTCAGTTCATACGCAGGCTTATCAACTTTGATCTCTCAGCTGTCAATCACTATTTTTGCAGGTGTTTGAATCGTGGTCAAATTCACTCGCCAAGTTCTGCACTCGATTTCGTATGATATCATAAGATGCTTTAAAGTAGTTATTGTTATAAATATGAAGTAAGATAAAGAAGAATTATAAACAGATTGTGTACAGATTGTCGTGGGCTAAGTAGATGGATTCTGTTCTCCAATGTCTATTGTGGAAGATTATAAGAGGCCCTAAATAGGAAACCAATAAGAGAAATTTATGAGATGGGAGAATGCTATTATCTCTTTATAAATTTGGTAGCAGATGGCATTTTTATATATGTATTTATTCTTTTATCGATTTTATTTTAGAGAGACAAATATGTTAATTTTTTGTTGTGATATACAATTAGTTGCGTTTTGCTGATATATAGCGTCCCTTGATTTGATTGTTAGAGACCTCTTATTGATGTGTTTAATCGGGCTTTTGGCTGGGCCGTCAGGCATTCGTGCCGGATGGGCGATCGAAACCAAGAGCAGACTCGGGACCGAATAGGCCCCCAGTTCGGCTGGGCAACCTTCGGGTGGGCGAGCTGCTTTTATGGTTAAAGCGCTAGACTGCAGAAATGTAGTAAGCAAGTTCGAACTCCAGCTGCGCTATTACGTTCACTTTCAGACAAATCGCCATGGGAAAGGTATGAACCCTCTTATCCCACCAGTTATGGGTTAAATAGCATCACTGCTGTTCTTCTAGAAGGATGGATTTGGCATTAAATAACCCACGAAGGTTGATATGCCATTTAACAAAGAAGAAACCAGTATTTAACCAACATTGCAACTTGTGCATGGAAATAATTTAAGAAAACGCCCTGCAATAGGATAAATATTGTACTTCTCCATAATAACGCAAAGCCACATTCTGTAAGAATCATAAAAGAAAAACTATAGGATTTTGGGTGGTCTGTTTTACCCCACTCACCGTATTCTTTTGACCTTGCAACAAGTGATTGCCTCCCTTTTCGTTCTCTAGTAAATGCTCTGAATGAGAAAAAATATTCTCAAGAAGATCAAGTAAAAACCTTCGCGAAAAATATTTTGAACTTGAAACCAATATTTGAGAGGAATCAACAAGCTACTTGATAAATGGCAAAGTGTGGTTCAAAATAATGACGAATATACTATTGATTAAAATGAATTCATTGTTTGATTATTCATGAATAAATTATAATTTGCTGAAACGGAAATAATATATAACTCAACCTTGCAGATTATTAAAAGGCTTGTTATGCATTATGAACCATTTATCATTCGAGACAGCAATGAGTCACATATAAAAAAAAATCGTAGATAGAGGGGTAGATAGATAAACAAGCAGGCTAAAGTTGACTTCAACCGTATTTTAAGTAGAGTTCTCTCCCCCTCTTATCTTATATATTGAAAGGTGGCTGACAATATAAAACCACTGAAAGAACATAATTATGCTGAAAAGTCAGACATTGATGCCGGTAAATCGCATTTTCAAAACAGATGGTACAAACATAAATACAGCTTTAACAACAGAAAATAAGACAGCAGAACAACATTGTCAAGACATGTATAATGGACAAAAGATCAAACGGGCAAATCTCCCATATTAAACCGGGATATTGTGAAAAAAGCACAAGCTTACAAAGGAGGTAACCATAGCTATAGAATGTGTATGGAGGAAAAATTATGAATTCTAGAAGATGCTAAAAACAAATTGCAGAACAAAAGAATTGAATTGGTATCTAAATGTAGACATATTAATGAATTTCTAATATATCATTTACTACCTGACAAATTCCATATATTCCTTTATACGGACAGCCCTATTGCTACATTTGTCTCCGTATTAGCTGAATCAAAATTTTAGCATTATTTTGGTATTTGATAGTTTGTGACGCGTATAACACGTGACTGAAACAGTTCAAACCATGTAAGGTACTCGTTGTGGTTAGTAGTGTAGTGGTAATTGGTGCGCTGACACGTTGTGTATTGCTTCACTCCTAGCGAGATTTGAAAGCTGCTCAGTTGAATGTGCAACGTAGTCTGATTTTGGAACATGGTTTAGGAGTTCGAATTTGGCCATAACGCTGTGGAAATGACCAAAAGACATTCGTTTTGCAAAAGGTGAAGGCGTTGTTGATTGCAGTACTGTGACCAGATGGTTGAATGAGTTCCGGTCGGATTGTAAAATTCTTGATGATCAGGCAAGTTCAAGTAGACCTAAAAACATGGATTGCAATTTTCTGCTCCCAGCCATAGCGGCAAATCCATGAAGTAGCACTCGGAGAGTATCAGGCGAACACAGCAAAAGCTTCAGAAGCTGCCGAATTCTGTCTCACGATGACAGAATATTTTAATATATATATATTTATTCGTGCATGTGTTTTTCCGGAGATGTGTGTCACGAGTACTTTTATCTTAGCAAATAACTTTACACCGCTATATATATTACAATTGATTGGTCACTTTCTCACTTGTTTTGTCAGATGATTGTGCATAACACGTGAAACGTGAGGTAACGGACTTCTCGTGTTCATAAGTTGATATTTTTCTTTGGTTATTAACTTGCTCTACTATTTCAGTGTCGAGAACTATGTTTGCAAATTTTTTATTTGCATAATGGCTAGTGGGTAGAGTGTTCGCCAATGGTCCAGGAGACCTGCGTTCAATCCCTGGTCTCGTCATACCGAAAACTTTAAAAATGATACTTGATACCTCCTTGCTTAGCACTCAGCAGTATAAGGTACGTATCAAGGGTAAAGTGGAGCAATTCAGGGAAAGGAGTAGCGCCCTCCCCTACACCTCAGTGTAGTAGCTATTGACTACGGTCGCCAACAATAACAACAACATATATATATATAGAGAGAGAGTGTGTGGATATGGAAAGAATGAAAACAACTCTTGGTTTGGTACAAAAGCTGTCATAATAAATTAGAGGGAAGTGAATGCTAATAGGATCAGCCGGAATATGAACTCGGCTTGCCGATTCCATATCCCATACTCATGGCGGTTACGTCATCCTTACAGTCGACTTTTATCTAAAATTTGTTATAGTTAGGCCATTCATCAATCATGCGAGATTATGGATCAGTTTCTGCATCTTGTCACAGGTCTTGTGATGTTTTTTTATGGAAAAGTACCAGTTGCCCATGCAGCAGATTCTTATGCACGAAGTAAAAGGCAAGGTTATATAGAACTTGGTATCAGCATTGCCGAAGGAATTGCCAGAACGAGGCTGAACGTAACTGCGGACTGTTTTAGGTACTTAAGCACCTAGTTTTACCATTCCACTCTGGTAAGTTATTCTTGCACGTTCTTGGGGTTGGGTGAGATCAGTGTTCCTTCTTCTAGACCTGTTGCCTTTCCCAAGGCTTAAGAGCCCGATCTACCAAGCTATTTCGTCATAGGTGGTGAGAGATGAGGAATAGACCAATTCATATATTTCTCAAGAGAACCCAGTTAAATGCCAATAACCTCGTTCAGAATTTGAATTTGTCATGATGATACAATTTTCTACGATAACCATTATGTCAGCCGGACCACTGAATAAAACTTAATTTATCTAAAATGTTCCTGTCAGACGAAGTTTTCGCAATGTGATTTTGGTTCTAATAGTTTCAAATCGAGATGTTCAGAAAATGTAATATCCTGATCAGATTGCATTAACTACAAAATCTTTTCCGACAGAGACATTACCGAAATTGGACAATTCTCCCCCACCATCTTCCTGATCTGCTGCAGAATATGCAGAATTATCAGTATGGGTGGCTAGGTCGGCATTTATTAACCTTCAGTTAGCAGGGTGGCTGCAGGCCAGTTTAGCAATCAGATAAATCCAAACCATTTAACTAGAGTAGGGAAAGCAATTTAAGACAAGCGAGTGAGTGACGAGTGACCAAATCAATAAACATCTATAATGGCACCAAACGGTATCTTCCAACCGCTAAGCAAAAGCGTGATGAGAGCAGGGAGCGTCCGGTTAAGGAGAAAACATTAGACACTTTGCAAGGGTTGACGGGATAGGTTTGTATTCCTCTTTCAATTATTGTGCTTCTCATTTCAATCATAGACACTTTGTTTTGCTTTTCTTCCGCAAAGATTTTCCTTCCCCCTTTTCATATGCCATTTTTTCAGTTTTCAATTTCTGACACGCTTTTCTCTTTTTTCTTTTCAATGCTCATTCTCTTTGCTCATATTTTTTTCTTGTTTGGTATTATTAATTGATTAACCAGGGTTAAGCATTGATGATCGAGCAAGAAAAAATCCTCCCCGCCGAAAAAAATACCGCAGAAAGCTCTTTAGAAAAATAAACATGTACACAACTAATTCGCCATGAGGAGAATGCAAGGCAAGGTTAATATTTAATCGAGTTTTTCCTTGATCGATAGCAGTAACAAGGCTAAACGGTTCAGTTGGCCTCTCTATTTACCTACAGTTCCTGGGCAGAAGATAGGTTCATTAATTTCCCCAGGTCATTAAAGCACTGGGATATAGAAACAGTCTCACCAAAGATGTGAACTTAGCACGTTGAGTTCATTTTGCACGCTAAGCGTACCTGTTGCGCCTGAAGTAGAATAATGCTTAATTAACTTTTTTGCGATGCTATTCGCTAGTGAATTGAAAAAAAGAGAGCAAATGCACACGCATATCTCACTGGTTGTGCCACTTCTAAGGTCAGGATCGGAAGTTTATCTTTGTACTGAGCGCCTATTGTAAAGCAATACAGGGATACTTCTTAGATACTCCCGTAAAATAATTAAGGAGTGTTGCGAGTTTGGTATTTACTAATTAAGATGGTGGTTTGGGCTTGATTTATTCGTTTAATGGCATGTTAACCTTCGTGGGTTATTTAATGAGATAGTCATCCTTGTAGAAGGTTTGGTTTTGTTTCTTTGTTTAATGGCATATCAACCTTTGTAGGTTATTTAATACCCAATCCATCTTTCTAAAAGAACAGTAGTGGTACTACTTAACCCATAGCTGGGAGGATAAGGGGGTTCATACCTTTCCCAAGGGTATTTGTCCGAAAGTGAGCATAATAGCAGGAGCGGGATTCGAACTCGCTTACTACGATTCTGCAGTCCATCGCAGACAGTCGAGTAACTATTCCACCCATAGCTTGGGGGATGATAAGGTGGTTCATACCTATACTAAAGGCATTCGTGCGGAAGTGAGTATAACAGCGGGACTGGAGTTCGAACTCACTGTGATGTTTCAGCCCAGCACGTTAACCAATACGTTATGAGAACTTCCCTTACTAATTCTATTAATTGCCAGTCAAATCTTTTGCGAATTATGGACTCCTATCTTGGTACTATGGTAAACATTATTTTCCTACTACTCAGTTCACAACAGGAGTGAGGTTGTGTTTGAATGGATGACGTTTGTTAATCCATATTTACCAACCCCTCCGCTCGGGCAGGATATGACACAAGGTCAATTTTTAAGCGGAGTTTAACAGGTTTGAATTCAGAGTTTTCCTTCTCCAAGACTAGTTGCCTAACCAAGGCTGAAGAACCTAGTCTGCCCTACTATTTACCCATAGCTGGAGGGAGAATATTTGGATTCATACCTTTCCCAAGGGTATTAATGCTATGTGAAATGCAATCAGTCAGGTCCAGGATTTGAACTCGTGTCGCCGTGTCCATATCCTGCGACGATAACCATTACACCTTTTGTTAATACTGAGTGCCAGTTGAAGCTTATCTCAGTAGTAATCGTCTATTGTAAATCTATTGTTGACAAGCCTCTTTGAAAAAGTTATGCATATGCATTAGTTCTTTAGATAATTTAATGATATTTCACTTTAAAACTGCAGATTGGAAGGACGCTGTTCACGCTCGAACGGTAAAACATTATTTGTTAACTCTTTTTACTGAACGTAGTTTTCAAAAATATGTTAAGTCCATCTTTACTTGACCTTACAAAGCCCATGATGGTAAAAACAAAACTGAAATTATAAAAATTCGGCTTTTTTTTACCCAACGAACAAATGTTGCCGCATATGCAAATTAAACTTTAAAAATCTACCACTCAGGATTTCTTTTAACCCCAAAATAATTGTTGCTACTTATGCAACTTTAACTTTAAAATCAATCTCTTAGACTTTCTCCCCCCGTCCCTCCAAAAAACAACAAAAAACAAAACATAAGTTTGCTCATATGCAAATTAGATATTAAAATGAGTCTATTAGACTTTTTTGGACCAATGAATAAGATATATATTAATGATGACTTTGAAACTGTGAATACATTTAGTTCATGTAGGGTGGTGCAATGGTTAGCAAGCTAGATTAGCATACCTTCACAAATGAGTTCGAGTCTCATTGGGTGCTCCATTCATATGACCTTGTTCCATACCTGAGCAAAAAGGCTTCGTAAATTACTAGATTTAGTTCATGTTTACTCATCTGAACTTAAATTCCGAGAGGCAAACTTTAACTGTTAAAAGTGCCTTTGTTGAAGGTATGAAAGGAAAACAGAACGCAGGGGCAAATTCTCTGTAAAAATCCAAGACGATGCGAATAAGTAAGTAGTTATTATTGACCGTAGTCGAGTGTGACCAGAAGGCTACTTTTTCAATAGCTACTACACCGAGGTGTATGTGAGAGCGCTACTCCTTTCCCTGGATTGCTCCACTTTATCCTTGATACGTACCTTATATTGCTGAGTGTTAAGCAAGGAGGTATCAAGTATCATTTTTGAAGTCTTTGGTATGATGCGATGTGGGAATAAACCCAGGTCTCTTAGGCCATTGGCGAACATTTATCTAACCTCTATCTTGAGCACATGTTTTTAGATGACTCGAAGGCATTTTTGGATGGACTCAAAACTGAGGAAGATGAACTCTGTTCTGATCCCCCAGTCGCTTTACAAATGGAAGAAAATCCGATAGAATTTGTGATTCTTACAACCATTTAATGGCGAGAATGATTAACATTAATCAACAGATTTTCAGTTTAGGTTGCTAACCGAAAAAACAACAAAAAAACAAAACAACAAAACCACCTGTCGATGGGGCTTAGAATACATTCATTTACATCGTCAGTGGAGGATGTGATGGTGAGGTTGCAGTTCTAGAGGTCTCAGGAATGTGAAGTAGCACGTAATTTTCTTTACTTCCAGGTCCACTCTGAATCAGAGAGGTACAACCTCTTTTTTATCGCAAAAAGGAAATGTGCAATTTTTAAACGTTAATTTTTTTCTCAATTTTTCATAAAGGAACTTAAAATTCAAGTAACATTCTGAAACGAATCTTTCTGTTTTCATGGAAAATTTTAATGAATGGATAGCTAACAAAAGTTATGAAATATAATTTTTTTTATTATCATGAACTTATACCCGAACAAGCTGTTCCGTAAAAATAATGACATTAATTTTTCTATTCATCCACACTGACTATTTAAATCCCTTCTTTTTCTCTCTTTGTCCAGTCAGCAAGGATTTGAATACTCTGACAATATACCCAACAGAAAGGTAAGACCTCCTAAAATTTGGTGTCTTGAGTATGATACTAGACTGCATCTGTTCCTGTTGTGGAGCTCTAAGGACTGTGGAATACCCTTTCATTGCCTTTAGTCTTAAGTCCAACCTGAACCGGAGAGAGAGAGTATCGGTTAAGACCCTATATATCGATCAAATAGATCTTTTTAAAAATTATTCTCATTTAATAGGAATATTTTTTGCCATAGGATTATAAATTGCTTATATTAAGAATAGTTACTTAAAGCTATAATTGTTTACTAAGGATTTTTATTAGTTATTTTAGACCATATAACTGTGTATAAACAAATATATGTTATTAGATAGGAATAATTACTTGAAACCATATGATTATTAGTATTATATAGGACAACTTGAAACCATACAACTGTGAGCAAATTATTTGAATTAATTAATAATACTTGATATCATATAACTGTGCAAATTATTTGTATTAGATAGGTATCATGTATGTGCCAAAATTATTTGTATTAGATAGGTATCATATATGTGCCAAAAAACTCTTATGAATCAACTACACAAAAAATGTTGATATAAATTTACAAGGAACACAGTTACTTAACCTTTGTAAAACGGCTGTGTGATGCAATATAAAAACTTAGAGATACGTTCTAATTAATAAATTTTCTAAATGTCTGTTGTCTACTTCTTTCTCCAATAATGTGCATAAAAGAGCCAAAAATGGTTTGAAAAACTTGCAACAGATAATGAGAATAAACTCCTATGGGACTTTGATATACAAACGGATCACCTACTCTCAGCCCGAAAACCAGACCTTATAATAATCAACAAAAAAAGAAAAAAGAAAATCTGCAACATTGTCGACTTTGCTGACCCGGCAGACCACCGAATAAAGCTGAAAGAATGTGAAAAGAGAGATTAGTACCTCGACCTTGCTAGAGAATTGAAAAAAACTATGGAACATGAAGGTGACAATTATACCAATTGTGATTGATGCTTTTGGCATGGTAACTAAAGGGTTATTAAAGGGCCTGGAAGATTTGAAAGTTGGCGGCCGAGTGGAGACCATCCAAACAACAGCATTATTGAAAACAGCCAGAACACTGAGAAGAGTCCTGGAGACTTGAGGAGACTTGCTGTCACTCAATCTCCAGTGAAAGACCAACAGCTTACGCTGATGTGAAAAACTCTAATGACTAATAATGATAATAATAGAACTTGCAAAATTGTAGACTTTGCTGTACCGGCTGACCAGAGAATAAAACTGAAAGAAAGTGAAAGTGAAAGTGAAAAGAAAGTGAAAAGAAGGACAAGTACATCAGCCTTGCTTGGTAATTTAAAAAAAAAACTATGGAATATGAAGGTGACGATTATACTAATCATGATTGGAGCATTCTGTACAGTAACTAAAGGACTATTAAAGGGATTGGAAGACTTGGAAGTTAGAGGACGAGTGGAGACCATTCAAACTACAGCATTGTTGAGAACGGCCAGAATACTGAAAAGAGTCTTGGAGATTTTAGGAGACTTGCTATCACTCAAACTCCAGTGAAAGACCATTAGATAACACTGATGTGAAAAACTCTCAAGGAGTAAATAATAATGATAATAATAGTCATAATTTTGCGCTCGGTACAGTCATCAAAGGATTGGTACAGGGACTGGAAGACTTAGAAATAAGAGGACGAGTGGAGACCATCCAAACGACAGCATTATTAAGATCGGCCAGAATACTGAGAAGAGTCCGGGAGACTTGAGGAGACTTGCTGTCGCTCAATCTCCAGTGAGGAATCATCGGCTAAAGCTGGTGAGAAAAATTCTCAAAATAATAATAATAATAATAATAATAATAATAATGATTGTTCCTTGTGAAATTTTCAAACCAATGATGATCTTTCACTAGAGTTTGAGTGACAGTAAGTTTCCTCAAGTCTCCAGGACTCTTCTCAGTTGTCTGGCTGATCATAACAATGCAGTTGTTCAGATGATCTCTGCTTGTCCTCCAATTTTCTACTATTCCAGCTTCTTCGCCAAAACTTTGAGGATCGTTCCGAGCGCATCAATTATAAATGGTTTCACCGTTACTTTCATGTTCCATGGCTTTAAGTACCTATCTCTCTTATCGTTTTCTTTGATTTTCACTCTGTGGTTCACCGGGAGGGCAACGTCCGCTATTCGGCAGGTTCTCTTTTTTTGTGAACTATTACTAAGTTTGGTGTCCTAGCCGGGATTTGGTAAACTATTTGTATCTCAAAATCCCAGAGAATTTTATGTATCTCATTCTTTTGGGCGGATTCTGGTTTGTGCCTTCAATAAGTTTCCAGACTTTTTTGTACAGGAATTTAGAATTGTCGTAGACTCTTGAAAATTCAGTATGTTATTGCTATACATCTTATGAGATGACTGACCAAGTTTTATGATTTCAGCTTCAAACGAACAGCTCAACAGGAATTGGAATACACTCTACAAAAGCCTGATTGTCACAGCTGGTGAATTTCAAAAATGCAATCTGGACGTCAGGACACTTTAGAAGAACGATATGCAATAAAATTGTGTTAAACTTGAAAAAAAATTTTGCCCAGTCAGCTGGGGCTGTAGAATACACTGACTGCACCTCTGCAGAGGGGTAAGCCCCCCCCCCTAACGAGTGTCCTGGATATGACACTAAACAATGTGATGGTGAGGTTCCAGCAGTGCTGGAGCTTTGGGGAATGCGGAGTACCCCTTTATTGCCATCGCTCCCAGGTCCACTCTGGCCCGGAGTAGTAGCACCTGATAGGGCCCTATCTATGGGTTAAATAGAACTAACTAATGAATTGAGTAAACTGAATAGCTTGAAATAGAAACGTTTTTGACAATTAAACCGTACTTACACTTAAACTGCGTGCTTATGCTTAACTGAATTATTTCAAATAGAACTGTTTTTCGACATTAAAACTGTATTTACACTTAACTGACTTATTACATATAACTGCTTAAATAGTTTAAAATGGAAATGTTTTTGACAATTAAACTGTACTTATGCTAAACTGAACTGTTTTCAATAAAACAGATTATTTACATAAAAATGGATTAGGCGTTAAATAACCTACAAAGGTTGATATGCCATAAAAGCAAACAAACCAAACCAAACCTTGAAAAAATTCCACAGAAACGTAAGGAATGCTTCAGACTGCTTTTGGAGTATCTTGCATGAATCGAACATCAGATTTTGAGTGGCATAAGACATTCAAGGAAGGCAGGGGGTCTTTGAGGGATCCTCAGAGGTGTGAGAGGAGTAAGGAAGTCAATACCCTAGAGTTGATTGGCCAAAGGGTTAGGGTTAGGGTTACTATGTTGAGGTTTTAAGGGAGTTCAGGAAAAGATTCCTTGGGAAGAGGCCAGCACTCTTCAAATCGGGTCAGTGGTATTTCCACTAGGACAATGCACAAGTTCACAAGTCCATCCTTGTCACAGACTATTTGACCAAGATGGGCATCAAGACAGTTCCTCACTCTCCCTGTAGCCCAGACCTTGCTCCCTGTGACTTTTGGTTATTCCCTAAGCTCAGAGGCTATCATTATGAGAGAATTGAGGAGATGAAAGAGGCTGTGACGAAGGTCATTGACACGCTCACACAAGAGGACTTCCATGGGGCCTTCCAGAAATTATTGGAATTGTAGAACAAGTGCATTGCAGCCGGAGGAGATTACTTCGAAGGGGACTAGAGTTTGATGTGTGTACTATCAATAAAAGTGCCCATAGGAAAAAAGTCTAGAAACTTATTTAATGATCCTCGTAGCATTTAGTAGTCGTAGTAGTAGTACTACTACTAATAATTATCATTTCGTGACGCTAGCACGGATTCCCCTGACTCTCTCTCACCATCCATCTCTATCGTCTATTGCTTCCGGCAGGTCTTCGAGACTACATCTCGTGTCAGTACAAGTTCTAACTGGCCATAAAACACCTGCTTGTCCGTGTGAAGGAGTCCACAGGAGAATTTCACAAATGAGTTCATCCATACTTCTCCAGCAATTTCCTGCATGTCTTGTCCGTCTAATTTGGATGATTTTAGAGATGGGAGGTAGTTGACCGTACTGCTGGTATTTTGTGGGATGTTGCTTCCAGGATTGGAGGTGCCCGTAGTGTAATGGTTATCGTCATAGGAAATGGACACGGCGACACGAGTTCAAATCCAGGACTAGACTGATTGCATTTCGCATAGCTCTAATACCCTTGGGAAAGATATGAATCCTATAATTCTCCAGCCAACTATGGGTAAATAGTAGGACAGACTGGATTCTTCAGCATTGGTGAGGCAACTAGTCTAGGAGAAGGAAAACTCTGAATTCAAACCTGTTAAACTCTACTTAAAAATTGACCTTGTGTCATGTCCTGCCCGAGTAGAGGGGTTGGTAAATATGGTTGCTTCCAGGATTCGTTCTATATTGTTCGTAACATTCTTATGTTTTAACATTCTTTTTCTCAATACGCTTAGTTAGCGTCTAAGTGGTGCATCCATATAATAGTAGGGACACGATGGCTGTTGGGAAAAATTGCGTCAATATGACCGATAACCGATCAATAGCTGTCCATACCTTTGCTAGTCGCGTATTGATGTCATTTTTCGTAGATGAGATGCTGATTTCGAGGTAGGTGAACTTGTTCACGAGTTTCAGAGAACCACGATTTCGTGTGGAGGTATCTCCTCTTTGATCATAGCTCATGTACTCTGTTTTATCTGTATTCAGATGGAGGTCAATGCCACCTGCTGCCTGCTCCAGACTATGCAGCAGGGATTTTGCCTTGGTTAGTGTACTTGCTAGAAGTGCTATGTCATCTGCGTAGTCCACGTCCGTAATAGTTTCTGCGGAGTATCGTCTGTTTCTTACCTTTTGTCCGGCTCATATAGCACTGAGTGAGCCGATGACCAGCAAAGTCCAGCAGGGTTCAAGCCTCAGCTCGAGCCCGACCTTTCCTCCCCTAACTCCCACTTTAAACCGAGCTTCGTGTCATTGACATTGTGTCAAGTCCTGTCTGGTGGGAGGCAGAGATAAATACAGCTTCTCGCCTTTCCAGTGTGAAGCTATTTTCTTTCATCAAATCTATCGACGTTTGAAGCACGTAGTCTTGGCAGATTATGAACAGGTGTGGGCTAATGTATCCCTTTGAAGAACATTTGCGACAATGTCAAAGAAGTCTGTGTCTCCATCTGGTGAGCGAACTTTTACTTTCGTGTTTTTATTGAGTATCATCATGACTGCGACGGTTTCTTTGTGGAGACTATAGGCTTACAATATTTGCTCCGTCTTACCTCTGTGTAAGGAGTCAAGTGCCTTGGAGAAATCTACGAATAAGAGTATCACCTCGATTTTTTTTGCACGAACTCCTTCAAAAATTTGACGGATTGTCAGAATATGTGATGTTGTTTATCGGTTTTTCCGAAAACCGATGTGAAAATTCTTTGGAAGAATCGGTTTTCGGTTCAATGCAGCTGAGTAGCAGAGCATATTAAATCTTTGCCACTATCGAAGTAAGGGTTATATTTCGGTAGTTCTTGGCAATTTCAAGGTCCTCTTCCATGAGTAAAAGGAGGATGCAGCCTTTTGTCTATTTGTCTGTTGTGTTCTGGTTATATACGACGTGCTGTGTCGGAGGAGTATGTCGTCGAATTTCCTTGTTTTCCATACTTCTGGTGGTATTTCATTCAGGCCGGCAGCTTTCCTGTTTTTAATTTTATTAGAACTACGTCAAGTTCTTCTTGTGTAAATTGTCCTAGTTTGATGTCCAGTTGATTATTGATAATTTTCGGGATAGGTTTATCCGTATTTTTAGGGGATTTTCATGGCAAGTTCTTGAAATGTTCTTTCCACAAGTGTATTCTTTCTTCTTGGCTAGTAGTTTTTAGTTTAGCACTGGGGTTTCTCTTCCTTTTACTCACTTTATATCCCGTTTGCCACGCTATTCGAGATTGTCTATTTTCTACCAAATTTCTAATCTTATTGCTCTGGTCTTGAATGCATTCTGTTTGTTCTTTCAGGTATGCATTAGTTATTATGTTGACTCTCACTCAAACCATGATAATAATAACAATGATATTTTTTATTTCTTCTTATTCGTTTTAAAATTTTTCACATCAGCATTAGTTGATGGTTTTTCAGTGAAGTTTGAGTGACAGAAACTCCCCCCATGTCTCCAGGACTCTTCTCAGTATTCTGACCAATCTTAATAACGCTGTAGATTAAATGGTCTTTACTTGTTCTATTATTTCTAGGCCTCCTAGACCCTTTATTAATCTTTTCGTTATAGTTCCAAGTGCACCATTTACAATCGGTATCACTGTCACCTTCATGTTCCATATTTTTTAGTTCTCTAGCAAGGACTAGATATTTATCTCTCTTTTTGCTTTTTTAAAATTTTTCTCTGCACTCTGCTGGAACGGCAAAGTTCACTTTTTTGGCTGACTACCTCTAGGTCTGGTTGTCTGGCCGAGATTAAGAGATTCGTTTGTAATTTAAAGTCCCCCGAAAGTTTGCGTTACTCATTCTCAAGAACGAATTGCGGGTAGTGCATATACCACTTTGCATGGTCAGATTTCACTTTCTTGCACAATTCCCTGTGGATCACATTCCCAACCCAGATATATCTAGTCCTTTACTGTTTTTGCGCTACTTTGCTGCATTCACTTTTATGATAGATCGTTTCGTCTCTATCACCACATAACCTACATTTGCTATTTTATTGCGTCTTATCTTTTTTTTTTACTTTAACGTAGTTAGTCCTTATGGCGTTATTGACTTAATGAGTACAGTGTTCGCCAATGATCCGGGAGACTGGGGTTCAATCTCATACCAAAGACTCAAAAAATTGTTCTTGATGGCACCTTGCTTAGCACACAGCACTATAAGGTAAGGATCAAGAGTAAAGTGAAGCAATCCAGGTGTATCCTTGGTGTAGTAGCTATTGAAAATGGAGCCTTTGAGTTACCCTCGATTAAGGTCGCCATCTTACTTATTAGACCTTATGGCATTGTTTTGTGTTGCTATAATTATCATTATCATTATTATTATTATTAGATTGCTACCAGTCTCTTACCATTTGTCAACTTTAAATATGCGATGAAAAAAAAAAAAAAGAAAGACATTCATTTTCAGAACCGATTACATTTTTGTACGCTCTGAATGAGAAATTGGATTTTCTCTTTAATCTGACTTACACTTATACCATTAAAAAGTTTAATTTTGTAAAAATTCAATTTACTCAAAAATACAACGCAGCGATCAAAGAAAATGGATAATTTCTTCTCTTCTAAACTTTACATGAATCATCAACCTACTCGACTCAACCTGTTTTCGACATATTTGACACATTTTGAACGACCTCAACATTTTAACACACCTTTCGACTGTACCAGTTAGTCTTCCTACATTGTATTCTCGGAAGAAATCTTCATTGAATTCCTGTACCATTTCCAAAGATCCTCATCATTTAAAAAAATTTTTTGGACACACTAAAAACTTTATGCTACTCCTAACCTAATATAAATGTACGTCTTTATGTTTTGAACATTGTGTTAACTATTCTAGAAATATGTACTCCGTATACTTTTGATTAAAAGAAAATATTTTTCAATACATCGAGATTGTATAATAATTGTTGGTTGGTAGTTTTGTGACTAAAGCGCTGTACTGCGGAATCGTAGTTAGTGAGTACGAGCTCCAGTCGCGCTCTTGCGTTCACTTTTGGACTAATACCATTGAGAAAGGTGTCCTGGGTATGACACAAGACTGCATCTGGTGAGGCTCTAGTCTTTGAGATTTGGGCAGTGTGGAGTACCTCTTATTTGCCATTACTCTTAGGTCCTCTCTGAAGCAGGAAAGATAGTACTTGTTTGGGCTTATCTATGGTCAAATACAACTATTTAACCATTTAACTGTGTGCCAATAAAACTCTCAGATATAGCAGTACTTGAAAATATTTAAATGTGTGCAAACAAATTAACATTAAATAGAGTTTTTGTGTTTGATAGCAATACTTGAAACCATTTATCTGGGCGAAAACAAGTGAGCTCTAGCATTTTTTTAAATGTTACCTACAAACTATTTGTTTACAAATTATATATATATATATAGCATAGTACATCACTTATGGGCTGGTCCCTACTTCTCCAGCAGAGTCCTGCGTGTCTGGTTCGTCTAATCTTGAGAGTTTTCATGATGGGTGGTAGGTGGCCGTACAGCTGCTGCTTTGTGGGGTACTGTCTCCAGGACTTGTTCAATATTGTTCGCAGCATTCTTGTGCAGTTGCTGTCAAGCTTTTTCTCAATCCGTTTAGTTAGCGTCCATATGGTGCATCCATATAGCAGTATTGACACGACCGTTGCTTGGAAGAAACTGCGCTTCATTTTATCGGTCAGGTCTGACTTCCATATGACCGAAAGCCTATCAATTGCTAGTTGCGTGTTGATGAGACACTGCTCCCTTGGCAGGTGAACTTTTCAACTAGTTTCTGAGTGCTACCGTTTAGTGTGGAGATGTCGCCTGTTTGATTAAAGCACATATATTCTGTCTTATGTGCATTGACATGGAGGCCGATGTCTGTAGCAGCTCGTTCCAGACGATGTAGCAGGGTTTCGGCTTGGGCGGGTGCATTTTCCAGAAGCGCTATATCATCGGCGTAGTCGGCGTCGGTTATTGTTCAGCATAAGTACACAATTTAAGTGTCAAAAATAGTTTTATTTCGAACAATTCAGTTTAGCATTAATACATGGTTTGAATTTCAAAAATCATTTCTGTTTCAAGCAATTCAGTTTAGCATAAGTTCACAGTTTAGCTCTATTTGTCTCAGAGATAGGGCCCTATCAGGTGCAACTACTCCGGGCCAGAGTGGATCTGGGAGAGATGGCAATGAAGAGATACTCCACATTTCCCAATGCTCCAGCATTACTGGAGCCTCACCATCAGATTGTTTAGTGTCATATCTATGACAGTCGTTGTGAGGAGTCTTACCCTTCTGTGGAAGTGCAGCCGACTGCTCAAAAGAACAATAGTGGTTTTATTTAGCTCATAGCTGGAGAATAAAGTGGTTCACACCTTTCCCACGGGTTTGAAATTGAACGTAATAGTATAACTGGAGTTTGAACTCTCTAACTACGTTGTCACAATCCAGCACGTAAGCTACGACATCACAGAGACTCACTCCACAGTAAGATCTGAGTTAACTGACTAGATAATATGTTATTACACTTAACGTCATTAAGATTTTCGTGAATCTCGCGTGCGAAGTCAGAGTATAAGATCTCAATCATACATTTCTAATTCAATGATGTTAATCTAAATTATATGACACGATCATTACACCAAATTCTTTGAAAAGACGAAAAAACGTTCTATTTCAAAGTTCCAACAACTCTTTAATTTTTTCAAACTGGTGGCACCTTGCCAATCAACAAAGGGGTTCTGTTTCGTGTTTAGGTACTCCTGGATCTTGGTCCCTTCAATCAATTTACAATATCGGTGTGTGTGAGAGAGAGAGAGAGGGAGAGAGAGAGAGATTTACGCTGTTATCGACAAAAGTGACTAATTTTATCGCGATACACACCTAATATCGTGGGTGAGCATCCCATTTCTTTGTGACGGTTTAACGATTGTATGGTCCTTTCTAGTGATCATAAATCGGTGTTTGAATTCGGAGTTTTCCGTCTCCCTGACTGGTTGACATACCAGGATTAAAGAGCCCAGCCTGACCTACTATTTATACATAGATGGAGGGAGAATAGTTGTGATTCATAAATTTCCTCAGAGAATTAGCATTATGAAAAAAGTAAACAATCTCGTCCAAGAATTTGAACCTGAGTCCATTTCTTACGGCGATAAACGATCCACCACAACACCGCAACCACTATATATATATATATATATATATATGTGTGTGTGTGTGTGTGTGTGTGTGTGTATGTGTGTGTGTATGTGTGTATCTTTTTTATTTATATTCTGACTTTGCTGTCTGATACAATGTCTTGGTGATGCCACTTTATCCTTAGTGACGAAAGAAGGTGACAAACATATTTTGTATAACTTCCTACTTTTATTAAGATATTTTTTCGTTACTCAGGCTAGTCTTTCTTTGTGGGATTTTTGTTTTGATATATTTATTTGGGGGAAACGAAAAGTTTTCTTGCCATCTTTTGTATGGTAGCCTCTGGTGGTGTAATGGTTAGCAAGCTCGATTAGCAGGGCGCCTCTGGTGGTGTAATGGTTAGCAAGCTCGACTAGCAAACCTACACGAGTGAGTTCGAGTCTCATTGGGTGCCCCTTTCATATGGCCTTGTGCCACATCTAAGCAAAAAGCTTAGTAAATTTCCAAGCAGGCTAAATCCCCCATGACTCACAAATACAGCTGTTCTTTTATGTATTTACACCAAATGTTGAGCTAACCCAAAAACCGCATTTCCCGTCTTGCATATAGTATTACCCAATCATAATTCCCCCCCCCCCACAAACTCTCATACACATGCTCTCACGCAAACAAACTCAAATGAACAATCACACACACTCGTATACGCACATGTGCATACACGCAAACATACATTAACGTATAAATACATATACGTATACAGACATTCAGACGTGCACATATACACACTCATACATACTTACATAGACACATACTCACACACACACATACAAACATACGCATCCTTTCAAACACATACACACACACTCACACTCACACACATCCATATGTACTCACATAAACTCACACATATAAGCATATACTCTCACACATACACTTATACTCATATACATACTCTCATTCCGACAAACAAATTGAAAATACCCACACATACACACACACTCACATTGATACCATACACTCACACTCACGGAACCTTTCTTGCTGGGGCCGTAGAATATGCCGACTGCATACCCAACTAAACCAACCAAACCACTCAATTTGACACATACTCACTCATATACTCATATATATATATATATACACTCAATATATACCTCTCAATTTGGTATATATTGTATATATATATATATATATATATATACAATCAATATATACACTCAATTTGGTATATATTTGTATATATATATACACTCAATATATACTGGATTGTATATATTTGGTATATATTGTATATATATATATATATATATATATATATACACTCAATATATACACTCAATTTGGTATATATTTGTATATATATATACACTCAATATATACCACTCAATTTGACACATACTCACTCATATACTTATATATATATATATATATATATATATATATATATATATATATATATATATATATATATATACACACTAATTTTCAGACCTTCACATTGGCAATATTTTCACCTTTTGACCTCTCGTTGGGCACTCACCAAGTCGATATTGAAACCAGGGCCAATACTACGGTGTACCAGAAATTACAAATAGAATATACATGGGATTTTGAAATGCTTGTTTGTTTTTCCGAAATAGTTTTCTCAATGATACCAGTGGGTTTTGATTTTTTACAAACTTCGGTGTGATGTGAAAATGCTGTTTTCTTTTATATTCAAAACAATTATTCCAGTGAATTTTGCCAAACATTTACTTTTAAAAAAGTATCAAGCCATTCACTTTAAAAAATATTTCAGACCGTTAAAATTCCAATAATCGTAAGTACTTCAATAAAGATATGATATGCCGTCTGCCGTTGCTGGAAAAAAATCTATTCATTTTGTGTTTGCCAAAATGGAAGGCCTGCAATGAGACAATGAAGTTCAAATCGAACATCAGCAAGAGAACACACACACACACACACACACGCACACACATACACGCACACGCATACACAAACACACGTACACACACTTATTCACACACACACGCACACACACATACTCATATGCACACACATACGCACACACTCATATGCACACACAACCACTCACACACACAGAACACACTCATATACACATTTACACGTACTCATTTACACACGCATACCCAAATAACTTTATACGTAATCACACATACACACTCATACGCATGCATGCAAGCACACACGCACGCATACACATACACATACACTCATATACATGCACATACTCACACGCACATACACATACATACATATACATATATATATAAACACACACACACACACTCATACATATATATACATATATACATACACACTCTCTCTTTCACACACACCCATACACGCTCTAACACATACACACACAGACACATACATTTTCTCAATCGCTCACTCACATGTAACTTATAAACACATTGGCGAGAGAAAATTATGGTAAATAGTAGCAAAGAAATAATGTAACAATGAAATAAAAAACAGAATTAAAACACGATTACCGCCCTTGCCAGCGGAACTCTCCTCATTGTAAGACGATCCTACAAAACATGAGACGAGAATAATTGGACCTCTTTTTCCCTTTCTGACGCAATTGTCACGTTTACGTTGGGCCTTTAAGCACGACGAATTCCACGTATGAAAAGTGCCCTTCCACGAAGAAGACAAAACCTAAATTGATCATACCTAAATTGGTCATACCAAAAGGATTAAAATTGCAAGGACTCTTCCTCTGAAATGGACCTCACGAAATACCTAAACAAAAACTTAAATCATGGACTTTAAGAAAAATAGTCTTTTTAGATATTCGACTATTTTATACTTCCCTTCAAAAACGCGAGGAAGAACACTTGCCCACAAAGAACATTCTTTGGAACAATCAACAGCATGCTTCCAAAAATTAACTTAAAATGAGATCTGCCTTCATTTCCTGAATTCATGCTGTTATATAGTGGCTCGTACCACGTGATTTCCGGTATCGCGGAAGTATAAAAGACGGTGTGTCTCTTAAGCTGGGGAAGCAGAAAGAGAATCGGAAACAGAGAGATAGCCCCAACTTCGGACATAACACAAACAGCTCGAGACTTATAATATTAGTCGGACTGTAACACTTGAGTTAATAAACAATTGACTTTATTTCACTGTGTATCTTTTCCTTACCACGATACAACACATATTTTTCTCATCTTTTTATTGTGTGTATTTTGAGTTGGCTATTCTTGCATAAACTAACCCAAACCATGAAGGGTTATGAATCCCCATTTCACAAGGCTATTTCAGGATGAGTCCAAAACAAAGGAGTCATATTTCCTCCTCAGTGGTAACCTACTGATTTTCCAACTATCAACCCAAACTTTCTTACCCTTCTGTGTCAATTTTGCCGGAAAGTGGCAATCACAAAAGATGAACAAATACCAAGAAAATTTCCACGGGTTCCGTCAGTACATTTTAAAACTTAGAATCAACGAAATCCGATCTGTAGGGATAATGGCACATAATAGATTATAAAGTGAATTCAAAATAAGATTAGGAGATAACATTATATACAAGATACCAAATGGTATATATATATATATGTGTGTGTGTGTGTGTGTGTGTGTGTGTCTGTCTGTCTGTCTGTCAATATATATGTGTGTCTGTCAATGTGTTTATGCTAGTATTCGTGCGTGTGTGTGTGTGTGTGTGTGTCTTTATATATATATATATACTCACACACACACACATATATATATATATATATAAAGACATATATATATATATATATATATATATATATATAAAGATACACATACGCACACACACGCAGGAATACCAGCATAAACACACTGACAGACACACTCGTACATTCACACACACAAACACTCATGCGTACACACACAAACCGCTTTTGTGGAAAAGCGATATTTAATTTTCTCATAATATACTCAATCATCTTTCCTTTTCCACATTTTTTCCAAGAAATGTTTCACATTCTCGATTCCTTTTTCGTTTTTACTCATTATAATCTTTTTTTATTATTATTACTAAAAACGTCCTTCTCCTCTTCCTCTTACAAACGCCATTTCCATCGAAATCATTTTTAGATTAGTCATTTTTTCTATTCATCAATTTCTCTACTTAAGAAAAAATATCTCTCTTTTATCATCGATATCGTTACAGTCGAAGTATTGTATTCGTTCATATTCATTTTCTGTTTTTCTTTCAATTTTATTGCCTTTTCTGTATTTTTTTTTACTTTTTCGTTCCATAACATCATTTTCTTCCGATCACCTTTTTACATTCTTCTCTTTCGGCTCCATCTTTTTTCTTTTTATCCTTTACTTACCCTTGGCCCAGTCGGCTGTGGCTGCAGAATACACCGATTGCACCTCAGCAAAGAGGTACGTGGGACCTTCAATAAGTTTCCTGACTTTTTTTGTACAGGCATTTAGAATTGAAAATTCAGTATGTTATTGCTATACATCTTATGAGATGACTGACTAATTCTTATGATTTCAGGTTCAAATGAACAGCTACAGCAGCAATTGGAATATACCCTACTAAAGCCTGATTGTCACAGCTGGTTAACTTCCAAAATACTATCTGGACGCCAGGACACTTTAGAAGAACGATATGCAATAAAATTGTGCTTTAAACTTGGAAAAAATGTCGCAGAAACATATGGAATGCTTCAGACTGCTTTTGGAGCATCTTGCATGAATCGAGCATGAGGTTTTGAGTGGCATAAGAGATTTAAGGAAGGCAGGGAGTCTGTGAGGGATGATGAGACGTGTGGCAGGAGTAAGGAAGTCAATACACCACAGTTGATTGGCCAAAGGGTTAGGGTTAGGGTTACTATGTTGAGCTTTTAAGGGATTTCAGGAAGAGATTCCCTCGGAAGAAGCCAGCACTCTTCAAATCGGGTCAGTGGCATTTCCAGCGGGACAATGCACCAGTCCACAACTATATCCTAGTCACAGACTATCTGAGCAAAATGGGATTCAAGACAGTTCCTCGCCCTCCCTATAGTCCAGACCTTGCTCCCTGTGACTTTTGGTTATTCCCTTAGCTCAGAGGCTGTCGTTATAAGACAATTGAGGAGATGAAAGAGGCTGTGACGAATGTCATTGACACGCTCACACAAGAGGAGTTCCATGGGGCCCTCCAGAAGTTGTTGGAACGGTACAACAAGTGGATTCCAGCCGGAGGAGATTACTTTGAAGGGGACTAGAATTTCCTGTGTGTTCTATCAATAAAAGTGCCCATACGAAAAAAGTCTGGAAACTTATTGATGATTCTCTTAAGACTCCCTCAACCAGTGTAATGGACATGAGACTAAACAATCTAATGATGTGGCTCTAGAAATGCTGGACCTTTGGGGGAATGCAGAGTACTCTAGCCCAGAGTGGTAGCACGTGATAGGGTCCTATCAATAGGTCAAATAGAACTAAACTGTGTAACGACGCTAAACTGAATTGTTTGAAATAGAACAGTTTTGACATTTAAACTGCGTACTTATGCTAACCTAAATTGTTTGAAATAGAACTGTTTTTGAGATTTAAAGTGTGTACTTATGTTATTGATTTGTTTGAAATAGAACTGTTTTGATATTTAAACTGCGTAATTATGCTAAACTGAATTGTTTGAAATAGAATTATTTTTTGGGATTTAAAGTGTGTACTTATGTTATTGAATTGTTTGAAATAGAACTGTTTTGACATTTAAACTGCTTTCTTATACACAACTGAGTTGTTGGAAATAAAACTATTTATATGTATAAATATCGATTGGGCACTAAATGACCTACAATGGTTGATGTGCCATAAAACCAAACCAAACCAAACCAAATCAATTTACTTACCCTCTTCGTTTTCTTTCCCTCCTTCTTTTTATCTTTTTTAGTCATTGGATCTTTTCCTATTCCCCCCTCTTAATGTGTTTTTTTTGTTCACAAATTCTCTTTCTATTCTTTTTATTATCATTCACTTACCTTGTCTTTCTTTTTTCATCGTCTTTTATCCCTCTATTCTTCTTTTTCTAATCTCACTCTTCATAGTGGAAGTGCTCGTAGTGTAATCGCTAACAAGCTGAACTCTGACATGGCAGTAAAAGGGTTCGAACTCCATTTGTGCCATTACGTTTTAGCCTAAAACCTGTGGGAGAAAACATGAACTGCCTTATTCATATGTCCGTGGGTTAAATAGTACCACTACTGTTCTCTTACAAGGATGTAACCCAGTCGGCTGGGCCTGTACAATGTGCTAATAGCACCTCTGCAAAGAGGTTAGACCTACTTTGCCTAAAAGTGTCCTGGGTATGACTCGAAACTATCTGATGGTAAAACTGCAGTTCTGGAACACTGAGTAATGTAAAGTACGCCTTCATTACAATTACTCCCAAGTCCACTCTGACCCGGAGTTGCTGTACTTGTTAGGGTTACATCTATGGGTTAAATGAAACTATTTAATCATTTACTAAACTTGAAAGTGTGTGCCAGCAATAAATAACAATACATGAAAACATTGAACTGTGTGCCAACAATTGATAATAATTCTTGAAAACATTAAACTGTGTGCAAACAATAAATAATAATATTTGAAAACATTGAACTGTGTGCCAACAATAAATAACAATACTTGATAATATTGAACTGTGTGCAAACAATAAATTATACTTGAAAACATTGAACTGTGTGCAAACAATAAATAACAATACTTGATAATATTGAACTATGTGAAAACAATAAATAACAATACTTGAAAACATTGAACTGTGTGCAAACAATGAATAACAATACTTGATAATATTGAACTGTGTGTAAACAATAAATAACAATACTTGAAAACATTGAACTGTGTACAAACAATAAATTATACTTGAAACCATTGAACTGTGTGCAAACAATAAATAACAATACTTGATGATATTGAACTGTGTGCAAACAATAAATTATACTTGATAATATTGAACTGTGTGCCAACAATAAATAACAATACTTGAAAACATTGAACTGTGTGCAAATAATAAATAACAATACTTGAAACCATTGAACTGTGTGCAAACAATAAATAACAATACTTGATAATATTGAACTGTGTGTAAACAATAAATAACAATACTTGAAAACATTGAACTGTGTACAAACAATAAATTATACTTGAAACCATTGAACTGTGTGCAAACAATAAATAACAATACTTGGTAATATTGAACTGTGTGTAAACAATAAATAACAATACTTGAAAACATTAAACTGTGTGCAAACAATGAATAACAATACTTGATAATATTGAACTGTGTGTAAACAATAAATAACAATACTTGAAAACATTGAACTGTGTACAAACAATAAATTATACTTGAAACCATTGAACTGTGTGCAAACAATAAATAACAATACTTGATGATATTGAACTGTGTGCAAACAATAAATTATACTTGATAATATTGAACTGTGTGCCAACAATAAATAACAATACTTGAAAACATTGAACTGTGTGCAAATAATAAATAACAATACTTGAAAACATTGAACTGTGTGCAAACAATAAATAACAATACTTGATAATATTGAACTGTGTGTAAACAATAAATAACAATACTTGAAAACATTGAACTGTGTACAAACAATAAATTATACTTGAAACCATTGAACTGTGTGCAAACAATAAATTATACTTGAAACCATTGAACTGTGTACAAACAATAAATAACAATACTTGAAAACATTGAACTGTGTGCAAATAATAAATAACAATACTTGAAAACATTGAACTGTGTGCAAACAATAAATAACAATACTTGATAATATTGAACTGTGTGTAAACAATAAATAACAATACTTGAAAACATTGAACTGTGTACAAACAATAAATTATACTTGAAACCATTGAACTGTGTACAAACAATAAATAACAATACTTGAAAACATTGAACTGTGTGTAAATAATAAATAACAATAGTTGATAATATTGAACTGTGTGCAAACTATAAATTATACTTGAAAACATTGAACTGTGTGATAGATAACAACACTTGATAATATCGAACTGTGTGTAAACAATAAATAACAATACATGAAAATATTAAACTGTGTGCAAACAATAAATAACAATACTTGAAAACATTGAACTGTGTGCAAACAAATGAGCTTTTGCTCGTTCAAAAAATGTTACCCATAAACTATTCGTTTACGAATCATATATATTTGATATCTATCTATAAACAGTATATGACATTGAATAAACTCCAAAGGTTGATATGCCATAAAACACAACTAATCAACTTAAAAGATGACTTTGGCAATAAATAATCCAGGAAGGTTGATATGGCATTAAACAAAAGAAACCAAACCGATATCTCTTCTATATCTTTACTTTTTAATTTTCTTTTTGCGCCCTCTTCACTTTCCTCATCTTTCTTTCCATTCTTTTACCTTTCTCATTATCTCCCAATCATTCATTTAATAAACAATTCTTCTTTCTTCTTTATCATTGCAAACCATCATTTATAGATTAATGACGTTCCTCTTCTCTTCTTGCAATCAAACCTGGCCATACAATGGATGCCAGATCGTGTTGATGGCAATAACGTAGTTTTACTTTCTACATAAGAATAACTGGTTTGATACTTTCGCCCCCGCATCTCTTTGGTGATCGAATTAAGCAGAAAAAAAAAAAAAAGAAGTGAAAACGGCTGGAGTTATTCATTATTGACCAAAATAGCCGTACTTTACATAGAAAGTAATGTCTGCGAGAGTTTAAGAGATCAGTATGAACAACAAACGAGACTCTTTTTCGCTTTGGTTTTCATACAGTTATATAATTACATGTACGTGAGCATTTGATTAAAACTCATGTTTTATATTGCTCAGTCGGCTGGGGCTGTAGAATACACCGACTGCACCTCTGCAGAGGGGTAAGATACCCCCCAAACGGGTGTCCTGGATATGACACCAGACAATCTGATGGTGAGGTTCCAGTAATCCTGGAGCTTTGGGGAATGCGGAGTACCCCTTCATTGCCATTGCTCCGAGGTCCACTCTGGCCTGGAGTGGTAGCACCTGACAGGGTTCTATCTATGGGTCAAATAGAAATAAACTGAACTGCTTGAAATAGAACTGTTTTGTCATGTAAAATGTGTACTTATGCAGGACAGAACTGTTTGAAATAGAATTGTTTTTGTCATTTAAATGTGTGTGGACAAAATATATACTCATACAAAACTGAATTGTTTGAATTAGAACTGTTTATTTGTATAAAAATAGATTTGGCATTTAATAACCTACAAAGGTCAATGTTCTATAAAACCCAAACAAACAAACAAACAAACAAACAAATCATGTTTTATAGAGTAGGTACCGTAAAAGTCGAATTTTGAAGACCTAACCATTAGGCAGATAAAAGGCATTGACCCTGAAAAAAATTGTAAAACTGAAATTTAATATAATGTACAGGCTTATTAAAAACTTGGTTTCAAATATAATTTCATAAATTAATGATTTCTTTGCAAAGTATATAAAGACAACCTTACATTAGGGTAATGGTTTTCGTCAAAGAAAATGAAATCGGCGACTCGGGTTCAAATCCGGAACGAAACTGCTAGAGTTTCACTTTGTGTTAACGCCCTTAAGAAAGTCATGAAACTGTTTTTTTCTCCCCAGGTATGGATCAAATAATCTGTCCTATTATAATAGGACAGATTGCGTTTTTAACTTTAGGCAACCAGTCAAGGAGGAAGAAAACTTTCTATTCTATATGCCACGATGATGACCATTACCCAATCCTTCTGCTAGGATGCAACATAAGATCAAAGAGTGGTACCCCAGGGTTTGAATTCAGAGTTTTTCTTCTTGACTGGTTAAAGAGCCCATTCTGTCCGGCTATTTACTTTCCTGAGGGTACCAGCAGGAAGGGAAACGAAAACAGGATTTGAATCCGATTCGTCATGTCTATTTGCTACGACGATAACCGTTTAACCAAATGCCGCTGCTCTTCCTCCTCCTCCATTTGGCAAGGGAGCTATAGGTAAATCGTCGTGGTGCCCGTGGTGTAATGGTTATCATCGTAGGAAATGGACACGGCGACACGAGTTCAAATCCTGGACGAGATTGATGGGATTTCACATAGCACTAATACCCTTGGGAAAGGTATGAATCCATTTATTCTCCCTCCAGCTATGGGTAAATAGTAGGGCAGTCTGGGTTCTTGAGCCTTGGTGAGGCAACTAGTCTAGGAGAAGGAAAACTCTGAATTCAAACCTGGTAAACCCTGCTTAAAAATTGATCTTGTGTCATATCGGGGTTGGTAAATATGTATGTATAGGCAAATCTTAGAAGAGACTAGTTGAAGAAAAATAATCTATATTCAAAGGAGAAATTAAAGTTTAATAATAGATAATGTTGGTTCTGTTATACGTTGCCCTGTTGCATTTAGACAGCCAATCAACTTCAGCGTGGTTGGTTGGTTTATTGGTTGATTCAAAGCAGCTTCTGCTCTATTCTATCAATTCGGGCTATTCGGCGATCTTCCGCTAATGAGCTTCGACCTTATCTTCCTCACAAGGCACTGTTAACTCAGACATGATTATCTGCTTGATAGCATCAAGCAGACGGTATTACGTAGAAACTATGACATGCAAACTACGCATATTTTCTAGTTCTTCTCGAAAATATATCTGCTCGTGCCAAGTCCTTGTTACACAGCCGGGATCAATTAGCAGGGGACATTGGCATCAATGTGAATGCAAATAGAGTTAATGTGTTTTAAACAAGAAGGAGCCATATCCACTCTAAGTGGCAAATCAGTTCAGATACATCGGCAGCAATATCTCATCTACTGAAAGAGACGTCAAAATAAGCATAGCGAAGGAGTGGACTGCTTTTGACTGGTTATTAATCATAAGGAAATCTGCCGGCTAGAGGACCTGCCAAAAGCGATGGACGATAGCGACGGATGGTGAGAGAGAACCAAAGGAATCTGTGCTTTTGTTATGGCCCTGGAAGGGGTCACAAAGGGAACAGAACCCAACGGCTATAGTATAGGTATATATTTACAAGAACAAAGGATGGTTACAAGAATATAGGACGGTAAGCTAGTTAGCATAACCGCGCGGGGGCGAGATTAGCTTCCGGGTCTAGACTGACTTTGTATTGCTGCGTCTTCCGGTATTATGGAGAGTAGTTGAGTCAATTAGTTGGTGATTCCGCCACAACAAATATCTACATGAGTTGATGATGAGGTGTGTATATTTGAGTTAGAAATTAATACTTAAAATGGCCTTTCGTATCCTAAGGGCAGAGCTAGCTTATCAAAATAGAATTAAAAGCGTTTACTTTAAAGAAGACTTGTTTTATTTTCCAAATGCCTATCTCTTCGTAATATTAATAAAAATGCTTTAATTTTTGGGCAGTATTTAGTTCCTGACGTCTTTAATTCTATTTCAATTATCCTGATTTTTACCCATCTTCTACGCACAAGCGGGAAGAGACACTCGTCAATTTCTGGCAGAGTTTAACTGGTTTGAATTCAATTTTCCTTCTTTTAGACTAGTTGCCCTAACAAGGTTGAAGAGTCCAGTCTCATAGTTGGAAGGACAATAAACTATTAGCCTATGTGAAATGAAACAGTCTAGTCTAGAATTTGAACTCAGGTCGTCGTATCAATTTCCTACAGAGTTAACCTTTACACCATGAACGTGAAGAAATGTTGGACTCTGTCCCCAACAAATCAGCAGCTGTTCAGCCATTTTTCTCTCACCTCACAAAATAAAACAAGCAAGACGTGCGGGGAACTTCCGGTGAAGTTAGTACGAACTCATAAACGACGTTCTTACAGATTTTTATACAAGAAAGTGCCAGTTTTGGTCGACCAACAAGGAGATCAGTTCGGTGCATACACTAGATACAGCATAGAAGAGCTGATAAAGGCGATGAACGATAGGGATATATGGCGAGCTAGAGTCAGGAAATTCCGTACTATCAACTCGATTGATTCTGTCACCCGTGTAATGCAAAACTCTTCTAACGAATTGAACACTCTGGTATCCGATAGCACAAAATGTGAAACAAACTATTGTATAGTGGCTCGTACCACATGACTTCCGGTATCGCGGAAGTATACAAGACGCCGTGTCTCTTAATCTAGGGAGACAGAAGCAGAAGCAGAGACAGAAGAGATCTGAGAGATCTCGGTCAGTGAAGACCAACTTCGGACGTAACACCTACAGCGAAAGACTTTTAATACTTGTCGAACTGTACCACTTGAGAAAATAAATAATTAACTCTGTTTCACTGTGTATCGTTTCCTTACCACGAAACAACACAAACAAAAGCTAATACAAATGTGTTATAATTCCTGAGGTGACGTATGTCGCCGAAATGGCCGAGCAGTTAGATACCATATCTAGCGTAAAGTTGGTGGGTTTCGATCCCAGCTTGAAGCGTCCTGCGTGTCTAGCCACACTGAAGAGTTGTGATACAACGAAATAGTCTGTCTGTGGATAACAATACATATGCTCCCCTCCCGGGGGTCAAGCTTTCAAAGGAATTAACGGCTGCCACCTGCGTAATACAAAGCTCTTCTAACGAATTGAGCACTCTGGTATCTGACTGGGCAAAATGTAAAACAATCGAAAGCTAATAGATATGCGTTATAATTCCTGAAGTAACGTATGTCGTCGAAATGGCTTAGCGGTTAGATACCATGTCTAGCGTAAAGTTGGGCGGCTTTCGATTCCAGCTTGTCTAGCCACACTGAGGAGTTGTGATATAACGAAACAGTCAGTGGATGTCAATGAACGAAACAGTCTGTCTGTGGATGACTATATATATATATATATATAAATATTACATTGACTATATATATATATATTGTTCTGATCCATGCTGTAAACACCTCAAATCAACCAACTCATTCACTAGTTTTATTACCACAAATCAAATAGAATAAAAAAGGCAATTTTGGACTACACGAGACCAAAAAAATTATATTCGAAAGTCAGAATGGCTATTTTAATTTAGACGAAATCTATACCGACACAGAATCAAATCTATGGATCAGATCAATCTAATATTAGTAGAACAACATTTCCGCTCAAACAGTCACGATTTTAACAGAAATGCAAAATTCACCATCATAAAAAGAATTGAAAAAGATATAAATATAAAATCAGAAATTGAAAAAAGAAGATGAACGAATAAAAAGTCTGTGCCACTTAGATTTTATATTAAATTTAATTAGCTGGTGTTGAAAAAAATTGACACTCGCAAACATCTATATGAACAAATACATCAGATAATAAGAAATGTTAATTTGAAAGACACACACTACATGAAAATTAAACAAACGTACCCTGCCTTGTAGATAATGGACTGCCTCCAAAACTCTAGATAAACAAACAAGAAGGATAAGTTACAGCTAATTTGACAAGCCCTCTTTTCAAACCTTATGAAAACACATTAGCCAACTGATCATAATACTAAAAATGAGTTAATTTTTATGCAAAAAAATAGGCTGTAGAAGCTGACATTTTTGTTCTAGAATTTTTGCATTAATTGACCTATCGGCGTTTATGCGCTTGTTTTAAAATTTATTTGAGACTTCTTGACGACAATATTTGACTTGCTGCGAAAAATTTGAAGGATCAAAATCCAAAATGATGTAAGAAATTTTTTCCCTTCTTGATTGTTTAAAAAATATTTTGAATTAATCAGAATCATTGATAAATAATCAACTTTTTAGTCTAATTTCGAGCCTATCTTTATCTTATAAATAGCGATAAAAAATAATACACCAACAATAGGTTTTACGGGTTTATACTGGAATAAAATTCGGTTTATTTCTTTTGAGAAAATACTAACATTCTGTCCCTTCAAATATGCATTTAATTCCAACATCGCTAAATTATACTAATTTAAATGAAAATATTGTTTACACAGACATGCTTGCACTCCCATTTCAATCTTACACTTACTATTAAAAATTCAGTCACAGCCGCATACATGTTTAACACGTAGATATAATTTCTTGCTTACATAGTGACATATTCACCCAAAGATGGAGTTTTTCTCACTCTTTCAAGAAAAGACATTCTAAACTCTGTTTGTCCCCAAACTTTTCACTCAATTTCAAGAAATAAACTTTATCAATTTGTACATTAGGTTGGTTGGTTTGTTTTTTGGGTTTTATGGCATATCAACCTTTGTAGGTTATTTAACGCCAAATCTATTTTTATTCAAATAATCAGTTCTATTACAAACAATTCCGTTTAGCACGAGTACACAGTTTAATTATCAAAAACATTTCTATTTCAAGCTAGTCAGTTTAGTCAATCAGTTCTAATTCAGCTAATTCAGTTTAGTATAAGTACAGATTTTATTTACACATAGTTAAATGTAAAAACAGTTCTATATTAAGCAATTCAGTTTAGTGTAAGTTGAGTTTCAACGGCAAAAACAGTTCTATTTCAAACAATTCAGTTCAGTATAAGCACACTGTTTAAATGTAAGTACACAGTTTATTTGCCAAAAACATTTCCATTTAAAGCTATTCAGTTTAGTCGAACTTTTCTAATTCAAACAATTCAGTTTAGCATTAGTATGCAGTTAGTTCTCTCTAACCAATAGATAGGGTCCTATTAGGTGCTACCATTCCAGGTTAGAGTGGACCTGGGAGCAATGGCAATGAAGGGGTACTCCGAATTCCCCTAAGGTCCAGCATCACTGGACCCTCACCATCAGATCGTTTAGTGTCACATCCAGGACACTCATCGGTAGGGTCTTTACCCCTCTGCAGAGAGGCAGTCGGTATATTCTACAACCCCACCCGACTGGGCAATATACATTAGGGTTTTATTCTATTATATACATCTTTTTTTCTTATATATATATATATATATATATATATATATATATATATATATATATATATATATATAGTTACATCACAGATTTTGAGCACTCTTTAAATTATATCACTTTTGGTCTGCCACAGACCCAACAAGTGAGATAGTGACAATCATTTACAGTTGTAATATTTGTATATTTAAGGCTATTTGAACAGAAAATGTTTTTCATTCAATCAATAGATATGTTACGTCACCAGTACATAATATATATATGTATTTATATATATATATATATATATATATATATATATATATATATATATATATATATACATTTGTGTGTATGTGTTTGACGGAAGCTGGTGTCTCATGAAAACTTCAGAGAAGCCATCTGTGAATTTTCAATTTTATTCTTGAATTTCCTAAACTATTCTCATGGTGGGTTACTGACGATTCCCTCATAGCCCTTCTCAAGCGTTGTAAAATCTCTGGGTTAAAAGATCAAGCTTTTATATTTATGAATCTTTCACTATTAATATATTATGACATGTATTCAGTATTTTATAACTTATTTTATTTCTTGAGCATCAAGAAAAAGTATGTTGTTTATTATTACCAACTCTTTCCCCATGGGAAATACATTTTCTTTATCATAAACCGTCGGGAATGTGTCCGGAAAAAAAAAAGAAATAAACGCATTTTTGTGTCAGTCGACCACACACACGTATATATTATGCCCTTATTTTTTATGATCTTAGGATACTTCTTAGGTATTTCATCGTCATAAAAGAATGTTAATTTGGTTTGAGGTATTCTGTAAAGAATTCTTAGATATATTCAAGTTCTGAAACTGCTATGCAGCCAATAATTGCTGTATGGAGTGAAAGAAGTGATAGCTTGAAGGGGACAGATGTGGTGAATAGGCTGTATGAAGGACTTCCAATTATCGTTTCAGGTTCACTTGCTTCTTTGCATTCCAGCATGGCTATTTCCTATATAGAATACTGGCCATAAGTATTTTAACGAACAGTTTTTACTGCCTCCATGTTGCAGGAACGATTACTGAATCTGAGCAAGGGTGATCTGAATTAACGTAGTAGTTGGACAAATCTTCCAAACAGAAATGTTGCCCTGTCGACTGGGGCTGTAGAATACACCGATTGCACCTCTGCAGAAGGGTAAGACCCCCACTAATGTGTATCCTGGATAGGACACTAAATAATCTGAAAGTGAGGTTCCAGTTATGCTGGAGCTTTGGGGAATGCGGAGTACCCCTTCATTGCCATTGCTCCCCGGTCTGCTCTGGTCCGGAGTGGTAGCACCTGATAAGGTCCTATCTATGGGCTAAATAGAACTAACTGCATACTTATGCTAAACTGAATTGTTTGAATAAGAACTGTTTGACTAAAATGAATAGCTTTAAATAGAAATGTTTTTGACTATTAAACTGTACTTACATTTAAACTGCGTGCTTATGCAAAACTAAATTAATTGAAATGGAACTGTTTTTGACATTGAAACTCTACTTTACACTAAACTGAATTGCTTAATATAGAACTGTTTTTACATTTAACTGTGGGTAAACAAAATCTATACTTATACTAAACTGAATTAGCTCTGTTTGAATAAACTGAATAGCTTGAAATTGAAACGTCTTTGACAAACTGTGTACTCATGCTAAACTGAATTGTTTGAAATTGAACTGACTATGTGTATAAAAATAGATTTGGCGTTAAATAACCTACAAAGGTTGATATGACATAAAAAACAACCAACCAACCAAACAAACAAACAAACAAAAATGAGAATTCTTCTTTATCAGTTTTGAAAAATATTTTAGAAGGATAAAATAATGTTTTTTCTTTTTTTTTTTTTTTATCTTAACAGTCCAATTCTATTAAATTTTTTTTCAAGAAATTTAGTATCCAATACAGCAAAATAAAATGATATCTCTAAAACAAAATGTTTTTGTTTTAAGTCTTCGTTTTAACTCACAAATCCAAATGATTAGAAGCAGATTATCTGATTGCCCAAATATTAACGAGCAGTATTTTATATATATATATATATATATATATATATGTGTGTGTGTGTGTGTGTGTGTGTAAGAAAAGGAAAGAGAAAGAGAGAGAACTCCACTTAATCGAAGTTAACTTTAGAATGCTTATCTAAGTCAGTTCACAACTATCTCATATCATCTTGATTCTATCTATCTATCTATTGTTCACTTATATCACTGTTCATATCTATCTATCTATCTATCTTCTTTTATGTAACTGATTGCTACCTTGAAGCGCCAACGTTCTTTGATTCATAAGAAGCCTTTTGTTAATCTATACTCATGGTTGGAAAGATTTTTGTCTGCCCTTTATCGATGGTCAAGCATTTCGATATAGAGTTACCACTTTTTTTTCTGCTTGCACCATAATACACCAACTCAAAGGGAGATTTTTACCACAAAAAAGATTTTTCCGCATGGAAAAGAAAGACTCTCATTAATAAATGGTCTCTAACAATCAAATCAAGAGAAGCTCTATATCAGCAAGACACATCTAATAGAATATCATATCATATTCCAAAGATCGTAAAAAAATAAACAAATTTGTCTTCCTACTGGAGTAATAAGGGATTCATATCTTTCCAAAGGGTCTTAGTCCAAAAGTGAACGTAATAGCGCAACTCGAGTTCGAATTCGCTTATTCCAATGCTGCATCCCAGCACGCTAGCCACGACGCTACGAGGACCCCCCCACCTTTTGTACTATGCATATACTCAACCACATCACTGATGTAAATTTTTAAGCGGTGTAAAAGTGATTTGAATTAAGAGATTTAATTTTCAGACACAGGTTGCTGTGCCAAGGTTAAAGAACGTAGCCTGCCCTACTATTTACCAATAACCGATGGGAGATGGAGAGGGGATAGATCCATGCCTTTCCCAAGAGAATTAGGGAGAAGTGAAATACAAACAGCCTCGATTAGAATTTGAACACTGATCGCCGATTTATATGAAGATATCTGTTAGGTTAAGCACGCCTTATCTTTTTTTTGTAATAATTACCTTCTGTAACCGTTCGATTTAAATTTGAAAGTCAAAGATAACCAAGGATGAATTCCCCTGCTGTAGTGGCTAACGTGCCAGAATGTGACACCAAAGTAAGCGGGTTCGAACTCTAGTCATACTATTGCTTTCACTTTTGTACTAATACCCTTGGGAAAAGTTTGAAACCCCCTTATCCTCCCCAGTGATGGGTTAGGTTATACCACTAAAATTCCTCAACAAGGATTCCTTTGGCATTGAATAACCTACGAAGGTTAATATGCCATTACACGAAGAAACCAAACAAAGCCATCAAAGACAACCAGCTTCAATTCAAGTCTTGATCTCTTACTCGACGTTGATAACTATTTCAGCTAGTATATATATGTCAGAAGAGGAAGATAGTATAAAGAATTAAAGATACAGATGTTATTTTAATGTCGTTCTATCCCCGCCCCTAAAAAAATATGTATACAATAAAAGTTCTGCCTTCTAAGACCAAAACTAGCAAGCATTTCGGTATAACCAGTTCTACAATACGTTAAATTATGAAGATTGGACTTTCATGATATAAAAAATATGATTAAAGGAGGGATAAGAATAACTGTATGCATGGAGAATACAAATAAATCGGAAAAATCAAAGGAAAGTTAAATAAAAAAAAATAGAATGAGGAAGAGAGAAATAAATGAAATAACAATTTCTAAAAACGTTGGAATAAAAGACAAAAAAATATCGAAAACAAAATGGCGGATATGTGTAGGGGGAAAGAAAATTGTAAGGATACACAAAAACGTCCAAGGTTAGTTGAAATTACGTCAAGAAAAGAATTTGAAAGAAATAAGCGAAAATGATTACTTTTTTTAGAGAAAGAAAGAAAAAAAAAACTACAGTATCTATCCAAATTGCAAGGATAAGGAGTTATTATTATTTTTTCAGAACAAAGAAAGGCGATATTACAAAGGCGAGATAACTAATATGGCGATTTAACTGATATGAAATATCCCAAGGCATGGATATTAGAATGGAAGCAATCTATCCCGTGGATCAAATACAGGGTTCGTTTTGAAATTCCTTGAAAGTTACCCACTATTACAAAAGTCATCGAAAATAAAACGGTCGTCTTTTACCTTCAGTGAACTTGATGTCTGATTGTGTGACCGACTATAAAGGGTTAATCACAAGAACTTTCGCAATAGGCGTGATAAACACTCAGACACAAGTGTTAGGGATTTTCAAAAAGGTCATTCTGTCAGTGAATAACCGGCTGAATACTAAAAGATGAATTAAATTTCGGGGCCCACTTAAACTGCCTTCCCCAATGGGAGTAAGCTATAATATATTAAAAAATTGATCTTTCCTTCATCGATTCGAGAGTACCACTTCACGTTTTCTTAGTTTTGAGACTCGTCCAGTGGTAAGTTGCAACATCGATAATAAAGTGGGAGGGATTTTTTCTGTGACCACCTATCTGACCTTTTTCTTTTTTGAAATGATTTCGTTGTCATTAGGTTTTCACTAGTGCTAAAAACTTATAGGGAGCATGATACATTTTCTTTTATCTAAGAAAACAAAATGTAATTTTCCTTTTATAAAAATATAAAACAGACTCAATATCTTTGTAAGAAATTCAAAGGTCAATTGAAAAGGTCTGTTCAAATTGTCAAAACAAAAAGTATGCAGCCAAAGAATTTGGGGTTTATCGGTGCATTGAGTCATTTAAAATCATGATATCCGGTACTAACACTGTTGGGAGTCAAATAGCCAAATCTGTGCTTCAAATAGATTAATCAAACCTTTAATTTTTGTTTTGGTTAAGGTGAAAAGGTATACTTACCCCACAAGGTGAGGGTTGGGATCTTTGATTTACCAAGCTCCAATACTGTGGCTTGATTGCGTGACCAATTAAAATCTGAAACACGTAGATCAGAGCATTTGATTGGCTGACCGATAATAAATGTAGTAGAAGAATACGAAATGATCCGTGATCGGTTAGCCAATAGGAAATGTTTTCCCTCTATAAAAATAGGATTTTTTAGGGTTAGAGGAGAAAATATCCGATGACCATACCGAAGACCGGAGAATAAGAAAATAAATCTCCCCAAGCTCTAAAACTTGAGTAACATAGAAAAACCTCACCAAATTGAGACTTCATTCGTCTGTTTGTCCAATACAAAAAAAAAAAAAAAATAGCGAAAACAATCCCCACACACACATATATATATATATATATATATATATATATATATATATTGTTACAGCACTGCATTGCACAATTCAATAAATAGTTTTTAATTGTTAACGAAAAGTTTTTCTTGTCTTTGAGTTGGCAAAACCCAGTCAACTTGTTTAACGAACCACTCTGACTGTAGGAAGAAGTTCCGGATAGATTGTGTCATCCCACATCTGTGGATCTTTCAAACACAAAGTAGGCACAGAAGGAGAGGATTAATCAACTAGCCGGAAAACGCATGTGGTAGTCACGGAAGTAAAGCCACAATTAAGTACTGTGACTATCATAGGATCTCAGTTATGTCTTCGTATCGTCTTTGTCTACGCCACCTTTCTTTCTGCTTCTTATTTGAAGACAATCGGAGGGAACAGCAATCGAAACGATTAGAATATCGAAACCAATATAGTTTGGTTTATTTGTTCAATGGCTTATATACATTTCTGCTTTATTTGATGCCGAAGCCATTCTATTAGAAAAAATAGTAGAGATACTATTCAACCCATTGCTGTAGGTATAAGGGAACTCATACCTTTCCCAAGGGTATTAGTTCGAAAGTAATCTATATAGCGCGACTCACTTCGAGGACGCTGTCCAGCACTTTAGCCATGACGCTACGGGGACTCCCCAATATGAAGACAATCGTTCGAGAGGTACAAATATCGTAAATATCAAATACACACTTTGTTACCTCTCGTCCTTGTCCTCATCTTTTCTATCACTAATCTCACTTAACTATTCCAACACTTTTTTTTATCCATCTGGGCATATTCAAGACGTCTCATTCTATTTCTTCTGACCTGCTTTGAGTGTAGAGTTTTACAAAAGCAACTGTTAAAGTGTGATACTGTTGCATAGCCATGATACAACTATACACATATACATGCGGAAACATTGTCAACACAATAATGACGAACGAACACACGTCCTTAGAAAAATATACCTCTCACACATTATTCGAAATGGTTGCGAAAGGGTTATGTGTGAGAGGTGAGTTGGTGACTGAAAAGTGACTGCAACATATTGACCCCCAGTTCCTCCGTCTTTAGGAGCACTTCTTTCTTTTTCTGCTGGGCTGCTCAACCGGGGGCCCTGAGGTCCCAGCTGTCTGCTGGGTCTGGTTCTCACTGCCTCGAACTGCAACAACTGACTCCAAACTAACTGAACTTCTTGTCGCACCGGGTTATGTCGTTGTTTGACTTCCACTTGCTTCCTGTGAGCGTCGTATTTGCACCCAATTCAAACCGTCCATGGTCAAGGCTATATCTTGATGTCTTCGACCGGATGCACCTGTTTCTCGATTGACGGCGGTGTTGGAGATCAATATGTTACAATACTCACAAACGATGGGTGATAAGTAACATTGTCCAGTCGGCTAGGGCTGTCGAATACGCTGATAGCATCTCTACAGAATGGGTCGGAACCCCTCGCAATGTGTGTCCGTTATTTGACTCTAAACTGCATCTAGTCCTGGAGCTTTGGAGGATGTAGAGTACCCTTTTCTTGTCATCGCTCCCAGGCCCACTCTAACCCACATTGGTAGTACCTTTTAGGGTCGAATCCATGGGTTAAATAGAACTGTTTAACCATATAACTTCGAGCAAACAAATGGCTGATGTTAAATTTAATTGTTAGAGTTACATAACAATAATTGAAAACATTTAACTGCGTGCATATAAAACTATTAGTATCTAGAAGCAATACTTGAAATCATTTACCTGTGTACAAACATGAACTCAGACTTGTAAAAAAATGTTACAGGCAAATATTCGTTCACAAATCATATATATTTAATTTATATATGTATAAACAGAATCTGGTTTTAAATTACCGATAAGGGTTGGTATACAACCAACCAACCAACCAACCAACCATATAACGGTATTTAAATAAAAAGACGAAATAAGTGACCGAAGGCATGACCAGTAGAATGAGAACAGCTTCCGTTGCTATGTTGGTGGATAAAATAAAAATAAAATAAATGGTTGTTTTCGAAATCCCCAGAAGATTACGCTTTAAGACATGGGTCTCCTGAAGAAGGCGAGAGAGTATAATGGCCGAAACATTGTGAATATAACAACCGTGATGTGTAGATAGAGTAAAAAACAACGGGAACGATAAAAAGAGTAAAATCAAAAGGGAAATAAATAAAGAAAATGAAGAAGGAAAGTAACAAAAGGGGACAGAAAAGTCCTCGGCTTGACCAAGATGAGAATGACAGTAACAAATGAATCGTTATTCATTTTCCTCGACATGATGGTTAGGTACCTCGACTCTGTATAACGTTTATCAAGCTAGTCTCGCAAAAATTATTAGTTGTGAATACGATCCTGACATCGTGCCAATACTTGCGGCCACATGCCAGATTTAAACAACGTTTACTTTAAAAGGTACCTCGAGTGGTTAGAGAGTTAACGAAACAGACCATTGTTAGATATTTCGATTCTTACCGGGAGCTCCATAAATCTGGCCTTGTGTCGTACTAAGCGATACTTAGTAAATTACTTTTCGAATAGGAATGGCTGGTTGGTTGTGTTTTACGGCATATAAACTCTTGTAGATTATTTAATGCCAAATCCTGTTTATACAAATATATATGATTTGTAAACGAATAGTTTTTAGGCAACAATTTTTACACGACCCAGTGCTCATTTTTTGCACACAGTTAACTGGTTTCAAGTATTGCTATTTAACGCTTATAGTTTCATTTTCACACATTTAAGTGACTTTAACTATTGCTGTTTTCTGCTTATAGTTTTATTTGTAACCAGTTAAATGGTTTCACCTATTCCTATTGAATACCTATAATTCTGTTCAACATTATTCATTCGTTTGCACAGTTAAATGATTTCAAGTATTGCTGTGTAATACTAATAATTCAATTCAACAGTCATTTGTTTGTTCACAGTTAAATGGTTTCAAGTATAAAAAATGATTTAATATTTCTATTTGACTCATACATGTTAAATCACTCCGGGGCAAAGTGGGCTTGTGAGTATATCCATAAAGGGGTACTCCTCATTCCCCAATGGTCTAGAAATGGAAGCTCACCATCAGATAGCTTATTTAGAACCCTTGTTTGTGGTGGTTTCTTCTCCCCCTCCAGAGATGCAGTCAGCGTAAGCTACAATTCCAGCTGATTGGGCTGTAACTCCTCAGAAGAGTTGATACGACATGAGGACGCGATCTTATACGCGTACCAAGCTGCATTGACATTCTCAGTAGATCTCCTCAGACATTAGGGGTTGACACTGTCCCTGCTTCTTTCACTTTTAACCCGAGGGTATCGGTAGAGATTGTTGGGAAGTGGGTTTCCCGAGACTTTATATCAAGAAATATATTCGACCAGTAGTTCAAATCACCTTCTAAATGACAAGTCTTGTGAATTTAAAAAAAAAGATTATAAAAAGAAACAAAAACTTGCAGATATTTAGCAAAAAATGTACGCAAATAATTTTTTTTGCAGGTGAAGATAAACAGGTCTTGTAGGTTTGCTAGTTAAATGGTTTCATTACCTCTTAAATGATTTATAATCGGAACAGATTTCCAGACAAAAAATTGCCTAATGAAAAATAATAATCGAAAAAAAAAAAATGAAATAATTAATAGTTGCATACATTTTTTCTCGGTATTTTAATATCTATTTATCAAACGTTGTTACATTTAGATGGCTAAATATCAATCTCTTCAATGCGATAAATTAAAGGTAAAAGTCAATTTAGAAAACATCGTTTTTTTACTGTCCACGTTCCAAGTATCATATCTTTATATTATATGTAGCCCTCTTCTATGTATGTATGTATGTATGTATGTATGCATTTATGTATGTATGTATACTCAATGTATCATTAACAAACCGAATATAATTGTGAGGACAAAGATGCACAACAGTAAGGCTTGAGAAAGCTTTATTCTGCTTATAATAACTGATACATGTGTAGCGATTGTATAGTTAGATACTTAACTAAAGAGCTTCTCAGAAAGATAGAGGGTAACCATAACATAAGGGAGGTTACTCTCGATCACTAATTACTGTAATTAATATATATGCATAAACAGAATTTGACATCTGATGGAAAGGCTACTTGCTCTGCGATAAGTCTTTCAAAAACCTATCGATAGCAGTTCATACCTTTGCTAGGCGCATATAGATGTCACTTTCAGTGGATAATCCCAGGTCGAATCATACGAAAGACTCAAAAATGATATTTGATGACTCCTTTCTTAACACTCAGCTTTATAAGGTATGGATCAAGGGTAAAGTAGAGCAATACAAGGAAAGAAGTAGCGCCTTTCCTAACGTCTCAGTGTATTAGCTATTGAAAAAGGAGCTGCAATGCACTTGTACCGTTCCAACAACTTCTGGAAGGCCCCATGGGAGTCCTCTTTTGTGAGCGTGTCAATGACCTTCGTCACAGCATCTTTCATCTCCTCAATTGTCTCATAACAACAGTCTCTGAGCTTAGGGAATAACCAAAAGTCACAGGGACCAACGTCTGGACTATAGGGAGGGTGAGGAAGTGTGTTGATGCCCATCTTGGACAAATAGTCTGTGACAATGATAGAGTTTTGGATTAGTGCATTGTCCTGGTGGAAATGCAACTGACCCGATTTGAAGAGTGCTGGACTCTTCTGTGGGAATCTCTTCCTGAAATCCCTTAAAACCTCAACATAGTAACCCTAACTCTAACCCTAACCCTTTGGCCAATCAGCTCTGGTGTATTGACTTCCTTACTCCTCCCACACCTCTCATCCTCCATCACAGACTCCCTGCCTTCCTTGAATCTCTTATGCCACTCAAAAACTGATGCTCGATTCATGCAAGATGCTCCAAAAGCAGTCTGAAGCATTCCATACGTTTCTGCGGCATTTTTTCCAAGTTTAAAACAGAATTTTATTGCATATCGTTCTTCTAAAGTGTCAGATTGCATTTTTGAAATTCACCAGCTGTGACAATCAGGCTTTAGTAGCGTGTATTCCAATTGCTGCTGTAGCTGTTCATTTGAAGCTGAAATCATAAGAATTGGTCAGTCATCACATAATATGTATAGCAATAATATAGTCAATTTTCCAGAGTTTACGACAATTTTAAATGCCCATACGAGAAAAGTCTGGAAACTTATCGTGTGCACCTCGTATGTCTTGGTAGTTCGATGTCACTTTTCTTGGGGAAGGGGTGAATGCAACCTTTTGTCCTTCCCTCTGTTGTGTCCTAGTTATAAATGGCGGTGCAGTATCAGAGAAGTAGGTCATCGAATTTTCTTGTCTTATATACTTCTGTAGGTATTTTTTCTAGATCGGCTGCTTCCTTGTTTTTAATTTTTGTTTATACTATGTTGAGTTTTTCTAGAGTAAACTGTCACAGTTTGATATCTTGCTAGTCATCAATAATTTCCGTGTTAGGTTTATCTGTGATTTTAGGGGAGTTTCCGGGCAGATTCTTGAAATGTTCTTTCCATATCTATATTCGTCCTTCTTGGCTGGCAGCTTTTAGTTTAGCTCCCATGGTGCTCTTCCTTTAATTCACTTCATTTACTGTCTGCCCTGCTATTCAAGATTGTCTATTTTCGACCGAGTTTCTAATTTTATTGATCTGATCTTGAATGCATTTGTTCTTTTTAGTATGCGCTAATTAATTATCTTTGCCCCTTTTTAAATTTGTGAGCGTTGCCTTTTGTTGGGTTCATTTTATTACATAGGAATGCTGTTTTCACGTTTTTCACGTTTGTCTCGTTTTTTTCCTAACTGCTAATGGCTCTCTCTTTATATGATCTGGTTGAATAATCTACGCTGGCGCCATTAGTAATAAGTTAAAAGGAGTTATGTCATTAAACAGTATTTCAGTTGTCATGATGGTATGAAATGGTGAACGTCGTGTACTTTTTAAAGAATTTATTAAAAAGATATGACGCAATCATTAGAACGCAGCGGTTATTGGATTAGTGTGACACTATGGAATTTTGGTGTGGTGGTGTATAGAGTCAGATGTACGTGTGTGCATATGTATGTGTATATGCATATCGCGATTGACATGTAGCTGTATGTACATACATGTCTCTACATATATGTATAGTTGCGAGTTGTCTAAAGGTATGTATATATGCATGTGTGTATGTGTATATATATGTGTATAACTGTGTATATCTATATAGGAGCTAAGACATATCCGAGTGGGTGTGTTTAGTGTGTGTGTGTGTGTGGCCGTTTATTTTTTGTGTGTGAACCATTCATTTACTTCTCCCAGTGTAAGTGGAGATGGTCAGATAAGGCTGAACCACGACTTAAAAGATTTCAATTTTATTGTTATTTATTTTTAGGTTATCCTAGAGACTTACAGTTGGGCAATATTTTTATGTCTAGTATATAGATGGCTTGGGGTTTGGAAGAAGGAAATATTCGTCCCTACTAATACGCAGGTGTAGTTAGAGATACAAAGAGTAGAGGGAATGTAATCAGATGGTCAGAGGAATCCGCTAGAGTTAGTTGGTAAGAGAAAGTGACCAGAGTCCGAGATGCACTTAGAATCAGCTGGAGCCCCTAAACTAGAAAGGTCTTTTAGGATCTCGTTCGCTCCGGACGCAGGGAGGATGGTAACAGAGCCAAAGGAAGGTCCAAAGGGACACAACCCTTCCATCTGTGAGCGAGTCCAGTTTTTCAAATATTGAGTTCAACTTTCTCTTTTCTTTAATCTTTTGTGACGGTGCCTCGGGTTGGGTGCCGTAAACCCAGCGTGGGGATCACACAATGAAATGTGCAGATGCACGTCAACTCCGAGGCGGTCCATCAGAATGGGTCAAAATGGAAGGGTTCCAAACATGAAAATAATATTGTTGTTGATAGGAAATTTCAGAGTAAGGTTCAGCTTTAAAAATGATATTGTCATTAAATTGCTGTGGAAATAATCAAATGAGTGTTGCAGAATTTCAGAGTGAGGATTTAGAAGTGTATTATGCGTGAGGGAAAGCATTTTATTAATATAATCTTTAAAAGAAATTGATGACAATAACATAACAAAAGAGTAAATATTGTTCTTTCTTAAAATAACATTTTGAATAAGATCAATGTTAGCTTTTAAAAAATTCTATGTTCGAAACACGGGAGATAATTCTGCCAGTTAAGTGTAAAAAACAATTTAAAACACAAGAAGACTAGCAATTACATCATGGCCCGATCTTCAGGAGATATAATCAGCATCTGATATCTTTTGGTGATCTCACAAGCGTGAAACTGCAATGAACGAATTCGTGTTTTAAATTCATTTTTACAGTACAGAAAGCTATAAACTTGGATACGAAGCTCTCTTACCGTGAAGGGTGTCGAACTACAGATTTACTGTAAGTTACAAACGCATATACGTACACTTAAACATACAGACAAACACGCGTTCAAACACATATACATACAAACACAGCCACACATACATACATACATACAAACATACACTCATACGTACACTCGAAGACACACACACATACACAGACAGACAGACACACACACATATATATTACCATGAATATATCTTTTTTACTGACCATATTTCTCGTGTCATATTTATATCATATTGAGGCCTGTTCTATGAATGTATGTTCTATTTATCATTTACAAATATGACACACACACACACACATATATATATATATATATATATATAAAAGTAAAGTTGGCGACCATAGTCCTGAAGGCTCCCTTTTCGATAGCTACTACACCAAGGTGTAGGGGAGGGCGCTACTCCTTCCCAGGATTGCTCTACTTTACCCTTGATCCATACCTTATAATGCTGAGTGTAAAGCAAGGAGGCATCAAGTACCATTTTTTGAGTCTTTGGTATGACTTGACCTGGGATTGAACCCAGGTCTCCCGGGCCATTGGCAAACACTCTAACTGCTTGGCCAATGTCCGGTATATATATATATATATATATATATATATATGCATTAACAGGATTTGTCATCTGATGGAGAGACTCCTTGTTCTACGATAACTTTTTCAATGTATATGAGCTTTGTTCTATGTTTACACACACACACACACACACACTTACCCATCCAGACAAACACGCATTCAATCATACATACAGCCAAAAGACACACACACACACACACACACACACACACACACAGACACACACACACACACACACACACATATATATATATATATATTGCATATACCACATCTAGACTGCTTTCCATATCAGCGGACGACGTTAACATATATAAATATAGACTATATCTACGCTTGTATATGCTCATACAGATACACTTGAGCCAATATGAATATGCATTATTGTACCTTGATATATACACATGCATTATTATACCTATATATATGCATATGTATTATTGCATCTAGGTATGTACATATACATTATTGAACCTAGATATGTTTATATGCATTATTGCACTTAGATATGTGCACCTACATTATTACACACAGGTATGTGCATATGTATTATTGCACGTAGATGTGTACGTATGCATTATTGCACCTAAATATGTGCACATGCATTATTGCACCTAGGTATGTGCATGTAGGGGTTTGTTTGGTTTCTTTGCTTTATGGCATATCAACCTTTGTCAAAGCCATTCTCCTAGAAGAACAGTAGTGGTACTATTTAACCCATAGCTGGGAGGATAAGGGGGTTCATACCTTTCCCAAGGGTATTTGCCCGAAAGTGAACGTAATAGCACGACTGGAGCATATTGGGATTGAAATACTTTTAGTGTCACACTGAATAGTAAGTATTCTTGAAAATAATTCTCGAAAGAAAAACAAAAGAAAACAAAATAAAATAAACAAACAACCCGCACTTAAAATACAACAAAACAAAACTAGCAAGTAGAAACAATGTTAGGAATGATGTCTCAGTAGTTTCTTTAAGGATTATTTTTGACAAATTTCAACTTTTTTTTTCTCCTCACCACATACATTTTTTTTAAAAAAAGGTGACCATCATATTGTGTCATGTGTCACTTGTTCTTAGTTTAATGAAAAAACAAAAACAAACAAAAAACAAAAAAACCCAAAAAAATCAAGGGTAAATAAAAACTTACAATTTACATTATTTCTAGCTGAATGCCTCATCAAATATACTTGTAAAATTCCATGGAAGATGACCTAATGAGTTTTTATGCTTTTCCATTTTTCTACGAACAAACCTGCGAAAGACGCATATAATTTTTATATATTAGATCATGAATGTCAATGAAGTCGCCTTAAAGACGATGCAAGCCATAAATATTCTCATAAATTTTAGTTCTTATTTACCTTCGCAGCCGGACTATTATCATATATAACTATGGACAGAGCAGTTACCAAAGAGCAGACGCACATTATATATTAATGTTCGGGAGAGCAATTCTGTGTACTTCATTCTCAAAGTAAATTATTTTTTAAAGCAGAGAAGAACACGAGTAGAAGAATTAAAACATTTTGTTTTTCTATACTTGCTCTCCAGATACGTGCATTCATAATACATAAATGCTTACATAAAGACGTCGGATGTATGTCTGAAAAGGTGCAGATAGAGATAAATCGATTGGAATGTAAACATTGTGGAAGCTGTACACATTGGGGTCAGCAGTACTTCTTATTACAGACAGAACAATGTTGATATTGACCTCATGACTATATGGCGCCACAATAAAGAAGACTGCCATCGTAATCATAGTCTTGAAAATGACCAATAATAAGAGAAAAACCCGGGGGTATATTTGAACTGGGATTTAATTCATACTATAGGACCTAGTTATATGATCTAGGACCTTTCTCTTTGGATGGTGAAATCTGCGAATTATAGAGAAGTAGCTTGATGGGGACTGAACAAGAATGCTACATGCTTTTATCAAGAAATCCTGAATGCAGCACACCACAAAACTGTAGCAGGGCGGTCACTTATCTTGTTGTATAGCCACATAAATATACAAATATATGCGGAAACATAATCAAACATAATAACGAACTTCAATGAACGAACGAATACACTTCTTTATAAAAATATACCTCTCACTCATTATTCTCGAAAGGATTGATGTTGGTTGTGTGTGAGAGGTAAGTTGGAGACGGGGAAAGACTGCTACATATTGACCTCAAGTTTTTCTTACCATAGCAGCACTTCTTTCGCATTCTGGCTGGGCTGCTCAACCGTAGGTCACTGAGGGCACAAGCCCTCTGTCTGGAGCTGGTTCTCACTCCGCTGGCATCCTATCTCCAACTGACTCAAGCCGTCTGTGTCCTGGTTATACTTTTGTTTGACGTCCACCAGCTTCCGCTTATTTACACAGGTGCATCTCTTGATTGACGGCTCGGTCGAGGGTCAGTATGTCATAATCTTCCATCACACAAGCCATCTAAGTAAGACGAACAAGACATGCTGGGCACTGCTGATGAAATAAAGACGACGTTCCCTCGTAGGCTCTAACATATGGACACACCAGTGTTAGCCAACAAGTAACGACATCAGCTCTGTGCGAACACTTGATTTACTATGAGCGATGGACAATAGGGATGGATTGCGAGAGAGAGTCAAAGAACCTCGTGCTAACTGCACGACGTGATGATATAATTTTTCGTATTGTAGGTCTTTTCTGTGGTATATCAAAATTGTCTGTGTCGGGAGTCTTGTGTTTTAGTATTATATCTCAATATAATGCTACAGCGCCAATTCATTATCCGCTTATCGCATTCTATCGAAAACTGTGTCACTAGAACAGCTGTTTATTGCCCATTTCAACAGTATTTTGCTTGTCTTTCAGTCATAGACAAGATGCGACACCAAGTCACTTACCAACTCGCGAACGAATGTGCAGTTAAGCAACTGCTTGGTTCCTTCGGCATTCCTCCTTCTTTGTCGGAAAGAGGGAGTGTCTCAAGTATCAGGCAATGAACATGAACCTTTTAGACGAATAGACAGGTTTTGCTTGCAGGAGTAAGGCCTTCTGAAGCCAAGTTCTTTAACGTATAGACAGGCTCGAGGATAACTTTCCGCTTCAGTATTTAACTGCTTTGTCATGAGAATGATGCGATACAAAGGCCAGATATTTTAGTGGAAACCATCTCCGCGCATGGAAGCATGATGGAGGGCAGTGCTTTGTCCTTCGTCTCTTGTCTCATTTTCTTTCTCCTTCCTCGTCGTTGGAAGAGCGGACGTTGTTGACAGTATACGGTCTAGCGTGCGGTTTCTGCCGGGCCCTGGTCAGTTTTCTCATTCACTTCTGATAAGGACCGGTCGCAGAAAGCCGCACTAGGCGGATCGATTAGAGGTCTATGATGCCTTTAATTATCTAGATCTGCACGCATACTGTACTTGAGATATCAGTGGGGGAGGTGTTCTCGTGGTGTAATGGTTAAAGCACAAGATTTCGGAATCGTATTAAGGGAGTTCAAACTCCAGTCGCGCTATCACGTTAACTTTCGGACAAATACCGTAGGGCAAGGTAGAGAACCCCCTTATCCTCACAGCTGTGGATTAAATATTACCACTACTGTTTTTCTAGTAGGATGGATTTGGTATTAAATAACACAAGAAGGTTGACATGCCATTTAAAACAAACAAACAGATATCAGCGAGTACTTTGCCCCAGCTCAAGATAATTATTGGGGCCTATATTTATACCAGCTCAGTTTGGGCATCTGAGATTTTGTCTATCTTTCCATCTTCTCTCCAGATGTCTTTGCACTCAACGACTTCGGGAATATTTCCAAGTCATCACATCACATTAATTGTATTCAATGGTTACATCTTTTCGAGAGTTTCCAGAGGGAAGTTTACTCTGCTTAGTGCAAATGTTCTGGACTTTGGAATTATTGTAAGCGGGTTCGAATCCAGGTACGTTATTATGTTCCTTTTTGGAAATATTCTTGAGAAAGGTACAAACTCCCTAATCCCTCCTGCTATGGGTTAAATCGTACAATTATTGTTCGTTTATAAGGATAGCTTTAGCATTTAATTATCCACGAAGAATGATTTGCCTTTTGTTGCGTTCTGGTTAGTGAACGCGTGTAATATTAAATAAAGGACAAACCACTATATGTGAGGAAATAGAGTTATATTCTCAGGAAAAAGTATATACAATAGAGAGACTGTTAGTAGACAAGAACATTGGATTAGTGAATACAGAATAAGGATATAGTCCAACGATAGTATTGGCTTCCGTTATACGAAGGGGCTCTTCACCTGCTCGACTCACTGGTATTACTAGCTACTGCTATGTATGGCAAATGGACTAACTCATTAAGTGGAAAAGGTGGGTGATACCCAACACCTTTAAACAAAAAAAAACAAAAAAACAAACGAAGCCAAGCCTAATATCCTTGCTCTTCATTTGTCATTTTGTAACTCGTTGCTTCTTGTAGCAAAATGGCCTTTCTTAGGATAAATTTGGGAATTAAGAAAATAGTTCCGGAACCTGTTGGAATTTCCTACTCGAATAACAAGCCTAGTAGAATCGAACGGGATGGCTACCCGTCTAGGAGAAAGAAAACGTACACAAGTAGTACTTTGCTAAGAAATGTTCGCATCCTGTCCATAAGGGAATGGTTGGATAAAACTTAATCCCATGATTTCGTTTGCTTTCTAAGTTTAATTATATTTTTAACACCATGAAAGGATATATTCATAATTTAACGTATTTGTAGAATTGATTATAAGAAAATGCTTGCTAGTTTGCTCATAGAAAACAGAACTTTTACTGCATACATATCTTTTGGGGGTGGATATAACGGACTTTGCGAAACAATTTTTCCGTATCTTTATTCATCATCATCATCATCATGTCGTACCGCTAGCACGGATATCCCTGACCCTCTCTCGCCACTTTTCCCTATCATTCATCGCTTCTGGCAGGTCTTCAGGGCTACAACCCGTATCCTGCTGTATGTATGTTCGAGCTGGTCGTCCTACTTTTGCTTGGCCATATGCGGGGGTCCATAGGAATACATCACTCCTTGCTTCTCCAGCAGTGTCCTGCGTGTCTGGTTCGTCTAACTTGTATATTTCCTCTTCTAGCATATATACACTAGTTAAAATATCGGTAAGAGATCGAGACTTAATTTTCAGCAGGTTATCTTTGACGGTTTAATAGCATATCAACTTTTGTGGGTTGTTTAATGCCAAAGCCATTCTTGTAGAACCCCCCCAGCTATGATACTATTTAATCCATAGGTGAGGAGATAAGAGGTTCCAATACCTCTCCTAAGGGTATCATATTTACCCAACCCCTCCGCTCGGGCAGGATATGACACAAGGTCAATCTTTTTAAGCGGAGTTTAACAGGTTTGAATTCAGAGTTTTCCTTCTCCTAGACTAGTTGCCTCAACAACGCTGAAGAACTTAGTATGCCATACTATTTACCTATAGCTGGAGGGAGAATAATTGGATTCATGCCTTTCCCAAGGGTATTAGTGCTATGTGAAATGCAGTCAGTCACATCCAAGATTTGAACTCGTGTCGCCGTGTCCATTTCCTGGGACGATAACCATTACACCAAGGGCACCTTTCCTAAGGGTATTATTCCAAAAGCGAACGTAATAGCACTATTGGAGTTCGAACACGCTTACTTCAAGAAGGCAATCCAGCTCTCATCCCTATTATTTATGACAATACCTATGTTAATATTGGAAACAAAATTATTACTTTTTTTGTTGTTTCCGATGATATGTTCAGGGACATCGCGTCGTCAGATGAAACATGTTATAGGAAACTGAAATGTTTATGGAAAGGGCATTAAGTAAAATATCTTGACTGGTATAATGGATATAGGTTTCTGCTGGTTTTAAAAGAGGCGCTGAAATGTAAGAGACATATATTGAAATTAGGCGCGGCATTTACTGAAATCGAGATTAGATTTATTTATTTATGGGCAATACTTTTGTCATGGACAGCAGAAATATTGAAACTCAACACTTTCATTAAATCCAAGCTGTAAATTTCAGAACATCGATCAATCACACACACACACACACACACACACACACACACACATATATATATATATATATATATATAAGATTTGATCTGATAAGGTGTTAGATTCAAGATGGAACAGCGGTCCGTGATGCTATTTATATTATGCTATTTTGGGAAGAGACAAGGATGCCAATTAGGCGTTCATGGATATATCCGTTATATCGAGAATTTGAGTGATTAAAAAGATGAGTTTCAGCGGGAAAGACCATCCCCAAATTTTCATACCATTCGAAAATGTGCTGAAAATTGCTTTATTTATTTGTTAAAGGATTTCAAGCGTACTACTCTTATTGGCTTAAAGAGTAGATGATCTGGGAGACTGAGGTTCAATCTTTGGTCGAGTCATACCAAAGAATAAAAAAATGGTACTTGATGCCGTCTTGCTTAACACTCAGCATTATAAGGTGATAGTCAAGGGTAAAGTGGAGCAATTTAAGGAAGGAGAAGCGCCCTCCCCAACACCTCGGTGTCGTAGCTACTGAAAAGGGAGCCTTCGGGTCACTATCGATTAAGGTCACCAACTTTATTTTACTTATACTTATTATGGTCAATAATTTTTGTTGAGATACGTTTATACATATACACAAAAACAATCACACACACACACACACACACACACACACACACACACACACACACACATATATATATATATATATATATGTGCTTTAATCAAACAGGCGACATTTCCACAATAAACGGTGGCTCTCTGAAATTAGTTGACAAGTTCACCTACCTTGGAAGCAGTGTCTCATCAACCGGGACTGACATCGATACGCGACTAAGAAAGGCATGGATAGCCTATCGGTCATATGGAAGTCAGAACCGACTGATAAAATGAAACGCAGTTTCTTCCATGCAGCAGTCGTGTCGATACTGTTATATGGATGCACTACATGGACACTAACTAAACGGATAGAGAAAAAGCTAGACGGCAACTACACAAGAATGCTGCCAGCAATATTGAACAAGTCCTGGAGGCAACACTCCATAAAGCAGCAGCTATACGGCCGCCTACCACCCATCACGAAAATTATCAAAGTTAGACGAACTAGACATGCAGGACACTGCTGGAGAAGCAGGGACGAGATCATAAGTGATGGACCCCTTCATATAGCTGAGCAAAAGCAGGGCGACCAGCTCGAACCTACATACAACAGGTCTGTGAGGATACGGGATGTAGCCCTGAGGACCTGCCAGAAGCAATGAACGAGAGAAAGGAATGGCGAGAGAGGGTCAGGGATATCCGTGCTGGTGACACGACAAGATGATGATGATATATATAAAAGTAAAATATTACTCACGTTCTTATATATGGTTAGTTACGTTATATAGCATATTAAACTTTGTAGGTAATTTAATGTCAAATCCTGTTTGTACATGGAAAATATACCAAATATATATGATGTATAAACGAATAGTTTGTTGATAACATTTTAAACCAGCCACAGCTGAATTATTTGAACACAGTAAGATGGTTTTAATTATTACTATATAACATTAACAATTCAATTTAACATCAGCCATTTGTTTGTTCCTACATGTCTTCAAGTATTGAAATGAAGCACTGATAGATTTATTTCCACATAGTTAAATAGTTTCCAATAATTCTATTCAACACAAATAATTCTATTCAACATTACTCGTTTGTTTGCATACAAATAAACGGTTTCACGTATTGCTATGTAACAATATCAATTCAATTTAACAGTTCTTTCTTTGCAGTTAAATAGTCGAACAGTTCTATTTGAGCGATAGATGTGATCCAAATAGGTACTATCACTCAGGGTTTTACTGAAACTGGGAGTAAAGGTAATGAAAAGGTACTCCAAGTTCCCCAAAGATCCAGGACTAGAGCTTTACAATCAGATTCGATTTAGTGTCATACCCAGGACACTCTTATACATATATATATATAAAAGAGAGTGAGAGAGAGAGAGAGGGAGAGAGAGAGAGAGAGTGTGTGTGTTTATTGCTTATAAATAACAACCTTAATAATAAGTTAGTTTTCAATTCTGTTATAAATCAAAGATACCTTCAGAGTTTTATTATTCCTAATGGAACATTATACAACGGATGTTATTACTATTATTTATTACCAAATTATACAGCATTAAAACTCTGTAATCTATATGAATTGATCCTATCTTATGTGCTCATTTCTTCTAAATGTATTTCCGTATCATAAAAGCCTACATTATGTTAACACGTTAAATGCATTATCAGTGTGCAATACATACGAGTGTTATATGTACTAAATAAGTAAAAGCAAAATTGGCGACCGTAGTCGAGGGTGACGCGAAGACTCCATTTTCTATAGCTACTACCCCGAGGTGTAGGGAAGAGCGCTACTCCTTTCCCTGGATTGCTCCTCTTTACCCTTGATCCTTACCTTATAATGCTGAGAGTTAATCAAGGCGGTATCAAGCACCATTTCTTGAGTCTTTGGTATGATTCGACCTGGGATTGAACCCTGGTCTCCCGGATCATTGGCGCACACTATACACACCAGATTAATGTACTAATAAATAGAATTTATCAGAACTTGTGGATATCTAATTTGCATGATAATTAAAAAAAGGGTTCTTATAAAAAACAAAAGCAAAAATAAACAGTCCAGTATTATTCATTTATAATTTTATTATTCATCTTTCTTTTTATTAATGTTGGCCAATGGTCCCGGAGACCAGGGTTCAATCCCAGGTCGAGTCATACCAAAGACTCAAAAAATGGTACATGATACCACCTTGATTAACATTCAGCATTATAAGGTAAGGATCAAGGGTAGATTGGAGTAAACAAGGTAATGGAGTAGCGCTCCTCCCCTACAGCTCGGTGTGGTAGCTGTTGAAAAGGGAATCTTCGGGTCACCTTCGTCAAAGCTCTTTTATAAGAAAGCCATTAAAAATTAAACAAACCTCTAAAATTCTTTCGTGACGAATATGGTTAAAATATAAAAAAATAATACACTCAGATACAAGCAGAAACATGTGTGGTAACGTTCCTTATTTTTATAGCGTCACTTAGTTCTACAGAGTGGGTTTTTGTCTGAAAACAAAATCAATCAAGGTCTGTTTTTTTATGATGGTGTGAAACAATACTCCCAAACGGCGAGTTTTTGTTGGCTTGACCGTTCGTTTAGTAGCGTGGATCTCGTTGTTAACTCTCACCCCCAGACATGTGGGCATTTCACAGGTTGTACAAAAAAATAAAATAAAAAGACGAAAACCAAACACCAACAGAGGGTGGAAGGAAGAAACCGACAAACATGGATTTAGAACTGCAAAACTCAGAAGGTGAAGTCTGGCACTGTGAAGCATTCTAGTAAGTATTTTTATTCATGGCCATCGCGGGAACTCTGCGAAAGGCCACACAGCAACCAAAAATGCTGATTCATCTGGTCATCGGCTTCACTGTTCTGTGTCTTGACTCCATGCTCCGGAGTCTCACTCCCAACTAACTGACCACTTCGGAATCTCACTCCTGACTGGTTGACCCTCTACTCCAAACTGACTGCTTCTCTGCTTCGGACTGACTGCTTAGAATTCTTACCACTAACTGACTAACTCTCTTCATCTTTCTCTTCTGGTCTCGCTGGTTTTCGCGGGCACAGCTCTTTGTGTGGTCCTCGCACCAAACCAGACAAAGAAAGATCTTCTAGATCCTCCCGTGCCGCTTCAAAGATGCCAGAGATAAGATCCTCTACTTGGCCACCCATCCACGTACACATACACAGAGACTTACACGTACACATCCATCTATATATATCCTCAGGAATGCTCATTATCGTGTCATAATGGCAAATTGAATACCTATCTTGAAAAAAAATGTCACAGCATGCTATGCTTATCATATATATATATATATATATATATATATATATATATATATATATATATATATATATATATATATATTTCATTAAACATAATAGACATTTTATCTCTACATATTTTCTTTTGGATCCGTTCGAATTCCCGTATTGCTTTTATTGTATTCTGGGGGAATTGATTTATGTATTGTCCATAGTTGCATGTATCCCTAGTACTTTCTGCCCGACTTTGGGCCATCATCAGGGGAGGATCTACTACAAAAGTGATGTAACTTTTGTTTTAGCATATTACTGCTGCGTAAGGGCGTCTTTGCCGTTGAAGGTTTTTGGCGTTTGTTTTTGAATGTGATTCTATATTTAGTGCCAGTAGCTAAAGACATTTAAGTACATTAGCACTGGTTTGAAAATTAATTCTATTAAGCGTCGGCTGCAGGTTTCTGATATGTAATGCTTCGAGAATCTGAAGTTTTTGTTTATTATTTTGATGTTCCAATATTGTTGTGTTGTCGGTGAGAATTTTCCGTTGTTGTGTTGTTGGGCATGAATATTTTTTTAAATGCTGAGCTATTGCACTTGTGTCTGAAAGGTGCATTGTAAGTCTCCTCGACAGGGTAGTTGAGGTTAAACCAACATATATATTATTATTATCAGAGATACAATCTCCTAAAGGACATTTAAATTTATATATAACGTTGGTTTTTTGCAAAACTCCAATCGAGGGAGGGGAATTATTTCTAATGACTAGATTCGAGGTTTTAAACTTATTATAATATATAACGAGTTTTATTTTTTTATTAGGATCAGTGGGGAGTATGTTTTTGTGAATCAATGTTTTCAAGATTTTTTCATCGGATTTGTAATTGTAGTGCATTTGGTTACGATAAAAAAGTTTGATATATGTTTGTTGGCTGGATGGAGTAGTACACTGTTTATTTTGTTGGTTAACATTTTTGATCATACGTTTAATTTGTTCATCAACAATATAGTTAGGAAACCCATTGTTGATGAGAGCCTGTTTTATGTTTTCTACCTCTTTATAAAATATTGTTTTGGAGGAGGAGATTAGTTTGGCATGGGATATTAGATTATGAATAATTGCTTTTTTATATCTGAAGGGGCATTCACTTTTAAAGTTGAGGGTACAGGAGTTATTACTAGAGGGTTTTTTGTAAGTGGAGGTAGTGAAGTTATTATTGTTGTTAGCATCAATGAGAACATCTAAAAAGGAAATTTTATTGTTTTTGTTAAGTTCATGAGTAAAATTAAGGACTGAATTGTTTTGGAAGGTGTCTTGTAGTATGTTGATTTCGTTAATATTATTAGTAAGAATAAGGATGTCATCAACATATCTTAGGTATATTGGAGGTTTTTTTGTGCTATTAAAAATTCTATTTTCGAGATCGGACATGTAGAAATTACCATTTAATTTCTACATGTCCGATCTCGAAAATAGAAATGCTGCCTAAATATACATATATATATATATATATATATATATATATATATATATATATATATATTGTGGTACGTACGGAATTTAAATTTTGCTTTAAAATACGATTGCATCATATTAAGAACATTTTAAAACTATAAAAACGAATTAAAATCATTAAAAAGGGTATCCTTTCTTTCGGTCACTTCTCTTCAGAGAATTGTCGGTGACAATCGATTTTTTTTCCAGAGGAAGTAAGCATGGGGTTGTAACCAAAGAGAAATCTGGGAGGGGTGGAGAAAAACATATTTCAAAATCATGATCCTGGCCTCGTTAAGACGCCATTACCGTCAAATATGGCGCGAAAAAGTAACTTTCTTATCTCTATTTAACACCATATGGTTTCGCTGATATCTTGGTGCCCTTGATGAGAAAACGGAAAAATAACTATTCAATCCAAACATAGGATACTATTTTACCGACTCATAAATAAGCGTTATGGTTCCTCTTCCAATATTTTTGATTTAAAAATCAACAACTTGAAATTTGTATTAAAGCATAGATTGAAATTTTGTGTTCCCTCCCCTCGAAAATAAACAGAGAACATATCCTCTTCTAGTTTGAACTATCCAGTTACTTAAGCACAAACTAACATCCACTGATGCAATTATGGCCTTTAAGGCTCGATACGTTGACGTTGCTTCCATGTACTGTGGATCGACCATAAATAAATCCGACGACCGGGGTTCAATCCCAGATCGAGTCTTTGGTATAAGACTCAAAAAATGGTACTTGATGCCGCCTTGGTTAGCACTCAGTATTATAAGGTAAGATCGAGGGTAAATTGGAGCAATCCATGAAATGGAGTAGCGCCCCCTACACCTTGGTATAGTAACTATTGAAAAAGAAGCCTTCGGGTCACTCTCGACTACGGTCGCTTACTTTACCTTACTCTATTTACATTGCGAACATCTAAATACCGTGAAGCCCTTACGTAGTAATAACAAGATCATCATATCGAAACCGGACTTAAGAGTGGTGTTATAATACTTGACAAAGAATATTACAATAAAATAGCGGACATACTTACGGATACTACCAAATTTAAAATCCTAGGTAGTGACGATGAATTTGACAAGACCCCCATAGAGGAACAAAAACTACAACGTGAATTACTTGAATATTACAAAAACCATCTAATGCCAAAAAAGATTTATGAAAACATTCGTCCAATTGGATCACAAACACCACGATGGTATGGGGTCCCCAAAATACAGAAACATAATACTTCGTTAAGACGTATTCTATCAATGGTCGGCTCTGCCCTACATAGCTTTGCCAACGTTTGGTTTGGTTTCTTTGCTTATCAAACTTTGCCGGCTATTTAATGCCAAAGCCCTCCTTCGAGAAGAACATGTACTATATAACCCATTGCTGGGAGGATAAGGGGGTTCATATCTTTCCCAAGGGTATTTGTCCGAAAGTGAATGTAACAGCGCGACTGGAGTTCGAACTCGCTTTCTACGATTCTGAAGTTCATCGCTTTAACCATTACACCACGATGGCACCCTTATAGCTTCGCTAAATGGTTAGCTGATATACTTGACCTACTTGTGCTACTATATTCCCAATATTGCATTAGTGACTCGTTCATCTTTGCACTTCAGATTCGTAATATATCCATCGACCACAACAAAAAGCATTCTGTTGTTCCTCTGTTATCATCATCATCATCATATCGTGCTGGCAGCACGGATATCCCTGACCCTCTCTCGCCACTCCTCCCTATCGTTCATCGCCCTAGGTAGGTCATCAGGACAACAACCTGTATCCTCACATAGCTGCTGAATGTACGTTCGAGCTGGTCGTCCTGCTTTTGCGCGGCCATGTGTGGGGATCCATAAGAGTACATCTCTTATGAGTTCATCTCTGCTTCTCCAGCAGTGTCCTGCATGTCTGGTTCGTCTAACTTGATGTTCCACTCAACGAAACGATTACTATCTGCACTGATACCCAGTAATGCAGCCATCTTGACTCCTCTCCTGCTCCGGAACCTATCTTTCTCAAATTGATACACATTGCTAGTAAACATGTGCAATTTACTTTTAATAACACTAGCACACTGAGGAAATCCTGATGGGAAGCCTCCTACCCTGAGATCTACACTGGCGAACATCACTGTCGGGTTCAAAGAAGCAAAACTATTTCAACACCTCCAACTTGCCACTGTTCTATAAACGGTACATAGATAGCACTTTTGTGCTTTTATCCTTGAGGTCGGAAAGTAGACGCTTTTTCAATACTGTCAACCAACTATATCCTGCGTTGACATTCACCTGTGAATTCGAGCATAACAACAGCTTACTTTTTCTTGATGTCTTAATGGCATATCAACCTTTGTAGGCTATTTAATGCCAACGCCCTCCTTCAAGAAGAACAGTAGTTATACTATTTAACCCATAGCTGGGAGGATAAGAGGGTTCATACCTTTCCCAAGGGTATTTGTCCGAAAGTGAATGTAACAGAGTGACTGGATTTCGAACACCACTTTTGGCTTGTAGACGTTGATCTCTCGTAAACTTATATTTACTAGATCGTACATACGGTGGGACTTATTTTGCTCTCCAAGATGCAAAATTAATTTTGTGAAAACCTTAGTGCACCGTGCCTTAAATATCTGCTCCAAACCAGAACTCGATTTCTTAATAAAAATTTTGTTGAAAAATAGATACCCTGAGGATGTAATCACCAACACCATTGGATATAAATGCCTGCGATTCTCCACGAAATCATTAATTTGACCAAAGAGTTGGCCGGTATATCTAAAATTACTGTGTATCGGCATCGCCTCCATGCAGCTATAAGAACAAATTAAAAGATCCGTCAACAGTTCTTTCAATTCGGTTAAATTAAGAGTCGTTCTTAAATATAACGTGTTGTTTTTCTCTAATCTCAAAGATAATGTGACCGCTCTCCAAAAAAGTTCTCTCATTGATCGGTTTACATGCAAATGCAATATTTGCTATATAGGCCGCACTAATCAACGTTTAGAGATTAGAATAAACTAACACATTCCCTCGAGTATCCGAATACATACTTCCGATTACACTACAACGCCGAGTAGTAATAATTCAACCTCCACCACTAGCCACCATCTATTGGTCAATCAGACCTGTGCATGCGTATACAGTTACACTATAATTACCATCTTGGAGACATTAACAAATGAACTGCAACTATCCATTCTGGAAGCATTGAAATATAGGAGGTGCCCGTGGTGTAATGGTTATCGTCGTTAGAAATGAACACGGCGACACGAGTTCAAATCCTGGACGAGACTGATTGCATTTCACATAGCACTAATACGAAAGGTACGAATCCAATTATTCTCCCTCCAGCTATGGGTAAATAGTAGGGCAGACTAGGTTCTTCAGCCTTGGTGAGGCAACTAGTCTAGGAGAAGGAAAACTCTGAATTTAAACCTGTTAAACTCCGCTTAAAAATTGACCTTGTGTCATATCCTGCCCGAGCGGAGGGATTGGTAAATATAGGAAGCATTGCTTATAAAAAAATACAAACCAGAAGTATATATCCAAACGCAATCTTATACTCCATTGTTTTCTCGGACCATCAGAAGAAAACGTCATTAACCGTACAAATTCTGCTGGCTTACAGTAATTTTTTTCAGTATGTTTTTCTTCGCCCCACCCCCGGATTTTCTTTTGGTTACAAACCCATGATTACTTCCTCTAGTAAAAAAATCGATTGTCAATGACAATTCTCTGAAGAGAAGTGACCGAAAGAAAGGGTCCCATTTTAAAGGATTTTAATTCGTTTTTATGATTTTAAAACGTTATTAATATCATATACTCGCTTTTTAAAGCAATATATATATATTTGTTCTCAAACTGTAAAATGATGTGGCCTTTTTACGAAAAAAGATTCCATCACATGATGTAATCAATTTCAAACATATTTTCCCTCTTTTCGTAAAACAAAACATTTAGCACTGATGATGACTTTGGAATTTTCTGTTATGAATTGTTTTTTTTTATTTTCATGCTTAAAATGATTTTTAATTGAATGCTTTTGTATGCGAGTAAGTTGTGAAGTCGAAAATCGTTGGCAAAAATAAACATATACTTAAATAATAAGTACATCATCAACTACACCAAATATATAACTTTCGTCCGGTAATCTTTTTCCACCTATATTCTGATTCTGTCATTCCCTTTCATATATATATATATATATATATATATATATATATATATATATATATATATTTATAGAAAGAGAGAGAGAGAGACCTAGTGTCCGTCATAAATAAATACACCACAACCAAGTTTTATGGGGGGGTTATTTTCTTTAAAAACAAAATACGAGTTTTACTACATCTAATGGAGCAGAATGCAACTATATATTATTAATTATTATGTTGCCAAACAAATTCTACAACATTAGAACTGTAATCAAAAATGAAATTTCAATACTTCGGTACCAAAAAATTAATTGCGTATATATATATATATATATATATATATATATATATATATATATATATATATATATTATAAAAATAAATATAAAAAATTAAATTCTTAAAAGAAAGGTTCTTTTTCTTTTTATTTTTAGATAAAAAATACTTTGGCTCTGCAGGTTGAGTTTTGATATATTCTTAATCCCAAATTATTTATATATCGATAGCCGTTGGCATTGAGCACTCAAGTTGGATACTCCTGCTCACTGGATTTCTTTTTCTCGGATGATATATATATATATATATATATATATATATATATATATACATAAGTAATTTATGATATCCGATTTTGTTGATACAGTATTTCATTTCATATTCAGGTACATTTTTATTTGTTTATTCGTATTATGACTTCATTAAAAGGAAACAAAATACAAAATGAATGCCAAATAAAACTAACAATATTTTATGAGAATAATTGAGAAATTAATCTGTTATGATTTTATAAAGTAAATTATCCTATTTCAAGTCTGTAGTTCAATGTCTTCTTTCTCCTTGTAAGATGATTATATATCAATTTCATTCTTTCTTATGCCAATTATATACCACCAGTGTCTAATATCATTATCCTTCCCTGAAACGAAGAGGGTTTTATGCCACTCATTGATGTTGAGCTTCTTTTTCTTAACGTTTGCTGGCGTCTCGTAGCCGATGCGCAAAGTTTATAAAAAATCCTTCTTGTTCTTGTTTAATTGCCATGAATTTATTTCGTTCGGCAACAAACAACCTATTGTAGTCTTTTATTCTTTAGAATAATTTTGATTTGATTAAAAATCTATTCTTCCGATTCCCTGGGATAAGCCATCAAGGAAATTTTCATTATTGCTTCACAACTAATGTACATAGTAATTTACTAAAATTAACTAAGATGTGGCACAAAACCAGAAGCATGCGGCACCCTGTGAGAATCGAACTCACTAATAATTAGCTGTCAGTCTAGCTTGCTAAGCATAACACTACGTGAGGCTCACCCTCTTATATATAAATATCAACCGAGCTTGACTTAGCTGTGGCAGAAGGCCGGAAATTCGGAGCACACAGTGAGAACCGAACTCACAAATAATAGATTGCTAACTATTACATAATGTGAAGCCCCTCCTCTGTTTGTGTATGACTTTACTCAGATTAGCTTAGATGTGGCACAAGGCCACAAGTACGGGGTGACCAGTGAGAATCGAACTCACAAACAGTGGTTTACTAGTCTATCTTGCAACCCATTACACCACTGTAGGACGTCTTCTTTTTGTAAATAGTTGTTTAGATGTAACATAAGATCGGAAGTACAAAATTCGCAATAAGACTCGAACTTGCTTGTAATTGTCTCGCAGTCTAGGTTGCTAACGACTAAACTAGTAACATGACTAAATATCTATCTCATTGCTTCATATATAAATAACATACAACTACTGTGTAATATCACTAAACAAAGAGGTTTTATTGTTGTATAACCGTAATACAAATTTAAGCAGAAACATAATCAAACATAATATACGAACTTCAATGAACGAACGAACACACTTCTTTATAAAAATATATCGCTCACACTTTATTCTCGAAAGGGTGATGTTTGTTGTGTGTGAGAAATGAGCTAGAGACAGGGACAGACTGCTATATTGACCAAAGTTCTTCTCGTGACCATAGCAGCACTTCTTCCTCATCTTGGCTTGGGTTGCTCAACCGTGGGCCACTGAGGGCCCAAAGCCCTCTGTCTGCCGCTGGCTCTCACTTTGGCATATTGTCTCCAACTGACTCGAACCGTCTATGCACCTGGTTATATTATTGTTAAACGTCTACCTGCTTCCGCTGTTCTTCCGCTTATTTACACAGGTGCATCTCTTGATTGACGGCTCGGTTGAGGGTCAATATATAACATTATATTCCTGGTGGAACTTGAGTTTCTTCCATATATTATTTCATTTGAATGTATCTAATATAATTCTTTCTTAGTGGGTTTAATTGTTTATTTTTTCATGCATGAATTTCTTTATTCTGGCATGGGTAGCGAAACTCATTATTCAAGTTTCTACAAAGTCTAGGAGAAACAAAAGTCTTATCGGTGACGTCATAGAATATTTTCATCAGTTAGTAGAGGTATACTAATTTATGATCAATGCTGTAGTAAATTAACTCATTATTATGGTGCTTATTTACGTGTGCCATATCTCTGTTTCTATGGAAGTCTTAAATGCATACGAACGCTCCGTCATATTTTTGTGTGAGTCGATTTTCAAATAATAAATCCTGGTCATAGTAAAGACAGAAACATACGCACTCTAGGTGCGCAAACAATTCAGGAAAATCCACTTAATTCAAGACTTGTTTAAACCACACATTCATTTTTTCCCTTTCCTCTCCAGCTTTTCACCAACATTCGTTTCATTCAAAATTTTCCAAACAACTTAAACAAGGGAGCTATTGTTCCGAATTCTGCAGCGAGTTCCTTGCTATGGTTAATGCAATTAAAATGGCCTCTTTGGTTTTACAATAAATTGAATTGTCTTGTAAAAGCAATCGGAATTAAAAGAAAAAGAAAAAAGATCAGCAAACTCCCTTTTCTCAGGGCATCGTCTCAAGAAAAGTAGAAAATACGAGATAGATGATTTGAGAATTTCAGAGAAACGACACCAACGAAGAATGCTCTTATTTCGCTTATAATTAAATTCCTATTTTTATTTTTTGTTATAAGTTCTCCATAAAAAGATTAAGGACAAAAGCGAATACCAAATAAAACTGATAATACTATTACGAACTGATTCATGTCGCTAAACTACTTTTCAAAGTCACACTGCTCACTGACTTTCTAAGCCAGGCGCTGACTCTAGCAGCGGCTGAATTTTGTAACTAAAAAAAAAAAAAGAATAGACAAAATTAAGAGCGCTGACCAGAAATGGCAATAACAACAATACAGAACGCAGATAAATCAAGCTTAAGAACAGTAAAGCAAGAAACCTTCCTTAGTTTTTTCAACAAGTAGGTAAACCTTGCCCAATGGTCCAAAAAGTTGTTGGTATTTGAAAATAAAGCAAACTCTGGAACCACGTAGACACACGTGTGAAGAGTCTAAAAGCAAAACAAATAAAACCTCAAAGTTCAGTGATATACAACGGAAGTGGGGACACATCTTCGGCTTTTAAACTTTCTTTTTTCTAGAGAAGTCTCTTCTCACTCCAACAACCCGCTACTTTACACTGTCCCTAAAATACGCTCGCTTTCCTAAATTTCCCGGTGAACCACCTACTTTCTTTTAAAGGTCGTTGTCCCGTAAACAGCTCTCACTCTTACCTCCAGCATAGTACTTCTCGCCAGTGTGAAAAAATGGGAAAGGAAATATTTGCGTTCGTTGCGTTTGTAACAATATCTTATAAACATAATAGAGAAATTAATGCCTTATACGTTGGCAAGGGTATATTCATGAGTAATATTATCAAAAGATTAATACAAATAATGAGTATATCAAACCAGAGAAATTCAGTGGTGTCCATATACATATTCCAGACCTCTATATTCTATGAAGGATTTATATTCACAAAGATGCAAACCTATACATATATATATGTAAGCTTCGTGAATACCAGATTTTCCTAGAAAGTAAGGAGACTGTGTTACGTCAATAGGGCGAGTCAAAAGTTTGGCAATATTTTGGTAACTGTTAGTTTGCAGTGCCTATATCACGTGACCAAAGCAGTTCCAGTCATAGTGGGTAGCCCTGTGGTTGGTAGACTCGTAGTAGTAGATGCGATGACACCTTGTACATTACTTTAAAGCTCAGTCGACTGGAGCTGTAGAATACACGAACTGCTTTTCTGCAGAGGAGTTAGAACCCACCTCCAACAAGTGTCCAGGATATGACATTAAATAATCTGGTGTTGACGCTCCAGTCCCGGAGCTTTGGGGAATATGGGATATTCATTCATTGCCATTGCTCTCCGGTCCACTCTGACCCGGAGTGGTAGCACCTGATAGGGTCCTATGTGTCAAATAGAATTGTTTGACATGTAAACTGTGCGCAAAAATGACTTATGCTAAATTGAATTGCTAGTGATACATAGCAATACTTGGAACATTTTAATAGTGCGCTGGTGAACGATTCATGTTGAATTGTATTATTACAGTTAAATAGCAATGATTGAAAGTATCGGTGTGCCTAAATTAATGTGTTAGTGTTATATACAATGTATACAATGAGTGAAGACAACAACGTTGACGTACAGAAATATAATCAGCTTCTGTTTTCTTTTTGTTACCCAAAATGTACGAAATGGCTAAGAGAGAGAGAGAGAGAGAGAGAGAGAGAGAGAGAGAGAGAGAGAGAGAGAGAGATAGATGACCGAAATGTACACACAAGGGCGAGATACGAATCTTTAGTGAACAGCTTCTTCTTCGTTCTGCTTTCGTTGGACTAGTACAGAATCACCTCAAGGTATTGAATCATGTTAGCTTCCCCTAGCTTCTTTACTTTCATGTACAGAGCCATCTCAAGGTATTGAATAATTTAAGTTTTTATTCGCTGCTCGACTTTCGCCCGTCTCGCACAGCTCAGAATTTTCTCAACTTCTCAACCCGAGGCAGTCGGGTGCAAGACCAGTGTCTACAGTGGCATAACGTCTAGTGGCTCTTCTGTCGGTCTTCTTCGTTGTCTACTTGTCTCTCTTAGGGTCAAAATCTTCCCTGGTTTAAATATTTTCTGGACGCCTACGCGATCAACGTGGTTACACATTCCAACTACGCGTTGTACGTGGACACACCTCCAGTCTAGCACGCCACCCACGCAATTTACGTAGTATTTCCGCCGAGGAACTACCTGCGTTCTATTTACTTTAGGAAACTGGTGCATATTCTGTAATACCACCCAAACAACTTATGCAGCATGGATGTCAAAGGGAACTTTCCGGCTAATATTCAACATATAGCAATGCTTGAAACCATCTAAACGTATGTAAATAAAACTGTTAGATAGAAATATTTGAAACATTTAAGTGAGTGCAAACACATCATTAATACTAAACAAAACTATTAGTATTAGAGTATTTGTAACCATTTAACTGTGTGCAAATAATAGTAATATTTGTGTGCAAATAAATTAGCTCTGACTCATTTAAAAATAAACTTACCAATAGACTTACAAATCATATGTATAGCTATTTAACTATATACAAACAAATGAACTCTGGCTCGTTTAAAAATGTTATCAACAATCTAAGCGTCTACAAATCAAATACTGTATGTATAAAGAAGATTTGGCTTTATATAACCCATAATTGTTGATATGCCATAAAACCCAACCAAACAAAACCATTACTTTATTCAGTACGCAAATTGAAAGCCGCAAAAATAAACGAGCCGCATAGTCTGATTCAGGAACTTATGCTTTAGAACTTTGAAATGGGCCATTACACCACAGAAGAAACGAAAACATTTGTAAGGGGAAGACGCAGTTGATCACAAAATTGTAACCAAATGGTTCAAGACATTTTGTTCGGTTGGCCAGAACAGCAACGATCAGGTAAGGTCAGGTAGGCTGAAAATCGTGTTTTGAGGCGTACATGCGAATCCAGCAAGTAATCCTCGGAGAGTATCAGGCGAACTCGGTATCGTACAGTCCACTGCGTTTCATAAATTCCATAATCTCAACAAAAGCATCCAGAGCTACTGATTTGCTTCAAAAATATTGCAAAACTTTTGATTCATTCAATTCTTATCAATATGATTTCGAATCAACTTTATCTTATGCAGCATGGTTCCGTTAAGAAGCAACACACCGATAACGGTGTTCCCACATTGAGAAACAGTTGCAGGATTAACCAAATGACACTGCCTTCAGTAGGTTGCTAAACAATCTGTTCTCAACAGATTCCACCTGCGGGGTATCACTGAGTCGGGTTTTGATTTTTAAGGATTGGGAATCAGATCAGAGAAGCAAGGGTCCGTGATTGTACCGAAAAAATGTTTTCGGTCAAAATTTCATTCTTAGACCGTAAGTTTATTTGAAACCAATTTTCGGTAGATTTTCTGCATAACGAGTTCCTTGTTGGAAATGTTATGAATAATCTAATGATTTTAAATTCTATTCATCACCAATCATTTTCATCATTAAATGTTGTTCAGCCTTTACTGCATTTTGTTCAGTTCGTGAATTGAAGAGTCGACCAGAAATACTTCTTCCCCTGTCGGCTGGGGCTGTAAAATACACGAATTGCATCTCTGCAGAGGGGTAAGACCCCTCCAACGAGTGTCCTAGGTATGACACTAAACAATCTAATGGTGAGGCTCCAGTAATGCTGGAGCTTTGGGAATGCGGAGTACCTCTTCCTTACCATCGCTCCCAAGTCCACTCTGGCCTGGAGTGGTAGCACCTGATAGGGTCCCAAATAGAAATAAACAGTATGCTTGTGCTAAACTGAATTGTTTGAAATAGAACTGCTTTTACATAGAACTATGCGTAAACAAAAAACTGTACTTAGGCTAAACTGAATTGTTTGAAATAGAACTATTTTCGATATTTAAACTGCGTACTTATGCAAAACCGAAGTCTTTAAAATAGAACTGTTTATATGTATGAAATGGATTTGGCATTAAATAACCTACAATAGTTGATATGCTATAAAACCAAACCAAACCAAACCAAACCAAACCAGAAATACTTCATTTATTTTCTTTACATTCAAATCAAAAGTAAAGAACTCAGAGAAACGAAGAAATTCTGTTCTTTTACTTATAATAAATCGGCTCATTGGCTCAGTGGGTAGAGTGTTCGCTAATGATCCGGGAGACCTGGGTTTCATACCAAAGACTTTAAAAATGGTACTTGATACCTCCTTGCTTAACACTCAGCAATATAAGGTAAGTATCAAGGGTAAAGTGGAGCAATTCAGGGAAAGGAGTAGCGCCCCCCCTTCACCTCGTTGTAGTAGCTATTGAAAAGGGAGCCTTCTGGTCGCCTTCGACTATGATCGCCAACTTACTTATAATAAGATCAAGCTTTTATTCTGCTATACTTGCTATCCTTTTTTTCATATTATGTTTATATCATTACTTAATATCAAACTAGAGAAATAACATTTTTTTATTTTATGCTCCTATTCTTATTTTGCTGAGCTCTAGTTTGTATTTATTTCTTTATGAATATTGGTAAATAAAAAATGGTCGACAAGATAGCAGCCATAATGATCAGCTATTCAGTTTCTGATGATCCACAGAGGATTTATTACTTCTCGATTTGAATCCCTGAAGCAGCACTTCTGCCAGATACTTTTAATAAACACCTTTTTATCTGCTCCTATTATACCATTCTAATCAAGGCATTACAGTCAACAGATCGTTTTGGAACCGACTGAAGGCAGTGTCAGTTGAAGACTTCCGAAATTGTTTTTGTCGTGAGAACGTTGTCGTCGGTGTGTGGCTTCCCAACAGAACTATTTTGCTGAAGATAAAGTTAACTTGAAATTAAGATTATAATATAAGTTGGTTGGTTGGTTGGTTGGGTTTATGGTATATCAACTTTTGTGGGTTATTCAACACCAAATCCATTTTATATAAATAGTCAATTCTCTTTCAAACAATTCAGTTTAGCATGAGTACACAGTTTAATAGTAAAAAAAATATTTCTATTTAAAGCTATTCAATTTAGTCAAACAATTCTAATTCAAACAATTCTGCTTAGCATAAGTACAGTTTGATTGTTAAAAATAGTTTTATTTCAAGCAGTTCAGTTTAGCATAAATACTGAGTTTAATTGTCAAATATATTTCTATCTCAAGCTATTTTGTTTAGTCAAACAGTTCTTATTCAAACAATATAAGTGTTCAATCCGATTGGCTGTAACTGTAGAATAAATTGAGAGTACTTCTACAGATGGGTAAGACCACCCTCCAGGCCCAATGAGAATGTCCCTGATATGACACTAAAATACATCTGACAGTAAGACTCTAGTTCTGTAGCTTTGGGTAATGTAAAGTAACTCGTCATTGCCATTACTCTGACGTCCACCCTAACCCAGATTAGTAGTATCTGTTAGGGTTCCATCAACGGATCAAATAGAACTGTTCATTCATTAACTTAGGACTATTATCATTAGTTTTTTTAAAAAACCATATAGGTGCATACACATTGTTTCTATTACATGGTAATACTTGATAAATAGAATTATTAATGTTCAATAACAATATCATCTATGTGCAAAAAAAAAACAAAAAAAAACAACAAAAAACGATTAATACTATTATTAATATCAGATAGGAATACTTAAAAAAGTATTTAATTTCAGGCAAATGACGTATTAATTTTAGAGAGATTTATTAACGTTGAAGAGTAATAGTTGAAACCATTTGAAAGTATGTAAACAAATGATTTATATCAAATAGAATTGTTAATGTAAGAGTTTGCGTTTCAACCGGTATAGTTTTTTAGATTGAACTTTGCCTCCCGCACCGGTCGCTTCCGAGTGGAAGTTGCAGGAGGAACTTCCGGCCTGAACACCGGCTGGTGCGAATTCGGTCTTTTTCAAATCGACCAGCATGCGAGACTGACGTTTTTCTTTGTGGGTCACTAGCAAGGCAAAAAAAGGTAAGCACGTGAATTCTCTGGATTAATTGATTCGATTTAAATTATCACTTTCGTGGTGTGTTTACGAGTGCATTTGTTTTATTTCTGTTTTTAGTTGGAGAGTGTATAGTTGGAGAATGTATAGTTGGAGAATGTATGCATTTTACGCCGAACACGTGCGCAAATAAAGATATACGCCTTCATCAGTACGAGACTCGTGTCTTTGATTTTTGGCACCAGGTGCTGCTGTAAAAAGAATTATTAGTATTTGATAGGGATTCTTGAAACTATTTGACTGTGGGCAAACAAATGAGCTTTAACAACTTGTTTGAAAATAAAGTTACCTCCGAAAAATTTGCTAACAATTATATATATATATATATATATATATATATATATATATATATATATATATATATAATGCAGTATTTCAAGGCAGGTTTTGTTTGGTTTCTTTATTTAATGGCATATCAACCTTTGTAGGTTATTTAATGCCAAAGCCATTCTCCTATAAGAACTGTAGTGGTACTATTTAATTCATTGCTGGGAGGATAAGGGGGTTCATACTTTTCCCAAGGGTATTTGCCCGAAAAGGGAACGTAATAGCGTGACTGGAATACGAACTCGCTTACTACGATTCCGCAGTCCATCGCTTTAAATATTACACTACGAGGACACTCCCTTTCAAGGTAGGCAGACTGTCCTTCCTCACGTGGAAGATTGATGCAGTACAATTGTTATGTCTGCTGTCTTTATTTGCTCTTGTCTTGAACTCAGCTAAGCTTAGTAAATACGATTTTTTAACAGAAAGCACAGAGAATGATTGTGTAAAAATGTTATTAAACATCATTAAAAGTAATCTTTATCGACTTCAAAATAGTTCCAAGATTTATCCACCATCTTGATATAACCATTACGGAATTCATCAGTTTCATCTACTAAGTTTTTGTATTTCTTCCTTTCAAAGCTCATATAAGAAAGTTATCAACTTTAGAGAAAACCGTATGAATGTCAAATTGTGTCTGTTGAATTAATCGTGAGACCATGAAGGTTTTGGTTGTTTCTTATTTACTTTCAGTCGTAGAAACATTCGGATTTGGTAAACCTAAAAACGGATTCAATGAATCCCTAAAGTTAATACCATTCCAAAGAGAATTATTTTGAAATAGATAAAGTTGGTAGGGGTGTAATTACTGTTGCAATAGTAATACAAATTTAAAAAAAAATTCTAAATGCTAATTAAACAATATCTGAGAAATCACATTTTTATTCAATTATATTCGGAAAGTCTCAGAAATACCTACCACATTTTAAACTATAGATTGTGAGGTGCAAAGAAACTTAGGCAAGTTGATATGATAGTTCTAACGAGTCAATGCTTTACCGTTTGTTTTTCAGATACGATCAGATAAAAAGCTGACTGATATCGAGAGAGACGAATGAATGTGTTATGGAATGTTTAAAATAAGTAGATATGAACCAAATAATATAAGTTTGATTTAGATTCGTTTGGTTTTATGGCGAAAAAAACCATTGTAGGCTATTTAATGCCAAATCTTATATATATATATATATATATATATATATATATATATATATATAATTAAATTACGTGTACAGCAAAATTTGTACAATATGATAAGCAGAGACACCATTGGTAATTGTAGTCAGGAAACTTAAGTAAAAGAGTAAAACAACGAAGGACCCTTTTCGTCCGGCTCTTTTCAATTTGGGAACACCGGAAATTTAACTAAAAACGGGGTATATATACGTAATATATAAGCAGAATGGCCAGATAGACAGGGAAAAAAACAAAATGCATAGAGATATAAATCACCTCTAGAAATTTAAGATGGGATTTATTTCTTGCCCTGTGCAGGACTGAAAAACAATCATCTTCATAACGAGTTCCGCAATTATTTATAGTATGCAGATGCTCACCAATTGCCGAATCCATTGCTTGGGAATGCCCGGATGTTAGTCGGCCCGACAAAAGAGATCTGGGTATATGCTGCCTAACCCTCACTTCGAGACGTTGACAATTCATACCTATATATGTCGAATTAAATCGACAAGTGAATTTATAAATTAAATTACTTTGTTTTAGGATAGGTAGCTTGTCCTTGTTGGTAGAATTAAAGGTCGGCCTCGAAGTGAATATTGGTCTTAGGTTAACAGCATGATAGCAATGATACACAGAAAAGACAATCTTATTCGCAAAGGATTCGGTAGCAGAACCAACCCAAGGGAGTCTAAAATATACAGGGCATTCCAAGGGACCAAAAACTTTATTTGTGTCCCTGATTTTTGTCACAGTATAGTTGATGTTACTGTCAATGACATCCTCTGGGTACCCGTTATCTATAAAGATATCCGTGATAGCTCTAAGTTCATTCTCAATCTTGCACTCACTACAAATGTTTAGAGCTCTGTAAGAAAGACATCTAATTAGATTAAGCTTCCTAGATTTTGAAGCAAAAGAATGCCAATTAAAATATAGCCCGGTAAATGTGGGTTTCCTATAAATGGATGTGAGGAAAGAGGAATCTTCTCTTTCAACTAGCACATCTAAGAATGGCAACTGACCATTACTTTCCGCCTCCATAGTAAAGGATAGGGGGGAAGTGTAGCTGATTCAATGTATCAAAAATTTCAAAGCATCCCTACGAGATATAAAGGAAACGAAAGTATCATCAACATACCGCAGATAAGTAAAGGGCTTAGGAAACTTATCAAACAGACGTCTTTCATGGAACCCAACAAAAATATTCGCCAGAATGGGGCCCAGAGGGGATCCCATACTAACGCCCTCAATTTGGCGAAACATAGTCTCATTAAAGCTGAACGACACCGACTTTGTGGCAATGCCCATCAATTCAATGAAAACAGCCTCAGGAAAAGGAAGAGAGGCAACTGATGGGCAGCGATACAAAAAGTCTGGAATCCCAATTCTTGGTCTCTTTTGATATCTCTCTTTTTACAAATATTCCATTAGATGAGACGATATCCATATGCGCCGACTTTTTGTATCGCGGCTCATCAATTGCCTCTCTGCGAGGATGTTGCTTTTCTGAAACTCTGTGGAGTGCGGAGTCACCCTACTGTTTCCACAACTCCTAGGCTCACACAAACCCGGAGTAATTGTAGTACAACTTAAGGTCCGATCTATTAGTCCAATCTTTTACATAAAGCATTAGATATGAAGAGTTGAAGCCTTATAACTGAATGTAAAAAATGATGATTGTTATTATTTTACAAGTTCTTCATCGTCTTTCACTGTAGTCTGAGTGACAGCAACTTTCCTCAAGTGTTCGAGACTCTTCTCAGTATTCTAACCGATCTTAACCATGCTGTGCTCTGGATGCTTACGATTTTCTTCCTGATTTTCAATTCCTCCATTCTTTTTTTAAGCTTTTTGGTACCAATCCAAGTGCATCAATTACAATTGGTATTACTGTCACACTCAGTCATGTTCTAAAGCATTTTTAGTTTTTTGGCAAGGCCCAAGTAGGTTTATTTTATCTTTTTTCTTTCTTTTATCTTCACTCTGTGGTCCAAAGTAAGAGCAAAATCCACTGGATGTCCAGTTCTTTTACCTTGTTAATTAACTCTAAATTTGTCTTCTGGCCGAGATTAGGTGATCAATTAGTATCTCAAAATCCCTGACAATTTTATGCGTCTCATTTTCTGGGATAGGTTCTAGTTTTGTTCATATCGCATTAGTAAGTTTAAATTTTAATCTCTTGCACAATTCTGAGTGAATTACCTTTCCCACCCAGTCGTACCTTGTCTTGAACTCCTTTTAAGCTAGTTTGCACTTATTATGTAATTAACAGTTTATTTCTGTCTCTACATAACCTACACTAGCAATTCAGTTGCGTATTGTAAATTTTCATTTAAATATAATTGGTCTTTATGGCATTATTTTGTACTGTCATTA
>OY757909.1:34830746-34838246 GCA_963585895.1 Sepioteuthis lessoniana
ATTTATTATCATTATTATTATTATTATTATTATTATTATTATTATTATTATTATTACCAACTCATTTGAGTTTTTCACATGAGGGTTAGCTGATGGTCTTTCACTAGAGTTTAAGTGACAGCAAGTCTCTTCAAGTACCCAGGACTCTTCTCATTTATTCTGGCCGTTTTCAATAATGTTGTCGTTTGGATAGTCTCCACTCGTCCGCCAACTTCCAAATCCTCCAGTTTCTTTAAAAATCCTTTAGTTACTGTACCAAAAGCACCAATCACGATTGGTATAATTGTCACCTATTATTATGATTATAATTATTATTTAGAGTTTTTCCCATCAGCGTTAGCTGACGGTCTTTCACAATTGGTAAAATCGTCACCCTCATGTTCCGCTATTATTATTATTAATCAATTAAGAACTGTTACTTGAAACCATATATTGCTTGAAGAAAAACTGACTTCCGCATTAAATAACACAACAAGGTTTGAAATACCGTAAAACAACTGACAAAACAATATGATTTCTGATGCATTCATAAAATAAGCTTTTTTTTGCTACTAAGAGTAGCTGGCGTCAAGTGATCGTTGAAATGATATAACAAGGCGTCCAATTTGTTCTTTCTTATAAGTGTACATATGCAACCGGATGAAATGCAACATTTTAGATTTTCATTTCCGGTTTCTGATAATATATTTTTTTCATTTACTCTTATTTTTCTCTAGGGAAGGATTAAATTTTGTCTCTTTACATAACGCTAAAGAATTGTGGGTTGTAAGACGATTGCCAAGGAAAAGTAGATCCTACTGAAAGATAAATGGACAAACGAGAAAATATAATGCGCATTAAGGAAGAAAATTACCACAGAATAAGGTAAAATAAATGGAATAAAAGGAGGGGGCGGAGTATACATTTTTGGTTAGATTGGAGGAAAGAGACGAAAGAATGAATATAAAAGAATGAAAACTGACAAGAAAACTGAAAAATGGGAGAAAAATACAAATAAAAAGTAAAAGAAAATGAAGAGGAAAAAGTATGGAACGAACGAAAGAAAGAAAAAAGACGAAGAAGAAAAAGAGGAGGAGGAATAGATTAATAACAAATAATTAAAAAAGGATGACAAGAAGAAAAAAGAAAAGAAGGAAAAGAAAGAGAAAAGACAAGAAAAATAGATGAAGGTTGGTTGGTTTTACGGCGTGTCAATCCTAGTGGGTTATTTTATTATATTTACTAACCCCTCCACTCGAGCTGGATATGACACTAAGCGGAGTTTAACAGGTTTGAATTCAGAGTTTTCCTTCTCCTAGACTAGTTGCCTCACTAAGGCTGAAGAACCTAGTCTGCGCTACTATTTACCCATAGCTGGAGGGAGAATATTTTGGATTCATACCTTTCCCAAGGGTATTAGTGCAATGTGAAATGCAATCAGTCTCGTCCAGGATTTGAACTCGTGTCGCCGTGTCCATTTCCTACGACGATAACCATTACACTACGGGCACCTCCCACGTGGGTTATTCTATGCTAGTCTTTAAAGTGGGTTATTTTATACTAGTCTTTGAAGTCAGTCCTTTAATTTTCACAAGCAATTGGAGGGTTTCAAATAGCTGATGAATATAATCATAAAGAAAAACTGATTACTGCCACCAGAAAGAATACTGACAACACCAGGACCAACGGAACAAAAATTACCAGAAAACAACAAAAAAACAAAAACAAAAAAAAATTGGAAGAAAAACAACTGTGTGGACATTTCAAGCGACAAACAAGTGACATCTCATTCGAGAAAACGTGGACGTGGCTATTTTTAGAGAAAAACTGAATCTCTTCTAATGGCCGCCTGGAACAATGTCATAAAAACTAAGTATGTCAAAGCAGAAATAGACAAGACACAACAAAATAGCAAATGTAGGTTATATGGTGATCCAGATGAAATGATCAATCACATAATTAGCGAATGCAGCAAACTAGCAAAGAAAGAATATTAGACTAGATACGACAGGATGGGGAAGGTGATCTACTGAGAATTGAGCAAAAACCTAAAATTTGGCCGTACGAACAAATAGAATATGCATAACCCAGCATCTGTCTTTGAAAATGAGACGCACAAAATTCTCAGCGATTTTATGATAAAAACGGATCACCTAATCTCGGGCAGATAACCAGAGCTTGTAATAAGAACAAAAAAAAAACAACAAAAAACAAACAAAAAAAACAAAAACAAACAAACAAACAAAAAAACAAAAAAAAAAAAGGAGAGAACTTGCTGAATCGTGAACTTTGCTGTTTGCAGACCACAGAGTAAAATTAAAAGAAAACGAAAAAAGAAAAAAAAGATAAGTACATGGGCCTTGCTAGGGAATTAGAAAATTCTGTGGAACATGGAAGTGACGGTAATACGAATTGTAATTGGTGCTATTGGTACAATCACCAAAGGACTGGTATACCGGCTGGAGGACTTGAAAATAACAGGACGAGTAGAGACTATCCAAACTACTGCATTTTTGAGACCGTCCAGAATACTGAGAAGAGTCCTGGAGACTTGAGGAGTCTTGCTGTCTCTCAAATTCTTGCGAGAAACCATTGGTTAACACTGGTGTCAGAAACTCGAAAAGAAGTAACAATAATAATAATAATACGTCTTCTAGAATCTTCCATAGAAACACGCGAAGAAATATTTGTGTATAGTTAAGAATGTCAGTCAACATTTAAAAACCTTAATCCAAGCAAACTAGTGGTAAATTAGAAATAACTATAATATGCCCCTTCCAAGAAACAGAGAGATGTGTTATCATGCTAAAAGCCGAAAACTGACGGCCAAGTAAAGGTAATTTCAAAATTTGTCAAGATCTTGGTATTAATAGCATGCTGTTTTGATATCGTTAATATTTCTGATTATTTAATATATTACATAAATTGACGACAACCTGTTTGAATGCATAAACAGTGTTTCTGCTAATTTAACTATAGTACATATGATACTACTCGTTTTCCCTACAATTTTTTCTACCTTTACCAGCAAAAAGATTCCAGAAATCCTAAATCTCGACACACATATACTTACAAATAGCCTATGAATTAGCTATATTGCAGGTTGTCCCACTGTGGGCTTTAAGTAAATTAAAACTTAAAAAATTTGAAAACGAACCTTTTTTGTTGACCCACAGAAGAGTTCTCTGACCATGAGGTAACCTGGTTAAATCTGTGTTAGGAGCACAGATAAAGAACAACAACTGGGTCAGATAAACTCATAATATACTCCCCCATGAGAAACACAATTAATCAAAACGTAATTCAGCGTGGAACTCAGACAACAGGTCGAGGTATCATGATCGGTAGATACTCTCCTGATAGCCAACATGGGGATATGATCGACATCCTGCGAATGTTGACTGTTCTTTTTCCAGGTACACAATCATCGACCTATGCAACCTCTCACATCAGAGACTACAACGCAGAAAATGGACAAGTGAAGACAACAAACTTACACTTTATTGCTATTTTAGGAGCAACCCTACAATAAGGGGATATAGAAAAAGGATAACAGAAATCTGGGACGAATGCGCTAGATTTAAGCCAACAAACCATAGACTAGCTGACCAAGCTAGATTGATAAAGAAAAGCTGGTTTTCTGGCTTTGAAATATTTGAAATACACCAACAAATAAATAGAGAAACGTATCAACAAGACCTGAATTTAAGAACTAAGCCGAAAAACAAGATCACTTTATTCAAACTGAACCGCACAGTCATAGTAATCGAGACACCACACATCCAAAAGACAGAACAAACACTAACATAAGAAGAACGCACAGAGACAAAAATTAAAATGATGTCTCAAAAGAAAACCATATTACCATCACTCAGGATCCAAAAGTGGAAAACAGTCAAGGTAAAAACGGAAAAAAATAAACGAGTTATTGACACATATCTCAACGAAAAACATCATGAAATTAGACGATGCTGGAGAAAAATTAGTCTGAGAAAAAATCGGGATTCCCCCTTAAGAACACTAACAAACATTAAAACCCTGGACGGGAAATCAGACTGGAAATACAAATAAGAAAGCTTCAACAACAAGCAAAAATACTAAGAAAAAAGAGAAACGCGAGAATATGTCGGGACGAAAAAAGCAAAGCAATATGAGAAGAACAAACGATACCACTCGAGGAGATAAGAACGTACTGGCAAAAGAAGGAAGACTAAAAAGATACCGATATAGAAACAATACTGACAAAACAGTACATTCCAAAACAACGAAAGAGAATTCTTCCAGCAAGTATGTGGAGAAAATCAGAAGACATCCACAATCGAATGTGAGAGAGGCCAAACAGTTTGGAACAAAATATTGGAACGTAGAGATCATAACAGAAAAACAGAATTGATAAACAACACAGAAAAAGAGTTGCAAGGTCTGGAAGAAGGCCCGAAAGCAAAAATAACCTTGATTCACACAGAAAAATGCACAAAAAATATCAAATTGGAAAACGCCCGGCCATGATGACATACATGGATTTCGGTTTAAAAAAATCATGGGAGACTGGTTATCGAAATAAATAGATGCTTGCAAGAAGCTAACATACCCGAATGGATGACTAAGGGAAAGACTAACACTCATTCAGAAAGATCCCGAGAAAAGGACAGCCCCAAAAACATAGACCTATAACGTACTTACCTATGAAGTAGAAAATACTAACGGCACAAATCAAGGAGGAGATTATAGCACCAAGCAGCAAATTTGTTCCACAAAGGGACCAGAGAAACAGGAGAGCTACTCTATATTGATCAGCACATCCTGAAGAAGAGCAATATGAGGCGCAAAAATTGAGCTATGTCGTGGATTGATTACAGAAAGACACACGATATGGTTCTGCAAAGTCTTAAACTGTACAAGGTACTCTCCGAACTCAAAATATTTATCGAGAAAACTATGCAAAACTTAAAAGTGGAACTGGCACCAGGAGGAAGAAGCTTAGTTGAGGTCAAAATCCGGAGAGGTATCTTCCAGGGAGATGCGCTATCACCATTACTAAGGCGCCTCTGGTGGTGTAGTGGTTAGCAAGCTCGACTAGCAAACCTATACGAGTGAGTTCGAGTCTCATTGGGTGCCCCTTTCACATGGCCTTGTGCCACATCTAAGCAAAAAGCTTAGTAAATTACCGCTATCACCATTACTATTTGTGATTGCAATGATTCCACTCAATCACATACTTAGGAAATGCACAAGTGGATACAAACTTACTAAATTGCAGGAAAAGATTAATTATCTAATGTTTGCCAAAGATGAAAAACAATTGAAAACCCTAATTCAGACAGTGAAGATATACACTCAGGATATAGGGATGGAATTCGGCATAGAAAATGTGCCATTATAATGAGAAGCGAGAAACGACACATTAATGAAGGAATAGAATTAACAAACTTGGAGAAGATCAGAATTCTCGGAGAAAAGGAAACTTACAAATAGTTGGGAATATTAGGTTTAGTTTGGTTTCTTTGTTTAATGGCATTTCAACCTTTGTAGGTTATTTAATGCCAAAGACATTCTCCTAAAAGAACAGTCGTGGTACTATTTAACCCATAGCTGGGAGGATAAGGGGGTTCACACCTTTCCCAAGGGTATTTGCCCGAAAGTGAATGTAATAGCGCGACTGTAGTACGAACTCGCCCACTACGATTCCGCAGTCCATCGCTTTAACCATTACACCACGAGGACACCCCCTGGGAATATTAGAAGCGGACAATATCAAGCTAACCAATGTGAAGGAAAGAATTAAGGCGAATGAGGAAACCACTTGAAACCAAACTATATCGCAGAAATCTCATCCATGGGATAAAAGCCTGGGCTGTCACCCTTGTCAGATTCTCAGGACTATTTTTTAAGGGGACGGGAGAGGAACATTCAACAAATGGACCAAAAAATAAAAAAGACTAATTACGATGCATAAGACTTTACCTTCCAGAGATGACGCGGTTAGACTATATGTGCCAGTAAAAGAAGGGAAAGAGGACTCGACATCATTCAAGATAGCGTCGATGCATGAATACAAAACCGAGAAGAATACATTGAAAAATTAACAGAATGACTGATCACAGCTATCAGAAACAATACAGACAACACAAGTATCAACGGAACAAAAATTACCAGAAAACAAAAAAATGGGAAGAAAAACAACTTTGTGGATATTTCAAGCGACAAATAAGTGACATCTTACACGAGAAAACGTGGATGTAGCTATGAAAGGAAAACCTTTTGCGAGAAACTGAATCTCTTCTGATAGCCTACCGGAACAATGTCATAAAAACTAAGCATGTCAAAGCAAAAATAGACAAGACACAACAAAATAGCAGATGTAGGTTATGTGGTGATAGCGATGAAATGATCAATCACATAATAAGCGAATGCAGCAAACTAGTACAGTAAGAATTATAAGACGAGATACGACATGGAACGTAATCTACTGGCAATTGAACAAAACCTAAAATTTGACCGAACGAACAACCCAGCCCCTATTCTTGAAAATGAGATGCACAAAATTCTTTTGATTTTGAGATACAAATGGATCAACAAATATCGGCCAGACGACCACATCTAGTGATAGTCAACAAAAAAAGAGAAAAAAACAAAAAAAAAAGGACTTGCCGATTAGTGGACTTTGCTAATCCGGCTGACCACTGGGTAAAACTGAGAGAAAGCGAAAATAGAGTCAAATACCTGGACCTTGCCAGAGAACTGAAAAAACTATGGAATATGAAAGTGACGGTGATACCAATTGTTATTGGCACGCTCGGTAGAGTCACTAAAGGATTGGTAAAAGGATTAAGAAATAAGAGGACGAGTTAAGACCATCCAAACTACCGAATTTTTGAGATCGTCCAGAATACTGAAAAGATTCCTGGGGACTTGAGGAGACTTGCTGTCACTCAGACTCCAGTAGAAAACCATCTGCTAACAATGGCGTAAAAAACGGATAGGAATTTTAAGTTAATGTTTAAACATAGATTTTATGTAGCGATAAAGGTCTTAAATTTGTGGGGCGTTATTCTATTTTAGTTGAGGTTGACCTGTCATTACAAGTTTGCGCCTACAGAGAAGCCATCTGTACTCAAACATGTGGAGTAAGGGCACTTTTATAGCTTGTTAAGCGTACTGAGTCCCTTTCTTGGTTTCCTCCTTCGTAATTACTGGGAAAGGGAATAACTACAAGTAGAAATTTGTATACAGTGAGAAATAAAACGATAATAAAAAGTAAGGATGAAAGTAAAAATAAGAATGAAAAGCAAAATATAAAAAGGAAATTCATCAGAATATATATATATATATATATATATATATATATATATATATATATATATGTGTGTGTGTGTGTGTGTGTGTGTGTGTGTGCGTGCGTGCGTTGGTTGTTTGTTTGTTTGGGTTTTATGGCATATAAACCTTTGTGGGTTATTTGACGTCAAATCCATTTTTATACAAATTAAGTTTAGCATGAGTACACCATTTAATTGTCAAACA
>OY757909.1:34840746-34935746 GCA_963585895.1 Sepioteuthis lessoniana
GCATACTAACGGTGCGATATGTGTAAGATATATTTAACAAGTGATGAGAAAAATTAACGAATATCACAAGAAGACCTGAGCTGTTGAGTGTAAAGCCGGAAGGCAAAAAAAAAAAAAAAAGAAAAGAAAAAAACGAAAAGAAAAACTCTTAAAGAGACACCCACCCACCTAAATAAATGAAACATAGAATAAAATACATTTATATCATATAATCATTTTCGAATCTTACAGATTATTTCCTTTCCAGAAATTATAGAGAAAATTTGTTTTTATAAGAGCTCTTTCTTACCGATTCCACATATCTGTAACTAAAGACAGCGAATCTAGTATCATTTGAAATACGTCCTCTAAGTAGGTGGCGTCCTTAGTATAACACTTATCGTCGTAGGCAATATAATCGGCGACCCGAGTTCTAATCCAGAGTGAGGCTCTTCCAGTTTCACTTTTCGCTAATGTCCTGAGGAAAGGAATGTACTGGGAAATGAAAAGCTCTGAATTCATACTAGTTGTATTTCGTTTAGAAATTGACGTTGTGTCACATCTTGCGTGTGGTAGAGGGATTGAGTAAATCATCACCATCGTCATCATCAGCATGTCATACTGCTCGCATGGATTTCCCTAACTCTCTCTCTCGCCATCCGTCTCTAGCATCCATCGCTTCTGGCAGGTCTTCCAGGCTACATCCCGTGTCCGTTTCGAGCTGTTGTATATAATTTCTCCCTGGTCGTCCTACTCTTGGTCGTCCGTGTGAAAGGGTCGATAGGAGAATGTCGCTTATGAGTTCGGCCTTGCAAGGACGAACATTCAAAAAAGAGAAGAGCGAACGAAGAAGACATGCGGAACACTGCTGGATGGGTTGGGTAAATACATACCCATCCTTAGTAGCCTTGATTGACATTCGAGCCATAATAATTTTGAACGCTTATCGAGGTTGTAAACTCTCGTTAACAAAAATCGCGTGACACAATGTTACTCTCCTAATCTATTCTCAGTAGTAATGGTCAAGGGGAAGTTAGACATTGTCTCTTTTATCTATCTACCTCCTCTCTTTCAATCTGTCTTCCTAAACCAAGATCGAGATTCATCCCTGCTTCTCTCTCCTTATATATATATATATATATATATATAATAGAAATATGTGGAAATTGTGTAAATCAAACATTTAACTCCGATTTAGATGCGTGATATTTCTTTCTTTTTATTCCAAAGAACTTTTCAAACTGAAACGGTTTTCTAAGTTTTTCTTTTGTTTATAAATAAGCGGCCCGGAAGAGGAATCTGTTCCTTTCCGGCTCTTCAAGGTCAAAGACAGATCCAAGGCCGAATAGCTCCTTGCCTAGCTGGGCCAACTTCGAGTAGGCGATGACGTCATTCACAAGCATTGGCCCAGTTTAAGCTATAATTAGGCATCCGTGTCTGGACTTACATTTGAGTCCATGTCCACTTTGGCTCATCAGGCTCACACTGCACTAACTGAGCCGATGACCAGCTTTGTCCAGCTGCAGGCTCACATTGCACTAAGTGAGACCAGCATAGTTCGGCAGGGCTCAAGCATCGGCTTGTGCCCGATCTTCCCCACCTTTATCCTTTCTATAAACAGAGCCTTCTAGCCATTGATCTTGTGCCAAGTCTTGTCTGGTGAGAGGCAGTGACAAATACTAAATCAAATGCCTGGATCGATTGAGCCCAGAGGAGAGGCGGGATCTGTTCCTCTTCCAGTAGTATGGGGTCTGCATCCTTACCATCAAACCATGCTGCCGAATGTGGGATCTACGTCCTTACTACCAACCAAAGAAGATTACGAGGAATACAACCAATTATAGCCACGGACCCAGCACAGCCAACTAACCAATCGTCGTTGCGATCTCATTCAAGCAGTTCTTCTCAGACCTAACTTCAGAAAATCTTTTATTCAAACAGTTCTCCTTAGAGTTAACTTCAGAAAGTCTTCTGAGACCTTCTCTGGTCTCCTCACTACTCCTTTGGCCGATACCACGAGACGACGACACAGCAGTCAGCACCAAATGCAGACCAGCTCCAGCTTAACACAGCTGACGTTCCTGTGAAACCAAGCAATAGAGCCTGCAGTAACTAGTCCACGAGCGTCCATACGCTCGGTCTAGCACCAACACTTCGAGGGCTCATCGACAGACACCCAGTTAACCAAGGATTGAATAAAGCGGGACATCGATCACAAAGCCTCTGCAACCAGCATCTGCAGCACCTTGTCCGCGTGAAATCTCACTGTTAGGACTAGCTCCAACACTTCGAGGCCACATCGACACATACCCATTTAAACAAAGACTGCATAAACCGAGAAATTGATCATCCATACTCGGCAACCAATGTGTCCACATCATCGACCGTCCCCGGCAACATCTACAATCTCACCATGCAGCTACATCAACAATCTGCTCAAAGCATCGAGACCATCCACACCTTCTAGACGCGCTATCGCCACAAACTAATAGACAGCTGAGTCTAAAATATTCTACAATACCGACTTTCAACATCCAACAGAGACTCCACCGAGGTGATACAACTGCGATTCTACAACTACACATCTTTCGTGTACGATTCGTTTAAAAACAGATATTTAAACTTATCCACTTGTCTTAAGTTCCACAACCGGGTCCTCACCATCAAATGCAGTTTTATCTCATACCCAGAATACTAGTTCTATTTGACCCAGAGATGGGATCTTAGCAGGTGCAACCACATTCTCCAAAGTTCCACAAATGAAGATACACTTAGTCCGAGAACTTTGGGAAATGTGGTTGTACCTGCTAGGATACCATCTCTGGGTCAAATAGAACTAGTATCTTGGGTATGAGATTAAACTGCATTTGATGGTGTAAATCCAGTCCTACTGATTTGGGGAACGTGGCAGTACCTGCTAGGATCCCATCTCTAGGTCAAATAGAACTAGTATCGTTTGTCCTGTCCTCTATCAATTACACATCTAAACTTATATGTTTGCTGAATCGACATATTAGCGTGGTCCTGCGACAATAGAACATAAAGCATTTAATTAACGAGACAAGTGACCCCCCCCAAAAAAAAACAAACCAACAAAAATTAGATATATGAAGGGCGGAATGTCTTATTAGAATATTCTTTTTATATGTTGAATGGTAGTTCAAGAGAGAGAGAGAGAGAGAGAGAGAGAGAGAGAGAGAGAGAGAGAGAGAGAGAGAGAGAGAGTTAAATGCATGAACCTTATTTGGAGTTTATCTGGACATCTTATCCCTTTTTTTAAGCTTTATCAAGGGAGACTTCATATTTGGCGTTGTTCTTCGTTCCTTTTCATCAGGAATATTTCGGCTTTCTATTCTAAAGCCTTGTCGCTATCTGTTATGGCTTTTCTCAGTGTCGAGGGCTGACTGGCTTATTTCTGCCCAACCCGAAGAAAAATTGCCTGCCGGCTTTTCGTCAGGTACCTCATGGTGCCATGTCCACTGGGTTACTGAATTATTTCCTCTTCGCCATTTTGGTTTGAGTGCTACTTCCACTCTCTATCTGACCTTTTTTCTTTGATACGCTATTTTTAGCTTGTGGGTTCGTCCGTTACGACCTGAGGTCATTTTTCATCTTTTGCTTCGCTCACTCTTCCTTTATCATCCTCTCTCTCTCTCTCTCTCTCTCTCTTCTCTCTCTCCCTCTCTCTGTGCAACAACACACATACACACACATATATATGGATTGTTGTTTTACTGGCATATTGTAGAAATCTCATAATAATGCAGCTTCACAACTTTCAAGCCAACAACATAAATTACTCCCACAACAAAGCGTTCATTCAGCAATGGAAGATCTACATTACATGAAAAGGTAACGGACACTGAGTGTGGAACTGGGTGGATAATTGACGTGCAAAGTCAGTGTACAAGAGCCTGAAAATAAAGTGTTAATTCAGTGATGTTATATTTAAACTACGTGATGAGATACCTCCACCAAATCCAGCTGGAGAGCCAAGACAACATCCTACATAATTCACATAACTCACGATTATGTTTCTAAATTGATAACTCTTGCTATCAAATAAAGGAATCCTGCGTGTATAGATAAAGTCCTGGTATTGGTTCTCTTCAATGAATTTACAATCTCAGTCCGAGATTTGACACAGGTGACAATTTAATTAAAATAGCTCTGCACTGTTTTCTGACACAATGATATTACTTTATATCTCCTACATATTACATTTCTTTGGCAGATGGTAGAGATTGTGTGGTCTTTCCTAACAGCCACTAGTCTTTCCGGGTGTCATCCAGAAGCCTGTATGTGTTTAAATAAAGCGGTTGATAAAAGATTAACATATAACAAACAAATACCCCGCAAAAAGCCCACCAACAAAACAAAGCCAAACAAAAGCGAAAAACTGTAAAAAGAAAAGCAAAGCCAAACAAAAGCGAAAAACTGTAAAAAGAAAAGCAAGCAGAAGACTCCCTTCCCCCCAAAAGTGAATAACATTGGAAAAAGAGGCGTCCTTATCGTAATGGTTATCGTCGTAGGAAATGGAATCGAGATAAAATTATGAAGGAGTCTGTTTGCGTTTCTCTTCACGTTAATACCTGTGTGAAAAGCACGAATCCATCTCTTCTTCTGACCACCAGCTATTGGTAAATTTTAGGGCAGACTGATTTCTTTAACCTGAGTTTGGCAACCAGTCTAGGAGAAGCAAAATCCCGAATTCAAATAATCTTTACTCTGCTTGAAAATTGGTTTTATTTCGTTCTGCCGGCGGCGGAATGGTTGGGTATATGTCTGCAAAGTTGCACCCAAACTCGAGCACGTTATAGAAGGTTTCTGGTGGTCAATTTTCTAGTCTCTTCAAGATTATTAATTTTTAAGTCGAAGCAATGTCTAAGGCGTATCCACATTTACGATCAAATTCAAATTCTTGGGCTTTGTTGCGCCTCTAAATCGGTAATTCCGTTTATTCATTAATCCACTTAGGCAAAAATAGGTTTCATTACTCACTATTAGCTTGTCTTAAGAATTTTCCATCTTCAGTCAACTCTATTCAAGTCGAAGTACACACCCGAGATGCTGTTAAACGGAATACTGAAAGAGCGGAACCGGCGTAATCTTTTACTGGTGCATATAAACATCCGCTGCATTGGTGTCCTGGAAATTCCAAATTGGTGAGTGGACACTGATGCTTATCAATAACACAGCTGTACAGCTTCTACTACTCCCTCTCGGTAAACACTTCTGTGATGGCCACTTCATGAGAGGTCCACCACTTCATGGGAGGTCTGCCACTGTGCAAAAAGACTCAAATAGGAAGACAAAACTCTTTATCAACGTTCTTATTTAGATAATTAAAATTGGCACATAACTTTTTTTGTTGATATTATAGGTCTCATAGTTGAATAGAAAAATTCTCTTATTTTAATTTTTCACAATCTATATTAACATTTCCAAATTCCTTATGTTATTGATTATAACCGCCAAGTCACACACACACACACACACACACACACACACACACACACACACACACACACACACACACACAGTGCGCCCCAGGTCGAGTCATACCAAAGACTTTAAAAATGGTACTTGATACCACCTTGCTTAACACTCAGCATTATAAGGTACGGTTCAAGGGTAAAGTGGAGCAATCCTGGGAATGGAGTAGCGCCCTCCCCTACACCTTGGTGTAGTAGCTATCGAAAAGGGAGCCTTCGGGTCACCCTCGACTATGGTCGCTAACTTTACTTACATATATATATATATATATATATCGGAGTGTAGTGGTTAAGGTAAGTTCAAACTCCTGGCATACTATTCCGTTCACTCTTGGACGATTGCCCTTTGGAAATGTGAGAACTCTCTTATCTCCCCAGCTACGAGGGATCCTCGTAGAAGATGAGCAGAGATACAAATAGTATCTCTTCTCATTTTCTACTAGTATTTATTTAGCATTAAACAACCCGTGAATATTGACATTTTATCAAACAAAAATACCAAATAAAACCACACACACACACACACACACACACACACACACACACACACACACACACACACACACACACACATGTATCCTCAGCCATAAATCGTCCCTATGTAAACAGAGGGAATGTTTATTAGCTCTGAATTTGATTAGTATTTAATTTACCCCTCCCTCTCTAGTCAACTTGCATTTTTTTATCCATCTCATTACGCAGACCCTGCCCCTTTTTCTTTTTAATCGTTGTCCTCGTTTTACCTGTGATCAGGGAGGACCGAAACCGGTTAGTTTATTTATTTAAAAAAATGATTAAAATTGGTCTACTTGTGAGTATATTAAAATTTTGTACCCCACCATAATATATATATATATATATATATATATATATATATATATATATATATATCGGATGCAATAAGTAAATTGTCGTCTTAACTATGCAAGAATGAAAATATCTTCGATATCTCACTTTATCATATTTATTTACAAGAATTACATGAAAATATCTTGAATTTCCATAGACTTAATCTATTCAAAGAAATCACTATTAGCTTCAAGTATGACCTCCTGTAAGCTTTTCTGACTGTCTCCTTGTTTAAATTTACGGATGCTGCCGTATCCTTGTCTTCAGTTAATCTTTGGTGTGGCACGGAGTGTGTTGGTCTTTCTCTCAAACTCACCCAACGCATCAAGGGGATTGCAATCTGGTGAGTTAGGCAGCCAAATGTTAGTAAAGATATGGTCGCCACACTGGGTCCTCTTGTTCGTGTATCATATGGCAGAGTTCTGTTACCAGACTTAGGGTTTCTAGAAGCCACCCACTTGATCTAGGGTAATATTACCTCTTCCAGGTACTTGATATGGACCTCCATGTTGAGTGTGAGGACACACAGGACGATGAATGGAGGCATAACATCACCATCGCTAGTGATCACCCTAAACACCATAATGTGGACTGGGTGATTGGTTTTCATCAATATGAATTTGAAACTGTTTTCAGATTGACAACCAAACACTCTGAAAACTTTGTATAGGATCATCCGTAGTGAATGCCATGCGTACAGTATGTTGTTCCCGAATTTCTGGAGGAGTGAATTGCATCATGGGGCTGCTTTTCCCACAGAGAGTAACTAACTAACTTCAATTTGCTCAACAGCAGACAAAACCTGAAATAAGTAAAACGCATGTGCAAAATCAATCATCTAAAATAGTGACAACTTAATCATCAAACCAAATATATATATATATATATATATATATATATATATGACACAAACGCCTCTGAGATATCTAATCTAACTACCATCAACAAAAACAATATTTCTTTCAACAAACTCTTCAAAAAACTCGTAAAACCCTAAAAACCTTAGACATTCCTTATTGAACAATTCCAACATTATATGGCCTACCCAAAATCCACAAACCAAATACCCCCTACGACCCATTATCTCCAGCATCGGTAGTGACTCTCACAAAATAGCTCGCATCATCGCTAAAATATTAACCCCCACTTAGCAAATTCAGCCCTTCCCACGTTATAAACCCTGAAGATTTACTGACTGAAATCAAGGACATTAATATACAAAACAAATATATAAACATATTAGATATTACTTCTCTCTCTCTCCACACACACACCGTATACCGTAGACGAGGACCTTGTAATGCTGAGAGTTAAGTAGGCGGCATCAAGTACCATTTTCTGAGTCTTTGGTATGACTTGATCTGAGATTGAACCCCGGTGTACCGGACCATTGGCAAAATTTCCAGCTGGTTGTTTTCGTCAGAGAACATATATGGCACAAGGCTATGTAAATGGGGCACCCAATGAAACTGGAACTCACACGTGTAATGTCAGCAGATTCGACTAACAGACCTACACGAGTGAGTTCCCGTCTTATCGTTCCCGTCTTGTTCTCAGATGAAAGCAACAAATTCATGTTTGTATGAACGAAAGAAATAATTCTTAAAAAATACAAATCTGTTTGTGGACCTATTCATTTTGAAATATATATATATATATGTATATATATATATATATACTAAAAATCTCTTCATTATTGAGGTTAAACAATAATCAGACATCGAATTGGTACAGAATCCATTATTGGCAGTGTACTTTTCGTTTATATATATATATATATATATATATATATATATATATATATATATACTATCATCATTATATCGTACCGTTAGCACGGTTTTCCCTGATTCCCTCCCTCTCTCTGTCTCTCTGTCTTTCTCTCTCTCTCCATTCGTCTCTATCATCCAGGTCTTCTAGCCGACACCCTGTGTCTGTACAGAGCTGTTGTAAAGTTCTCGGTTAACATTTGCACGTCTGTGTGAAGGGGCCCATAGGAGAACGTCACTTATGAGTTCATTTTACTTTTTCAGGAGTGTTCTGCATGTCTTGTTTGTCTTATTTGAATGGTTTTAGAGAAGTGGGGTAGGTTGCCGTACATCATCTCTTTTATCGGATATTGTTCCCAGGATTTGTTCAATATAGCTTGTAGGATTCTTGTGCAATTACCTTCTAGTTTTTTCTCAATACGCCCAATGGTGCATAACGATAACTTTTTTAATGGCTTGGTTTCAACATTTAAAAACAGTACATTATCTAAGAAAAACATATATTTTATTGATGTCGATATGATAAAGCATAACTTTTTTGTCTTATCATGTTGAATGGTAACGTTCTGAAAGTTCGTTGTGTTTTTTAATGGAAATAAATGGTTAAAAGACAAAAAAAAAAAAAAAAAAAGACAAAAAAAAACAACAACAACAAAAAAACAAAAAACGAAACACAGCAAAAACAAAACAAATATTCTTCTGTCATTCGAGTACAAAATGAAAAAGCTTGATGGGAACTACGTGAGAATACTGCATGCTGTTTTGAACAAATCCTTGAAGCAACACCCACAAAACAGCTGCTGTACGGCCACCAACCTCCCATCTCACATCTCATTCAAGTAAAACGAGAAGGACATGCGGGTCATTGCTCAAGATGCAAGCATGAACTGATAAATGACGTTCTCTAATGGACTCTTGTGCATGGACGTGACAGTGTTGGCCGACCAGCAAAGACTTACTCACTTGAGCTCTGTGCGGACACAGGATGCAGTCTAGAAAACCTGACGTGAGCGATGGATGATAGGGATGGATAGCAAGAGAAAGTCATAGAACTCCATGCTTTTTGTGAAATTTGATGATTATGAATAACATTCTGTTGGGAATCATTTGAGACTTAAAAAATTATCTCGCGTTGACATTTTTTTTGGTTAGGTGTCTTTGTTTAATAGCATACCAACCTTCATGTATTATTTAATGCCTCATCAATTCTTGTAGAAAAACAGAAGTGTTGTTATTGAACCCATAGCTGGCGGGGGGTTTGTAGAAGGCAATTCATACAGGTTGCAATATGAAAGAGTTAACCATTTTGTATATTTACTTGGACCCTTTAATTTTTCTTCACATTTTTGTTTTGAAGAGTTTTTGATTGTTGTTTCCTTGTTTGTCTATGGATATTGCTCTTACTCACAACTATAATCAATTTACCATTGCTTTTTTTATATATTCTTCGAGTCTCTGACTATTATTTTTATTATTTTTCTTTTTCCGAGGTTTTCACCACAACGTAAGCTGATGGTTTTTCATTTGTGTCTGACTAACAACAAGTCTTCTCAGGTCTCCAGGACTCTAGCCGATCTAAAAAAATGCTGAAATCTAGATGGTTTCGTTTCTTCCGCAGATTTTCAATTCTTCCCGTCTTTCTTCCTAGCTTTTGGGGATCGTGGGTTACAATTGGCACCACCATCATCGTCATTGTTAACAGCTTTTTATAGTTCTCTAGCAAGGTCCTAGTATCCTTTCGCTTTCTTTTCTTTTCACTCTGTTGTCAGTCGGAACAGAAAAATCCACCAGACCGCAAATTCTTTTTTTGTTAATTAACACTTTGTTTAGTCGTCTGGTCATGATTAGGTGATCCGTTTGTATATCTAGGTCCCAAAAAATTCTATTAGTCTCATTCTCCAGTACTGGTTCTTGTTTGAACATGTATCATTGATACATGTCAGATTTTATTTTCTTGCATAATTCCCGGTGGATCACCTACCCGCTTCATCATCATGTCGTGCCGTAGGCACGGATATCCCTGACCCTCTCTCGTCACTTCTCCTTATCGTTCATCGCTTCTGGTAGGTCTTCAGGACCACATCCCGTATCCTCACATAGCTGCTGAATGTATGTTCGAGTTGGTCGTCCTGCTTTTGCCCGGCCATAGGAGTACATCACTTATGAGCTCGTCCCTGCTTCTCCAGCAGCGTCCTGTATGTCTGGTTGGTCTAACTTGGATAGTTTTAGTGATTGGAGGCAGGTGGCCGTATAGTTGGTGCCTTGTGGGGTGTTGCCGCCAAGACTTGTTCAATATTGCTCACAGCATTCTTGTGTAATTGCCGTCTAGCTTCCTCTCCAGCCGTTTAGTTAGCGTCCAAGTGGTGCATCCATACAGCAGTATCGATACGACTGCTGCCTGGAAGAAACTGCGTTTCATTTAATCGGTCAGGTCTGATTTCCATATGGTCGATAGTCTATCAATAGCTGTCCATGCCTTCGTTAGCCGCGTGTCGATGTCCTTTTCGGTAGATGAGACGCTACTTCCTAGGTAAGTGATTTTGTCTGCTTGTTTCAGAGGGGTTCCGTCTAGTGTGGTGATGTTGCCTGTTTGATTATAGCACATATATTCCGTTTTGTGTGCATTGACATGGAGGCCAATGCCTGCGGCGGCTCGTTCCAAACTATGCAGTAGTGTTTGGGCTTGGTTGGGTGTATTTGCCAGTATCGCTATGTCATCGGCGTAGTCAGCGTCGGTAATTGTTTTTGCGGGGTGCCTTCTGCTTCTTTTCATTGTCAGCTCGAAGCCGTTTTCTCTGATTTTATCAATCGATGTTCTAAGCACGTAATCTAGACAGATGATAAAGAGGTATGGGGCTAGTATGTCCCCCCTGCTGTACTCCTGCTACTATGTCGAAGTAGTCTGTGTCTCCATCTAGAGAACGTACTTTCAATTTTGTGGTTTCTATAGAGAATCGTTATTGCTGCGACGGTCTCTTTTGGTAGGCCGTATGCTAGTAGGATTTGTTCTATCTTCACTCTGTGAATGGAATCAAAGGCCTTGGTAAAGTCGACAAATAATATTGTCGCCTGTATTTTTTTTGCTCGTAGGCCTTCAAGGATTCTATGGATAGTCAATTTTTGTGAGGTTGTGGATCGATTTCTTCGGAAGGCATTTTCGGAAGGTATGGGGCTAGCGTGTCTCCTTGTGTCTTATTTTTTTTTTATTCCTCATGTGCTTGCTTACTGAATTCACTTACTATGTGATTAACTACTTCATTTCTTTCTCTTCTTAACCTAAACTTGCTATTTTGTTGCTTATTATCAATTTTCGTTTTTATTATTTTACTTCTCGGGGGTTTTTCACATCCGGGTTAGTTGTTGGTCTTTTACGAGAGTCTGAGAGACAGCAAGTCTTCTCACGTCTCCAAAATTCTTCACAGCATCTCGGCTGGTCACAATAATGCTCTATTTTGGATGGTCTCGATTCGTCCTCCGGTTTCCAATTCTTCCAGACCCCGATCCAAGCATTCGGGTCCGTTCCAAACTTTTTAATTACAATTATTATCCACGCTATCCTCATGTTCCACTCCTTTCTTAGTTGTCTGGCTGGTTCTAAGTGTTGTATACTCTCATACATGATTTACGAAATTCAATGAACGGACGAAACACTTCGTTATAAAAATATATCTCTTATTTTATTTTCGAAAAGGGTCCACAGTTTGTTGTTAGTTTTGGAGATAGATGGAGAGACATATACTCAGAGAGGGGACTTCTTCTTGTCCCATATCTTTTTCTGGGAGCCAAGGCTTGCAACTTCGTGCAAGCCGTATCGTCAGAGACGACCTAACCCTCTGATCGGCTGAGTGTCCCTGGCTCGACTCCCGATTCTCTGCATTCTGTCGAAATCTTACTGCGTGGTTCGCATCACGTGGTCTCCTTCCGGTTACACACCTGTTGGACTCGACTGCCATGACGCGCTGTAATCCCCCTGTTTGCTAATCACAACCTGACAGCTTGTCAAAGCACACGGGGTCACTAGGAGCGAACTGAAAATCCATGTCTTATGTTATATACCATAAGTACTTACATCTCTTTTCATTTTCTTTGATTTTTACTCTATGGTCCGCCAGGACGGTAACTTCTCTTTATGGTGAACACAACTTCTGGTTTTCTGGCCAGGATTAGTTGCTCTGTTTGTATCTCAAAATACCCGAGAATTTTATTTGTCTCATTCTCTAGTAGTGATTCTGGTTTTTGCAGAAAGTATTTGGTAGCATGATCAAATTTCAGTTTCTTGCACAATTCCCAGTAGTGGATCCCATTTCCCACCCAGATGAGTCCCGTCAAATATTCCCATTGCTCTAGTTTGTAACATTCGCTGATTATTATTAGTTAAGTAAAGTTGGCGACCATAGTCGAGGGCGACCAGAAAGCTCCCTTTTCAATTGGTCCTACACCGAGGTGTGGGGGAGGGCGCTACTCCTTTCCCTGTATTACTTCACTTTACCCTTGATATGTACCTTATATTGCTGAGTGTTAAGCAAGGAGGTATGAAGTACTATTTTGAAAGTCGTTGGTATGACGCGACCTAGGATTGAACCCAGGTCTCCCGGACTATTGGCAAACACTCTACTCACTTGTACTAGTATTATTTAAATAAAAATATCTTTAGATGTTGAGCACACTGCATGAATGACAAAACAAAATAAAGATATATACACGGGTGTATATATGTGTGATTATATATATATATGTATATTCGTCCACTGGCATCAAAGCATAGCAAATGAACTACAGATGATTTATTTGTAGTGGTAAACGCTTGTGTAGTGTCAGTCACACTTTTTAAATGAGCTGATAACCGAAGATGCGTGCAGTATTGAGACACATGCTCAGAGAAACGCTTCTTAGAATTTGAATCCAGATTATTTTTTCGTAAACACATTACCCTACCAATGCCAGAGAGGTTACTCACGCCTATATATACACACACACACACACACACACACACACACACATATATATATATATATATATATATATATATATATATATATATATATATATATATATATATCGGTGTGTTTGCTACCTAATATCCAAATGTCCTGAATTTTAATGTCAAAACATTAATTGCTTCAACAAATTTTTTAATAGATTCTCTCATCTTTAAAAAATACCTATTATGTTATACTATGTATCTATGTATCTATCTATCTATCTCAGTTTGTTTATGTCTATATATTTCTGTCTCTTCATATCTATATCTCTATCAGTCTGTTCATATCTATCTATCTATCTATCTATCTATCACAATAAAAGTCTCTCTGAAGAATAGAATAAAGTGGAGTGATAATTATTCAAACGTGTTTGGGACTAGTCGGCTGGGGCTGTAAAATATACCGTCTGCTTCTCTGCAAAAGGGTAAGACTCTGTCAACGAGTGTCCGGTATATGACACTAAACAATCTGATGGTGAGGTTTTAGTAATGATGGAGCTTTGGGGAATACGGAGTACCCCTTTTATTGCCATCACTCTTATATCCAATTTGATTCAGAGTGGAAGAACCTGTGAAGGTTCTATCTATGAATCAAATTGAACAAAACAGTATACTTCTGCTTAACTGAACTGCCTGAAATAGAACTGTTTTGACATTTTAACTGCGTACTTACGCTAAACTGAACTGTTTTTACATTTAGCTGAGTGTAAATTAAAAAAAAACACAAATGTTTAATTGAATTGTTCGTGATACATAGCAATGCATGGAATCATTTAACTTTGTTGACGAGTTTGAAATAGATTTGTTTTTGACCTTTAAACTGCGTATTAATGCTTAACTGCATTGTTCGAAATAAAACTGTTTATATGTAAAAAATGGATTCGGCATTAAATAAACTAAAATGGTTGATACGCCATAAAAAACAAACCAAACTAAACCAAATGTGTTTGTGTACTTATTTCCGGCATTGTGCAAGTGTGGCAGATAACACGACGAATAATAGCTTTGGGATTCTTACAAGATGATAGTAAGCAACAAACACCTGTCACCTTTGTAAATCAACATTATATTTACGGTACTTTGCCCAGGGTATATATATATATATATATATGTCACGAACCTCCTACATTAACTTGAAAAACACAGAAAAGAAAGAAAATCTGTTCGAATGATGGAAAAAGTAAGAAGAAAACAACAAATGTTCAGAAATTTATCTACCCGAACAGTCGTGGAAAAAGGAAATGAAATCCGAGAAATTACAAATAACCTCACAGAGAAAAGTTAAGGTGGAAAAGAAGAAGAAAAGATAGAAACGACAAACCGAACATAGATTTATATACTTGAATTGTAAATAAAAAAAAAAGACATAAATGTTTCACACACACACACACACACACACACACACACCTATTTGAACATAAAAAGCGACAAAAGATAAGAAAAATGAAGAAAAAGACATGTTAGGACAAAAGAAAAAAGAAGAGAAAAAGAAGAAAGAAAATGATAAAAGAACACAGAAAAAGTTAAGACGGAAAAGAATTAAAAAAAAACTCTTCGTGAGCAATTCTAAGATAAAGAGAAAAGTGTATTTAATAAATTTTCTAACGACAAACTTATCTTTAATGAAAAAAATAATGAGCAAATTGCATATATGATAATTACAGAAGAATTCTGCGTGCTGTTTTCAACTGCTACAGGAGGCAACACACCACAAAATACCGCCCTGTACAGCAATTTACCTTCCATCTCACAAAACAACCAAGACGAACTAGACATGTTGGCCATGGCTATTGAAGCAAGGAAGAACTCAAAAGTGACATTCTCCGATGGAATCCGACAGACGGAGGCTCCGGTGTTGGCTGAACAGCAAAAACCAACATTCATCAGCACTCTGCGGACACTTGGTGCCATCTAGAAGAGTTGGCAAGAGCGATGGTCGAAACAGAGGGACGGAAAGAGAGTCAAAGGAATCTGTGCTGTCGATATGCTTTGATTTGTTTGTTTTAATGGTACATTAACTTTCGTGGGTTATTCAATGCCAAAGCCATCCTCGCAGCACAACAGTAGAAGTACTATTCAACCCTGAGCTGGGTTATAAGAATGTTCAATACCTTTGTCAAGGGTATTAGTTCGAAAGTGAGGGTTATTGCGCGACTGGAGTTCGAACTCGTCTACTTGGAGGCCTTAGGATAGCACTTTAACTATTACACCACAGGACCCCACCGCCCCAATACCTTGATGACAATAATAAACAACTAGAGAACATGTAAGAAGAAGAACTTGTGATAGAAACTTATCCTTCAATATTGTAACATTTTCTTCTTTCTTCCTGTCGGTTTATACAGATTTTTTTTCTCGTAATCTCAAACTTAATGTCTTTTTTATAAGTTGTTGTTCATTGACATTTTTTTTTTGTGAATAGATAGAATCAGGACGTATTGGATGCTAGATTTAATTTTTTTTCTCTGTTACAGCTGTGTGGTTTAGGCAAATGTTCAATGCTGTTTTTACGCTTTTTTAAGGTTTGAATATTTCTTTTCTTAGCTTTGGAAATTTTTGTTATAGTTTTTTTTTTTACATGATTCTGAAGGAAAAATCTCTTGAGAGTCGACTTAGTTTACTGGAAACAGAAATCTTTTGAGAGAGGGAAAAAACATGCATGTGGTCAGAGAAAATCAGAATCAAGGCTAAGGCAAGAACTAGAAGTTTGAGATTTAAGGGGTAATGAATGCTTTGCTTAGATTTATCTGCGATATTTTCGCATGGTCTGCTAAAATTGTGATTAACGATATTTTTCGCGAAGGGTGAGAAAATATCTGGTTAGGGATTAAGGAGGAGAAACTGTGTTTTTTTAAAAATCTGTGGAACCAATATTCACAAGAATATTCAAATACGGCTGTTTATCATATTTACCAACCCCCCACCGGCTCGGGCAGGATATGACACAAGGTCAATTTTTAAGCGGAGTTTAACAGGTTTGAATTCAGAGTTTTCCTTCTCCTAGACTAGTTGCCTCACCAACGCTGAAGAACCTAGTCTGCCATACTATTTACCTATAGCTGGAGGGAGAATAATTGGATTCATACCTTTCCCAAGGGTATTAGTGCTATGTGAAATGCAATCAGTCTCGTCCAGGATTTGAACTCGTGTCGCCGTGCCCATTTCCTACGACGATAACCATAACACCACGGGCACCTCCATTTAATGGGTAATGAATGAATAAGGCTGTTTTTGTTTCATTGTACAAACAAATGAGGGGTTGATTGAAATGTGACTTATTCATCCTTGTTGGATTATTTAATGCCGAATAAAGAGTTTTTTAAGCAATTATACAGATTCAAGTGTTGCATCACTGGCTACGGAAGTAAGTTATCAGAAACAAAGACTAGATAAAAAGGCGACCTCGAGTTTATTGGAAAAGAAAAATTCAGACACGTGGTCAAAGAAAAATTCCTCTAACAGTGTTTCAACCTCTCTCTAGGCGAGTTTTAAAAAATAAAACGTGTAGTGTTATTTTTGAAGTCGATGGAGTAATTGCGAAATCGTTGCTCATCGCCAAAGCAGCGGGGCAGAGCGGTTTTGCTAGCTCAAAAATTTAAGCTCTTCACTTTCCTCCACAGGGGAGATCCCGTAGTGTAATGGCTAAAGTGCTGGATTGCGACTATGATATAAGCGAGTTCGAACTCTAATCATGCTATTACGTTCACTTTAGGATTAATTCCCTTAGGGAAGTTAATGAACCTCCTTATAACCCAACTATGGATTAAATTCTTTTACCTCGTTTTTTATTCGGAGAAATCGATCCACGACATCACAAATTTTGTCGAATTCTAGAAGGTATTGGTGAAAAAAAAAACAAACCTCGTGGCAACAATATTATTCGTTGACGTCATCAAAGCCTTTGAATCCATACACCGAAGGAAGATGCTGCAAATACTTCTCACCAACAGCCTCCCCAAAGAAACCGTCGCTGCCATAATGATGCTATATAAAAACACGAAAGTAAAAGTCCGCTCACCGGATGGAGACACAGACTACTTGGACATTGTAAAAGGTGTGTTGCAAGGAGATACATTTGCCCCATACCTACTTTTTTATCTGCCTAGACTACGTGCTTAGAATATCTATTGATTTAATGAAAGAAAACGGTTTTAAGCTGGCAAAGGAAAGAAGCAGAAGGTACCCCGCACAAACAATTACGGACGCGGACTACACCCACAACATAAACGCTTCTTGCAAATTCTCCCGCCTAAGCCGAATCCCTGGAACGCGCAGCAGGTAGCATAGGCCTCCATGTCAGCACAGATGAAGCAGAATATATATGATTTAATCAAAGAGGTAACATCTCCACACTAAAGGGCAGTCCTTTGAAACTAGTGGACAAGTTCACCTACCTCGAAAGCAGCGTCTCATCAAGCGAGAATGACATCAACACGCAACTAGCAAAGGCTTGGACAGCTATTGGTAGACTATCGGTCATATATGGAAGTCAGACCTGACAGATGAAATAAAACATACTTTTTACCAATCATCGGTCGATACTACTATATGGATGCACCACATGGACGCCAAGTAACGTAGGGAGAAAAAAGCTTGACGGCAACTACACAAGAATGCCGTGAGTTGTACTGATTAAGTCCTGGAAGCAACACCCCACAAAATACCAGCTATACGGCTACCTACCACCCATCACGAAAAATATCCAAGTTAGACGAACCAAACATGCGGGACACTGCTGGAGAAGTAAGGACGAACTCATAAGTGATTTACTCCTGGGGACCCCTTCACATGGACGAGCAAAGGCAGGATGACCAGATAGAAAGTACATACAGCAGCTCTGTGCCGATAGAGGATGTGGCCTGGAAGACTTATTGGGAGCGATGGACAATAGAGACAAGTGGAGAGAGTGGGTCGGGGAGATCTATGGTGGCAGCGCAACATGATGATGATGATGATGATGATGGGTTAAATAGTACCTATGCGATACTTCTACAATGATGGTTTTAGCATTAAATAACCTACGAATATTTATATACCATTAAATAGAAACCAACCCCAATTTGTCCTTAGTTGGTTAAATACGAACCAAATCTTTAAAGATCCCTTCCTCTCTCGTGACCGTTTCATGTATTTATTGTGATAGTTCACATAGTCGTCCTATTGCTTCCTCTCTTCCAGAATAACATAAAATTCACCGGAGTAAGGAAGGTTGCTATCACATTTTACTAATGATTTAAACCATTCATAAACAATAATAACTTAATACTAATAATTAATGCCCGATTATATCAATTCAAGTAACTTCCTTTTTAATGATGATAATAATTTGTTTGCACACAGTTATATGGTTTTAAGTGTTCCTATCTAAAACAAATATTTTTCAAACTGAAATACTTGACCCGTAGAAGGGACCTTAACAGGTACTATCGGACTGAGTTAGTAAAACGGGGGACTAATAATAACGAAAGTATATTTAACATTCTCCAGAGCTCCAGAAGTGGCGTCTCACCACCAGACCAGAGTAATGCCATAGCCCCGCCATTATATATATATATATATAACTATTATACCACGAACGACTTATATATATATATATATATCGTAGAAAATGGACATGTTAATAAGAGTTCAAATCCTAGACGAGGCTACTTGTATTTCACATAGTGCTAATATCCTTTGAAAAGGTAAGCATCCAACCTTTTTTCTTCCAGCTATGGGTCAATAGTCGGGCATACTGGGTTCTTTAACTTTGTTATGGCAACCAATCTAGGAGAAACAAAACTCTGAATTAAAACATGGTAAACTTAAGGATTGAGTTTGTTTCCTATCCTACTCGTCCGGAGGGGGTCGATATATATATATGTATATATATATATCAACCCCTTTATTGTTGGTTCACTGAGAGAAATTTATGGCATATCAATTATCACAGGTCACTTTGGGAAAAAGCGAGAGAGAATCAATCCCTTATCCCCGACACACTCCCATACAATGATCCAGGGAGAAAGATTAGTTAACTTTATGGCATATCAACTATCATAGGTTATTCAGGGGGAAGAAGAAAAAAAAACAGTTTCTAGGTACGCCCACGCAAATACACAAACATACTCTTGTAAAAAAAAAAAAAAAAAAAAAAGAGAGAAAGAGGGAAAAAAACACTTGCAGAGACGAAAATTTGTCACGGACAACTAATGTGATCTGAAAATTCTCAGACACAAATGCAGGAATTAAAAAGAACAACCTTATAAAATAGTTACCACTATATCATTCAAAGACAACACCACCATCAACTATTTTAATTTCATGAAGAAAGTGAAAAACCCAAGAAACACCCCAGCTATGGGTTAAATAGTACCACTACTGTTCTTCTAGGAGAATGGCTTTGGCATTAAATAACCTAAAAAGAGTTGATATGCCATTAGACAAAGAAACCAACCAACCAAACCAAGAAACACATGTTGAAGAAAAATAAATAACCTACAAAATAAATCTCCTTGTGGACCTATTCATTTTAATATATATATATATATATATATATATATATTGGCTGGATCAGAAGTTGTAGGGATTTAAGTAATATCCCGTTATATAAAACTGCCTTATTACTTTTCCTCTACATTGTAAACGCACACGCACATACACAAATGTGTGTGCATTTTCCTAACATTGTATAACGTATTAGATATATTTTTTGTCTGTTCTATCATGATTATTTCTCAAATAAAAACAAACCTTATATTTTTTTTCAACAAAACAAGTAAATTATTAAACATATGAACTTGTTTAAATACGAACAAAGAATATTTTGGGGAAAATAATGTTTGGGTTAAAAACGACCAGCAGTTTTCAATCTTATTTTTATTTTCGTTTAAAAGAAATCAGCCAAAAATTTAAAATAAATAATTTTTTCAAGAAAAACTATTGACATTTACATGTGGTCAAAAGAATTCATCGATAGCACAAAAAGATTCATTTCCTTGAGTAAAATTAGTTTTGGAACGTGAGAATTTACTGTTCTGCACACAAAATAGTGATACGAATTTTTTAAATTCATTCTTTGTGAGGACAAATGAAAGTTGTTTATCATTCAACTAATGAAACCAGCAAATATTCTTCGTGAAAATCTAAGAAAAAAAAATATCAAGTTCAAATAGTTTTCAAAGTTAGACTCGTTACAACGGTAGCGTGAATGTTTGGTTTGTTTTGGTTTTATGGCATATCAACCATTGCAGGTTATTTAATGCCAAATCAATTTTTATACATATAAATGGTTTTATTTCAACCAATTCAGTTTAAAATAACTACACTGTCTAAATGTCAAAATAGTTCTATTTTAAGCAATGCAGTTTAGCATAAGTACTCCGTTTAGTTCTATTTGACCCATAGATAGGACCCTATCAGTTGCTACCACTCCGAGTCAGAGTGAACCAAGAAGCGATGACAGTAAATGGTTATTCCACATTCCCCTAAGCTCGAACATTATTGGAACCTCACCATCAGATTGTTTAGTGTCATATACAGGGATCTCGTTGTTGGTGGTGGGGGTCTTAACCCTCTGCAGAGAAGCAATCGGTGTATTCTACTGGCCAAGGTAACTAGGTAATTATTTATCAGTTTAACATGATTGTAAAGATATATTATTGAGGTCCATAAATGTTAAATTTAGTTCTGTCTCAGAGGTACTCTGCATTTCCCAAAGCTCCAGCATTACTGGAGCCTCACCATTAGATTGTTTAGTGTCATTTCCTGGACACACGTTGGGGGAGTGTTAGCGCTCTGCAGAGATGCAATTGGTGTATTCTTCAGCCCCAGTCAACTGGTCTCGCGTGAATGTTGTATAAATAATACATAAAGATTTTTTAACAAAATGTAGCTTCATATCGTGGCAGAGGAGTCTTCCGTGTAACAGTGATAAAAGTTTACTGCTAAAATTAATCATAAATAAAACATAAAAAAGAGTAAAACAAGCAATAGAAGGTTGAGTTAAAACATGCTTTCTCTTTTTATATATTATTTTTGGTATTATGCGATAATTTACAAAATATTCCCTGTGTGATTGGTTTCGTTTGGTTTTATGGCATATCAACCGTTATTGGTTATTTTAAGACAAATCCTGTTTTGACATATATATTAAATATATATGATTTGTAAACACATTTTATTGATAACATTTTTCTTTGCATACAGTTAAATGGTTTTAATTATTTTTATCTAATACAAATGATTCTATTCAGTATTATTAGTTTGTACGCGGTTAAACGGTTCCTAGTATAACTAATAATCCAACTAAACATCTGTCATTTGTTTATACACAGTTTAAATGTCAAACAGTTATATTTGGCTTAGAGATAGGCCCCTATCAGGTGCTACCACTCTGGCCCCGAGTCAGCATGTAAGCAATGGCAATGAAGGGGACTTCTCCGCATTCCCCAAAGATCCAGCGTTACTGGAATCTCACTATCAGACTGTTTTGTCATATCCAGGCCACTCATTAATGGGAGGGGGTTTTACCCTCTGCAGTTATTGTATTCTACAGCCTCAGTCGGTTGGGTTGTCGCAGTGTGAGTATTAATTTTGGTACGTGTAAAATATTAATAAATGTTTTAGTATTCTATTTAAATTCCTACCTGCTTGTTAGTCCTGACATTCCTAAAAGGAAAAAACTTGGTCATCTTTGTGAAAAATTTTGACTGGTATTTTTGGTTCATCATGTAAAATTTGTATCGGACATTGGCCTAGCGGTGAGAGTGTTCGCCAATGGCCTGAGAAACCTGGATTCAATCCCTGGTCGAGTCATACAAAATACTCAAAAAATGGTACTTGATGCCTCCTTACTTGATACTCAGCATTATAAGGTACGGATCAAGGGTAAAGTGGAGCAATCCAGAGAAAGGAGTAGCGCCCTCCCCTACACCTTGGTGTAGTAGCTATCCAAAAGGGAGCCTTCAGGTCACCCTCGACTATGGTCGCCAACTTTTATGTAGAATTTGAAAGTTTCTCTGTCTTCGACCGCTGGGCTTCTACTGACTCCAGGGGAATTGCTAGATATCAGCTTTTCGTGGCAAATTAGGTAATGGTTATTTCTGGAAACCATGACACACGTGATACTTTTTCTATTTTTTTGATCTGATGACACGTGGCCGTTACCGCGGTATATTGCTATTGATACCTGACGATTTTGCCAATTAGCTATCTTTACAATAAACAATACTATATGTATTTACCTCACCCTACAGGCAGGATACGACATGAGATAAATTTTTAAGTGGTGTACAGCGGGATGGAATTCAGAATTTATCTTCTATTTAGAATGTAATATATATTACTATGACGAAGAAATCTTCCTTTCTCGCTACGAGGCGATACAAACGTTGTTTTGTTCCGTTGAAATCTCAAGAGAAAAATACATAATATTCAAAAAGTTAATGATATCGCTGATAAATAGATAATGGTGTAAGTCCCCGTGGTTTAGTGGTTGAAGTGATGGACTGTGAAATTGTTGTAAGCGAGTTCAAATTCTAGTCGTGCCAGTAAATTCGCTCTCGTATTAAGTACCGTTGGAAAAGGCATGAAGTTCTTTTTACGCCTCTCTCTACAAATGGGTTAAATAGTACCATAGCTGCTTTTCGGCGAGAATGACTAAGACTTTCACTAACCCACGAAGGTTAATATGGCATTAAGCAGAGAAATCAAACCAAACAACACCGAGAATGAAACTGATGCAGAAATCACTTAGATGAGTTAAAATTTTAGTAATGTATGGTGTAATTCAGCTATTCCGGACGTTTTTGCCGTGGTCCTGAAGGTGACAAACTATCTTGAACTTTAAAATGCCGAGCTCGATTGATACTCTCTGAATGCTACTCGACGGATTTGCCTCCAAGACTTGGATTAGGATCTCGGAATACACGGTTTTACGCCTATTTGGGTTTGCCGGATTGTCGAGGTTACTGTTTTGGGACCAACTGCGCCTTCATCTTTTGCGCAAAAAATGCTTTTGGTTGCTTTCGAAGTGTTATGACCCAGTTTGGACTCATAAAAAATAATATCCTGAATTAGACACCAGAACACAATCTTCTGTTTTGCTTTCAAATTGCACTCGGAGTGAAGCAATACACAACGTGTCAGCGCATCAACTCCCAGCAATAATTGAAATCATTTAACTGTGTCGAAACCATAGTAATACTTAATTGTAGGGAACCAAAAACGAATACATTTCCACGTGTTGAGCTGCTTTGTTCACGCATTATACACACTGCAAAATATTGCAAAACTCTTAACTCTAGTACGTGCTCACTAATTTAAAAGGGGTAATTGTCCAGAAAAGGGGACCAATCCGAATAAAGAACATTACAATGCTCAATGGATAGAAGGATCTTAGATAATACTGTGTTAAAAAGAGTATTGAAAATGGAACTGTACTTACCATGACAGAAATGAACAATAAATAAAACATTAATTTTATTCCTAATAGACACCTTCGAATTTAATAAGATCATTCCAGCGTATTTTGAATTAGTCAAAGCACCTTTTAAATTTCTCATTTGATGGTATATAAAGCTACTCAGTTGTATTATTTTATGTCCTCCACACCCTCAAATCTTACCCTTCAGATAACTGTGATTTGGTAAAGTTTGCTCCTCAACTTATCAATAACTGCAGCTGTTGAGTCGGCTGCACTTTTTGAACATGCAGAGGGGTAAGCCCATCCCCAATGAGTGTTCTAAATATGGCACAAAACAATTTGATGGTGAGGCTTCAGCTCTGGATCTTTGGGGAATGTGGAGTACCCCTTCGTAGCTATTGTTCCCAGGTCCATGTCCAGAGTAGTTGCACCTGTTAAGATCCTATCTATGTGTTAAATAGAACTGTTTGACAGTTAAACCGTGTGCAAAAGGAAGTGCCCGTGGTGTAATGGTTATCGTCGTAGGAAATGGACACGGCGACACGAGTTCAAATCCTGGACGAGACTGATTGCATTTCACATAGCGCTAATATCATTGGGAAAGGTATGAATCCAATTATTCTCCCTCCAGCTATGGGTAAATAGTAGGACAGACTAGGTTCTTCAGCCTTGGTGAGGCAACAAGTCTAGGAGAAGGAAAACTCTGAATTCAAACCTGTTAAACTCCACTTTTGTCCTATCTTGCCCGAGCGGAGGGGTTGGTAAATATGGTTAAACCGTGTGCAGTCAAACGACATATGTTGAATCGACATGTTTGAGATAGAAATGTTTGACCAATTTACTGCGTGTAAACAAATGTCTGATATTTATTTGAATTGTTTGTGATACATAGCAATACTAGGAACCACTTAACTGTGAGCAATGAATAGTGTTGAATAAAATAATTAGTGTTAAATTGCTATACTTTTAACCTTTGCACTATGTGCAAAGAAACGATTAATATCAAATAGAATTATTTGTGTTAGATAGCAATAATTGAAATCATTTAACTCTGTGTAAAGAAAAAAGACTTAGCTCGAGCACATTTAAGAATTTTATCAAGAAAATGCGCTCACAAATTCTATTTACTTAATAAAGATGTATAAACAGGATTTGGCATTAAATAACCTACTAGGGTTGATATGTCATAAAACTTAACCAACCAACCAACCAACCCTACAAATATAGCTTGGTTGGGTGAAAAATAGATTCATATTAGTCCAAAGGTATGAACGCGAAGTGAAACACAGACAGCCTTGTTCAGGATTTGAGCCCGGTTCTCCGAGTTCATTTTCTATGTTGATAAATAAGTTTGGCACAAAGCCAAAAGTATGAGGCATTCAGTGAGAACCGAACTGGTTAACAATGGTCGGTGACTTTCACTTGTGAACCGTTACATCACAAAAGACACCGAATTGTTATTTGTTTAGTATGGTACACAGAAAGTAGGTTACTAACTATTTGTATTGTTACGAAGTGGTCACTCATTCATCTGAGTACTGGAAAGGCTCATCATTGCTTAACTTCGATAATCTGACGGGAATTGATGTTTTCAATGTATCTTGACCGTAAGTCAAACAAAGTAATTCGGTTGAAGGGCTTACATTTTATCATAGTAGGGACAATTAGCGAAACGGTTAGGAAATGTAGGAAATGAAATCGACGACATTAGTTTCAATCCTGGACGAGGCTGTTTACGTTTTGGTTGGCGCTAATATACTTGTGAAAGGCATGTATCCATTTTTATTTATTCCAGCTATGTGTAAATAGAAGGGCAGAATGGACTCTTTAGTCTTGATTTGGTGACTAGTAAAGGAGAATTAGGTTGGTTGGTTGTTTGGGTTTTATGGGATATCAACCTTCGTAGGTTATTTAATGCCAAATTCATTTTATACAATTAATCAGTTCTATTTTAAATAATTCAGTGTAGTATGAGAACACAGTTTAATTTTCGAAAACATTTCTATTTCAGGCTATTCAGTTTAGTCAAACAGTTCTAATTCAAACAATTCAGTTTCGTATAAGTATAGTTTTGGTTACACATAGTTAAATGTCAAAACAGTTCTATTTCAAGCAGTTCAGTTTAGTACGCAGTTTAGTTATATTTGACCCATAGATAGGACCCTATCAGGTTCTACCACTCCGGGTCAGAGTGCACTTGGGAGTGATGAGAATGAAGAAGTGCTCTATATTTCCCAAAACTCCAGCATAACTGAAACCTCTCCATCAGATTGTTTAGTGTCATATCCAGGACACTCGGTTGCGGGGTTTTGACCCCTCTGTAGAAGTGCAGTCGGTGTATTCTACAGCTCCGGATCATTGAGCAAAGGAGAATTAGGACTCTGAATTCAAACCAGCTATATTCCAAGTAAAAACTGACCTTGTGTCACATCCTGCGCGTGGCAGAGGGGTTGGATAAACATATAAATTTCATTATCACAACATACATTCTTCGTACATTTTTTTGAATTATTCATGCTCCGAAAGTAAAGCTCCGATGTAGATATTCAAAGAAACAACATATAAGAGAAGCTAAGTAACACGTTTCAATAGAGTAAATTTTCTGCAACAAAATTCTTTTTCCATCGAGTCACTAGAATTGGCCAGGCTTTTTGCCAGCAATTGCGAGAACCTGTACGTTGCGTTAAAACAAAGCAAAACAAAAACAGCAAAAAATCAAACCCAAAAAACAAAACAAAAATAAATACAAACTGAAACAGTTAAGGCAACCTCTTGTCTGCAGTATTGTTGTAAGGAATATGTTATCTGCGTCGTCCATCTCTCATCGGGCCGATTCAGGTGGATGAGCTGATCAAGACAATCTTTATTTCGTGGGTTGGCAGTTGCGTTGAATGTGGCATGTCATCCACACTATTGTTGTAACTAGTATAAATGTTGATTGAGGAATTCAATTTCATACCTCTATTTTCAGGTCAAGCAAAATTTTCAAAGACGGCCCCTAGTATCACTGCTGCTTGAGGTTAAGCGAAATTTTCCCAGACTGCTTCTCATCTTAGTAATATTGTAATATAATTGCGGAGAGATTTTTTTATATTATCATTTTTCGTTTTATTTATCTTGTCTTTCGGTTTAGTTTGGCTGAGAACCTTTCGGCTTAGTGCATGGGTTAGTTAGGTGCACACATTGAGTGCAGGTGTTCACGCTCACGCTGGGCGGATGTGACAATCATAGATGTCACAATAAAAACCCCAGATAGAAAATAAGACCGGGGACGTGAATGACGTCATGCCCGGAAGCGCTGAGGATTTTGGAATTTGAAAAAAAAAAAAAAACAGTAGTTGAGATTCGAGTCTAGAGGAAGATAGTCGATTTTTGGTCTCGCCGAGGTGAGACCAGTTGGGGTCTACGAAATGTGAAGCGCGTTTGTTGAAGAAGTTGTGTCTCTCTCTCCTCATGTCGAAAAACCTTATACTCAAAAACGTAATAAAAAGTTTCGTACCTGAACCAATTTTGTGTTTTTTTGAATTCCTATGCATTATGAACATTGTGAAGGTTTTTTTTTTTTTTTACATCTATGAATATTTTACATACTCATATCTGGCTATGTAACAATATGAGCAAAATGGAAGAAAATCATGGGTTACTGGAGAAAATGTTTGACTTCTACTGCAATGTCACCAGTACTTTCGCAATTTTCCTCTAACAAGCAGAATATAGCAAGAAATACGAGTACATGGCCAGTGGTAATGACTTTAAGGGAAATAGTGTTTTTTAAAAGTTCGAGAATTGCTTTACACAACAGTAATATGGTTAATATATCTGTTGTTGACAAGGTTTTATTTTCAGAGTGTCATTCAATGCAAAAGTTGCCCGCATTTTTGTCAAGAAAAAATTTCGAGGAATATTGTCGATTGATCCAAGTATTTTATTTGGTTGGTTTGTTTTACGGCCTGTCAATCATAGATGGACTATCTCATGCAGAATTAAATTTAACATTTATGGACTCCAATAATATATCTTTAAAATCATGTCAAACGGATAAATAATTACCCAGTTAGCTGGGGCTGTCGATTATACCGACTGCTTCACTGCAGAGGGCTAAGACACCCCAACGAATATCCTGAATATGATACTAAACAATCTGATGCAGGGGTTCAAGTAATGGACCTTTGGGGATTGCAGAATATCACTTTATTGACATCGCTCGTAGGTCCACTCTGGCCCGGAGTGGTAGCAACTGATAGGGTCCTATCTATGGGTCAAATAGAACTAAAATGTGTATTTATGCTAAACTGAATTGTTTGAAATAGGACTGTTTTGATATTTAAACTGTGTACTGACGCTAAAGTGAATGGTTCGAAATAGGACTGTTTTTGTGTGCTAAACTGAATTATTTGAAACGGAGCTGTTTTTGACATTGAAACTGTACTTATGCTAAACTGAATTGTTTGAAATAGAACTGTTCAGTTGATTAAAAATGGATTTGGCATTAAATAACTTACAAAGGTTGATATGCTATAAAACCCATACAAACAAACAAACAAACAAACGAATAATTTAATTCATTAGTTGCAATATTTGTGTTTTAAGATCTAATATAGTTCAAAATCATTTGAAACGTTATCTCTAACAGATGGGATACTAATAGGTACTCTATCACCAAATGACGAAGGGGTTTATGCGTGAGAAAAGTGTCGAATACATAAAGCTCTGTCTTAGTTAACTAACTCAAAAGATTATTCACTACTACCCTTTAGTCATCGGGGGAGAAAAAATCAGAGTATAAAAACTGAGTCGTCAGCGTTTGCTGGACAAAGAGAAACATGTCATGAGTAGAGAAAAGGAGAGTTGGCACAGACCTTGGATTTTTTTCTGGTTTTCTGTTGCAGTTCTTACGTATTTGTTCACTGGTTTTGTTTCCGCAGGAGGTCCTAATTTTCGTCTGTCTTTTCATCGTCGTCCCTAGTGTTCAACTCGTCTTTACCTCATTACGTCTCTTTGCCAACTGCCTTTCAAACTCGAGTCGTTCCTTTACTTACCGAATATAAAGTTTCAGAGACATATAACGCAGTTTGAGTAGTCTCTAATCTTTAATCAATCTTAAAAAAATGTGTAAGTTGCAATTTATTCTGGTCATTATTTTTACGATAACGAAAAACAGCGCTTATCTTGTTTAATTTTAAGATCCTCCATTCTTAGTATATTTTTTCTTTTCCCATTCTCTCCTTCTAGGTTCGGCGGGTCTGTTCCAAGTACTTCCATTATTATTAGATTCACTGGAACCTTTATATTCCATAATTTCAACTCTCTGGTAAGATGCAACTCTAACAGGAACAAGTTTTTTAAAATTGGGATTTGCTATTTTGAGACGTATATTTTGCATTGTATTCAGATATATTTTATTGTGTAATCATTCAAAATATATTCACAGAGTAAGTGAGAGAAGATTAGGAAAACAGAGAGGGAATAGTCACTTGGCGATAATAATGTTTTACAGGAGAACAAGTGACAGTAAGATCAGCATATAAGATAACGCTTATCTTTTTATTGTCTCTCATCCTTGCTATCATAATACAAACGAATCGAGTGTGTTGTGAAAGAAAAGCCTGCAAATTAAAAAAAAAAGAAAAGAAAAGAAAAGAAAACGATGAAAGACTTCTTTTGTCTATTGGTTTCATGTTGCGATACACAAGATAACTGAACTGTTATGAATTTGACTCCTCCTCCTCCTGCTTCCTTTCCCTCCTCCTCCCCCAACGATTATATCCTGAACAGCATATGATCACAACGCAATCATCACTGCAATTATCATCACATTGATACAAATCTAATTTCCATATTACTATTCCCCTCCATTTCCATCCTTTCCTCTCATATTCAGAAAATGATAATGATGTCATAAATAATTAACTACAAACCCGCACCATCAACTCAACGATCGTTACTTTAATCTCAGAAGCCCTTTTACGCACCACTTCTTCCCGACACCTTCTCCAGCACCTCTATTGATCTGTTCAGTGCCATCATCATAAGTAACGTAATAACTATTATTAGTGTTATTATTAGCTTCCATTTATATCTTCCCAGCCATTAAACATGGTGTTAGAATCAACACCCGATCTGCATCAGGTAGTCAATTTCATTTGAAATCAAAAGCTTATCGGTCTTGACTCTTAAAACCAATTACCATCGATTTCTGATTGACTTTGTTATCATCACTGAACTTTTCACACAAACAGATTGGCTTTTGATAATCGGGCGATTCCATTTTCAAAATGTGGGCACAGAACCAAAGGTACTGTTTTCTTTCTCAGAAGAAGTCTTTGAATTCTTATTCTGCTCCTGGCCCATAACACATGCGTTGCAAATGTTTTCAGCTCCTCTACGTTCTTTGAATCACTGTAGCTGATTTCAGCACTGCTTTGGTCTGAACAGACTCGATTCTTCGGATAATTTTTAGTTTCCCCATTCTCTCGTTCAGTTTTTGTGGGATTGTTCTTAGGGTTGTTCGCCAATCGTTTCAAATAGGAAAAGATTTTATCTTAAACAAATCTATAAAACCGTACATTTTGCAATATTTTTATTTCTATCCTCTATCATTCATATAATTATCCTTTATAACACAAACAACGCAATCATCACAACAATTTTTATCACATTGACAACAATCTATTTTCTCTATCCCTATACCACTCCACTGAGAACAGAGGAAAAAAAAATTAAAAATATGTGTGTGTGGTGGTGGATTTAAGACATGTTAAACAAAGAAAATAGTTGTAAATTATACAAGAGAGGAACTTTGTATCGAAAAATAGTTTTATTGTGTAAAGGTGAACTTTTCTTCTGATTTAGAATTATTCTTCGGTTTTTTATTAAACAATGGTGACCTTCTCGGACAGTAATGTCCCGACAAGCGCATCATCATAACCTTATCGTCATTGCAATTACTCTTACATAAACAGATTAGCTTTTAATGATCGGTTGATTCCATTTCTAAAATGTTCGGTTTCCAAAGGTTCTTTTTTCCATCCCAAAATATTTAAATTCTCATGCTGCAGGTGTGATTAATGGCATTCATTTGTTTCCTGATTATAGTGCAGTCCTGCACAAGGTTGCGTTGGTTGGATGGCTGGTTGCATGATCTTGTCATAATTGACCCAAGTTAGTCGTAGTTGGGCTGGGGAGAAATGTCAACGAAGGAATGACTCCACACTCCTCAGAGCTCTGTAACTGAATCCAGAACACCGGATCTATTTGTCCCTGTGGCATAATGATTAATGTACTGGAATGTGGCCTCGAAGTAAGCGAGTTCAAAATTCTGTTCTGATGTGAAGTTGACCTTCGGACTTAACCATTGAGAAAGGTATGAACTACGTCAGGTTTGGGTTACATAGTATCACTGCGGTTTTTTCTGCAAGGATGGCTTTGACGAGAGTTGCTATGCAATTAAATGAAGAAATCAAACGAAACCGTATGTAATTTAATCTTAATTTAAAACCCAGGACACTTTTTTTGTAGTGGTCTTACCTCACTACAAGGGGGATGCTGTCGGCATATTCCAGGCCTCACCAATAAGGACCGGTTGCACAAAATCTTTTGAATATCACTTGGTGCTTGTCTAGAATAGCTCACCGATGACAATTTCCGTTAATTTCCCGATGATGGATAAATGAAGGAGTTCGTGGAAAAAAGTCTTGAGGCAACACTATTCTTCGTAGATTTCTCACATAGGGAGGATGAAAAAAAAATACTTTTAGCATATGGTTTCCCCAAAGAAACTGTTACAGCTATTACGATGCTTAATAGAAACTCGAAAGAAAAGGTTCGCTCACCGGATTGAGACACAGATATTGTTACTGGAGTTTTGCAAGGAGATACAATAACAGCATATTTATTTATAACTTTCTAGACTAAGTACTTCAAACTTTGGTCGATCTATTAGAAGAAAATGGCTTTACGCTTAAAAAGGTATAAAGCAGACGATATTCCGCAGAAACTATAACAGACGCAGACTACGCAGATGATCTAGCGCTTCTGGCATATACACTGCCCCAAGCTGAATAGCTACTGCATAGCCTGAAGCAGGCAGCAGGAAGCATAAGCTTCCGCATGAATAGAATACATGTGATTTAAACGAGAAGGAGCCATCTCCACTGGTAAGGCTCTGAAACTAGTCGACAAATTCACGTACCTCGTAGGCAGTGTCTCGTCTACTGAAAATATTTTAATATACACCTGGCGAAGGCGAGGACAGCTAGCTGATAGGTTATCGATCATATGGAAATCTGATCTATCCGATAAAAATGGAATTTCTCCCAAGCTCCGTCTGTGTCAATACTACTGTATGGATGTACTACATGGACATAAATAAAACACATTGAAAAAAAAGCTTGATGGGAGCTACACAAGAATGCTACGAGCTATCTTGAATAAATCCTGGAAACACCACACGAAACAATAGCTGTACGGCCACTTACCTCATATCTCAAAAACATCCAAGTAAGACGCATAATACATGCGGGACACTGCTGGAGAAGCAAGGACGAACTCATAAGTGACGTTATTCTATGGACCGTCAAACATGAATTTACCGGTGTTAGCCGACCAGCAAGGACTTAATTACATCTTTGGAAGACCCGCCGGGAGCGATGGGTGATAGGGATGGATGCAGAGAGAGAGAGAGAGAGAGAGAGGGGGGGAGTCAGGAAAGTCCGTGCAGTCAGTTCGAGTTGGGGATGCTCATGATTCATAAAACAATATTCACATTCATCAGCTAGATCAGAATAATTTTCATTATTTCAGAACAAATAATTACTAAAAGTATGTCTAATAATTCTATTTGATATTAATCATTTATTTGCTCACAGTTAAATGGTTTCAAGTATTCCAATCTAACAGAAATGGTTCTGTTTAATATTAATCATTTGTTTGCATACAGTTAAATGGTTTCAAGTATAGTAAACGATTAAACAGTTTTATATGACGCATTGATGGGGAACAAATAGGTACTACTACTCCAGGTCAGAGTGGATCTGGGAGTAATGATAATGAAGTAGTACACTCCTCAAAAGTTCAAGACTGATGCTTTACCATCAGTTGCAGTTTGGTGTCATACTTAAGACACTAGTTGTACTTGACTAAAAGATGAGACCCTGACAGATACTACCATTTTGAGTAAATCTTGGACTAGTGGGACTAAAAGGGGTAATCCGCAGTCCCCAAAGCTGGTTTAGGGTCATATCCGAGACAATCGTTGTGGAAGGGGTTTTACCCTTGGGTGTAGTGATGCGAGATAAATGCCACCCATATATTTTGATATGTATGATCAGAAGTATAGATTAATGCAACATATTGAAAATCAGTAAGTCTTGTTTTTTTTATCATGTGTAGATTATGATTTTTTTTATATTCGCCATTTTGAACTAAATGGTAAATTTTAGTTTTTCAACCATGTATGACACAGAGAAATTTTTTATATGGTCACCATATTGGACAGTTTTTCTTTGCAGTGAAACATGTGAGATAGGGAAAAGCTCTTTGAATGGACACTTTGTTTGATTTTGACAAATTTAGTGAATTTGACTTTATTTTAAAGAGGTGCCGTTTCGAATTCTATTGAGAATTTTGATTTTAGTAATGCAGTTTATGGAGTTAATTGTTTTAAATATTTATTGTTGTTGTACAGTCAAAGATTCAATTTGTTTGTTTTGTTCTGTTGTGTCAGAAATTAGCCGCAGTAAATTTAATTTGTGGTATTAAATTTCATAGTAAGAATTGAGTTTTTTTTCTTAAATTAAGATTTTAAGTTTAACTTAATTCAGAAGAGTTTTTCTGAATCTACACTTTGAAGAAATTTCTGATGCGTGGTAAATAGTGGATAAATGGAAAAAGATCCTAATAATGACGAAATGAGAAAATTGGAGTCCCAACAGGGAGAGAGAAAAGAGAAATAGCAGGAACCCTGTTACATGAATCAGAATGTAGTACAGAGAAAAGCTACAGTGAAGACCAATGGAATGATCGGTCAGTGAAGTACATTTTTTTCGAGAGACTTATAAGGAAGATTTTTTTTGGTGTGTCGATTTTCAAAGACGTGCGGAAGCTGGACGTTCAGATTACGAAGGTAAACTAAGATGAGAATTGCATTTAGTACTAGATAGATACGATAGAGATCAATATAGATATCTTAAAGTATGGGAATTTGAAAAGTGATCAGATATATTATACCTTGGCGTATGAACCGAGTTCTTTGGTTGTTGGCTTGATGGGAAACATTGTAAATGGAAACAGGTTGGGATTTAGTATATTATTATTTCAATAGGACACAAAAGGTTGGATAACTGGTGTATTTTTGATGATTAATCGGTGAATAGATGACGTGTTGTGCTGTGTGTTTTGCAGAGTATGTAAGAGAAATAGCATCAGCCACGTGGAATATGAATAAAAACTACAGGAAAGAGAAAATGTAGTAAAAATTGAGAAAGGTCTATGGCTCATTGGGTAAATGGTTTCGGTACAGTGTTGTTTTTTTTGAAAATTGGGGCATGCATTTATTTTGTATGATTAATACAGAGGTGACTGTATCGTGTTTGGATAAGTGAATCTTTTTTGAGGTCTATCATGCGTACAGTTTCTTTTGATACATTGCAATTCTCTCCTGGCGAAATGTTGGGTCTCGCTGGTGGGGGGGGATTAATGGAACATTTGGTCATAAGGTCCCCAGTGAATGACAGGGATTCATGTAATGGATTGCCTTAGAATAACCAGAATCACTGATGTATGTGATCTGAATGTGACAAAGATTGTCCAGTATTTTTGTGGGTGTTTCCAAAAGGATACAGTGGCCCTGTAATGTTGTTTTATTAAATTTTGTATTTAAATACCACGATCGGCTCATTGGAAGAGTGGGTAGAGAGTTCGCCAATGGTTCGGTAGACATTGGTTCAATTCCAGGTCGCGTCATACCAAAGACTTTAAAAATGGTACTTGATACCTCATTGCTTAACACTCAGCAATATAAGGTTCCTATCAAGGGTAAAGTAGCGCCCTCTCCTACACCTGGGTGTAGTAGCTATTGAAAAAGGATACTTCTGGTTGCCCTCGACTACGGTCGCCAACTTTACTTTCTGACCTCTACCAGAAAATCCGGCGAACACCTACGCACGTCATACGGAAACACTTGACAGCTGTTTCGACCTTATTAGGTCTTATCAGCAGTGTATACCGTGATCTTTACCACTGGAGATCGAACCAGCGATCACAGATTGCAGAGCCAAAACTCTACAACTGAGCCAACAGTTCATATCACACAAAAGTGACACCAAATTAACTAGCCATGCTAATTGCGCTGAATCTTAACCTTAAAATACAAAGAAAAATCCATTTAAATTTTGTAATTATTTAATACGTACTGGCCAATGTGAAAGAGCGAAGATAGAGATGTAAAATAGTAGCATTTGAATTGAGGAAAGGGGAAAAAATTCATAACTTGGCAGTAACAAAATTTAAAATAATTATGGTAGATCTGTTACATAATAGATTGGTGAGATGTATTGCTGACATGTAACGTTGCTTTCAAATCACGAGATGCATACAATAAGTTTCCAGACTTTTTTCGCATGGGCACTTTTATTGATAGTACATACATGAAATTCGTGGTGTAATGGTTAAAGCGCTGGACTGCAGAACCGTAGTAAGCGAGTTCGAACTCCAGTCGCGCTTTTACGTTCACTTTCGGACAAATACCGTTGGGAAAGGTATAAATCCCCTTATCCTCCCAGCTATGGTTTAAATAGTACATCTACTGTTCATCTAAAAGGATGGATTTGGCATTAAATAACTCAAGAGGTTGATATGCCATGAAACAAACAAACAAATAGTTGTGACGACAATAAGTTTCCCTGGAAGATGCCTTTTGGAACTTTGTCTTTTGCAAAGGTTTATTTTCCAGCAGTTGATTTCATTTTCCAGTCTTTTGAGATAAATATTATGTCTTCGTTGGATATTTTGAATATTTCTGAAGTCATATAATAGGCCTTTTTGTTGTCAATCCATGCTGGGTCTACATTTCCGTCTTGTTTTGACCTCCTTGAGGTGGTGCTAGTTTCTATAGAGTAGTTAATCTGTTCCCCTCGTTCACTTGTAGTATTTTTCTGCCCTTCTAGAAATAGTCCACAGCATTCAAGCGAGAAATGTATTTCAACTCCTATGTATGTGATTGTGATTTTCCACACGAGACGTAAACATGTTATTGTCCTGTAGTTGCTAGGGATATGTTTTTGGAAATGTCTTTCCGAATTAGAGTAGTTTTCCTTTTCGTTATTTATTTGGGTATTCTTGCTTCTAAGAATAGAATTCACACATTTGCTGAGACAATCTATCGTAAAAGATGTGAATTTTAAAACCAAAATGAATGTATGCCATGATGACCTGGTGTTTTTCAGTTTGTTATTTTTTTTCACTGTTATTCTTAGTGATTGTGTTTTTTTTTTCTCGTCCTGGCAAGTCTCTTTTTATGTTATTCATTTATTCGACCTTTCTGTTGTTTTCTTGTTCACATAAAAAACTCCAGAAATGTTTTGTTTTCTTTATACTGCAGCGTTAGCTGACTGTTTTTCACTGGAGTCTAAGTGACAGCTAGTCTCTTTAAGTCTCTAGGACTCTTCTTAGCATTCTATCTGATCTTAACAATGATGTAGTTTCGGTTGTCTCGACTTGTCCTCTTATTTCTAAGTCCTCATATCCCTGTTCCAATCCTTTGATGACTGGACCGAGTGCACCGAATACCATTAGTATCACTGTCAGTTTGATGTTTCATAGTTTTTGCGATTCTCTTGCAAGGTCTATGTACTTATTTCTCTTTTCGCTTTCTCTCAGTTTTACCCTGTGGTCTGAAAAGTCCACTATTCGGCAGGTTCTCTTTTTTTGTTGACTATCACTAGGTCTGATCATCTGGCCGAGATTTGATGATCTGTTTGTATCTCATAATCCCTAAGAATTTTGTGTGTCTTATTTTCCGGGACGGATTTTGGGTTGTGTATAGACTATTTGTTCGTATTATCAAATTTAAACTTTTGGCACAATTCCCTGTGGATCATCTTCCCCTCGAAGTTCTGTCAAGTCTTATACTCTCTTTGTGAAAATTTACTGCATTCGCTTATTGTGTGATTGATCCTTTCGTCTATACCACATAATCTACATCTGCTATTTTATTGCACCTTTTCCGTTCTTGCTTTGACTTAGTCCTTATGACGTTTTTTTATGCTATCAGTAGAGATTTAATTTCTTTTTTAAGGTTTCTCTTCTTTAACTATGATTTTTATTATTAATAATTTCGCACAACCTTTAGCTGGTGGCATTTCATTGAAGTCTGAGTGACTGCAAGTAACTTCAGCTCTCCTGGACTCTTCTGTGTATTTTACCTGGTCTTAACAATGCAGTGGTGTGAATGGTCTCTATTCTGGTTTCCAATTCTTCCAATCTTTTTTCCAAGCCTTTGGCGACTGTTCTAAGGGACCGACAACAACTGATATCACGGCTAACCTAATTTTCCAGTGATTTTTTACGTCTTTGGCAAGGCCCAAGTATTCGGCTATCTTTTCACCTTCTTTTATCAATTTGGTAAGTTCTTTATTCTTGTGGATAAGGTCCAAGTATTCTTTTCACCTTCTTTTATTTTTACTCTGTAGTCCGCCGGAATGGCAATGTCTACAAGTTGGTAAGTTTTTTTATTCTTATTGATAAACACTAGGTCTGCGCTTCTGGCCAGTATTAGATAATCGTAAAATCCCAGAGAATTTTTGGCGTCTCATTCTCTATGACGGTTTCTGGTTTGTGCGTATACTATTATTATCATTATTGTTATTATTATTAGGATATTACCCCTAGTGGGTTTTCACACCAGTTCTAGCTGGTGATTTTTAACCGGAATCCATGTGACAGCAAGACTTCTCAAGTCTCCAGAACGCTTCTCATTATTCCGGCAGATCTTAGTTATGCGACAGTTTGGATGGTATCGGTTCGACCTCCGATTTCAAACTCTTCCATTCCCCTTACCAAAAGTTCGGAGACCGTTCCGAGTATTCTAATTATAATTAGTATCACCATCACCGTCACTTTCATGTTCCATGAAGCCTGTAGTTCTCTGGCAAGGTCTAAGTATTTGTTTTTCTTTTCGTTTTCTTTTGTTTTTACTATAGTCCACCTGGACGGCTAAGTTCACTATTCAGCAGGTTCAATTTTTTTGTTGATTATCACTATGTCTGGTCTTCTGGCCGGGATTAAGTGATCTGTTTGTATCACAAAATCCCTGAGAATTTTGTCTGTCTAATTCTCACTGACGAGTTCTGATTTATGCATTTGTTAATATGGTTGGTTGTTTAGGTTTAATGGCATATCAATCAACCTTTGTAGGTTATTTAATACCAAATCAATTTTTATACAAATGATCAGTTCTATTTCAAACAATTCAATATAGCATGGTACAGTGTTTAATTGTCAAAAAACATTTCTATTTCAAGCTATTCCGTTTAGTCAAACAGTTTTGATTAAAAAAATTCAGTTTAGCGTAAGTACTGTTTCTATGTCAAAAACAGTTTTCGTAAGTACAGTTTCAATGTCAAAAACAGTTCTATTTCAAGCAGTTCAGTTTAGCAAAAGTACGCTGTTTAAATGTAAGTACACAATTTAATTGTCAAATGCCTTTCTATTTCCAGCTATTAACTTTTGTCAGTTCTAATTCAAACAATTCTGTTTAGCAGAAATAGGCAGTTTAGTTCTATTTAACCCATAGATAGGGCCCTATCAGGTGATACCACTCCGGGCCAGAGTGGACCTGGGAGGGATGGCAATTAAGGGGTACTCCGCATTCCACAAAGCTCCAGCATTACTGGAACCTCACCATCAGATTGTTCAGTGTCATATCCAGGACACTCGTTGGGGGGGGTGTCTTACTCCTCTGCAGAGGTGCAGTCAGTGTATTCTACAGCCTCGGCCGACTAAGCAATTGGTATTATTATTATTATTATTATTGGATAGGAATAGTTACTTGGCACCATATAATTTTGTTTGAAGTATAAGAATTTTTAATTGAAGATATTATTCTTAACAAATAATTTTCATCTTTAAACAGTTTTAAAAGGCGTGGCTTTGGCTTTAACTAATCGAGTAATAGATGGCATATTGTAAGACTAAACAACGAACGAACCAGCAAATTAACCAACCAAACAACCAAACAAACAAATTAACCAACAACTTTAATTCCAGTAACATTTTATAAGGCTTTGTTTTGTAAAAGAATCCCTGCGTCAAAACTGAAATTGTAACCAGCATTATGCGAATCTCACTTTGAAATTAAATATTCGAAAGCAGATATTTGTCTTCTGTCGAACACTGACACGTGATATCATTATTTTTTTTCCAACGATATGTTCAGGAAACGTTCTTTTTTAGCAGAAAATACTGGAACAGCTTAAAAGTAATGCAACCTATTTAATTCTACAGAAACTACGATAGATACAAGAAGCAGAATAACACTGTTGGATGGTGGAAGTCTTCGGCTAGAATACTCTATTCACCCAATAGCCACCCCGCCATTGTCTTTCCATTTTCCCCGGGGACAAAGAAGACCTTGTATGATATACAAGTTATGGGGTTGTTCTGATAGTAAAGGCTCTCATTTTATTATCTTGTCCCACAAAGTTAGTGGAGGATGTTTGTAGTACGGCAGTAGAGGTTGAACCTTCCTGCCAAGCACTTATATGATTTGAAGCAATTTACAATTATTTTTTTCAATACTAATAATTTATACACAATTACATGGTTTAAAATACAATACCTATTTAGTAATAATAATTTGCACAGTTATAAGGCTTCACGTATTTATATCTAACTAAATTAGATATGTTTATGGTTTTTATGATTTTAAACAGAGTAAACCAATTGAACACATTAATCCAGTGACTGGAGCTATTAGAGCCTGCGTCTGCGCATAATAGAGACATCATATGTAAACAAGAACATAAATACTACTATAACGAACTAGAAACAAAATACTCCAATACTAGTAATGCATAGTCCTTTGTTTCGGCTATAGTGATTAGAACAAAAAGAAAAAGAAAATCGATGAAATAAAGGTAAGTTCAAAAAGTGCGTAAGTTCCCTGAAGCCACTGATTGGAAGTTGGAAGTGCACATGCCTGAAAAAGGGCAAGAGAAGGAAATTATGGAATAATCCAATGTTGAGGAACTTTTATCTCGTTATTTGCATTCCTGAAACAAATACAAGTAGAAAATGACCAGAACAAGATTCTCTTTCCTTACTGGAGTACATATTACACTCAAAGAAGACCGGAGAAAGTACTGTTTAAAATTTAGGAACAGCAGCATGAACAACAACAAAAAAAACAAACAATGTTGGTTGGTTGGTTGATTGTTTTACGGCGTATCAACCCTTTTTGGTTCATTTAACGCCGAATCAAGTCATTTTGATGAAAGTTTGAGAAAAAACAAGGAGTTTTAATTTGCAACAATTTTCTGAATGTTTATGCCTCATCTCAAAATTATTAGACATAATTATAGTAAAGTTGGTGACCTTAGTCGAGGGTGACCCGAACGCTCCCTTTTCAATAGCTACTACACCAAGATATAGAGAAGGGCGCTACTCCTTTCCCTGGATTGCTCCACTTTACGCTTGATCCGTACCTTATAATGCTGATTATTAAGCAAGGCGGCATCAAGTACCATTTTTTTTTAGTTTTTGGTATGACTCGTCCTGGGATTGAACCTAGATCTCCCGGACCATTGGCGAACCAGACTTATTTTGTCATTTTGCAACGGTTTTAGTCTGATTGTAAAATTTCTTCCTGTCCCTGTCAAAAATATGGAACTAGCACACTTAGAATGTTCACATGAATATTTTTCTGTTTAGCAATAAATAAACTAATAACAAATAAAACCGAAAAAATTTCTTTAAAAGCTAAAATTTCTGGCTTCATAAAATTGGCTTTTTTCATTATACTCTCCTTTGTACATGTCTTGGAAAAATTTAGACCATTAATTTAAATATTTTAATCTAGTTTATTAAAGGTATATTTTGTGAAGTCAGAATGTTCTGCTATTAAAGAAAAATATTTTGAGTCTTATCTATTAGTTTATGTACTGCTGAATAAAAAGATCTAAGTGAAGATCCTCAAACTGTATTAACTTCATAACTTTTACAATATTATTTATTGGATTTTTATTGTTTCCAAGCAAACTTTGTTTTTACCAAGTAAACAAAAATATTGAATCTAAGTATTATCAAAATATAAGTAATTTATACTTTATACTTTATTCAATAATTTTGCTGTTGTTTGTAACTAGGACAATAATTTATGACTTCTCACGTTATGTTCTGAATTTTCAAACATGAAGAGAGAAATCAATTAAGAACAAAATTAAAACGCGATAAACTCGAAAGGAATGATTTTTAAAAGGTTTTCCACCCTCATTTTCTATTCGAAAGTATTTTTTCAGAAAGAATATAAATAAACTACTTTCCTGATGATAATCGATTAGACAGGAAATTTGATATGTATAGAATACATCATATGAACATTTTTATTTGTATATATATATATATATATATATATATATATATGTATTCAATCCTGTAAATCCGGAGTAGGGAATAATTCCAATTAGGACGAATAAAATATTCAAAAACAGAATATTAAATTTAAATAATCCTGGTAAAGAATACAATGTAAATAAAATCCACGGTGCAAATAATTCCATTTCGTGTTTGATCTGAAGAAGTCCTGTTAATTTTTTTCGAGCTCTGATTTATATAAATGCTTTTAACGGGATGGAAATAAATTTATTATCTTAATGTGACCGATTGTATATATATATATATATATATATATATATAATGCGTTATTTGGTTTCCTTGTTTATATTAACCTCCGTAGAGTATGCCAAAATTCTCCTCGTTGAAGGACAGAAGTGACACTATTTAACCCATAGCTGAGGAATAAAGGATTCATCCATTTCACAGGGATATTTATCAGAAAGTGAACTTAATAGCTCGACTGGAGTTCGAACTCGTGCATATATATATATATATATATATATATATATATATATATATATATATATATATATACTGTGGTATAAGAGTGTATTTAGCCAATTCATTCATCATTGAGGGATTACTTGGTTTATTAGTTGTTTAGGTTTTATGGCATATCAATCCTTGTTGGTTATTTAATGCCAAATTCTTTTTTATACTTATAATATTTCTATTTCAAACAATTCAGTTTACCATAAGAACACAGTTTAAATGTCAAAAACAGTTCTATTTCAAGCTATTCAGTTTATTAAACAAAGTTAAATGGTCTCAAGTATTGCTACGTATTACTAACAATTCAATTAAACATGTCATTTATTTACATACAGATACATGTAAAACAGTTCTATATCAAACAATTTAATTTAGCGCAAGTACGTAGTTTACATGTCAAAACAGTTCTATTTCAAACAATCCAGTTTAGCGTAAGTACACAGTTTATATTTATTTAATCCATATATAGGACCCTAACAGGTGTTACCAGTCCGATCTAAAGTGGATCTGGCAGCGATTTCAATAAAAGGACTCTCTGCATTCCCCAAAGTTTCAGCATAATTGGAACCTGACCACCAGATTATTTAGTGTCATATGTAGGACACTCGTTTGGACGGGGCTCTTACCCTTCTGCAGAGGTGCTGTCGGTGTATTTTACAGCCCCAGCCAACTTGGCCACATTGAATGATTAGCTAAATACAAACTAATCCTCGGATTCCTGCTTTAAAATTGAATATTCGAAAACTAATATCGAACACTGACATGTTTTGGCATTTATGATTTGACGCCGTGTCAAATTAATGTTCTTTCTCAGCGTAGATGTTTAACTTCGATTCCTATTGTTGATCAAATTCTTCATCCCACCCTTTATTCTTCATCTCTAAAATAGTTCTTACCTGCAGCTAAGCCCACTGAAAAGGTTTCCTCGTCTGATAAGATTTGTAACCGAAGGCCACATTATTTTCTCACCGAAATAAACAGCCCGAAGCTTTCAAATTCAACATGCCATGAGCAAAACTCATGGGTAAGAAAGTTTTCTCTGTGTTTGGATTCATCATCGATGTACATCTCTCATGTTTTCTATTATTGAGTGTGGAGGTTGTCGCTTTTTGTTAGATATTTGTTAACAGGTTGGTTGGTTGGTTGGTTTTTAATGCCAAATCCTGTTTATATATATATATACACATGATTTGTAAACTTATTGTTTGTTGGTAATATTTCAAACAAGCCAAAGCCCTTTTGTTTTCACACGATTGAATGGTTTTTATTACTATCAAAGACTGATATTTCTCATTTATTCGCACTCAGTAAAATGGTTTCAACTATTGCTACCGAATGTAAAGTTTGCACACTTTTAAATGGTCTCATGTTATTGCTATTTTATACAAATAAGTAAAAGTAAAGAAAATTGGCGACCGTAGTCGAAGGCGACAATAAGGCTCCCTTTTCAATAGCTACTACACTGAGGTGTAGGGGAGGGCGCTAATCCTTTCCCTGGATTGCTCCACTTTATCCTTGATAAATACCTTATATTGATGAGTGTTAAGCAAGGAGGTATCAAGAATCATTTCTGAAGTCTTTGGTATGACCCGATCTGGGACTGAACCCTGGTCTCCCGGACAATTGACGAACACTCTACCTACTAGACCAATGAGCCAGTTATACAAATAATTCAATTTAACATGGTTGTATACAGTTAAATTGTTAGATAATTCTATTTGACTCATAGATGGAACCCTAACAGGTAATACTCATCAGGGTCAGAGTCGACCTGGGAGTAATGTCAATGAAGTGTTACTCTCTATTCCCCGGAGCTCCAGGGCCAAAGCTTCGTGGTCAGATGCATTTAAGTATATTCAGGACACTCGTTGCAGGGTTGATGATTTACCCCTCCGCAGTGATTCAGTGATGTTTTCTACAGCCTCACCCTATTGGGGTATTGTTATTTGGAAGGTATTCCGTAATAATTTTGCATGTTTCGAAGAGACAGATTGTTATTACTTTAAGGTCTATCTTGACTCTGATGAGTAATGTATGTTAGAGTCACATCTATTGGTTGACTAGATTGGATGGAAAATGGTTTGTATTTGGAATACTTAAGCCATAAAAATATGCAAATTATTAGTATAGGTATAATTGAAAACGTATAAACGTATTCAAAATATTCGTATTAGATAGCAATCTTTGTATGCAAGAAAATTATTATTACTATTTTACTCCTTTGAGAGTTTTTCATATCAGCGTTAGCTTATAGTCTTTCACTGGAGGCTGAGAGACAGCAAGTTTCTTCAGGTCTCCAGGACTCTTTTAGCAGATCTCTGTAATGCTGTAATTTGACAGTTTCGATTCGTGCTCCAATTTCTAAACTTTTCGGACCCATTTTGAGGAGCGTACCCAGTGCGCTATTTACAATTGATATAACTGTCACACTCATGTTCCACAACTTTCTTAGTGCTCTGGCAAAATCCAAGAACTTATCTCTCTTTTCACTAGCTTTTATTTACCCTCTGTGGTCTGTAGGGAGGGCAAAGTCCACTATACGGCAAGTTCAGTCTTTTTTTGTTAATTATCACTAGTCTGGTCGTTTTGCCGGAATTAGTTGATCCGTTTATATTGCAAAATTCCAAAGAATTCTCCTGGATCGATTCTGGTTTGTACATGTATCATTTGGGAGTAAGGCCAAATTTTCGACACAACTCCCTTGGGTCATCTTTTCCACTTGTGTCAAGTTTTTATACTTCCAATGCGCTAGTTTGCTGCATTTGCTTATGATGTGAAGAATAGTTTCTTCTCTATCACCACATCCTCTATACTTGCTATTCTGTTGCGTATAATAGATGTTCGCTACAATATAATTGGTCTTTATTGCGTTGTTTTCTACTGCTAATTGAAGAGATTAGATTTCATTCTTAATGTCTCGTGTGAGAATTCGCCTGTTCGTTGCTTACAATACTCATGTAATTAGTTTTTATTCCTATTTCTCTTTCCTAGTTATTGCTGTTCTGCTTTTTCTTATGTTTTCAGTGCTGTTAGTGGCCACTGCAATTAGTCCTTCGAGCCATTGTATTGATGCATCAACGCTATTTTCAATCTTAGCGAGTCTTTTACTCCTTCTTTTCTTGTTAAATGTAGTCAGTCTCTGCCATGTTTCGGATGTAAAGCCTTGTGCATCGCCATCAACTTTCTTGTCCTCCAGTCCATTTTGTTTGAGTTCCTCCGTTGTATATTTTTAGGATGGTGTAGAGTATATACTGCAGTGATTATTATTATTGTTACTCCTTGAGAGTTTTTCACATCAGCGTTAGCTGATAGTCTTTCACTGGAGCCTGAGTGACAGCAAGTCTACTCAAGTCTCCAGGACTCTTCTCAGTACTCTGGCTGATCTCAATAATGCAGTAGGCGACTCCCGTGGATTCAATAAAGGACGTAGTTCGAGGTTCCGTGAAGGTTCCAGAGTTCGACAAACACCTGAAGAAGGCCAGATGATATCAGGTTGGTTGGTTGGTTGTGGAAACGTTGTGGAAATAACAATAAAGATGAAGACAATAGTCCAAAAACCATTAATGATAAAAAAAAGGACCAATTATAATTGGTATAAACCTCACTTTTATGTTCCACAGTTTTTTCAGTTCTCTAGCAAGGGCGAGGAATTTATTCTTCTTTTCACTTTTTAAAAATTTTATTCTGTGGTCAGCCGGGACAGGAAAGTCCACTATTGCATGTCCTCTTCTTTTGTGTATTATTATAAGGTCTGGTCGTCTGGAGGAGATTAAGTGATCCATTTGGATGTCAAAATCACAGAGGAGATTGTGTGTGTCATTCTCCATGACTGATGTTCGGTTGTGCATATACCATTTGTTCGTGTGGTCAAACTGAAATTTCTTGTACAATTCCCAGTGGATCACTTTCCCCGAGCAGCTGTGTCTAGACTTATACGCAGGGCTAATTTGCTGCATTCGCTTATTATGTAATTGGTGGTTTCGTATCTTTTACCACATAATCTACATTTGCTGTTTTGTTGCATCTTATCTATTCTTGCTTTGATATTATTGGTCGTTATAGCTTTGTTTTGTGGTGTTACCGGGTGAGATTCCGTTTCTCTCTAAAGGTTTCCCTTTCTTAGCTACGTCCATGTTTTCTCACGTGGGATGTTGCTTTTTAGTCGCTTAAAACGTCCATAGAGTTGTTTTTCTTCCCATTTTTGTTTGCTGGTTATTGTCGCTCTGTTGATCCTCGTGTTGTCAGTATTGTTTCTGGTGGTTGTAATCCTATTTACCAACCCCTCCGCTCGGGCAGGATATGACACAAGGTCAATTTTTAAGCGAAGTTTAACAGGTTTGAATTCAGAGTTTTCCTTCTCCTAGACTAGTCGCCTAACCAAGGCTGAAGAACCTAGTCTGTCCTACTATTTACCCATAGCTGGAGGGAGAATATGTGAAATGCAATCAGTCTCGTCCAGGATTTAAACTCGTGTCGTCGTGTCCATACGACGATAACCATTACACCACGGGCACCTCCTTTCTGGTGGTTGTAATCAGTCTTCCTTTATGCTTTTGTATGTAGTCTTTAAGTCATTGTATTAATGCGCCAACAATGTCTTCAGTGCTAGCAAGTCATCTTCCTCCTTCCTTTCTTGACACATATAGTCTGTCGACATCATCTCTGGGAAGTAATACCTTATGCATGGTCATTCATTTTCTTTGTCTCTGGTCCATTTGCTAAAGTTCTTCCCTGGTCTGTTTCAAGAATTGCCCTGAGTATCTTACGAGGAGGACCCACCAGGTATTTATTCCTTTGATAAGGTTTCTACTATATAGTTTTGTCTCGAGTAACTTTCTGGTTCTTCTGAAATATTCTTTCTTAAATTTTTTTTCATCTTCTCTGGTTTGATGGTATTAGCTTTCAATATCTCTAATTTGTAGGTTTCCTTTTCTCCGACTGTTCTAATTTTATCTTGATTTGGTAGTTTCATTTCGACGGTAGAGTGTCATTTTCAGCTTTTCATTACCAGCATGACACATTTTTCAATGCCAACTTCTATCCCTGTGGTGTATCAGAGTTTCAATTTCTTTTTCATTTTTGGCTAATAGTTTGATTTCGTCAATGTAGGGGATTTATCTTTTCCTGTGATTTAGTTTGTATCCAGCTGTGCATATTCTAAGTATGTGGTTGAGTAGTACCATCGCAATTATAAATAGCAATGTGATAAGTCATCTCCTTGGAATATACCTCTTTAGATATTTGTTTCTTTCCATCTTTCCTATCCTGCTGTCAATTCCACTCTTCAGGTTTTCATGGTTTTCTCGATAAAGTTTATGAATTCATCTGATATTTTGTTCATTTTGAGACAGTTTATTATCCAGCTTTGTGGGTCCATATCATATGCCTTTTTGTAGTTAATCCAGGCGATAACCATATTTTTCCGACTCGTCTTGCTCTCGTTGAGGATGTACTATATGATACTACATTCTGCTAACTAACCACAATAGTTTGCACCGTCAGGGCCCTTATCTTGGGCATGGTACCCAATATAACACTATTGCTTGGTCCGGTACTAAATGTGTTTCCAGATACTTTGTTTATCAATCTTTTCCTGCTCACGCTGTGTTTGAAAGATACACAAAGATGACACAATTCATCTGAAACTTCTTCTGACGGTGAGGGTGATCCGTTGGAATTAATTTGCCTGGGTGTTGGTAACTAAAAAAATAAGCTCTCCGACAACACTTAACAATCATTTGCTAATCGATGTTCAGACTGCATACAGAAGCACGAGAAAGAAAATCTGTAAGGGTCTATGAACAAACACAAAGAGACGCTCCCTCTCCAGCTCGACCAAACTGTTTGAACGCAAACTGACCGACTGACGAACTGACAACTTTTTTTTTTTTAATTCAGGATATCAGTAGGGTGAGGACATCTTGTTAAATTATTGCGTTATCTTTCACGTGTCCCAAATTCACCGTTTTCATTTCTCCAATCAAACCTGTCACTGACTTGAATCCATTTTGTTTACATTTTCGCCTTCCTGTGTTGATCGTTATTTACTCTTTAAAACTTTTCAAACACATTTCCGCTCAAAGATTTTTGCAAATTTAACAGCTAACTGAAAAACTCGCGGCCTAACCAAACCCGGTAATTAAATAATTAACCATCACGGCAACTGTGTTACAGCTGATCAATGTTGAGTAGTTCTCCTGTGCCTCTGGATCCTTTGCGGCATCCTTTCTGTTCCTCAAGGAACAACTAGTGACTTGTTAGCGAGAAATACATCTCTTCCCTTATTTTCCACATCATAGGTAAGCACGTTATGAGTCTGTCATTGTTTGGGGGCGTCTTTACAGGGGTCTTTTTGGATCAGTGTTGTCCTTCCTTTGGTCATCAATTCGGGTACATGTGCTTCTTGTAGATACCTGTTCTTTTTGAGTGCGAGTCTGTCATGAATGGTGGTGAATTTCTTGAACCAAAATCCATGTATTCCATCATGGCCGGGCGTTTCTAAGTAAATGTATGTGTATTTCCACTTTCGATCCTTCTTCGAGTCCTACTAACTCTTTCGTCTTGTTGCTTATCAATTCGTCTTTTTTTATTATGTTCTCTAGGTTGCCATATTTTACTCCATAATTATTCATTTTTTTTTTGCATCCGGTTGTTGGTATGTCTTCGTGTCATCTCCCCCCAATCTGTTGGTAGAACCTTCTTTCCTTGTCTAGTAATGTTCTGTTTTGTCTGTATTGTTTTATCCTTTGTTGATACCTTTTTAATCTTCCTTCTTTCCCCAGGACTTTCCGGTTTATTTCTTCAAGTCGTATTCTTATTTTTTCTGGTGTTGCTTTTTTCTTTTTGTCCCAACACGTTTCAGCGTTTTTCCTTTATTTTATCGTTTTTGTTTGTTTTTGTAGTTTTTTTTTATCTGCCTTTCCAGTTGAATTTTCCATCCAGGTTTTGAATTTTTGTTCGTCCGCTTTTAGGGACCTCTGATTTTCTCACAAACTAATTTTGCTCCCGTATTACCGGAGACCAAGGGTGAAGGAAGTTAGTTATATGTTAATCTATTTTTTTGCTGCCTGTTTTGGGAGGTATCTTTTTAGTCAGTTTGATTGTACTCTCCTAAGGAGATGATCAGTTCTGCAAAGTGCATTTTTTTGTATTTCATATAGTCTGGGACTGCCAAGTAACTTGTTTATATGTTTTTCCGCGCCTTTTTTTTATCATACTCAGGGCTCCTACTATTACTGGCACGGAGATAGTTTTAAGTTTTTTAATTTCTATTTCCAGTTCTTTATTATATTATCATTTTACTCCTTTGAGAGTTTTTCACACCAGCGTTAGCTGATGTTTTTTTTTTTCTGAAGTTTGAGTGACAACCACTCTTCTCAAGTCTACAGGACCTTTCTTAGTATTCTGGCCGATCTTAATAATTCTCTTGTCTGGATGGTTTACATTTGTCGACTTATTTCCTAGTCTTACTTTCTGAGGTGGCATAATAGCTAAAGTGTTGGACTGCGCTCACGAAGTGAGTGAGTGAGTTCGAATTTTAATTGTGCTTTTAACATTTTCGAACTAATGCCTTTTCGGAAAAGTATAAAACCCCTTTTTATCCCCAGCAGTAGGTTAAGTTGTATCACTGCTTTTCTTCTACCAGGATGACTTTGGCATTAAATAACCCACAAAGGTTGATATATCATTAAACAAATAAACCAAAACTTATTTGTAATTAGTTAATTAAGAGCTAAATTTAAAAACAAAACAAAACACGGTGTACATCTTTTAAGCGTGAAAATTTCATAATTTCTGTCAGGGATAGTATATATATATATATATAATCACGAAAACTATCAAAATTAGACGAACCAGACATGCTGGACATTGCTGGAGAAGTAGGGACGATCTCGTAAGTGATGTACTCCTGTGGACCCCTTCACATAGACGTGTAAAGGCAGGACGACCAGCTCAAACATACATACAGCAGCTCTGTCCCGATACGGGATGTAGCCCTGAGGACCTGCCGGAAACAATGGACGATTGGGAGGGGTGGGGATATCCGCGCTGATAGTGTGACATGATATATATATATATATATATATATATATATTCAAACAAGTTTTGTTAAAGACGATGTAAGAACGTTTGTTTACTATTTTTAATTTTTTCTCAAGTCTCTTTGTTGTTTTTCTTGTGTCGGTATCTAGTCGGTAAAGGAATTTTCTCATACCGATAACTTCTAAACAAAACGCTATAAATAATTAAAACAGTAAAAACACAAACTGTCAACTCAAAACTACGCTACTCCTAATGACGACCAAAAGTACAGTCAAAAGCACTTGGGCAGAAGATATGGGACAATTCCTTTACCATCTTGATCCCGACACAAGAGAAATAGCTAGGAGATTCGAAAAAATGAAATTAAAAATAATAAACAGTGTTCCATTGTCTTTAACAAAACTTACTTAAATGCCAAAATATACATTCTTCAATATGTATCGTGATGATGGTTTATTATATATCCCAAATAGTAATGGCCCTCTTAGCTCTAGCATACAAAAGAGGATTATAAGGGCCTTTAAGTTTTTGGGATTTAAGATAGTAATCTCATCTAATATTAAAATAGTCAATTTCTTGGATGTGACTTTAGATCTATCAAATAATTCTTATAAGCCTTTCCTAAAGACCAATCAGAACCCATCGTACATTAATGTTAATTCAAATCACCCTAAAAACATAATTAAGCAAATCCCAAAAGCAGTAAATTTAAGAATAGGTAAGCTATCTGCAAATGAAAAGATTTTCAAAGAGAGTAGTAAGAGATATATAGATGCCCTTGAAAATAGTGGTTTTAAGGAGGATTTTAGGTATTTAAAAGAAGATATAACAAATGAAATTACTAAAGAAAATAATACTTACGATCAAAAAAATAAAAATAGAAAAGGAAAATTATATGGTTTAACCCCCCTTTTTGTAAATTAGCAAATATAGATGTAGGTAAATATTTTTGAGACTGATAGATAAACATTTTAAACAAGATAATATATTACATAAAATATTTAATAGGAAAACCTTGAAAATAAGTTATTCTTGTTCTAAAAATATTTCTCAAATAATAAATAGTCATAATAATGAATTAATTAATAAATTTCATAGCCGAGTAAATAATAATAATATTAATAGTAAAAAAATAGAATGTAATTGTAAATCTCGAAGTGATTGTCCAATGAATGGTTTGTGTAAATTAGATAATGTAGTATATCAAGCTATTATTTATCCAAAAGAGCACATAAGTGATAAGAAATATTGTATTAGCGTTTCGTCTACTAATTAGAAAATTAAATATGGAAATCATAAATTTTCCTTCTCCCATGAGCATAAAAAAAATCAAACTGCTCTATCAAAACATTGTTGGGGATTAAAAAATAAAGGGTTAACCCCTGACATACAATGGTCCATATTGAAAAGATCTAGTATCCCAAAATCTTTCGATAGTAGGTGCAATCTGTGTCTTGAAGAAAAAATCCACATTTTGCTTTTTCCTGAGCCCAAAAAATTATTAAATAAGAGAAATGAACTAATAGCTAGGTGTAGACACAGGGCTAAATTTAAATTATAAATATTAAAACAAAATTAAAAAAAAAGCATAGAGTTAATTTTGAGAATTAGGGTTAATTTTGAGAATAAATAAAATAAATTGTTAGATAGAAAATTGTGAAAAAGCATATAATACATACGTACGACGCATAAAAAGCGGAACTGATTAATAATTTCTAAATAGTTTTGAAATTTTAAAATATAGTAAATAAATTAAATATTTGTTTTTGTTTTTAGTTTAATATATCTATTACTGTATTTTTACGTGAGGTTATGAATTAAAGTTTAAATCTAATTCAATAAAAAATCTGTAATTTAGGTCTAAATGTAATTAAAAAATTATTAATTAAAGAAATTAAAAAAAAAAAAATTTGCTACATTGCTAACCGAAATTTAAATTTAAAACGGAAGTGGGCTGAATGAAGAGGTAACTCTTCCCCCCTCTTCTATCCCCTCCCACTCTTAGGTGTCTATCTAGTTTTTTTTATCAAAAAGATCTAAAGAAGTCCTGTTATTTTTTTTCGTGTTTTTGGAAATTTCAAAAATGCGTAACAGGATGGAAACAAATTTATAATCATATGTGACCGGTTTCGTTGTTTTTTCTTAAAGTATATATATATATATATATATATATATATATATATATATATATATATATATATATATATATATATATATATATCACTGGCTTCTACAGTAAAATAGGTTGTTTTATGCAAATGGCTCTGCAGAATTAAAGAGGGTTATACTAAAAGTTTAAATAGATTTTTTTTCACGATTAGCCCTGATCGTAAATTTCGAAAGAGAATTTACTAAATTAGATAAATTTTATTCCAGTGAATTCTAATAATTTCTATTTGCAGGATTAAATTATTCATGTTAATATGATTTTTCAAGAAATCTTATAATTGTTCTTTTTTTAAAATTCTGTTTCTATTGAAATAGAACAAAAATATATATTCGTGCGGATAAAAAAAAAAAATTTCTTAGGAATACACACCCCTGGTATATATATATATATATATATATATATACTTAATGGGTCAGAAGAAATCTACCAAAGTTTCACCTTTCCGGATCATCAGGATATACTAACCGAAGAAGGTAGGACAAACTACACTTTCTTGATTAAAAAAAAACACCCTAGCAAACAAGATTTGCATAAATATACTAAATTTTATTTATTAAAACCACTCAGGAAAAAATCCAACGGAGGGTAAAAAAAACAAACAAACCCTTAACTACCAAGTAAATAATTCTTTCTATGTTTACAAATATTAAGAACTTCAGACCTATGATTAAGTAATTCTTTCGGGCTATTATAAGAAATAATATTTAATTTCTCTTCCATACACAATTGACTCTACACTCCATCGAGCACCTTCTTCGTTTAGAATCGTCAGAATTTTTTACTTTTGGCTAGACATTACGATATTCTTTGAATTTTTTTGAGACAATACGTATGTTTTAGTCTCTTCTTTTTTTATGGAATATTTTCCCCAAATATCAATTTGTGTATTTGTTTATTCACAAGTTAGATCATTTGGATTTTTTTCACTCTGCCAGAGTTAAAGTTAATGATTAACCTAAAATAGAAATAAATTATATATATATATATATATATATATATATATAAGAGTCGTTCGAAAGGTTCTTAGCCTCACTCAAAAAAAAGCCATAGTTAAACATTTTTGTGGCAACACACAAGCCACTTCATATAAAACTAGAAAGTACTTTCGCGTTATTTAGGCAGGTGTAGGTTCATAAATTTTCTTCTGTTTTTTTTTAAATTTAATATTTAGGCAGGAAAACTGTTCCGATGTTTAACAAGTAGTGTAAACAAAATTTACCATTTCCATCCTTAACTATTTGAAGGTTTATGTCTCCATCGATGATTAGAATATTAGATTTGGGAATGTGTCAAGCATAGGAAGATAGCCCGTTGTAGAATGTGATGATATCTGTCTTTATTGACATTGGTGGAACTGTTGCAAGAGACGAACGTTGTGCATGGGTTGACATTAGATGTAGTACACATAATTCTCATTTGGGTTCTCTTTGTACCATTTAGGCATGAGGACTGAGAACCATTCCTTCACCTCCGATGGCAATACTGAGAGAATTTTTCCATGCAGATGTCGAGGCAAATGTCCACCCATGTATATAGTTTTTACGTTGGATTTTCAAATTTTTGGATCCTGAATATATATATATATATAGAGAGAGAGAGAGAGAGAGACAGACAGACTAGAAGTTGAATTTTTTTTGTCTGAGTTTTTTCACTTCGAAAAAGTAAGTTCTTTATTGTTAAAAAATTTGTTAAAATTATTGTTATTGAATTTTGTTATTGTTGTTAAAGCTTTGTGACCCCCCTCAAACTATTGTTCTTTGTTTGTGAGGAGGGTCAAACGCGACTCGATTTTTTTGTTGAACTTTTTAAAAAAACGACCGCCATTTTTCTAAACATTCATCGCTCTACATTTATTTTAAATCGTCTCGCTTGAATTTTTTACAACATCATACGCGTTTCATCTCCCTCTAGTTGTGTTTTCACAACTATGGGGGAGCCCAACAATATGAAATCACCACAAGATATTAGACAATCACCGACTGACATATTCCAAACGCAACCCTCCCCAATGCCGGAAGAAGCTCCATTCGACCTCTCTTCATCGGCAAGTACAATACCACCGGCACAAAAACAAAAAGAAACGGCTGTCTCTTGGTCTTCACATTGCGTGAATAAAAAATCCCCTTGTGACTACGCAAGAGACAGGGTCGAAAAATATGAAAAATATTTCAAAGACTGGGAAATACTCCCGATACCCGAATTGGTCGAGGCGGTCGAGCCAAAGACCCTGTCCTTCGTAGTCACAGACATTAAGACCAAGAGACTAGCGGGGATTAAAAAAGAAACTTTCGAAGACCTTTTGAAAACGGCAAACATCCCAGGGAAGTACTTCTGCCGCAGAAGTTTTGCTACATGGGATGTCTTACTACCCTCAGAGGAAGTAGGGAAAAGCCTCGCCGGTGGTAACATCACCACACGCTTCTTCCGGCTACAACCGGAATATCGAGGCAAAAGAAGAATACGAGTCACCGTATGCAATGTATCAATGCAGTTGAGTGGTGACGTCCTCGCCGCCTATCTAAGTATATACGGCGGCGTGGAACAAGTCACACAAGTAACGTCAACACGGGGAACCGCGTACGGTGACTACGTATTCGTTATGTGCCTCGATAGGGGAGGGTTTAACAAAATTCCCCATAAAATACGTTACCGCGATCAAACCATGACAGTCATAGTTGAGGGCAGGAAACCGCTATGTTGGTCTTGCAATAAAATCGGCCACTTTTCGAAAAACTGCCCTCAAAAACCAACAATCACCATCACAACAACGACTACTACTACTACTGCTACCCCTTCACCTGTCATAGCAGCAATAACACCAACAGAAACTACAGAAAACCAACAAGAAACCCCTAAAGAAAATGAGGAAGGGTGGACGCAAGTCACCAGAAAAAAGGGAGGGAAAAAAACTCCCCCTAAAAAACCAGCAACAACAGAAAACAAAACAACTGATGCAACAAATCTTTCGACTATGACTACAACTACGAAACCAACGACCACAACGACCACAAATACGAAACAATCGACTACTGCAAAACAATAATTTATAACAAAAGACAACCAAACCACTGAACCCATGGATATGTCCATGAATTTAAAAAGAAGAAGAGACAGTGAAGATTCACCAAGTAAAGAGGGGGAGAAGAAACATCCAAAAAAAACCACACAAACACCCACCATACCTCAACATAAGGGGGAAAAACAACAGAAAAATCACCAGTCCCAAATCAACAAAGACCAGCACAATTGATTCCTCTCCCACAAAAACCAAAAACCACCCCTATCATCCCAACGGAAATACCATTACCCCCCTCTCTTTCACCAATTAAAACCCCCAAAATGCTTACTCGATCCTATTCAGCAACCAGACTTTCACCCTCTCCCCAAACACCGTCAACATCAACAGCAACTGTCCAGAAACCAAGAGCACGCTCTACGGAAGCCCGACGTGCTATAAACTCATATTACTTCTGCGAAGATATCATGGAAAATCCTCACATAGACCACACTCTAAAACAATCATTAAAACCATTACGCTCACTAAAAAAAATCGACACAAAAGACATCACTAAGCCACATCTATTCAAAGACGCACCAAAATTGACCACATTCGTCCGCTTGGCTGGTAATCGGACTAAAGAACTCTGGAACTTCATTGACGAAGCCAGCCGGGCGGATGTAATGTTGGTCGATACTAAAAGTCCAATGCTGAAAAAAATGCTCCCCTTCTGTGCGGGCAGGGTCCCGATTTTGGTTCACCCATCATTCTATAGGTCCCTAAAGTTGCGGAACCCTATGGATGTCGGTGGAATTACCAGGGACGACCGAGTAAGTACTGAGCTCGGCACCGGATCCCTGCGTCAGACCGTCGGCATCCTCACCCCGAAGGATTTCCGGCCCGTAGTCGACACTGAGTAAAGTAAGTGGGATTGATGGCTCTAAACCTTGCTACTTTGAATGTGAGGGGATTGAGGGATCCGGGCAAGTGTACGCGCTTGCTTGGTGAACTTAAAACTCTCGGTGTAGATGTTGCTGCAGTGCAGGAAACCCATTTCACTTGCGGTGCCGACTGTCGTGTGCTGGAAAGCGATTTTAACGTTTTCTCAGCATACTGCAGCCGTACCAGCGTTGGGGTTTCTTTGCTAGTTGGACGCAACCTTGATGCTGATGTTGACGTTGTTTTTGCAGGTGACGGGGGCCGACTGGTTGTGGCTGATGTTGCCGTGAAAAGTTTCAAGTTTCGTCTGGTTGCGGTTTATGCGCCCAATATCGTTGTGGAGAGGGTTTCCTTTTTTCGTCGGTTGGCGCCGTTCCTGGACGATACGAAGCGGCTAGTTTTAATGGGTGATTGGAATGCGATCCTTGATCCCAAGATAGATAAGGTCGGGCGGGGAGCTAGGCGTGTGGGAAGGTGTGAAAGCAGCCTTGCCGGCCTCATGACTCGTCATGACCTCGTCGACAGGTTTCGTCTGGATCACCCAGGGCGGGAGATGTGGACGTGGCTAGATAGTTCGCCCTCTGCCAAAGTAGCTTCCTACTTGGACAGAGTGTTAGTGAGACGAGCTGACATTGATTTTGTTAGTTGTCCCACGTTCCACTTGATAGCGTGGACTGACCATAAACTTGTTAGAGTCAGTCTACGGTTAGCAAATAGGCCTAGTCTGGCCGGTTACTGGAAGTTCAATACCTCCTTACTGAAGATACGGGACTTCCGGGACCGGCTAGAATCCCTAATTCAGCGGGCGTTAGTGGGGGCGGTTACCGGCAATAGGTGGTGGGGATCTCTTAAACATAGGATTAGAGATTTCGCTACCAAGTACGGTCGACAGCTCAACCTAGATAGGACCGCGGAAGCGAAATCTATAGACGATAGACTTTTCCGGGCGGTGGCAGGGGGGACTCCCTAAACGTACAGCTAGCTAGGGGGGACCTTGAGCGCGAGAGTAGCGAGCGCTACAAGGGATACGTAGTTAGATCTAGGTTAAAGAGAGTTCTCAACGAAGCTGTGAAAACGAACGCGACTGCGCGTGAAGAAGAAGTGCGAAGGTTCCTCGATCGGTATATCGGTTCTGTCAAGGCCCCGGATGGGTGACTGCTGCGATCGGGTCGCGAGATTCGTGACGCCTTTCGGGCGCACTTTCGGGATCGCTTTGCCCGCTGTACTGATCTCCCGCTCCGGGAGTTTCGTAGCTATCTTGCCGACTTCCCCCGCCTTGGGGTGGCTGAAGCGTCTAGCTGCGAGGGTGTGGTTACTGAATGCGAAGTCCGTGACGCGTTGAAGCAGGTCGGCCTCAACAAGTCGCCGGGACTAGATGGTTTGCCCTACGAAGTGTACTTGAGGATGTCGCACATGTTTGTGCCTATTCTGACGGATATGTTCAACCATTGGTTCGCCCAGGGAGCCATCCCTGGTAGCGTTACCAAGGGCGTGATCACATTGCTGAAGAAAGGTGGCAGGCATGTTTGGGAGGGTTTAGACGATTACAGGCCCATAACTCTGCTTAACACAGAGTTAAAGATTTTGGCCCGGGTCTTAGCGAATCGTTTACAGCTTGTCATTAGCGATCTGATCGGCTCTGAGCAGACCTTTGCTGTGAAGGGAAGATCGATCCAGGACAACCTGCACTTGATTCGCGAGGTCCTAGAGGGTATAGAAGACGGCACCGAGGCCGCGCTGATCAGTTTAGATCAGTCCAAGGCCTTCGATAGGGTTGACCATCGGTTTTTGGCGACTGTTTTGGAGACTGCCGGATTCAAACCGGAGTTCCGCAGATGGATTAGCATGATGTACCACAACCCTCAGGCAGTGGTGCAGGTGACCGGAAGGCGTTCGAGGGTGTTCGCGGTCGAGCGGTCGGTCCGGCAGGGCTGCCCGTTGTCTCCTCTTCTCTATGTCCTAGCTTTGGAGCCCCTGCTCCGTAGGCTTAGGGATAGGACGACAAATCCGGCCCTGCGCGGTGTCCCTTTTGCTGGCCCTCTTACGGCAAGGGTTTCCGCGTTCGCCGATGATATCACAGTGTTTGTATCCCGCCGCCTGGATATAAAGGCTGTGAAGAAGGCGGTTAGCGAGTACGAGCGGATTGCAGGAGCCAAGGTCAATTTTGACAAAAGCGAAGGTTTGCGGCTCGGTGCTTGGAGGGGTAGCAATACTCTTCCGTGGCCGTTCCGCTGGAGTGACGGACCCGTCCGCATCCTCGGGGTGTGGTTCGGGCCCGGCCTCCAACTGGAGCGAAATTGGTCGGAAATACAAGCCAAGGTGAATGCTCAGGTGGGAATCTGGCTTTCAAGGAGGTTGTCCTTAAAGGGCAGGGCGGAGGCGTGCGCCGTGTACGTCTTCCCCTTGATCCTTTACCGATTGGCTGTACTTCCTTTGCCTAAGGTAAATCGGTTGGCGCTGCAACGATCCCTTTCCAGATTGCTCTGGGGAGGTGCAAAGCCGATGGTCCGTAGGCAGGTCTGTATCCAACGTACACGCAACGGGGGTCTAGGTATGCCTGATCTGGAGAGCCACTGGCTTGCTGAAAGACTTGCATACTTGGGCAGAGCGTTGACGGGGGACGCAGTGTGGAAACTGAAGGCGAGTCGGACTTTTTCTCGCCTAAAGTCAGACCCAAAGGCTGAAGGTCGACGTAGGCCTTTGGGCAAAACACTGTTTGTCCGCGAGTGCCGAACGGCCCTTCGTAACCTTCTTGGGTCCAGTGACCTTTCACGGCCTCGAAAAGAACTATATCGGGAGCTAGTGGTGGGTTCCGCTTCTGATCCTCTCAGCGAGCGGCACGGCTGGACGACGGAGGAGATTCGCTCTCATTGGAATTGGGCGCCAGGATCGAGCTTCTTGAACAACTCCGAGTTCTCGCTCACCTGGCGACCTTGAACTACAAGGCGGGCCTGGCAGACATGCCCGATTGCGCTCGCTGCGGCAGTGGCCTGGAAGAAACGGCTGAGCACGCCTTCTACTACTGCGAGCGAGTTCGCCCGTTTTGGGATCACGTCGGCGAGTGGACGGCTCGCATCGAACCCAAACACCTCGTGCTGCTCGACATTGGTTACGTCGTGGACAACGTTCTTCCTCCGTATCAGGGTGAGAAGCGTGTGGTGTTTCTCGCGATCCTAGCTGTAGCTCGAATGGTGATTTGGACGACGCGAAACAAGGGATTGTATGACGATGCAAACTTTTCTCATCGTGATCTGATTTTGTATTTTCGGCATCAGCTGAGGGTCAAAATCAGATGCGATAGAAAACGCTTGGATCGCATAACATTCAGCAAAAGGTGGGTGCATGCAGCGAGCCTGGTCGTGCGAAAGGGGGCAACGTTGGAGTCATCCTTCCCTCCTCTGCCGGCTCATGGCGTCTACGGTACGGGTCCCTAGGGACCCCACTCCTGGTGAGTAGAACAGTTCCCTTTTTCTTTTGGTACCCAGGTACCTAGTTAGCAGTATGTTTTGTGAGTCATTGTCCCCGTCATCTAGTTGTTAGTTCTCAAGATCTTCCCCATCCCCATTATTTTTCGACCTCAACCCGTATCCCAGTCCACGTTTACTGAAGATCTTGAACATTCATATGTATAAAAACCATATCACCTGCTTGCATTAACCCATACCGCGCCCGACCCCTTATTTCTTTTTACCCCTGTAGATTAGGATCCCTGCCCCACCTAGGGTAGGTCCGACTTGTTTCCGGTTCTTTCGCCCCGGAAAACAGTCGGCCTCCAATTTTATAGACATTGGGATGGGAGGGCAACCAAACGGGGGATTTTTCCTTTGTTTTTGTATATATTTCGGGGTTTTTCTCCCATTCCCATCACACTCATTGTAAATAAATCATACATGTAAATAAAATCATTCATGAATCTCGGGATTTTAAGTAGGACTTCTTCATAGAGCAAATGTGGTATTTTGGTGATTGCAGCGCAAAAGGCGATGGATGAATGGCTTTCTATTGTATTGTTGAATGGGTCGGCGAATGTGGCTAGCTAGATCTCCTTAGTTTATATAGAAAAGTATGACCGCTCCCTTCCCCTCCCCAAAAACTTCAAGGCCTTGTGCCTTCTGTGTATCATACGCAGGAATAAAACAGACAGACAGACAGACAGACAGAGACAGATGAAATTGATAAGCAAAGTCATCCAAAAATGATGAATTTATTATGAAGGAAAGTATAATTCAAATAACTTTCGATATATAAACAACATTTTACTTATTTACCCACAAGAATATAATTTGATAAGGATCACAGACAAATTAAGCCATATAGAACCTTCTGTAAAGTTTCCACATTTACTCGAATCCAACAACGTTTTAGTTTTTTTAGAGGTCTTACTTATACGGAATAATGACAAATTAGAATTTAAAGTCTACCGTTAACCCACCTCTAAAAATGACCACATACATTATTATTCACACCACAACACCAACACTAAAAGCGTGATTATTAAAGTTTTTCACCTAAGGGCCCTCCGTATTGGCTCCCGAAAAATGTAGACGAAGACTTTCTAAACCTTCTTTATCCTAAACCTTTTGTACAATTTTCTAAATCTAAAGCCCCAGAAATTTACAATTGAAATCGATCTCAAACTTCCATCAGTATACCTCCTAATAAAATAAACTTCCACGTAAACATTATTTTACCTCATAATTCTTCCCCTACCTTTATAGAAAATAATTTAAATAAACTTGTTATTAAAACTCCCGTTTTATCTTCTAAAACTATTCATGAGTTAACACTTTGTCTCTTCAGCATATCAAATCTGAACCTGGTGTTTATTCTATTCCTTGCAAAGACTGTAAATTGAAATATATAGGCAAAACGTTAATAGATATTTATAAACGTCTATATGAACATAAAAGAGATATAAGATTAGGCAATTTTTGAAGCTTGTGCAATTTTACTTTTACCATCCACTAATGCCCGACCCAGATTTTTCAGTCTGTCTTCTTTCTTATGTAAAGTAGACTTGAATAGCTACAATACATTCAAACTTTAATTATTTATCAATTATCTTCCCATGCATATTTTATACTTCTTTAAGCCCTAGGAACTAAGCATACTGTAAATTTTATCCTCTTATATATTCTACATGATCACTTTGGTTATAAATATAATCTTACGTCTTGTTTATTTATTAATCTCTTCTCTCTTTCTTTGGTATATATTTGTCAATGATAGCATCATTATTAATCTAAAACCTTCACTCAGCAAGTCTCTCTCATATTTCTTTAACCACCGTATATAATTTACTGTTTCATAAGTAGATATAACAATTTACATACGGTCGATACAAATACAATTTAACCCTATTTATCGATTTATTTACACAGGGCATGTTTATTCTTTTTCTTTTTTCCCTCTCCTCACTTCAATTTTCTTTTCTCTCTCTGTCATTTTCTTTTCTTTTTCTTAGTCTTTCTTTCTTTCTTTCTTTTTTCTTTCTTTCTTTCTTTTTTGTTCTTTTTTTCTTTTCTTTAATATAAAAATCACGTGATAGTTTTTCAAAAAAGAACACTGGTTGAATGATTGAACAGTTATATGATCTTTCTTTGTATATATATATTTTTCTTTTCCCCTGATATTATATTTTATCAAAACAGCCACCGTGTTTCTGTCAACATTTGTTTCCCCATCTTAAAGTCCTGATGAAGGTTTACTAAAGCTGAAACGTTTAACGTTGTCTTTCCTTTATAATAAACTTATCACTTTTAGATTACTTTGTTTTTCAATTTTCTCCATGCCATCGGATTCATTTCCATTATTTACTTCCGTATATATATATATATATATATAATGATACTGCACCAAATCAGAACGTTAGGGGACCAAAGAGATGTGTTAAACTCCATGCCACCAAATAGGTTACGCGTAATACCAGTGAAACCAGATAGACTAATATAACGTTGCATCATCGACCCGTCAACATCACGAAAATAAATAGGCGTCACACTCTTCGAATACATTAGGGAATCGCTACCCCAAATCATAAAAGAGTTTATTGGTGACTGCATATATTTTTATATTAGTTGTCGAAACACTAGAGGCAGAATAAGAGATATAGAACTATTATCAGATACATAGGTGGCAGACGAAAGAAACGACCCCCCTCAATTTCTTCATCTCCTCATTCGGAGGGCACTGAGCTCTACTTCCCGCCTCCCTCCTGTGAACTGTCCCAAGTGACGAATTTCTGACTTCCAGACTGAATCCTGAAATATCTTTTCTTATATAACATATCTTAATCATTTCATCAGCTAATCGTGATAATAACACATGTCTAATTTTTATAAGTTTCAGTGTCAGTTTGATGCTGAATATATAGGTAGGACTATTCAGAGGTTGGAGGTGCGTATTGGACAGCATGTGCCTCGAGAAATATGTTGGTAGTCACAGCCATTAACATTCGGGCTCTCAGAGTCGCACTGTTCTGCCATTCGCAAACACTTGTGTGATTATTATTTATGATAAGTGTTTCTCCTTCTCGCACAAGGCTCGGATTTAGAAACATTTAGTATTATTAGAGGCTCAAGCGATAATTAAATAGCACCCTTGAATGTGAAAGAAGAGGAAATTCATATACCCTTTAAAGATATTTGGGGAATATAGAGAGCCGTAGGTTTTTTGTCCCTCTTCTCCACGACTTTGCAGTCAATCATCTCATTTTTGTAAATAGTGTTTGTGGAATTTTACCGGTTGCTGCTATTGAAAAAGCACCTGTTTAGTTTATGCCTTTTATTAAAGTATGATTCCCCTATTAAAAGAATTATATATATATAGATATATGTGTGTGTGTGTGTGTGGTTTAGTTTTTTTGTTTAAAGGCATATCAATCTTTGTGAATTATTTGGAGCCAATGCCATCAATGAAGAAGTACAATTTTGACACTATTTAACCGATAGCTGGATGTATAAGAGGTTCATACCTTTCGCGACAGTATTAGTTTTGTTTGTCTGTTTAGGTTGAATGGCATATCAACCATTGTTGGTTATTTAATGCCAAATCCATTTTATACATATAAAGTTTTATTTCAAACAATTCAGTTTAGCATAAGTACACAGTTTAATTGTCAAAAACATTTCTATATCAAGCTATTCAGTTTTGTGTAAGAATAGTTTATAGACAGTTAAATGTCAAAACAGTTCTAATTCAAACAATTCAGTTTAGCTTAAGTACAAAAACTGTTCTATTTCAAACAGTTCAGTTTAGCATAAAAAGGCAATTTCATTTCAAACAATTCAGTTTAGCATATATACGGAGTTTATATATGAAAACAGTCCTATTTCAAGCAATTCAGTTTAGCATAAGTACTCAGTTTAGTTCTATTTGACCCATAGATAGGATCCTTATCAGGTGCTACCACACCGAGGGCAGAGTGGACCTGGTAACGATGGCAATAAAGGAATACTCCACATTCCTCAAAGCTCCTGAATTACTGAAACCCCATCATCAGATTGTTTAGTCTCATATCCAAGACACCTATTTGGGGGATTCTTACCTTATTCTTTACCCTATTCTTATGTGAATAGATGCGGTCGGTGTATTCTACTGCCCCAGCTGACTGGGCAAGGTATTAGTTCGAAAGTAAATGTAAGGCAACTTGAGTTCGAAATCACTCTCTATGATATCCTAGTCCAGAACGTTAGACACTATTCTATAGAGACTCCTCACACACACACACACACACACATATATATATATAGGAGGATCATTAAATAAGTTTCCAGACTTTTTTCGTATGGACATTTTTATTGATAGTACACACATTAAACTCTAGTTCCCTTCGAAGTAATTTACTCCAGCTGCAATGCACTTGTTGTACCATTCCAACAACTTCTGGAAGGCCCCATGGAAGTCCTCTTGTGTGAGCGTGTCACAGCCTCTTTCATCTCCTCAATTGTCTCATAACGACAGCCTCTGAGCTTAGGGAATAACCAAAAGTCACAGGGAGCAAGGTCTGGACTATGGGGAGGGTGAGGAACTGTTTTGATGCCCATCTAGGTCAAATAGTCTGTGGCAACGATGGAGTTGTGGACTGGTGCATTGTCCTGGTAGAAATGCCACTGACCCGATTAGAAGAGTGCTATCCTCTTCCGACGGAATCTCTTCCTAAACTCCCTTAAAACCTCAACATAGTAACCCTAACCCTAACCCCTTGGCCAATCAGCTCTGGTGTATTGATTTCCTTACTCCTCCCATATCTGTGGGGTGTCCTCGTGGTGTAATTGTTAAGGCGATGGACTGCGGAATTGTTGTAAGCGAGTTCGAACTCCAGTCGCGTTATTACGTTCACTTTCGAACAAATACCCTTGGGAAAGGTATGAACCCCCTGATCCTCCCAGCTATGGGTTAAATTGCACCACTACTGTTCTTCTCGAAGAATGGCCTTGGCATTGAATAACCCACGAAGGTTGATATGCCATTAAACGAAGAAACCAAACCAATCCTCCCACATCTCTCATCATCCCTCACAGATTCCCTGCCTTCCTTGAATCTCTTATGCCGGTCAGAAAATGATGATCGATTCATGCAAGATGGTCGAAAAGCAGTCCGAAGCATTCCATACGTTTCTATGGCATTTTTTTCCAAGTTTAAAACAGAATTTTATTGCATATTTTTCTTCTAAAGTGTCCTCACGTCCAGATTGCATTTTTGAAATTCACCAGCTGAGACAATTAGGCTTTAGTAGGTGTGTATTCTGCTGTGGCTGTTCATTTGATGTATAGAAATAACATACTGAATTACAAAAATGTCTGGAAACCTATTGAAGGCACCACGTATATATATATATATATATATATATATATATATATATATATATATATATATATATATATATATATAACTTTAAAATAAGTACAATTTCTGTTCTACATAGGCAGTATATAAGCTAAAACCCAAGTGCTAACAATAGAAAATGAAATGGCCCACTATAAAAAAATATCGTAGACTATATCATTATATCATTATCAAGAGTAACCTATGAAAACCACTTAATTCATAAATACATTTTTTATAATTTTCTAGTCGGCCGACTGATTTATAATATCTTCTACAATTATTAAACACGAGACTACATAGCACAACCAAAGTTTCATTAAGTCATATCTTATTTTTCCTCATGCTGGTACCTTGAAACATGTTTTGAATTTTCATTAAAGACTACCGTGACCTGTTGAGGAGACCAAGTTCGGAGATGAATACAATATAGGGACCAATTTTCAAAATGGTTCGATAGAAATCGTAATATGAGCTCAGGTTAAAAAAAAAGATGATACATCATAATAGTAATTCACGCTGGGCTGTCCAGCAAAACACATGGCGTAACGGATAAAGGCTTTGGTTCGCTCACTTTTTAATGGCCATCATCTGGAGTTAGTTGGTTCAATCCTGACTGCAGGCGAGTTACAATACTTGTGCCCGGTTATCCTATTTACCAACCCGGATATGACACAAGGTCAATTTTTTTATGAAGAGTTTAACAGGTTTGAATTCAGAGTTTTCCTTCACCTAGACTATTTGCCTCACCAAGGCTGAAGAGGGAGAATAATTGGATTCATACCTTTCCCAAGGGTATTAATGCAATGTGAAATGCAATCAGCCTTGTCCAGGATTTAAACTCTCGTCGCCGTGTCCATTTCCTACGACGATAACCACGGGCACCTCCATACTTGTACCCGGTTACAGTCAACAGAATCAGAGCAAACGACCACTATGTGTTAAATAAAGGACAAAGTGCCGCGTAGGCTCCCGAGTGTGACAAGAAACTCCTGAACAAGGCCAAAAGATACATCGGCCGAGACGTTGTGAATATTACAGTAAAGATGAAGACAATAATCCTGAATGATAAAGAACATACCTTTCTTTGTTAACCAGCAGGGTTCGAGTCTCGGCTCGTTCCCGACCTTCCCCTCCCCTTTATCCCCACTTTAATCGGCCTTCGGGCTTTTGATCTTGTCTCAAGTCCTGTCTGGTTCGAGGCAGCGACAAATACAATACCTTTTTTGTTAATCCAGCAACATTTAATTTTACTTCTTGACATATCTCGTACCTTTTTGGAACTTCATTCAATGGATATATCTTCGTTAGTATTGCTCAATTTTATGTGTAGTTCTGTTCTATGTTCACCTTGTGTTTTTATAGCTTATCTTCAAAGTCAAAACAAAGATTTTTTGTCATTAAAAATATCCTTTTCCATTATTTCCGTTTATCCTATGTGAAAGATATTAGGTCTGTTTTTGGGGGGCTCCTGTATTCACTGGATATGCTTTCTAGTTAAATATTCTTTTCTCTAAATTGCAATGATTAAAGTTTTCAGTTTAGTGACTTTCTTTATTTCTTTCTTTCTATATAAATGTATTCATATCAATTATATAGTTTACTATATTTATGAATATGAATGCTCAATATCAGTGACAAACCATATATATAAGTTGAGATAGCGTAGATACAGTCAATGATGCTTGGAAACTGTCAGTTTCTCGCCTATACGCTATACAAATAGAATTACTTCCAATGAAATATATGTATATATTCACTGTGAGTAAGAAAGATCAGAAGACACTAAGCGTCTTGCTTCACTTTTTCTTATATTAAATTAGCAGTGGCTGGTTTGAGGCGTGGTGCACTTCCGACTTAATCTCTCGTAAAGGTCATTCCATATTTTGTCATGGCTTCATATGATTTTATTTGGAGAGATTACTGTAAATTGAAACTTTGCGTATCAGAGGTACAGATTTTCGAAGCCGAATGTTTGTTTAAAGATTTCCAGTGTTCATTAGAATTCACCGAGTCTCCCTCAAGTAATTTATGATACAAATGAAATAAATAGCATGTGAACGTAATAGATAAATATATTCTTAATTATATACGAAAACATTTTCTTTGTGTAAGGTATTCATACACAGCTTATTAAGAATGCACGCAACCGATTTTAAAAAGAAATAACACGAAAAAGTCATTCTTTGGTTATCACCAATGTGGAAGAACTCAGGAATGAAAATTTGGCGATTTTTCAAAGGTAAAATAACTTGGGATTTTAGTTAATTACAAATCATTTTCTTGTTAAACTTTAAGTTCAAAGTTGGGTGGGGTCCGGAAATGGGAATGTTTGTTTCCCCATATATTCAAGTCAACCAGGAGACAGTTGGAAGAAGAGGGTTAGTTGGGAACTAAGCATAAGGGGTGAGAGAGACGTTAAGTTCAAACAGAGGACAGTGAAAAAGGAGGAAATCTGCTATTGGAACTGGTGATGAACCGACGAAGGAGCAGAGACGTTGAGCGGCCACTTAGTGAGTCAAAGAAAGTGCAGCAGAAGAGCAGAGAGGCCACCGAGACTAGAAACGAGGCTCCGAGGGAGGTGGCTGCCGGTTCAGCGGAAAAGTTACTAAGCCTGCTGTTGTCCTTTTTGTCTTTAGTCTCTTTCTATTTGAATCAGTTGACACATTTTCTACTCTCTCTCTCTCTCTCTCTCTCTCTATTTTTGGTAACTACTATGAAAGGATAGTAACAAATACACTTTCGAACCAACGGACGATGTTTTGTGTTCGTCACTTCTTATCTCGGTTTGTATACCACGGGATCCGACTGAAACCTAAGGAGTAATGCTACACCCATAATCTTCTTAGTGTTGTGATGTTACATTACAGAACTGAACCTAAGATGTATAGTTTTCTGTGAAAGAAAATAGAAAAGAGAAAAAAATTATTTTTTTTTTTTGGATTATGCTCCGAAAAAAGAGACTAGAATAAGAATCATCCTTCCGAAACGAGTAAAATATCGGAAGAAAACCAGGGAATGTACTAATCGAAACGTCGGTTGTGTGAACAATAAAAACAAGAAGGTGTCCAACTGTTCGAAAAATTCTTTGAATATCTCTGCCGACATTAGACAAATATCACCCAGGCATGGATTTCTGTACGCCAATTCTGATTTGGAAGAGATAAAAGCAAACTTGGCGAGTTTCCAGATTCTTTTCAAGAATGAAGAAACGAACAAATGCAATTCCACCTCTAATTCATGTCTTTCGCTGGGCAAATGCCCCAGGATACCTTCGATCAATTTGAAAGCAGTCCAGAGGAAATTGTAACTGGTCGCTTCTATCAGCCCTGTTTATCTCATTAACAGTACACAGGGTTTGCGTCTTGTAAATATCAGGTTAACGCCTCCGCAGGAATTTTGCCTCGAACAATACTTTTTTTGTGGGTTATGTATACTCGTCATCTGGGTAAAAATTACCCCCCCCCAAAAAAAAGAAAACAAACTCCGGCCAGAGATTTTATCTTTTCATAGGATTAGAGGCCCAACAGTCATTGTCGTAGGAAGTGGATCCAGCTGCCTGAGTTCAATTCCAAAATTTGGTTGTTTACATTTTTCACAGTGCTAATAGTCGTGTGAAAAAATATGAATCTAAATATTTTCCCTCGAACTATTTGATGAATTAAAAGTTTTGCAATATTTTGGTATGTTCTTGTTTGTTGTGCATATATATCATATGACCAAAACAGTTTAAACCATGGTAGATACCCACCGTGGTAGGTAGTATCGTCGTAGTTGGTGTGCTGACACGTTGAGAATTGTTTCACTCCGTGCTTGATTCGAACGTGAAACATCTAATTCGGGAATTTATGATTAACAAATTTAAACATGGCCATAACGCTGCGGAAGCAACCAAAAACGTTTGTTGTGAGGAAGGTGTAGCAATATTTCATTACTGTACAGTAAGCAGATTATTGAAGAAATTTCGCTTAGATTGCAACCAGTCGAAGAGAAGGAAAACCAGTTGTAGACGCGATGAGGGATGGGCTCTGCCAGGCTATTCCTAGCCAAGACACAGTATTTGAGTAGCATGCCCGCCTTGTGTGGAACCATTTTCCTATGATAGTGGAATTAAAACAAAATCAATGTCAGATTCAAATTAAGTTTAGAATTTAAAATGAACTCAAGCAGCAAAATGAATTTTGTACAATTTGCTTTTTTTTTCTCAAATGAATAATTTCAGTTGTTATTGAATATTAAATATTTCTTTCAATAAAGAAAATACATTATTAATTTCTCTAAAGTTTTGTGTATGTTGAAATAGTACGAAAATCTGCTTAAAAGCTTTTGGCCCTACCAATACATAAAAATAAAAAGTGTATATTTACACCCAGCATATCAACGAAGCTAGCACATGATTTCTGTTTTTTAAAGCCCCCTCCCTCCCACAAAATAAGTAAACATCTTAAAAGAAAAAAAGGTAATTTCTTTCTTATTTGGCCCAGAAATTTTCAGCCTTCACCCGTACTGCATACTAGTCTTGCTATAAGGATAATCACTTCCATTTGCGTATGGTCAACCGGCCCTCGGGCTGGTGGTTTCAGTGACTTCATCTCTTTCTTTGCATGAAATTACCCACAGGCAAGATGTGACACAAGGTCAACATTTTACCGGAGAAAAGCTGGTTTGAATTTAAAGTTGTCTTGCTCTTAGAATGGTAGCTTAACGTATGCTAAAGAATCCAGTCTGTCCTATAATTGACAGGACATTAAAATTGTTGATAATAGCTTATCTGAAAGGATGAAGAGGAAGAAAAAGAGGGGAAAGAAGGGCTGGAGAATCCAAGATGTGAAAAAAAATTAGGATCCAAATTTTGTCATTTTTAAATTTGTTAATAAAGACCAGTAGAAGATAACCGGTTTACATTCGTATCAGAAAACCAGAAATCGTTTCGACATAGTAAACAGGAATCCCAATCTAAAATCGATAAAAATCAATATTTTTCAAAACTGAAAAATGGCTGTTGTAGAGAGAGAGAGAGAGAGAGAGAGAGAGAGAGAGAGAGAGAGAGATAAGGGAACTCAACTGATTTCCATGCTAAAAAAGGGTTAATTTTTATTCCAAAAAAAAAAAAAGAAAATAAGAAAAGGCTCGAGAAGCTATAATATTTGTCACTGCCTCCCACCAGACAGGACTTGACACAAGGTCAAAAGCCCGAAGGCCGATTAAAGTGGGGATAAAGGGGAGGGGAAGGTCGGGAACGAGCCAAGACTCGAACCCTGCTAGTCATTGACCCACTAAGGGCAATGTGGATCTAATGAGTCAAGCCGTATCACGGACCTAAATCTAGGTCCGGGCACGTATGCTCGCATATAGCTTGAACTAGACCGTGAGGTCTAGTGCTATACAAGGGATCTGAAAAGCAGCTCGCCCACCCGAAGGTTGCCCAGCCGAAACTGAGGGCCTATTCGGCCCCGAGTCTGCTCTTGGTTTCGATCGCCCATCCGGCACGAATGCCAGACGGCCCAGCCAAAAGGCCGAGAAGCAATATTTTGTATTTGTATTCTTGCATTTATCGACCAATTGGCACTTTGCACTTTTTAAAAATTTTGAGATACTTCGCTGACGACAATATTTGACTTGCTGCAAAATATTTGAAGTATCAAATCCCAAAATAATTTTAGAAATCTTTTCCATCCAAGAATTCTAAAAATACAAATTTTTTAACTCATCAGAATCATTTTCGAGCCTGCGTAAATTGTATAAATAAGCAAAGAAATAAATTATTCTTCAGTAAGTATAGAATTATTACTTAACTAAGGGTAGCAATGGAATTTATTCCATAATCTACACAAACTTCCGATTTATTTCTTTTGAGTGAAGATTTATAATCTTTTCTTTCAAGAATGCATTCGATTTTTAACTTTGTTTAATTTTTCTTTAGTTGAACGAATGTTTCTTTACATTTTTATTGTATTAAAAATATTCATCTGTCCCCTGCCGATAAAAATATCAGTGGCAGCTGAATATTCATTAAGACATAAAAAAAATTCTCTCTCTACATAATGACACTCACAAACTAAGATTTATTACACACACAAAATACGTCCTATTATTTTAATCTAACAATTTCTGCTATGATTCATTCATAAAACAGAAAAGACTTTGTAACTTCTGTTTTCAGCAATATTTATTTTGGCCCCCGTTTGTCAAGATAGTAATTATATTTTTTATTTTTTCTATTTTTTTTATTTTTCAGGCTGGCAACACTAATTGAAAATCAGTTGATCATTTTTAATACATCACCAATCATTCTCATCGTCACAAGTCGAGCACATCTGATGTGAGTCATCAGTTTTGTTGCATTTTCCTGTTCGACAAGAGCAGGTTTCAACTTCCACAGTATTTCGGCTGTGTCAAAATAACTTCTGTCGTTTAAAATATTGTTCTTGAGATAGCGTGTTTGTGTTAACTTGTTAAATGTTTCTGTTTCATTGTTTTGAAGTTTGACAGGAAATTTAATTTTGTGTGTCATTTTCGCAACACATTTAACCAAACTTATCGATTACTCAGTTGAGCGTGAATCATGAAAGTCGAATACGAACTTAATGTTTTCACACATATTCAAAGTCCCTGCAAGGTCAGCTGGTTTTAAAGCATGGCTGCCCTGCTGAAAATAAAAAAGAAGAGTTAGTCACATGACTTTCTTGACAGTATCCATTTCAAACGTACGGCAATTATATTCAAGAAGAAACGATTTTCTTTGATAAAAACTTAGGTATTTGAACAAATAATTTCTCGGGAAAAGGACAGAAAGAACACTCGTATGTATGTGTGTGTGTGTGTGTGTGTGTGTGTGTGTGTGTGTGTGTGAGTGAGAGAGAGAGAGAGAGAAAAGTGTATAAAAGACTATATATATATATATATATATATATATAGACTGATAGGAGGATGGTCAGAAAGAGGGAAAGAAAAATGAGAGAGGAGAAATGACAGAGAAATAAAGGAGAAACAGATTAAAGAAGAGAGAGAAAGGAATGGAGAAAGAAAGAAAGAAAGAAAGAAAGAAGGGATAGGACGAGGATATTAGAATATCAAGGGGAGAGAGGGAGGGAAAAGGAAAGAGAAAGATGGAGAAAGAAAAAAAGCACAAGCAAAAGAGAAAAAGAGAGAGAGGAAAAGGTTAAGAGAAAGAAGTTGAGAAGATAGGAAGGGGAGAAAAGATGGAAAAAGAGAAGAAAGGAGAAAAAGTGAGAAGACAGAGAGGGGAGACAAAAAAGGAGAGACTCGATAAGGTAGGAAGTAAAAAGAGATAAAGTTGAAAGTTATTTATTTCAACTTTATCTCTTTTTAAAAAGAAAAAGAGAAGGATTGAGGAGAAGAAATAGTTGCTGAGACTGAGAGAATATGAGAGAGACAGGCAGAAGGAGAAAGTCGTAGAAGGATAGAGAAAGAATTTAGTTTGGTTTTGTTTGGTTTTATGGCATATCAACCATTGTAGGATATTCAATGCCAAATCTATTTTTATACATATAAACAGTTCAATTTCAAGCTGTTCAGTTTAGAATAAGTACAGTTTTTGTTACACACAGTTAATTGTCTAAACAGTTTTATTTCAAACAATTCAGTTTAGCTTAAGTACACAGTTTAAATCTATTTAACTCACAGATAGGACCCTATTAGGTGATACCACTCCAAGCCAGAATGTACCTGACAGAGATGGCAATAAAGGGGTACTGCGTATTCCCCAAAGCTCCAGCATTGTTGGTGTCTCATCATCGGATTGTTTAGTGTCATATCTAGGACACTTTTTGGGGGAGTCTTACCCTTCTGCTGAGACACAGTCGGTGTATTCTGCAGCCCCAGCCAACTGGTACAGAGAAAGAGAGTGAGAGAGAAGGTAAGTGGGAGAGAGAGAGTGAGAGAGAGAGAGAGAGGGGGGGGGACGAGAGTGATAGAGGGAAGAAGGAATAAGGATAGAAAAAGGAAGAAAGAAGTGAAAGATAAAAAGAAGGAAAGAAAGGTGTAAAGAAAGTTAGCCAGCCTAATGTAACAAGGTTAACTTGTTTTTCAGAATATCGTAGTAATATTTTTCTTCGCTGCTGGCTGGATTGGGCTAATATGAAAAATCAGATTTTTATAATTTTCACAGAAAACAAGTTAATTATTGAGAAGACACAGCTGTAACCTCTTAAAGCGAGAGGATAACTTGTTTTGTTGAATTTGAAAGATGGCAAGAGGTGATTGACAATATAAGAAATAATGTTTTTGCGTTAGTGAGTGCGACCAAGTGTAGATTGAACTCTCATTAAGCTGCTAAAGTTAACTTAAAACCGATACACACATAACCAGACCAGATACTGTATTCTCTTTTGTATAACTGCTATTCGATATTTGATTGTATTTCATTTAATAAACTGTTATTAAACCATTTATATTTAATGAATTGGCATCGTTGTTTTTCCGAAGAAAGAAAAGACTTATCCTGTTCAGAATATTCGTCACCAGAGAAGATTACCTTAGCTTATCGTGTGAAGAAATACACGTTTCTCTCGTCGGTAAAAATCGTAACATTCTAAGAAATATCAATCAAGACGACTCACAACTGAAGCTGTGTCATCCGGACATTTTCGAATTATAAACACCCCACCTTTCCAATCATTGTGCCGAAACTGAGATTTCGGAACAGGATCCGACCTGATGTGCATGTCGACGAGAAATACGAAGTGTTTGGATTGAAAGGAAAATATTAAATTGGCAGTGACCAGCATACTGACTCCGGCAGTAGCATTGAGCTTACATATTAGGAATAGCATAAAATGGTCAGTTCAAAATACCAGGATATCAAAAACTAATTTTTACTCAAGGAATGATTATGCCACGTTACTACATTTTTCGTCGGTTTTGTGGCCTATCAAATAATGTAAACACTTTTTAAAAAACTTTAAAACACTATTTTCTTGATCAAACCTTTTCTCCTGACGGGAACCTAAGATGGGAAGTTGTTGAGAATAGTTAAAAAAATTATCAAAAGATATTCCTGTCTCATCACTCTTGTTCCTTTATATATATATATATATATATATATATATATATATATATATATATATATATGTGTGTGTGTGTAGAAAAACTGATAACAACGATCCAAGTGGAAGGAATGATTTATTGAGAGGTCAACACTATAGCGTTTCGGTTCTGCTGACCCATCACCAGGACAATGAAGGGTGATATTAACAATTTTAAGTTAACGATGGATGTTTAGGAATGTGAAATACAAAAAACCTAGGAGAAAATGTGTATGATAAGAAAAAGTTGGCCGTTTAACTGGCGAACCAGCGTTTGATGTTTTAAATTACGTCATCTGACTTATTAGGAATATTGTATAGATTTTATGCACGTTTGTTTAACGAGAAATATTTCGGACCAGAAGGACTTATATATATATATATATATATATATATTGTCATCCACAGACAGACTGTTTCGTTGTATCACAACTCTTCAGTCTTGCTAGACACGCGCGACACTGTAAGCCGGGATCGAAACCCGCCTAACTATATGTTAGGCTGATGACATACCCTTAAGCCAAGACTTACGACTGAACGTTAGCTCAGGAATTAACACACATGTATAAAATTTCGTTTGTTTACATTTTGCGCAATTGGATGTCAGAATACTCAATTTGTTAGCAGAGTTTTGTATTACGTGAGTGGCAGCCGTTATATTCTTTCGGCAGAGTGCTCAATCCCTCCCTGGGGCGGGGTGGAATGTATATATTGTTATCTATAGACTGACAAAGTATATTCAGAAAGTACGCTGTATTTACAATTACAGTAATGAACAAGGAATTATTGAAATAATAATAATCTAATCTGTACCATGATGAGAAATTTGACAAGTTCAGAGTGAGAGGGTTATATTATATTGGCAGTGACCAATATACATGAGCCCGGAAGTGGGTTTGAGTTTACGATGGATAGGGATAAAATGAGGGGAAGTGAAGGGGAACTAAATTGGAAGAGAGAGTAGATGAATTAGGGAGAGTAACAATAATAAAGAAAGAAAGAGAGAGAAAGAGGAAGAAAGAAGAAAGAAAAATGTGAAAGAAGAAAGGAGAGAGAAAAGAATAGATAGGGCGAAAGGGATAGAGAAAAATAGATAGGAGAGGGTGTAAGAGGGATCGCATAAGAGAGAGAGAGAATGGGAGAGAGAGAGAGAGAGAAAGAGAGAGAGTGAGTGAAAGAAGAAGAGAGAGAAAGAATAGAGAAGGAAAATACAGAAGAGAAAAGATAAGGGAGAGAGAGAAAGAGAAAGAGAGAGAGTAAAAGAAGAATGGGAGGGAGAAAATAATAGAGAAAGAAACGGAGAAGGAAGAGAAGAAAATTGTGTTAGAAAAAAGACACAAAGAAAAAGAGAAAGGATTGAGTTGAGGAAAGATATGAGAAGAGAGAGAGAGAGAGAGAGAGAGAGAGAGAGGAGCAACGATTACAAGAAAAATAATAACTGAATCAACTAGAAGGAAGCAGGCATTGCAGACAGCATGAAAAAAAAAATGTCTGTTCTTGTTTTAGAACGGGATTATTTCAGTGAACACCTCTGGTTATTTTGTCTCGTATAGATTTTTATTTATCAGAGTAAATACATTGTCTTTTACCACTGTTCTTTATATAATACATTGGTCTGTTAATTCGATTTTATATAAAATAACGTTATTTAAGTTGAAATCGTTGTTGGCAACTTTTCTCTAGAGAATGTTATTTCTTCAGATAACTTCGGCTTTTCCTAAACGCCTTTAGGCTGCATTAAGAAAAAAATACCAGTTTCGCTATACAGACCGCGTTGAAAGACTGTTAATTCCTTTCATATTCGTGTTAGTAACTTGTTGCTTCGCTGAACAGCTAATCTGTCGATCACACACACACACACACACACACACACACACACACACACACACATATATATATATATATCTTTGTGTGTGTGTGTGTGTAGTTGAGTGTGTGTGTGTGTGTGCAAAATTTGGTCCATTAAATATTACGAAGGATCGAAGAAAAACATTTACTTAATTACAAAGCACCGGTCTAACAGTGGCATATGATGTACATATGACAATATGCTGTCGTGCTAAAACAATTGCAAACATGGATTTGAAAGCGGAATACTCGTTGAGCACGCTCTTACACAGGGGAAAAAAGCCAAAGGATCACATCATGTGATGTAAAGAAATTAATTTTACTTAATGAAGCTCTAGTTGAAGCCTGTAGGCACATGGTCAAGTGTAAGATAGTATATATATATATATATATATATATATGCTGTTTGAATTATATCGTAAGGCTCAGAAGTAATGCATCACTGCTCACATGCGTAATAATGAATACGTGTTGAAGTGAGATTATATGGACATTGGAACGTTCCAGTATTCGAAGGTGGCCAAGTCCATTTCCTGGACAGTGATTAGTTGCTGGCCCAGTGAATGGGCATATTAGTGTACATATACACCGGCTTGCTTCAGTCATGCTTCAGGTGTTACGGGTACTCCCAAGCCTCATTACTTAATGGTAATGGGCTGGCTTTCCAGTCGATAGGTCACACTTTGGTCAGCCGTGCCTGCTTGGGGCCCGGATCTGGCCGGGTGTTGGCTTATTGACTGGAGATTTCCTCCAGCCTCAGTGGGCCATCCTCTCAGGCTTTTACCCCCTTCGGGAGGGGGGTTATTGCCTGGGGCCTGAGGCGCCCCTAACAAAGGGAATGCCGACGGGGCCGAAGGTATTTTTTGCCATGCCGAACGTGTGTGGGTTTCGGCCCTGTGATCGGACCCACCTTAAAAACGGCCTTGTGCCAGATTTGTTCGTTAGTGTGACGTATGAAAAATACCCAGGTGTTACGGGTTCGGTATTGAGTTACCGTCCGTTCTACTTTTTGTCTGCCAGCCGGATGCTAGCGGAGCCGGTAAGTGTTGTTATTCTTGTTTATTCTACACGTTAGAGCCGTGACTTCTACATATGTGTGTGTGTGTGTGTGTGTGTATGATGGGAATCTTTCGTTGGCTGTTTTGTTCCTCATAAGTAGACGATACTCTTATAGATGATTAGCAGTAGTTTCCTGATTAAACTATTTAATTCTGGCCGTTGAGCTATGAGGTTCAAAATCTGATGAATCTCACTGTTGACCCAACTTTGGATTCATTCACCTTACTACACATTCACCATGCTGCTACCTGTGACTTCTGTTAATATACGCTTGTATATATATTTTTCTCCGTGATCGAGTGGGTGTATTGGATTTATAGATATTTATCGATAATTTATCGATAATATGGAAGTCTAACATATCCGCTAAAATAAAATGGAATTTTTTTCAAGGTGTGGCTGTGTCAATACTACTAGAGGGACGTTAACCAAACTCAGTGAGAAAAAGCTTGATGGGATCTATTAAAGAATACTATGTGCTGTCTTGGACAAATCCCGGAAGCAACATCTCGCAAAACAGCAGCTGTACGGCCACTTGCTTCCCATCTCACAAACCATCCAAGCAAAATGAACAAGGCATGGGGGACACTGCTGAAAAAAAAGGACGAAGTCGTAAACGACGTTGTTCAATGGCCCACTATATAAGGACGCGCCAGTGTTGACCGACAGGCAAGAACTAACTTACTTCAGCTCTGTTCAGACACAGGGAGTAGTTTGTTAGACCATCAAGGAGTGAGGGATGATAGGGACGGATGGAAAGAGAGTCAGGGAAATCAATGCTGTCAGCCTGAGTTAACTTGTTAAAAGTTTCTGTTTCATTGTCTTGAAGTTTCACAGGAAATCTAATTTTGTGTGTCATTTTCGCGATACATTTAACCAAACTTATCGATTACTCATTTGAGCGTGAATCATTAGAGGTGAATATAAACTGAATGTTTTCAGTCATATTCAAAGTCCCTGCAAGGTCAGCTGATTTTAAATCATGGTTACCCTCCTGAAAAAAAAAGAAGAGTTAGTCGCAAGACTTTCTTGACAGACATCCATACCAGTATCCAGGATGTAGCACAAGGTAAATTTTTTCAGCTATTTAACAAGTTTGAATTCAGAGTTTTCCTTCTCGTAGACCGCTTGTCATACCAAGCTTAAAGGGCCCATTCTGTCCTACTATCTACCCATGAAATGGAGAGTGAATAGTTGGATTCATATCTTTTCGAAACTTATAAGCACTATGTAAAATACAAACAGACACGTCCAGGATATGAACTTGGGTCGCCAACTCCATTTCTTATGACAGTATCCATTACACCACATGCAAGTGTAGTGTAACAGTTATGAAGAAAATTCCATGAGCTGAATTCAGATGCTGGACGTAGCTCTTTACGTTGGCTTAGCGGTAATACCCTTGATAAAAGTATGAATCCATCTGATCTACACACCTACAACTTGTGTGTAAAGCAGTAAAACATTCTGAACTTTCTATCGATCCCTCTTTGTCTTATACATATAAGCTCTTCGTATGAATTCAGCACTCTGGTATCCGGTAAGGTAAAATTTAAACAAGCGAAAGCTACTATAAAATGCCTTATAATTCCCGTTTTGACGTATGTCCGTTGATGGCTGAGCGGTATGATACTAAGTCTAATGTAAAGTTAGGCGAGTTTCAATTCCAGCTTGAATTGCCCAACATGTGTAGCCATACTGAAGAGTTGTGAGATAACGAAACAGTGTGTCTGTGAATGACAATATATATATAGTTTGAATAATGTTGTATACTGCAAGGAAAGTAGAGTCTAAGACAATGCAATAGTGAGAGTCATTGTTATCTTTTGATGGCTGTATTTTATCTCATCAATAGATGCCACCCTAATGGATAAGTAGAAGTTTCCTTACAGAACTATGTGATCCTGGCCATTGACCTGTGGGAATGTTCAGCTCACCAGCAGGTAAAGCGCGTCGTTGACCAAACGTTGGGTTCATTTGGCTTAGTTCACATTAACCATTCTGTTTCCCATCTTCTCATGGGTTTAATTTGTGGGTAAAAAAATTTTCCATGTATATTCCTTTGTTTTAACTAAGTTAGAATCTAACTATTTATTTCTTAGTTTCATCTTCTCTAATTCCATAGTCGACCTTATGTCTTTGGTTCCCCGGTTGCAAATACACTTACTTGAATCAATTTCAAAGTCGGCTACATGGTTTCATACTGGATTCGAGTTATTTCTGGTCAACATTCAGTTTAGTAAAATACAACTTATTCGGAGATGTGCAAGAAAATTAAATTTGACCATACGGACAAATGGTATATGCACAGCCCAGCACCTGTCCTAGAAAATAACACACACAAACACCTATGGGACTTTGACATACACACGGATCACCTAATCTTAACCAGAAGACCAAAAAAAGGAGAATTTGCAAAATTGTCGACTTTGCTGTCCCGGCTGACCGCAGAATAAAACTGAAAGAATGTGAAAAGAAGGATAAGTACTTCGACCTTGCTATGGAATTGAAAAAACTATGGAACATGCAGGTGACAATTATACCAATTGTGATTGGTGCGTTTGGAACAGTATTAACGGATTCCTAAAGGGACTGGAGGACTTGGAAGTTGGCGGACGAGTGGAAACCATCCAAACTACTACATTATTGAGAACGGTCAGAATACAGAGAAGAGTCCTGGAGAGTTGAGGGGACTTGCTGTCACTCAAACTCCAGTGAAAGACCATCAGCAAACGCTGATGTGAAAAACTCTCAAGGAGTAAATAATGATAATAATAATAATAATAATAATGCATTTGTCAAAGTCCAGGACATTTACAGGCATGAAGCAGACGATATCCTGCAGAAACTATTGCAGACTCAGACAACACAATTGACATGGCGTTTCTTGAAAATACACCAACCCAAGCCGAATCCCTGCTGCCTAGTCTGGAGTAGGCAGCAGGTGGCATTTGCCTCCATGTGAATGCAGACAAAACTGAGTACATTTGTTTTAATAAAAGACATCTCAACACTAAATTGTTGTTCTCTGAAACTAGTGGACAAGTTCATTTACCTTGGAAGCAGTGTTTCATTAACTAAAAATGATATCAATATGCGTCTTGTCAAAACAGCTGTACGGCCACCTACTTCCCATCTCTAAAACTATTCAGATAAGACGGACAAGACATGCGGTACACTGCTGGATAAGTAAGAACGAACTCATAAGCGATGTTCTCCTATGGACCTCTTCACATGAATGTGCAAGTGTTTGATGACCAACAAGAACTTATCAAGAACAGCTCTTTTCAGACACATGGTGCAGTCTGGAAGACCTGCTGGAAATGATGGATGATAGAGACAAATGTCCATAGATAGATAGATAGATGGAGTGAGAGAGGGAGAGAGAGAGCGAGAGAGAGAGAGAGAGAGAGAATGTCAGGGAAATCCATGCTAGCAGCACGCCATGATGATATATATATATATATATATATATATCATCATGGCGTGCTGCTAGCACGTATAGCAATCAGTTGGGTCCCAATATATATATAAGGGACCCAACTGATTGCCATACAAAAATAAAAATGTCAATTTTTTGATGCTGTAATTTTTGTATTTGTATTTTTGTATTTATCAAACAGTCGGCACATTCACGCTAGTTTTTTTTTTAAATTTTTTAAATACTTCACAGACGACAATTTTGACTTTCCTCAAAAATTTCGAAGTATCAAAACCCAAAATAATTTTAGAAATTTTTTCCCTTAAAAATATTACAAATACAATTTCCTATCTAATTAGATTCAAAGATAGATGAACTCTTTTTAGTTCCTTTCGAGCCTACCTAAATTGTATAAAAACGTGAAGAAATGAACATTTCTCAGTATGCATGGATTTGTCTCTGCTTACTCAACAAACATTAAGTAATGAATTTTTTACTCAAATACGTTTCGGTTTATTTCTTTTTAGTAAAGATCTACTCTCTTTTTTTTTCAAGAATGCATTTAATTTCAGCTGGTTTAATTTTTCTTTACGGAAAGTTTGTTTATATCTCCGGTGACTAGTATCACCGGCAGAGGGCAGTTTAAAAAAATGTATCCCTTTATTTTACGTGGTGCCTTCAATACGTTTCCAGACTTTTTTTGTACAGGAATTTAAAATTGTCATAGACTCTTGAAGATTCAGTATGTTATTGCTATACATCTTATGAGATGACTGACCAATTTTATGATTTCAGCTTCAAATGAACAGCTACAGCAGCCGTTGAAATACACCCTGATTGTCACAGCTGGTGAATTTCAAAAATGCAATCTGGATGTGAGGACGATATGCAATAAAATTCTGTTTTAAACTTGGAAAAAATGCCACAGAAACATATGGAATGCTTCAGACTGCTTTTCGATCATCTTGCATGAGTCAAGCATCAGTTTTTGAGTGACATAAGAGATTCAACGAAGGCAGGGAGTCTGTGAGGGATCATGAGAGGTATGGGAGGAGTAGGGAAGTCAATAGACCAGAGTTGATTGGCCAAGGGGTTAGGGTTAGGGTTAGTATGTTGAGGTTTTAAGGAAGTTCAGGAAGAGATTCCTAGGGAAGTGGCCAGCACTCTGCAAATCGGGTCAGTGGCATTTCCACCAGTACAATGCACCAGTTCACAACTCCATCCTTGTCACAGACTATTTAAGCAAGATGGGCATCAAGACAATTCCTTCCCCTCCATATAGTCGAGACCTTGCTCCCTGTGACTTTTGGTTATTCTCTATGCTCAGAGGCTATCGTTATGAGACAATTGAGGAGATGAAAGAGGCTGTGAGGAAGGTCATTGACACGCTCACACGAGAGGACTTCCATGGGTTATTCGAGAAGTTGTTGGAACGGTAGAACAAGTGCATTGCATCCGGAGGAGATTACTTGGAAGGGGACAAGAGTTTCATGTGTGTACTATCAATAAAAGTTCCTATATGAAAAAAGTCTGGAAACTTATTTAATGATCCTCGTATGCTAATGATTACAACGATGCTTCAAAAATACATATGCACTAAGTAATATTATCTTTGCTTGGGCTGAAATTTGTGAGCTCGTAAGGTGTGTATTATTGTATAGCATTAATAAGATTGTGGATCCCTGGTAGCCACGGGCTAATTCATGTTGCTGGCTTGGTTATCGTTGATAAAAGCACACCGAAAAAATGTGATGGTATTAGAAAAAGATTGAATAGGCTGTTTGGAGAATTTGGATTTAAGTTAGATATACAAACAGATCTAAAAATTGCCGATTATCTTGATGTTACTTTAAACCTATACAATGGAACTGTATCACCGTTTAGAAAAAGGAACTAGGACCTGCGTTATGTGGACAGGGGATCCAACCACCCAAAACAGGTATTTAAACATATCCCTAAGGGAATAGAGCATAGGTTATCAAATAACTCCTATAATAAGGAAATTTTGGAACGGAGTAAGCAGGAGTATGAGGAGGCATTGAAGAATGGCGGATATAGCATCAAATTGGAATATCGGGATAGAGAGAGAAGTAATACGCAAAAAAGAAGAAATAGACCTTGAAAAATCCTATTGTTTTATATCCCCCGTATAACATGGCGGTAGTCAATAACTTAGGGAAAGAATTCTTTAAGTTGTTTAAAAGAAATTTCCCCAGTGAGAACCCGCTACATAAGATATTTAATAAGAATTGTGTTAAATTAAGCTATAGGTGTATGCCCAACATCAATGGCATAATAAACAAGAGTAATATAGCTAAACTAAACAAAGAGAAAAATAAGGTGATTGCTAAATGTAATTGTAGGGATAAGGTTAAGTGCCCACTGGAAGGCAAATGTAAACAGGAATGTGTTGTGTATAAAGTGGAAGTGTATAGTGATCCGGGTAATGATAGAAATAAAAAAGGTATATTTTGGGTCGCCACAAAGGGAATTTAAGACTAGGTACTATAACCATTGAACGAGTTTCTCCCACGAGAAATATAGGCATAGTACCACGTTATCTAGTTATGTGTGGGAGGTCAAAGATAGAAAAAGAATAGATCTAATACTGAAATGGGAAGTGATAAAGAAATGCCGTAAATATAGGGCTGGCGACTGGGACTGTTTGCTTTGCAATGAGAAAAAAATTAGCTGTGGCTTCTTGTAAAAGTAGGGATATGTTAAACCAAATGTCAGAGGTTTTAAACAGTTGTAAACACAAAAGGGGGTGGCTACTCTATAATTAGAGATAGGTTTCTACGTATTTATACTTGAGTTGATTTTTTTTTAATAAACTAGATATTAAAAGTAAGGTTTTTTGTTCATTCTGTTTATTTATTTTTTTGTTATGTAAATTTTAAGCTGAGTAGGTTTTTGGTGAATATAAAAAATGGTGTTTTCTACTTTGTCGTCGGTCGGCGCTAGACTCCTTGATGATCCGTTGAGGTGAAACTTTAGTAGGAGAATTCCGACTCGCGATTTAAGTTAATTTTGTAATTGGCTCCACCCGTGTTGAGCCCTCTTGTAATTGTAGCATTGCAGCGTTTTACGGTGGGTTTTATTTTTCTTTTGACCAACTGACTGCATATTTCTTGATTTTTTTCAACTGGTGTGACGATGTTGGCCTTTTTTTTTTGTCCTATGATATTTTTTTCTTTTTTCCCCCGGGCGGTGATTCGAGATATTTTTATCTCTTGTTCCTGGCGTTTTTTTTTCTTTTTTCCTGGTAACCGTGAATGCTGGTAGATAGTTGGTTAGTAAATATATATATATATATATATATATATATATATATATGTATCAAAATGCGTAAATAACAAGTGATTGTCTTCACATGAAGAGCTATGTACTTAAGAAGACACACACACACACACACACACACACACACACATATATATATATATTTTAAACATGTGCATTAATTAAAACCTCAAAAAGCAATCTTTGTCAGTTGAAATTGTAGAATACGCCGACTTCTTCTTTGCAGAGGGGTTAGATTACCTCAACGAGTGTCCTGGATTTGAAACTAAACCAACTGATGGTGAGGTTTCAGTCTTAGAGCTTTGGGGAATATGAAATACCCCTTCATTGCCTTTACGCCAAGATCCACTCTGATCCAGACAGGTAGTATTAGTTAGGATCCCATTTACAGGTCAAATAGAACTGTTTAATCATTTACTTTATTTGAAGCTATTAACTGTGTGCAAATAAATGATTGAAACCAAACTTAATTATTAGTAGAGTAATACTGGAAACCTTTGAGCTGTGTACAAAGGAAGAGCACCGGCTTGTTTAAGAATAACCTTACCTACTAAGCAGGGACGAACTCATAAGTGATGTACTCTTATGGACCCCCCACACATGGCCGTGCAAAAGCAGGACGACCAGCACGAGCATACATTCAGCAACTATGTGAGGATACGGGATGTTGTCCAGAAGACCTGTCTGAGGCGATGAACGATAGGGAAAAGTGGCGAGAGAGGGTCAGGGATATCCGTGCTACCAGCACGACATGATGATGATGATGACTAACTATTTGCTCATAAATAGTATATATATATATATATATATATATATAATTTCAAAAAACAAACATACAATATTCGGTTACGTTAGGATAATAAATTTATTTCCATCCTGTTAAGAGCATTCATATGAATCAAAACCTTGTTGCATCTGATGAAGCCCTGTTAAAATTCTTTTGGAGTTGCTCTTAACAGGATGGAAATAAATTTATTATCCTAATGTGACAGTGTATTTCTTTTTTCTTGAAATAATATTATTTGCTGTATGAATTTATTTATATTGAGCTCTTTACCAGGAATATTTAAATATTCGAAATTTGAATAATCTATTTGTCCTGACGGAATTGTTCCCTACTCCGGATTTAGTGGATTGAAGAATACCTTTTATATATATATATATATATATATATATATATATATATATATATATATATAGGGGGTATTAACAGCATTTGGATTTTAATAACCCTTAAAAGTTGTTGTTTCATAACACACAACCAAACCAAACCAAATTCAAAAGATAAAAGATGATAAGTGAGTTAAACAAATAGATCTTGCTTAACAAAACTCTGTCTTGAAATCTGAAGGTGCGTTATTTTTCGGAAGACTTTACAGCGCCGACCCATGCGAAGTCATAAATCAAAAAATATTGTTTAAGAGAAAAATACTTTTTCTTACCCAGCGTAATCATACCGCTTTTTTTTTATTATTCGATTAAGTTTTCCTAATTTTCGAAGCAGGTTAAGCTGAACTGGAAAGAAAAGAGCCAAAAGGAAACGATTAAAATAAATAAATAAAAGGAAATAGAAAGTGCTTTCAGCGATTTTCTCCGAATAATGGAATTGCTTTCACTGAATAGATTGTTTCGCTGCTAATAATGAAATCGAGACAGTTGGGAAGACGACAGAGACAAAATAGAAATAGATAAATGGAATACGCGAACGGTAAATGACGTTTGCATTTTCAATTCAAAACTGGTTGCCCGGCCATTGGCTTCAAGTAATGTGTATTTGAGTTAAACTTGTCATTACATTTCTGAAATATTCTACTTTCAAGAAATGAAGTCCATATCTTGATTTACATCGTGGCATGGCCTTTGGTTTGCATCAGCCGACCTTAATATAATTGTGAAATAGGATAAAAAATAGAGCTTGTGTACCTCAATACTACTAAGACCAAGCTGTTGTATTTCCATCTCCATAAAAACTCTCATTATATTCACGCCATATTTTAATAATAATCTCACCCAATTAAATAATATCCAGGGTATAGCACTCGACTGAATTTGGAGGTGAGGATCCAGTTCTGGAACTCATGGAACTTTGCAGTACTCGTTCATGTTCATTACTCTCAGTTGCACTCTGACACGGAGTGGTAGTACATGGTGGGGTCTCATCAATGGTTCAAATAGATCTGGTTTGTAATTATTTGTATTAGGAAGACTTGAAATAATTTGACAGTGACAAAATTATTCATATCTAAAATAGTTACTTGAAGTGTTTACAAAGGATTATTATTATTATTATTAGTTTCTTGAAACTATAATGCTTGAAAAAAAAAACTTAAAACGGAAAAAAAAGAGAGACATGATAAATGCTCACATGGCCAAAACAGAACAACCAACCTGTTTCTACAAAGGTAGAATTGGAAATTCTTGATGTACATTTTCTTTTTTAAGTAGAGGAATTATATTGTGAATTGAATGAAGCGAAAACACATACATTCGTTGGTTAAGAAACAGAATGGGGTGCAGCGGCCAGTAAAGAAGGTCATGCTGATTTTCTACTTGAAGTGAAAGGAACTATCACTATTGATTGCCTTGAAAAAGGTGAAACTGCAAACTGTGCTTCCTATTGCCAACTCCTAAGGCAAAATTCATCTTACACACACACACACACACACATATATATATATATATATATTTGAAAAAGAACAATGATGTTGGAAGGAAATCCGGGAAAAAAATTCAGAAAATCCTTATATGAAATAGCAACAAACTTAAGAAATCTTGCAAGACAACAGGGAAATAAGAACTGTTAAAAGAACCTTGTCTGTGGTATCAAGCAAAACATTTTGAAACTTATATATATATATATATATATATATATATATATATATTGCTTTCCACCATCGTTGTTCATTTTCAAATGCGTAATCAAGCTACTACTGCTATTTAAAACCCAGTAAAATGTCTGAGAAAAATATGCAGACAAACATTAAAAAAGCTCTTTTTCTGTGTTTCTGATGGAAAAATTTTCAAAAAGAAAAATAGCTTCCCAAATATAAGCTTTACACACTCACTCACGTAGACATACGAGGATCATTAAATAAGTTTCCAGACTTTTTTCGTATGGGCACTTTTATTGATAGTACAAACATGAAATTCTTGTCACCTTTGAAGTAATCTCCTCTGGCTGCAATGCACTTGCTGTACCGTTCCAACAACTCCTGGAAGGCCCCATGGAGGTCCTCTTGTGTGAGCGTGTCAATGTCCTTCGTCACAGCCTCTTTCATCTCCTCAATTGTCTCATAACGACAGCCTCTGAGCTTAGGGAATAACCAAAAGTCACAGGGAGCAAGGTCTCGACTATTGGGAGGCTGAAGAACTATCTTGATGCCCATCTTGTTCAAATTTACTTTATATAAGGAATAGTTATATTAAATATGTGCAAATCGCTTAAATAACTTTTTAAATCAATAAATATGCCATATATGACAGAGCCTAGACACGAAATAAGCCCAGTTGTGTCATTTTATTTTAACCAGCCGTGTAGGTATTGATAGCGTTGTTGTACTGAGTAGTGGAGTCAAATAGAACAAAAAAAAATGGAAGACGTAAGGCTGCATTGACGAAAATGAAATATTCATTAAAAGTAGATTGTGCATAGTTATAACCATATATGATGATAATAGTGTTAATAATGCTATTTTGTAAAGTTAGTATTAAAATAACCACACAAAAAATGCAGAAAAAGTCGTAGCAAAGCGCGGTAAGTTTTTATATGACCAAAATTGCATTTCTAGGACAAAACTATGATACTCTTAATCGACTTTTTCGTGTTATTAATATAGATTGTTTTGACCATTAAACACATCAGAAATATCTTATTTAAATTTTAATGAAAATATATGGGGAAAACCAAACCATTCCTAACCGAATTTAACCTAACCTCACCTAACTTAACCTAATCTAAACTAACCTAACTTAAACTAACCAACCCTCACTTAAATTAACCTAAACTTACCTAACATCTCTTGACCTAAACAAACTGGTGGGTGTCTTCGTGGTGTAATGATTAAAGCGTTGGACCACAGAACCGTTGGAACCGAATTTGAATTCCAGTCGCAGTATTACGTTCACTTTTGGACAGATACCCTTGAGAAAGGTATGAAACCTCTTATCCTCCCAGCTATAGGTTAAATTGTACCCCATACTAGCCTTCTAACTTAAGGAGGTTTATATGCCATTAAAATAATAAACAACCTAATCTAATCAGACCTAACAAGAACTGAAAGTTCAAAACGAGGCTAGTGAGAATTTGATACGTCTAGCTTTACTGCAATGGTACTAATGAAAATTCTGATTCTGATGACATGAAAACTAAAGATGAGGCAGATGAACTATCAACTTGAGTGTGGAACACGAAGGAAAAGTGTAATGGATTGATTGCGCATTGTAAAAAAATTGGGTGTGATCAGTAAGTCCGGTTTGATTTTGAATCCATAAACTTGAAAATAATTCACATATCAACAGAAAAAGATGAGTCACCGTTTCTTGTCAAAGTCTCAAAGCATTTGTGTTAAGCGCCAACAAGATTGTGCAAAAGATGATTTTATAAAATGCTTGGATAAATTGAACCCGAAGCATATACGCTCTACTAATAAAGTCTACAGTTGAGCAAAGGGAATCAGTTCATTTTCTGATAATGAAGATGAGATTGAGCTTCAAATAAAAGTAGAGAAGACATGTGGGTTGGACTTCATCCTCTCAAAATAGCTATAAAAGTCGTAGATCATATTGCAAAAGAAGATAAAAATGGATAATTTCATAAAAAATTATTGAACTGAACTAGAAAAATCAGTGTCATCATTGATGAAGCTTCGAGCAGATCTAATAAGACTGTAGTTGTAATATTTTTGAAGACTGAAGATTGCGATATATCACCAACAGTTTTTATTTGTTTGACTTAGAAGGACAGGGACAATGTGCACATCCTTTGTTTACACTGTGCTGGATTCAATTGGGAATATTTAAGAAATAAGTTGATTGCTTTACATTCAGTTTAATGCTTGGCCGCATTTCTTGGGCACTAGACTTGAAAATATTTTCCTAACATTTTAATATGGTATTATTTGTACCATCGTTTGCAACATGTTTTGGATAATTCTGTCTGTGATATTGTGGTCCTACGCTTGTCATGATACATGATGTGACCTTTCCAGGCTGTGTTTGAAAGATCCGCATCTATTTCTGACGGTCATAGTGTTTGATTAGCAACAGATAGCAAATATTTATTGAAACACAATTATGTTACAAAAGCATATATATATATATATATATATATATATATATATATATATATATATATATATATATATATGTGTGTGTGTGTAGGAATTGTATTACATTTTTATGTTTTGAGAAAGACAAGATGAGGGATTTGACTGGTACTGTCTTCTGATATTAATCAGTCTTGTAATTTTTCAGAAAGTGCTCTTTTCGCTGGAGATGCTTTGGGGGGGGGGGTATGGCATATCAATCCTTTGTAGGTTATTTAACGCCAAATCCATTTTTATGTAAATAATCTGTTTTATTGAAAACAATTCAGTTTAACATAAGTACACAGTTTAATTGTCAAAAACATTTCTATTTCAAACTATTCAAGCGGTTATATGTAACAATTCAGTTAAGTGTAAATACAGTTTTAGTGTCGAAAAACAGTTCTATTTCAAATAATTCAGTTAAGCATAAGCACGCAGTTTAAATGTAAGTACGGTTTTATTGTCAAAAACATTTCTATTTCAAGCTATTCAGTTTAGTCAAACAATTCAGTTTAGCATAAGTATGCTGTTAATTCTATTTAACCCATAGATAGGGCTCTATCAGGTGCTACCACTCCGGGCCAGAGTGGACCTGGGAGCAATGGCAATGAAGGGGTACTCCACATTCCCCAAAGCTCCAGCTTAGTGTCATATCCAGGACACTCGTTAGGGCGTCTTACCCCTCTGCAGAGGCGCAGTCAGTGTATTCTACAGCCCCTCTACACAGAGTTAAATGTCAAACAATTTTATTTCAGATAATTCAGTTCAGCATTAGTACACAGTTTAGACGTCAAAACAGTTGTATTTTATGCAATTCAGTTCAGCACTAGTACGCAGTTCAAATGTCAAAACAGTTCCATTTTAAACAATTCAGCTTAGCTCAAATACGCAGTTGAAATGCAAAAATCAGTATAGTGAAAGAAGCACGGTTTAGTTCTATTTAACCCATTGATAGGACCCTTATCAGGTGTTACCACTCCGGGCCAGAGTAGACCTGGGAGCGATGGCAATGAAGGGGTACTCCGCATTCCACAAAGCTCCAGCACTGCTGGAACCTCACCATCAGATTGTTTAGTGTTATATCCAGGACACTCGTTGGGGGTGGTCTTACCCCTCTGCAGAGAAGCAGTCGGTGTATTCTACAGCCCCAGCCGACTGGCCAATGGAGATGCTTTAGTGCAAAGAGAGATTTCTTTTCTTAATCTCCTGTCTTCGGTATGGTCTTCGAATTTTATCCCTTTTTGAACCGTTAAACAGGTATTTTTCGAGGCAATCTTCCCGGGAACAAACATTTCCGGTTGACTGACCAATTACTGATCATATCCCATTTTTCTACTATTTGGTCAGCAAATCAAATCTACATCTATGCGAAGAGTATCCCTGTTACGTATCAGATGTTAATTGGTCATCCAATCGAGTCACAATATTAGGGCTTGGCTTATTAGGAGCCCTAGCCAAAAACTTGAGGAGATAGTACCCCTTTATATATTAATTAATATAAAAAAAAAACGAAAACAAAATCTGATTAATCTATCCGAAACCTAGGCTTGACCTTTTGAGTTTAACAGGTGGACGAACGCTAATTTGCCATGTTATGAGTTTAAATGGGTCGATGCTGCAGAAGACCCCAAATAACATTCTAGATGCCTGCTTGCTTTATTTATTTTGACAACCTTTTGTGCATTGTACACATTTTCACTAACCTTTTAAAGTGACTTTTGAATTTCTTTGTGTGTACTCATAACGAAAATAAGTCGATATTCTTATATTTTTCTGATTATATTTTCCCAACCTTTAAGGAAAAGTATTCTTTTCATATCTTTTTGGCTCCAGAAAATACTGTTGTATTCATATAATACAACTATACATATATACATATATATGCTGAATACATACTGACGCAATGAATAAAGACGGGCGAAGACTTCTTTAAAAAAATATAACTCTTATTTTATTGCAAGGTTTGCGTGTGAGAGGGAATTGGAGATCGAACAGAACTGCAATATATTGACCCCCACTCTTATGGCCATCAGTGTTGTGTCTTTCTCGTTCTCCTGATGCTCAACCGGAGGCCCACTCTGCTGGCTTTCTCTACTGCATCTTATCACCAACTGGTCTGGTCCCCAAACTCCATCGGGGGTCCCCAGGGTCCCCTTTTCTGGGTGGTGGCTTTCCCTACCACTTCTTGTCTCCAACTCGTCTGATCTACAACTCACTGACTTCCTGTCTACACCAAGTTATATGATAGTTCAATCACCCTCTCAATCGCCCATTCAATCTTTGGAATGGCATGTTTGATCGTCATCAAGCTGAAATAACTGTCATGCAGTTCACAGGTCTCTCTCTTCCGGTGCATCAGTCTATGAGTGTAACATGGGATTTTTACCATGTCCCATTTTTTCAGCCCCGTCCGCCTACGCGATTTCTTCTCATAACTGCCATCGGAAATTATCACTTCCTTTCCGTGCATCACTTTGGAATGTCATTTTGGCCGGGTCGAAGGTCAATATACAGCAATACCTCATATTGTTATAATAATTGGATTACTTCAAAATATTCATGGATAAAACCTACACAATATTTCAAGCAATAACCAAATGGAACTTGTCAAAATTTCTAAAGACCTTAGGGAAAAATTTTTAAAAATAAAGTTCTGGGATCAAGATTAGCTACTTGCAATTTGAGATCTTCATTTGCTATATGACGTACTTATCCAGCATTTTACATATATTTCTATAGGGAGACAAAACATTCAAAGATTGCCACTTCTTTTTACAACAAATAATTTCTAGTATGATTTATTAATATTTACCCAACCCCTCCGCTCGGGCAGGATACGACACAAGGTCAATTTTTAAGCGGAGTTTAACAGGTTTGAATTCAGAGTTTTCCTTCTCCTAGACTAGTTGTCTCACCAACGCTGAAGAACCTAGTCTGCCCTACTATTTACCCATAGCTGGAGGGAGAATAATTGGATTCATACCTTTCCCAAGGGTATTAGTGCTATGTGAAATGCAATCAGTTTTGTCCAGGATTTGAACTCAAATGCGTCCATTTCCTGCGACGATAACCATTACACCACAGGCACCTCCTCTATATGTATGATTTATCACTGATGATAATGCAAGAATATTCCTTAATTGCTGCTCCTGTTCAAGCGAGATGTTTAAATTTGTCAAGAGCTGAAAATAATAAAAAGGTCTATTAAGACATTAAGTAAGGGGGAATTTGAAAAAGTAATTGATAATACAGTTCATTCTGATGCATTGAAAACATAGATTTATTCGCCTTCCTCCTGAAAAGATACTCGGAAATCGAACATATGAAAAAAAGGTTGATAGACTGTGATCATTAAATATTTAAAAAAAAAAATGACCAAGAAAATGACAACAAATTGTATGAACTACTAAACCTGCTGGGTGCATATACTTGGAATACTGATAAAGTATTATTTGTTTGGGTTTTATGGCATATCAACCTTTGTAGGTTATCTAATGCTCTATCCCTTTTTATACAAATAATCAGTTTTATTTCAAACAATTCAGTTTAGCATAAGTACACAGTTTAATAGTCAAAACATTTTTATTTCAAACTATTCAGTTCAGTCAAACAGTTCTAATTTAAACAATTCAGTTTCGTATAAGTATAGTTTTTGTTTACACACAGTTAAATGTCAAAACAGTTCTATTTCAAACAATTCGGTTTTGCTTAAGTGTACAGTTTAGTTCTATTTGACCCATAGATAGGACCCTATCGGGTGCTACCACTCCGGGCCAGAGTGGACGTGGGAGCGATAGCAATGAAGGGATAGTCCTCATTCTCCAAAGTTCTAGCATTACCGGAACCTTACGATCAGATTGTTTAGTGTCATATCCAGGACAATCGTTGGGAGGTGGGGTCTTATCCCTCTGCAGAGACACAGTCGGTGTATTCTTTTGCCGCAGCCCCAGCCGACTGTGAATATTGGGAAAGAAGTAAGTATACTAAGGAATGCTGCAAAAGAAAAACCGAATTGTTTCGGTAAAATTTTCTATCACAACATTCCTATTAATGATTTTAGTGACTATGTGCGACGTCTCCTGAAATATTTCCATAATGCCGTAACTCTTCAAACTGAACAAAAGGCTAAAAATATTTTCAACACTATGGTTGCCAGTTCTGCTGTGGCAGAAAGGCTTTTGAAGAATGAACGTTATATATACACTGATATTAGTAGCTGCCTGACAGTGGAGAATGTAGCAAAATTGATCACCATCTTATTGCTCTTTTACTAAATTCATGGGAAAACAATCTTTTTGTGAAGACATAGCTAGAAAAAAATCGACAGTTCTGATGACAACGAGGCTTAAGAAAATGATGACAAACATGTCACTATTTGGAGATTTTTAAATGAAAGGTCATGGATAAAAGATCTAAGCTAAAGTATTTTTCTTCTTATTTTTTAATTTCAAAATGCCAACATGCAATATAACGCATTAGTCAAATATATTTTTACAATTAACTGATATTTCTCCTGACAAGTATAGATTGCTTTATAATATGAAAAATAGACATAACCAATAAATAGATAAAAAATATATCTGAAACACAAAATAAAATAGATATTTCATAATGGAAAATAAATGTTATAAAAATGTTGGCACAACATTATTACAATTGGTAAAAATCTAATGCATATCATTTGCAACTACCCAAACATTTTAATAGTCCTTCAGAATATTTTGTCTGCTAAGTATTGATTATGATTTAACCATTGTTTAGAGACGGTTTTAAAGTTTGGTTTGATTTCATTGTTTTTAATAGCATATCAACTTTTGTAGGTTATCTTATGGCAAAACCATTCTTCTAGAAGAACAGTAGTGGTACTATTTAACCCATAGTTGGGAGGATAAGGAGGTTCATACCTTTCCTAAGGGTATTTGTCTGAAAGTGAACGTGATAGCACTATTGGAGTACGAACTCACTTACTGCGATTCTGCACAAAGCGCTTTAACCATTACACCACGAAGATACTCCCCGCATGATAACCCATACTCCATGAACACTTCTCCTTTAAGGAATTTTGATCTAATTTTTAGATATAACATCTGACAACAAGAGAATTTTATGATAAATGGAATTGAGTTATTTGGTCTGTTACATTTTAGAAAATATATAGAGGAGAAAACTAAATATATATATATCATCATCATCATCATCATCATGTCGTGCTGGTAGCACGGATATCCCTGACCCTCTCTCGCCACTTTTCCCTATCGTTCATTGCCCTAGGCAGGTCTTCAGGATAACATCCCGTATCCTCACATAGTTGCTGAATGTATGCTCGTGCTGGTCGTCCTGCTTTTGCACGGCCATGAGTGGGGGTTCATAAGGGTACATCACTTATGAGTTCGTCCCTGCTTCTCCAGCAGTGTCCTGCATGTCTGGTTCGTCTAACTTGAATAGTTTTCGTGATAGGAGGTAGGTGGCCGTACAGATGGTGTCTTGTGGGGTGTTGCCGCCAGGACTAGTTCAAGATTGCTCGCAGTATTCTTGTGTAATTGCCGTCTAGCTTCTTCTCCAGCCGTTTTGTTAGAGTCCATGTAGTGCATCCATATAGCAGTATCGATGCGACCGCTGCCTGGAAGAAACTGCGTTTCATTTTATCGGTTAGGTCTGATTTCCATATAATCGATAGCCTATTGATAGCTGTCCATGATTTCGTTAACCTCGTGTCGATGTCCTTTTCGGTTGATGCGACGCTGCTTCCTAGGTAAGTGAATTTGTCTACTAGTTTAAGAGGGCTTCCGTCTAGAGTGGAGATGTCCCCCGATTGATTATAGCACATATATTCCGTTTTGTGTGCATTGACATAGAGGCCTACGCCTGCGGCTGCTCGTTCCAAAGTATGCAGTAGTGTTTCGGCTTGGTCGGGTGTATTTGCCAGTATCGCTATGTCATCGGCGTAGTCGGCGTCGGTAATTATTTTTGCGGGGTAACCAATAAATAGATAAAAAATATATCTGAAACACAAAATAAAATAGATATTTCATAATGGAAAATAAATGTTATAAAAATGTTGGGACAACATTATTACAATTGGTAAAAATCTAATGGATAACATTTACAACTACCCAAACATTTTAATAGTCCTTCAGAATATTTTGTCTGCTAAGTATTGATTATGATTTAACCATTGTTTAGAGACGTTTTTAAAGTTGGGAAGATAACTAAAATTAATAATTTCACTTGCTCGACTAAATATACTTATATATGTATACTTATATATATATATATGCACGAGCAACAGCACATACGCAAATAAATTAACGTTCAATAGCACATAAACTCAGGCACACGTATACACAAACTAATTATCCCTTCAAACGAAAAATAACCATTTTAATCAGTCTTTTTTTAAAAGTCATCACTCTGACGAATACGTTAACCGTGAAACCCAGAGTCCCAGAAAATATCATGTAAT
>OY757909.1:34940746-34978246 GCA_963585895.1 Sepioteuthis lessoniana
CCCTAGCAAGCAAAAATATTTCAAAACGGTGTTTTGAGTATCATTTAACTTGATATTTAAGTTATTTGAGGTCCATGTTTGGAGATACTCAGTTCATTTATCTTCGTATGTTTTTATTATTGCTCTGATATTAGCCAATGCATTTTTCCAGTTGTTTCTATAATGAATTTCTGTTAACAATATATATATATATATATATATATTGGACGTGGCAATAATCTTGGGAAAGGTATGAATTCATCTATTCTCCCACTATTTTCTGGGTAAATATTAGGATTGACTTGCTCTTTGATCTTAGAGCAGTAACCGATCAAAGAGATAAAAAAACAACAACTTTGAATTTATACTTGTTAAACACCGCTAGGCTCATTAGCCTAGTGGGTAGAGTGTTCGCAAATGGTCCGGGAGACCTAGGTTCAACCCTAGGTCGCGTCATATCAAAAGAATTTTAAAATGGTACTTGATACTTCTTTGCTTAACACTCAGCAATATAAGGTACGGATCAAGGGTTAAGTGGAGCAATCCAGGGAAAGGAATAGCGGTCTCCCTTACCTCTCGGTGTTATAGGTATTGAAAAGGAGCCTTCTGGTCACCTTCGACTATGGTCGCACCCTTTACTTTTTAGTTTATTATATATATATATATATATATATATATATTATATATATATATATATAATGTTTGATTATATTATACATATCTGGAGATATAAAGTGGATTTTCACTAAATCTTTTGCAGCATATTTTCGAATTTTCAGAAACAACAATGTCACATTTCCCACAAGAAAGTTTCTCTCAAGCTTTTAGCTCACCTTACAATGTTTTGATAATTGATGCAAGTATAAGAAACAGGTGCTAATTTGGTTGTTAGATTCGTTGATTTTACATCTTGTGCTGATGTATTTGAAGTAATGCTTTTTTCTTTATGTAATTTTATTTACTCCTATGTCATGATATAAACAGAGAATTTAGTAAAGCAACATGAATCTTAATATTCCTATAACAATAAAATAATTTATAAGCAATTATATCTTCAACTAACTATTCTTATCAGTACAAATAATATACAAGCATTTATTCCTATTCAATACGTGTAATTTGTATACAATTACATGGTTTCAAGTATTCCAATTCAATACAAATATGGCCCATTCAGCAGGGGCAGTAGAATCCACCGATTTCATCTCTGCAGAGGAGTAAGACATCCCCAACTATTATCTTGGATGTGACACTAAACAATCAGATGCCGAGACTCCAGTAAATCTGGGGTTTGGGGGAATGCAGAGTAAACCTTCATTGATATCACTCCTAGATTCACTCTGGCCCGGAATGGTAGCACCTGAAAGGGTCTTATCTATGGGTTAAATAGAACTGTTTGACATTTAAACTGTGCACTAACACACGACTTATGCTAAACGGAATTGTTTGAAGTAAAACTGTTTGATCATTTAACTGCATGTAAATAAATGACTGGTGTTTAATTGAATTGTTAGTGGTACATAGCAATACTTGGAACGATAAAAATGTGTGCAAAAGAATGTGCTTAGGCTCGTTTAAAAATGTTATCAACAAAATGTGTTTACAAGTCAAATTTATTTATGATATATGTATCAAGAGGATTTGGTATTAAATAACCGACAATGGTTTATATGCCATAAACCCAGCCCAAACCAAACCAATACAAATTTGTAATTGAATGTTGTACAGTCGCTTCAAACTGGTAAGCATTTCATTGTAAAAGTATTAATGTCTTAGGAGCTAATGAATTAATGCCGTCCAAAATCATTCTGAACATCTCAAACATATCTATTTAATCTCTAGATCGGATCCTAACAAGAACTATCACACCGGAGTTTACCGCTGGGTAATGGTATCAAAGCAGTGATTCCACATTCTTTAGAGCTCCAAAACAAGATACTTGCCCGGTCGGCTGGTGCTGCAGACTGCACCGATTGTATTTCTACTAAAGGAGTAAGCTTCCCCCACCAACGAGTGTCCTGGATACAGTGTATTACACAATCTGATGGTGAGGTTCTAGTAATGCTGGAGTTTTGGGGAATGCGTAGTACACCTTCGTTTCCAACGCTCTCTGGTCCACTTTAGCCCGGACTGGTAGCACCTGATAGGCTCCTATCTATGGGTAAAATAGAACTAAACTGCGTACTTACGCTAAACTGGATTGCTTGAAATAGAACTGTTTTGACATTTAAACTGCGTACTTATGCTAAACTGAATTATTTGAAACGGAACCTTTTTTTGACATTGAAACTGTACTTAAGCAAAACGGAATTGTTAGAAATAGAACTGTTTTGAGATTTAACAGTGTGTAAATAAAAAAAAAATACTTACACTAAACTGAATTGATTGAAATAGAACTGTTTGACTGAAGTGAATAGCTTGCAATAGAAATAATTTTGACAATTAATCTATATACTTATGCTAAACGGAATTTTTTGAAATAGAACTGTTCGTTTGTATAAAAAATGAATTTTTTGAATTAAATAACTTACACGGGTTGATATGCCATAAAACCCAAACAAACAAATAAACAAAACAAGAGCCTCACAAACTGATGTAGTTCAGTTACATATCTGGGGCATTTTTTTTCAGTGGGGTCTTACCATTCAGCAGAAGTTAGAGTCAGCTTATTCAAAGTGAAAACGACAAGATTATTGAAAAAACTTTTTTTTCTAAATATTATCAATGAATTTCCTGTCTTGATATTGTCTGCAGACGACACAGTCCTGGGAATTTGACTAAAGTTGCACTGAAAAGATTCACTAGGCAACAGGAATAATTTCACTGAGGCATGTGAGCGGGCGTAATAAGCTTGTGTTTTTGACAAAGTAGTAAGTACCTGAATTCATTAATTCTAAAATAGCGGTATATTTTCCATTTCAACATTATGAATTGGTCTCTTTTTTCATATAAAAAAGACAAAAAAGAAAAGACAGTCTTTCAAACGCTTTAGCATTCAATTCGGGAAACTTGTGACATCCACTGTCTCCACACTGAAGAAATATTTTTATTTATTTATTTGTTTATTTTTTCATCTTTGTCTGCTTCCTTCCGGTGTCGTGTGCCGGAAGTTGAGCGCCATTTTGTAAAGACATTATTTCATGGACTGGCTAGTTGATATTGTAGGTTGGTATTTGGAAAGACACGCAACGGCTGTGGATTTCAATTCATGACATTTATCCATATTTATTTTCATCGTTTTTTTTTTGGTGATGTTGTCACTGTTGTTGTCTTTGAAAAATATTTTCTATTGAATAAAGTGGTTTGCAACAATGTTTGCCAGTCCTTCAGTCACATGAACATGAATTATTGAGTTTCGTGTTTTTCACTAAATACTGTTTATATCATTGCTACTTGGCAGTAATTTTTTGTAAGATCACCCACATATGTAAAACGCAGGTTTATCCACACACACACACACACACACACATATATATATATAAATGGAGGTGCCAATGGTTTGATAGTTATTGTTGTAAGAAATGATCACGGGTGCATGAGTTCAAATGCTAGACTCCTGGATGAGGCTGATTGCATTTCACATAGTCTTTTCATATCAACCGAAACAATAATCAAAGATCTGATTAATCTATTCAAATATTTGGCTTTTTATCCTCAGCTGGTGGACAAGAGATGTCATGATTTAAAATGGATCAATGTACCCACAAAACCCCAAATCTGCTTACTTTTTGTTCTGACAATTAGACAGTTCGAGTAGTATTGGTCCCTTACTGACCTTTTAAATTAACTTTTGAATTTCTTTCAAAGTCAATGCATCTGTTTTATACCTTTATAGAAGTAAATTTGTTATATAATTGCGAAAGGATTTTTTCTTATATTATCATTTTTCGTTGGTTATATCTTATCTTTCGGTTTTGTTAGGCTTAGAACTGTTCAGCTTAGTGCACGGGTAGGTGCACACATTAACGCAGGTGTTCACGCGTACGCGCGGAGGATGTGACAATCACAAATGTCGTAATAAAAACCCCGGATAGTAAATGGAACTGGGGATGTGAATGACGTCATGCCTGGAAGCGATGGGCTGAGGATTTTGAGTGATTTTTGAAAAAAAGCAGTTAGTTGAGATTTGAAGCTGGACGAAGGGAGTTGAGATCCGAACCAAGACGAGTCCAGTTGGGTCTTGGGGGGTGCGCCGCGCGTTGTCGGGTCAGATAGAACAGTCAGCATAGTAAAAATTGTGTCTCTCTCTCCTCGTGTCGAAAACCTAAAAGTCAAGAAAGTAATAAAAGTTTCGTACCTGATCAAAGAGAGTCGTCAGTGTTTTGGGATTCCTATGCGTGTGAACGTTTTAAATATCCGTATATTTGTATAGTCGTATTATAGCTATATTACAAATTTACATGTTCCTGTATGAAAAAAAAATGCATCAAACTTTCCATCAGTTTTTAGTTGCAGTGATTACTTCATATTTTCTTTTAAAAAACTATAAGTTTTTTTTCGAGAAAATTAAGTGAAATTTCAAGTTTGATTGTTACAATTACAATAATACTAAGAGTATCGGTTGCCAAGTTTGATAACAACACTACACGATTGTAACCGTGAATAATTGTAAAAGTTATCAACCAAACTATCATCTATTTTAAAAATTATGCTGAAAATAATTAAAAATCCAATCAGTCATTTCTCATATTGTTATTTCTAAAAATATTTCATTAAAATATTTCAAATCTGAAACTAAAAATACAGATACTCCCTACAGAGAAAATTGTCACTTTTGTTAAGTTATGTAACAGGCTATTTAGAAACTACTTTGCTGTGGGAAAATCGTTTGATTTGGTGACATAATTGTTTACAATAGTTTCATGAAACTTCGGGTGAAAGCAAAAAGTTTTAAGAGAAGGTCATCATTATCATGTCGTGCTGCTAGCACGGATATCCCTGACCCTCTCCCACCACCTGTCCTGGTAGGTCTTCCAGGCTACATCCTGCATCGGTACAGAGCTGTTGTAGATAGGTTCTTGCAGGTCGTCCTGCCTTTGCACGTCCATGTGAAGGGGTACACAAGAGTACCTCGCTTATAAGTTCGTCCTTATTTCTTCAGCAGTGTCCGGCATGTCTGGTTCGTCTAACTTGGATACTTTTCGTGATGGGTGGTAGGTGGCTGTACAGCTTCTGTCTTGTGGAGTGTTGCCTCCAGAACTAGTTCAATATAGCTCACAGCACTCCTGTGTAATTGCTGTCAAGCGTTTTCTACATACATTTAGTAAGTGTCCATGTGGTGCATCCATATAGCAGTATCGAACGACCGCTGCTTGGAAGAAACTGCATTTCATTTTATCGGTCAGGACTGACTTCCATATGACCGATAGCCTTTAAATAGCTGTCCATGCCTTCTCTAGTTGCGTGTTGATGTCATTCTCGGTTGATGAGACGCTGCTTCCGAGGTAGGTGAACTTGTCAACTATTTTTAGAGGACCACCATTTAGAGTGGAGATATCGCCTCTTTGATTAAAACACATGTATTCTGTTTTGTCTGCGCTGATATGGAGGCCTAAGCCACCTACTTCTCCTTCCGAACTAAGTTGCAGGGATTCAGCTTGGGCGGGGGAATTTGCTTGAAGCGCTATGTCATCGGTGTTGTCCACACCCGTCATAGTTTGTGCGGGGTATCTTCTGCTTCTTTTCATTGCCAGCTTAAAACCGTTTTATTTTCATTAAATACATAGAAGTTCTAAGCAGGTATGGGACTAATGTATCTCCTTGCAGCTCACCTGCTACAATGTCAAAGTAGTCTGTGTCTCCATCCGAATAGCGGACTTTTACTTTCATGTTTTTAGCGTCATTATGGCTGCGACGGTTTCTTTGGGTAGGCCGTAGACGAGAAGTATTTGCCCCATCTTCCCTCTGTGTATGGAGTCAAATGCCTTGGAGAAGTCGACGAATAATAGTATTGCCTGGAGTTTTTTTTTGTTTTTTTGGCACGTACACCTTCTCGAATTCGACGGATAATAAAAATTTGTGATGACGTGGATCTCCTATGGAACACTCAATTTCTCAATGCGATTGCGTAGTAGAGCATTGTCTATTTTGGCCGCTATGGATGTAAGGGTTATACCTCGGTAGTTTTTGGCTACTCCAAGATCACCATTCTTGGGAAAAGAGAGGATGCATCTCTTTGTCCATCTGTCTATTGTGTTCTGGCTATATATAGCGTTACAGTATCGGAGCACATGTCTTCCATACTTCTGGGGGTATTTCATCAACCCCTGGTGCTTTTCTGTTTTTGTCTTTTCTTTGTACTAAGTCGAGTTCTTCATGCGTAAACTGTCCTAGTTTGATGTCTAGTTGATTACTAATAACTTTTGTGATTGGTTCGTCTGTAACTTTCGGAGGGTTTCCGATTAAGTTCTCGAAATGTTATTGCCACATGTGTATTCGTTCTTCTTGGTAGGCAGCTTTTAGTTTAGCTCTCGCAGTACTCTTCCTTCTGCTTACTTCGTTTACCGTCTGCCAAGCCATCCTAGATTGTCTATCTTCAACTGAGTCTCTAATCTTATTGATCTGATTTTGTATGTATTCTGTTTGTTCTTTTAGGTATACGTTTGTTCATTTTGTGCCTTCTTACGTTTCTGAGTATTTATATTGGTTGGGTCTCTTCTATTTCATAGGAAAGCGATTTTTACGTCTGATCGCTTTTTTATAACAGCTAATACCTCCCATGGGACTCTAGGTTTAGCTCTTTGTTTAGTTGGTATGCATTTTGTCGCCACTTATAATCGGGCATTGACAAAGTTCTCATATTCGTCATTCAGAGTTGGTGTATCTGATATCTCCCGTCGTGCATCGTATTTGTTTCTTCGTGTTAACGTATATTTATCTCTAATATCTCTGCTGTTAAGCAGGGACCAGTCATAGAGTACGTTTGTGGTTGTTCGCGTCGCATTCCTGCGTAGGCTCAGACGTATGTTTGCCGTGATAATTCGGTGATCGGAGTACACACCCTGAAAAGAGGAATATGCCTCGCGATTCAATGTGCTATAATTCGATTTCTTATTTATGAGGATGTTGTATATCAATACTTTAGCGTTATTTGCGTAGGTGTAGGTCTATAGTTTTCCCTTTCTTTTCCGAAATTTTGAATGAGACATGTTAATCTATTTTCTAGCCTGAAATGTTTCCCATTTCTGTTTGACGAGTTGTGGAGGCTGAATTTAAGGTTGACGTTTTTACCTATTCGGGAATTCATGTCTCCACCGCTGATGAGAACGTTGAGTTTCGGGATGCTACGAGCAAGGGAGGATTGCTCATTCCAGAAGGCGATGAGGTCTGTTTCTTTACTAACATTGGTAGGGCTGTAGCAAGAGATGATTATTGTGCTGGGGTTGCCGTCAAACGTAGCTACCATCTTCCTCGGTTGTATTTTCTTGATGCTATTTAGTGATTTTAGGACCCGTGGTCCTATAAGCATACCAACGCCACCTATCGTAATGTTGATAAAGTTTCGCCATGCCGACGCCGAGACAAACCTCCATCCATTGCTGGTATTCTGGTATTTTATTTATTCGGTATGAAGGTATCTGTGTTCTTGTATGCACATAATCTCCATTTTATGATCTATCCATGAAGCTGTCAGCTCTGGTAGTTGACCTATTCTATTCAATGTATTCAATGTTCTAACATTGAATGTCACTATTTGTATTGTGCTTTTACATTTTAGTAATATTTGTTTTAGTTTGAACTCTGTAGCTCATTTTTTGAACACTGGGTCCAGGGCTCTAAACTCAGCAGGACGTGCCTCTTTTTTACCCGTACGAAGGGCGATGCGGTTTGGACAAGTGGTATGAGTATGTGACATGGTAATATTTCCATGGCTGTGTTTCATCCTTAACTATAGAAGCCACCCTAATAGATGAGCAGCAGTTGTTCCCCGATCGAACTATTTGATCCTGGTCGTAGTCCCGTGGGATTCGTCCGACCAGCACCTGGTTAAACTTGCCGTTGATCCGTTGTTGTGTTCGTCCGCCTTTACGTCCACCACGTCGCTTCTCATGTCCGTGGTATATCTTTAAAAAATTCCTTTCCTTCCCACTCCCCGTATTAAGTTTTAACTTAGTATAAGTCCACAGTTACTTTTTTAAATTCATCGGAGAGTCCTTATCTATAATTCATTGCAACCTTAAAGGCAATTCTATTTTTACGCTAACTTAGGTTTTCAAATACCCTGTAATATTTTCAAAAGTTTTTACCTCGTTTTTCATGGTTTAACGGGAAATTGGATTCACATTAATAATCTTTTACATTTAAAACACAGATAACATTCAGCAATGATTTTATATGTAATGAAATCTTTCATGCATTTCAAGATGACAATATAGTAAAAAAAGGAAAGGACAACTAACCCGCGAGTTGACCAGTACCGGAAGTATAAATAGATTTTATCTTTCTTTTGGCTTCTCTTGTGTTAATGCGAGTCGATTCTAAGATGAACTTGCGGGGGTCTAAATATTTCCTCTTTAATAGACATGTGCAAGTTTTTTCTTGCGTTTTCCTTTTTTTCCATCATTTATTCTAATTCTCTCCCTTCCCTGCCACTATTTCATCACCTACCACGAAATTCCTAAATGTTTCTATTTTTACTCTAACTTAGGTTTTCATTCAGCAATGATTTTACACATAATAAAATCTTAGATGCGTTTTAACATGGCAATATAGTAAAAAGACAGGATAACTAACTCGCGAGTTGACCATTACAGGAGGTTATCAAGACAAAGACAAGGAAAGGTAAACATTTTTAATTCCTTTCAAATATTAATTCGGCTCTGTTCTTTGGATATTGAGCACTTTTTATGCCTTCCTAGTAAATATTTACAAAATTACCAAACTGAATATTATATATATATATATATTACTGTTGCATTGGCTTCTTAATATCTTAAAAATTTAAATATGCTATGTCAATGAGCCACCGGACACGTAGACTGAATCCTTTGCCGATAGGTAAGACACCCCGTTAAAAACATGTCACGAAACTGCGTAAGCTGGTGAGGCCCGAGTTCTGAAACACTGGGGAGTATGGCTGTAACTTTCCATTACTGTCTCAGATTGAACCTTTTAGGATTCCAACTATGATTCAGATAGTTCTCCTTGAGACAATGAGGTCTTTAAAGCCAAGTGAATTTAAAACATTAACTTTTGATTAAACGTATTAATTTTTAAAAGGTCGATTATTTGAATTTTTCTTTAAAATTTTCACAGGTTGACTACTACTACTACTGCACCTCCTCCTCCTCCTCCTCCCAATGATAATAATAATGATAATAATAATTATCATAATAATCGGAAGAAGAAGCGAATGCAGCAACAAACTTGCACTAAATGTGTACAACACTCATAATAACTGAGTGAGGAAGGTGATTCACTTGGAATTATGCAAGAGATTTAAAGTTGACCATATTAAAACTTTAAAAAGACTAAAAACAATTTAAATCGCTTGAATTCATCAGTTCTTCATCTAGATATGACTAAATAGTCGAACAGGCTATGTTCTTTAGCTTCTGTTTAGTCTTGGGAAAGGAAAATAGTCCCCTTAAAGTTTGTGTGTCGCATCGCGTTCGTGGTGTATTTTTCAGATAAATACATACGCAAATGAATTATATTGGAAAATATTCGCCCAAAAATGTGTGTAATAAAGGACACTCTGACAGTAAAGCTTCCTAATCATTTCCACAACAATGTGTAGTCGTTTACTCTCAAAAAATAGCTTTTAACGAGACATGAATACACAGCCCACGCTTCGGAAGCCATCCTTTATCAATATTGTTATAGTATTATAAGGTTTGTGACACTTAATCAAATTATCCCATAACCCAATAGATCATTCGATCTCCCAGGCGAAAACTCCATTGTATTTTGGATTTATTTGTCTAACAAGTTTTTAATGAGTAAAATATTATCTTCAGAAGTTTAACTTAACTTTGCTCTTGTTAGACTTACTTTGTTGTACTTAAATAACTTAATATTGTTTCATAATTTTCACATGTTCAGCTTGGATTGTTTTTAAACTGTAAAGCGACTGAAATCTAATCAGATACTTATACAATGAAAAATAAATGTGTTTTAAGAAACATAAATTATTTTGTGTTTTTAATATATTGTGCAATACTTGTTTGATTGAAAATAAATGTAAGACTAAATATTGTCAAAGAACTTATAATTTCATTATGGTTCTTTATGTGAACTTTGATATAATTTCTAAGTTTCATCTATCTATCTATCTTCAAAGATCTTATATCTGATTTATTGCTTCTTACATTAATAGTCAGAGGGATTTTTTACTAATAATGATGGGACACAAAACAATAATTGAGTAACTTTCTCCATAGGTGATATAAGTTTCCATGGTTGGTGTTCAAGCTTAGATAGAGAGCGAAGATTTCGAATGCTGCTTTTCTAGGTAGATAAAAACTCACGGCTTGAACTAGTAGAGCATTTGTAAGTAACTGTTTCTCACTTTCATTTTAACAACCACTCTGTCAGTGAGGCATTGAAGATGCCGTTTGTATCTACTGTGGCGGGATAAAACCTCCTGAAAAGAGATGTTCTATTTATGACCCTATAGTGGCAAGGCTCCAGTTTTGGATCTCTGAGGTGTATAGAATCAACTCTTTGTTACTCCTACTTACACTCTGTCCTGGAGTGGTAGTATCTGTAAGAGTCCCGACTATAGATTAAATAGATCTTTTTGGAAGTTTATGGAATTGAATCGGGATGCATAAGACCATATCATTATGTATATATTATTTGTATTAAATTAGAATTCTTGATACTATACAACAGTGAAAATTATTTATCATATTTACCCAACCCCTCCGCTCGAGCAGGATATGATACGAGGTCAATTTTTAAGCGGAGTTTAACAGGTTTGAATTCAGAGTTTTCCTTCTCCTCGACTAGCTGCCTCACCAAGGCTGAAGTACCTAGTCTGCCCTACTATTTACCCATAGCTAGAGGGAGAATAATTGGATTAATACCTTTCTCAAGGGTATTAGTGCTATGTGAAATGCAATCAGTCTCGTCCAGGATTTGAACTCGTGTCGCCGTGTTCATTTCCCCCGACGATAAGCATTACACGACGGGCAAATTATTTATATCTGGTTTGGTTTTTCTTTGTTTAATGGCATATCAACCTTTAGTGCCATAATTATTAGTACCTTGTAGAAGAATAGTAGTGATGATATTTAAGGCATAGCAGGGAGATTAGGAGCTTCATACTTTCCTCAAGTGTATTAGTACGAAAGTAAACTCGATCGGAATTTGAACTCATTTACTGCGATATCGCAGTTTTGAACTTTAGTCACTAAACCACCCAGACTTCCCAATTATATTGGATCGGAATACTTAAAACCATATAAACGAATGAAAGCAAATGATTATTATTATTAAATATGAAGAATTTTTCAAAACCATATAATTGTGTATAACTTCTTAATATTTATCAGGAATACTTTAAACCATATAATTTATATTAGATAGGAATAAGGAATACTTTAAACTATATAATTTGAATTAGATAGGAAGAACTTCTTAGAACCTTAAAATTGTGTATAACTTCTTAATATTTATAAGGAATACTTGAAACCATATAATTTATATCAGATAGGAATAAGGAATACTTTTAACTATATAATTTGTATTAGATAGGAACTCTTTCATACCATCCAACTGTGCAAACAAAGGGTTATTATTATAAATAAACAGGAAGAGTTATCTAAGACAATTTAATCATGTATAAATTATCAGTATTAAATAGGAATACATAAAACCATTGCTTTTGTATAAATTATTAGTATTAAATAAGACTTAGTTTGATCTGGTAGATCAATGGTATATCAATTTTAAAAAAATATATTTCGAAGCCATCTAAGTAGAAGAATAGATGTGATACTATTTAGCTCATAACTGGTGGATAAGGTGGTTCATATCTTTCACAATAGTATTAGCCAGAAAGTTAATGTAATAGTGTGACTGTGATTAGAACTTGCTTACTTTGAAATCGCAGTCAGGGAATTTAGTCATTACTCCACAGAGACTCGAGGAATTAGCCAAAAAGAACGCTTGAAGCCATATATAGCATATGCATTTAATAAGAATATTTGATACCATATGATTGTGTAAATTATTTCTATCAATTGTAGGCATTAAATAAACCATAATAGTTTATAATGAATTATATAATGTTAAAGAAATAAACAAAGCTAAAACTGAACAATACTTATTTCTGTGTATCAAAACAGCTGATAAAATAACACTTCTTATTTATTAGCCATATATCTATATTTAAGATGTGTTAAATTTGTACTTCTTTATATATGAGCGGAAACACACAATTTTCATTTGAACATTAAAGCTGAATCAGATATGATGAAACTTGGATTTTTTGGCACGAGAAAATGGAGCTGTGCCAACAATTACGAATAATCACAGACAACACATACAGTACGAACGTATGTATGTTTCTACCCTAAATTTTTGTGTGTATGTGTGTCAACGAGTGTGAATGTGTGCTTCCTGGTATTCATATGAAAGTGGGTTGAGGTTTGGGATTTGAATTTTTTCTCTTTGGGCACAACGCTGTTTTTTAAGCATTTCTAGCTGGAAACGTTTACAGGATATTTAGGTGTTTTCCACAAAAGAGAAGATGCTAATTTGATGCCCGAAGCAATCGAGATTTTAAATATACAATCCGTTTACTCCATAACCCATTATTTGTTCTGGAGTATATATATATATATATATGTGTGTGTGTGTGTGTGTGTGCATGTGTGTGTGTGTGTGTGTTTAAGTGTTTGTTTGTTTGGATATATGGCATATCAATATTTGTAGGTTATTTAATGCCAAATACAATTCAGTTTAGCATAAGTACAGTTTCAATGTCAAAAATAGCTCCATTTCAAACAATTCAGTTTAGCATAAGTACTCAGTTTCAATGTCAAAGCAGTCCCATATCAACCAATACAGTTTAGTTCTATTTAACCCGTACATAGGACCCTATCAGGTGCTACCACCCTGAGTCAGATTGGATCTGGAAGCGATGACAATGAAGGAGTACTCCATATTCCCCAAAGCTCCAGCGTTACTGGAACCTCAACATCAAATTATTTTGTGTCATATCAGGACACTCGTTGGGTGTGTCTTACCTCTCTGCAAAGATTCTGTCGGTATATTCTACAGCCAACTGGTCAAAAACTTTCGGGAATCATTCAAAATTTGGTTAAGAGATACCAAGCTGATTCAGGGTAAAAGTCGGGTCTATTGTGCATTTGATGCTATTTTAATGAACCCTATTATTTTGAAAGTGTTTTATGATTACATTTAGTTTTGCTATTTTTATTTCTCATAAAACGTTGAGGTACATTTAAAGCTCCAGTGATAATATATATATATATATATATATATATACAAAAGTTGGCGACCTTAGTCGAGGGTGACCCGAAGACTCCCTTTTCAATAGCTAATACACCGAGATATAAGGAAAGGCGTTACTCCTTTCCTTGGATTGCTCCACTTTACCCTTGATCCATACCTCTAATCCTATGTGTTAAGCGAGGCGGCATCAAGTACCATTTTTTGAATCTTTAGTATGACTTGGCCTGGGATTGAACCCCGATCTCCTGGACCATTGGTGAATACTCTACTCATTAGGGCAATAGCCCGGTATATACATATATATATATAAGAAACAGTAATATATTTTAGGTCATATATATATATATGTGTGTGTGTGTGTGTGTGTGACCTAAAATATATTATCGTTTCTTGACATCTTTTTTGCTGCTTCATAAATGTCAGTTTCAAGTATACTTTTTGGGTGATCAAGAAAAAATGCAATTGACAGATATCAACAGCCTCATTAGATTTTTTTTCTTGCTATCCCAAAAGAATACATGAAACTAATCATTGGACAGTCAAAAAGAGGTGAAAGAACAATTTATTATTGTTTTTATTCTGCCTAACTGACCGGTATTTCTCACTTTTCTGATTTTTAGAATGTAACTTTTTAAAAAGTTATTTATTCTGTTATATATATATATATATATATATATATATATATATATATATATATATGTATGTATATATGCATGTATGTATTCCAAATTTATTCGAAAATAAAGTCCAAGGCAAATGATAGATGGGATGGTTGTGATTTTGTGAATCATTTTCTCGCCCAAACAAATACTGCTTAATTTTTCTTAGTAGTTTAAGGTTGTTAACTTTGACAGATTTCTATTTTTCTTCTCCATTTTGTAAACATTGGCGTGTTTCCAGTTCGATAAGTCGAAGGTTTTGGCTAAGTCTTTTTTTCCGATATTGTTCGCAACTTTCTTCTAGTTATTTATTTTATATAATTTTCTTCCCTTTTTGTTCCCATTTCTTGGGGATAATTCGACTTGCGCTTTACATAAATGGATTATATTAGGAAATATTTACCTTTCAATGTATGTACGAGGGACATTCAGAAAAAAAAGCAAACTGCCTATTTATTTTTACAACAATTACGCAGTTGTCAGCAGTGAGAAAGTGGGTCGCCTCCACTGAGGAAATAGTTTAAGACGGTATATGAACTCACAGCCTACTTCTCGAGAACCTACCTTTCATGAATATTGCCTTTTCACTATAATATTTGTAATTTAATAGATCACCGGGTCTTATAGCCAAAGGATCCTGGGTCTGACACTAAACTGTATCTGATGGTGAGTCTCCAGTTCTGGAGATATCGGAAGGGTGGAGTCCCTCTTCATTGCCATTACTCTTGCCTGGACTTGTAGCACCTGTTAGAGTCCCATCTGTGGGTCAAATAGTTCTATTTGCCAGTTATTTGCATTAAATGAGAATACTTGATATCATGTAATTATGTGAAAAAAGTTCTTAAGAAACTACACAAGAATGTAAGCATAATCGTATAATGAAGGCACTTGACTCACCTTAAGGCTTAAATAACCCACTATGGGCTGACATGCCGTTAAAATCAATCCTTCAGTCAATCATAGAGAAAACTTTATTGTAGTTTTGGGTGTTCATTAATCGAAGTTTTAAATAAGGAACAAACGTATGACGCTATTAGTAATTTAAAACACCTAATAAATCGGTTTTAAACTGTTTTTAGTCCCCTCCATGAATATATATATATATATATATATATATATATATATATATATATATGTATATATATATATATATATATATATATATATATCATCAAATCACAATGACAGCACAGAGTTCCTTGATTCTCTCTCTCTCTCTCGCCATCCGTCTTTATTATCCACCGCTCCTGGTAGGTCTTTTAAACTGCATCCGGTATCTGCACAGTGTTGATGTGTGTAGAACGATTATTTCCTCTTCAGCATTATGGTATGACTTGCCTCTTTGCGGAAATAAAATCTTAAAGAATTCCATCAAAGCGGCCATTCTTTGTTTTCAGCAAAGCAATTTAGTGCTGCTAAGAAGTTCCAGCAAACACCATGAAACCAATTTATTGCCAGTTTTTGATATATTTTGTAATATTTTGTAAAAGGTGTCTTTCTTCCTCTTTCTCGTTCTTGCTACTGTTCAATCATAGAATCATTTCTTGTATTTTGTGACGGATATTAAGTATTTATTCCTTTTTCTTCATCGATTCTATTAACCTTTCTTATCTGATGATTGTATTTTAAAAAATACATAAAACTGATATAAATAAGACTGTCATTAGAAGGTAATTAAACATTAATCAGTTTTGGTTTCTATATATGTATCTATCAATCTATCAACTATTTTTATACCTATTCTATAATTCTGACTATGTGAAAAAAAACCCAGATGATACCATTTGTAAATAAAAAATAATACACAAACTGATATCCGAGGAAAAATATCAATAAAAAAAGAGAATAGACAAAAAGCATTTGTATTGCTTAACCAAGTCTCGAGCACTTTTTTCATTCATGAAAAATGATTTTAGAACGATTTGTTTGGAGGTAACCGTGTCTTACAAATGTAACTGACAAGACACGTCAGGTTAAATGGCTGCATAATTGCCATGACTAGTTAATTTGGCATCGTTTATGAGCGATGTGGAGCAGTAACTCACTGGTAGAGTTTTGGCTCTGCATTCTGTGGTCGCTGGTTCAAACTTCAGTTAGGAAGATCTCAGTATACACTGTTGATGAGGCCTAATAGGAGCGAGACAGCTGTCCAGTGGTTCCGTATGTCGTCCACAAGTGTTTGCCAGATTTTCTGGTCATGGTAATTCAATTTATAATATAATTCCTCGACTTAAAAAAATGTACGATTTGTTTATAAATACCGCTCTGTTATCGGGACTTAGAATACACTGACTATCCCTTGTAGAGGGGTACAAAATCTCTCAAAAAGGGATTCCAGTGTATGACACAGAACTGCATCTAATGGTCTGATTATTCATCTGGAAATTTGTGTAGTGTGGAGTATCCCGTCTTTGCCATTACTCTCAGGTCTACATTGATCCAAAGTCTAAGTGCCGGTTAAGGTCCAATATCTGGGTCAAATAGATCTGTCGAAAAGTATTTGTATTCTTAAAAACGAACCCCATAAAAATATAAATACAATAAATGTGATTCTTTGACTTCTAGGTATAAAATAATCCTCGATAGGTTGAAATGTAATTAAAATCAGCCAGTCAATCAAAAAATATATATCCTGGTGATCCGGTAGGGGAAACCTAGGTAGATTACTTCTGGCTCTATAGGTATTCGTATTTCGCGCTACTTAGTACTTTGTGGACTCTTACGTTTCAGCTTAGAAGATTCTGACGTTGTTTTTTCTTTTGACTTGGCATTGCGGTACTGGTTGATTATTTTCAAGCTGTACGAATGTTTTTAGTCTTTTCTTTTTTTATTGAATTTTTCCCCACTCATCAGGTTGTGTAAGTTTTTTAATTTACAAATTGTCATCTGGGTTGTTTTTTACGCCGTCAGAATTATAGAGTCGGTATATATATATATATATATATATATATATATATATATATATATATATATATATATATATATATATATATTTGTGTTTGTGTGTGTGTGTGTGTGTGTGCAACACCAGCGACTATCACGTACTTTAGAGAGAGAGAGAGAGAGAGAGAGAGAGAGAGAGAGAGAGAGAGAGAGAGGGTATCTAAACAATTATTTAATGTTTTTCTATTCTGAAATAATACTTTGATCGTACTCTCCTTTGAAAAATAAAAAGAAGAGTTTCTCAAAGGATGAGCAAATAGCCTTCCTTTTTATGGTTACTAAAGTTAACGCCAGAGAAAAAAAAACAAGGTTAATAACATGATAACACTAATTTCCTTGACATTGTCACTTGAGTTTTTAAAGGAGATATATAAACGCTACTTCTTTTTATAATCTACAAACATTAATAGATCTCATGAAAGAAAATGGCCTCACCCTAAAAAAGTCAAATAGGTGACGGCATGTAATATAGTTAAGGATAATGATTAATTATATTAGTTAATTATTTTATTTGTAGTTATAAATTGTCAGTTAGTTAATATCTTTGAATGAAGTGTAAGTCGCATGCAAGGGTCAAATTGTGCACTTGTCGCATGATTGCCGGGTTGACGGTTTGTTTTGGAAATCACCGAGGACGACATATTAGAGATTCGTTTTGAAATTGTAGCTGTAGGCTGGATATATATATATATATTTATATATATATATATATATTCTGTCGCCTAATTAAGGATAAGATGACGTAAGGCTAGAAATTTACTGACACATGTTCTGACCATCATTAATAAATGAGGTAATTAAAATATTGTATAAGCAGAGTAATTTATTTTAGTTCGAGTAGTTCAGAGTTCAGAGTTGGAGGTTGTCGGTAGAGTTCAGAGATTCGAGTCCTCTGGGGACGAAGGGACGGACTGGACGAAGAAATGGAAGTCGGTATTTTGTTTGTCTACCACCCACGAATCTTGCAGTGTCTCTGTGACACAAGTAATTCTCTCTTTCTGTCTTTCTTTCGTGTTTCGATGGCTGACTGCTATGAATTGTTGTGGTCAGAAAATAAATATTTCGTGTTGGAAACAACGGGTCTGTCTTGCATTTAAGAAATGTAACACCTATTGATGTCATAGTATTAAAGGTATACCGTAGGAAGTATCACGGCTGCAGATTACACTGATGAACTCAACCTTCTCACGAAGTGTTCGAATGGCTTCTTCAAAACCTGGAGCAGGTAGTAAAAAGCATTAGCCTCTAAGTGAGCGTCGATAAAACAAAATTAGGAGACCACTTCACATACCTCGGTAGCAGTATCTCATCTATTGAAAGCGATGTCAGCATACGAATTGGGAAAGAAGGAACTGCTAAAATCAAGTTATCAACCATATGGAAATCTAACGTCTCTGATAAAAAAAACAACAACCGGAATTCTAAGCTGTAACCACATTAGTATTATTGTATGGTTGCATCACTGGAACTTTAAGAAAATGCTTGTAGAAAAAGCATGATGAAAACAACAGAAAGATGCTGCGTACTATTTTGAACAAATTTAGGAAGCAGCACCGCTCAAAACAGCAGCTGTTCGAGAGAGAATTACAATTGTTTACCTGACGGGGACGTGCAGCTTAATTCTGTTCCCTCCATCGCAGAAAAATGCGTCTGATATATCCCAAATCAAACAGACACAAACAGCAATTTACAACAGATTTTTCGAAGGTATTGAAGCGATCCTTGTTAATAGATGGAAAAAACTTTTTTAGTGTTGGACACCAAACTAAGATTGACAAAAAGTAACGTTTCACAACTTTGGTAATTTGATTGGACAGTCAAAGATTGACGCTGTGCCCAGCCAAGAATAATATTATCGCCTGAAAAATAAATTCCTTTCTCAATGTTGTTAGTAAAGTGAATGATAGAAAAAAGTTATCAAAATAAGATCTGAAATATAAGTAACGTAACAAATATAAAGCCACCTATTTATTACAACAGAAAGATTTGGCTTTGTTGATTGGGCAGTCAAAGATTGACGCTGTGTCCAGCCAAGAATAGGATTATCACTCGAAAAATAAATTTCTTTCTCGATGATGTTAGTAAAGCGAATGATAGAAAAAAGTTATCAAAATAAGATCTGAAATATAAGAAACGTAACAAATGTAAAGCCACCTATTTATTACAACAGAAACACGAGGCTTTGTAAATATCAAAATGAATAAAAAAACAACTGCTATGATTCTAAACCAATAATTAGATAATACGATCCCTTGCCAACACACACACACACACACACACACACACACACACACACACACACACACACACACACACACACACACACACAACAACAACAACAACAACAACAACAGCACACACACACACACACACACACACACAGACACACAGACACACACTCAACAACAACAACACACACCCACACACACACACACAACAACAACACATACACACAACAACAACAACATACACACACACACACACACACACACAACAGCAACAACACACACACAAATACACACACACACACACACACACACACACACACACACACACACATATATATATATATATATATATATACACAAATAACACTCACAACAAAAATAAAGGAAAAGTTTCTCAAAGGATGAGCAAACAACCGGCTTTCAATGATTTCCAATTGTTACCAAAGTGAATGACAGAAAGAAATTAAAAAAATAAATAGTAAAAAGCGAGGTGAATAACATCTGATATATATCTCGCCGCCTGTAAAGTCTATGAAAAGAAAGCATGAAAGACAAAAAACACAATAAACAAGATAAAGCCGACGAGGATAGATGACTGTTTGCTCAGTGCGAAAAATGCTTGGGCGTATCAGAGATCTTGGACTAAAAGCGACTTTTTCACCTTCATCACATTTTGTTTTTTTTTCCAAAGATTGTGAGAACAAGCTATGTTGATTCTGTAGTTGTCTTGTCCGTTCGATATACCTGGGAAGAATACAAAATGGCAGAAGATAACAATGATAGTTACTTCTTGCTTCTTGTTTGGTTTAACTTCATTTGGCTTTGAAGGAAGAAGGAAAAAAAGAAAGAATAAATAGATAATTGTGTGACTGGTAAACATACATACGAAGATAATGAAAAAATGTCAGAAACAGAATCATAAATCCATTTGTAAAAAAGACGAAGACAATCTTGAAGCGCAGAGAGGCGAGTACATTCACAACATTTTGTTGGATTATGAACAATATTTACTTTTAGGTGTGTAAGAGAAATAAACAAATCCCTCACAGTATTAAAACTGTGTAGCGCCCATTAAAAATCTAACTCACTTACAACGGCTTGTGAGTTAATATCACAAGCTGTTATTGACGGAAGAGTACGTTTTCAGATATTTGGAAGTAAAATAGGCAGGAATGAATTTCTAAATAATAAAAGAAACAATGAAATAGAAAACAAAAACATTTATAAGATGAGGACGAATATCATAAGTAGTGTCAGAAATTAATTCAATTTCACAGAAGTAACTACTGATAATTACAACTGCACAGCTGTACATAAAAAAACAAAACAAAACAAAACACAATCCACAGAAAAAAATAAGCAAAAAAGAAAAACAGACAGCAACAACAACAATAACAACAGCAACACACAAACTCTCTCTCTCTCTCTCTCTCTCTCTCTCTCTCACACACACACACACACACACACACACACACACACACACACACAAAACTAACAAAACACACATATTTAATAAAAAAAGACAAAAGAACCCACTCATGGCCTAAACCGTTTCATGGTTAAGATAAATAACTATTTATCACCGATTCGAGAGGTCGGCATTCGAATCTAGTTAAAAGCTAGGAATTCGAATCCTGATTTTCAAGATTGGTAATTATTCCTTCTCCACTGAAACAATTACGAGTAGCCCACCGGCGCGAAAGATGGGCATTCAAATCTTGGTAAATGTTGATTTTTTTTAGGTACTAATACAGCTTTTTGCCCTACTGAGATAATTACGAATTTTGTGCAAATGCAACAAGTCATAACCTGTTTCCTAATCAATTCCTAGTAAATATTATAAATTGGGTTTGCTCTGGAATTAATGACTCCTATTCTTTTCTACAGAAACTATATCTGATACAAGGAGAACAAAAACCTCAATGGGTAGAGCATATTTTCAGCTACAATATGCTATTTTCCCACATAGTCATAACACAATGTATTTTCATTCATGTTGGACAAGGGCCTGTACACCACACTCGTAAGTTTAATAGTTAATTAATTTGTCAGTAGACTAATTAGTTTTGGATGGTCTCTACTGGGTGACTTTTTTTCATCTCAATTCCTCTTTTTCGTTTCTTTTCTTTTCTCTTTATTTTTTTGATGTAGTCTCTTAAATTAGTAGGATCGTCTTAAATGGTAAAAGCCTTGTTTAATAGAACATTGCTTTGGTGTTATCTTATTGGTTTTTTGTTTCTTTTTATAATTGCTATTTCTTGGAAAGCTTGACAGAAGAGTACCTTGTAAAGCAAAGGGTCGAAATCTTACGGTCTACGAGCCGGATCCGGTCAGCAATCCAAAATTTTCCGGACCGCTGTTAAGGATAAATATCATATTAATCTGGAATCTGATTGACACCTAGTCTCCCCAGGTCTCCATGACCCTTCGTATTATGTTTGATCAAGTCCTCCGATTTTCAACTCTTTCATCCACTTTACCAAGATTTTAGGGACTGTTCTAAGCGCGCCAATTACAATTGTTATCACCATTATTTCCATGTTCAACAGCTGTTCTTAGTCCTCTGGCGAGGTCTTAGTACTTGTTTCTTTTTTCGATTTCTTTGATTTCCACTCAGTGGTCCGCCGGGACGGCTAAGTTCTCTGTACGACAAGTTCTCTTTACTATTATCGTTTCACTCATTTGAGAGTTTTTCACACCAGCGTTAGCCGATGGTTTCTCACTGGAGTTTAAGTGACAACAAGTCTCCTCAAGTTCCCAGGACTCTTTCCAGTATTCTGGCCGATCTCAATAATGCTGTAGTTTGGATGGTCTCCATTCGTCCTGTTATTTCCAATTCCTCAGGTGACAGTGCCAAGAGCACCGATTATAATTGGTAATATCGTCACTTTCATGTTCCATTGATTATCATTATTACCTAAATTTACTATGGCTTGCCATACTTTGACAGACATGGGCTTCGGCTCTTATGTACAGCAAGGTTATCGACAACAGTTGCACAGAAAGATCATGCTTCCCTTAATTTGTTAAAATTTTGTGTTTCATTTATATAGTAAATAAATACGTCTTTTTTTTTGTTTTCTTGGACAACATTGTAGGGTGACTGCTTAGTAGGCAACTTTCAGTCTTCCGTATAATCTTGCGTCGGCCGGTACTAAGATTTAGGCGCAAAGCCATAGTCTAGCCATGCCATGAAACAGTACTTCTGTATATATATATATATATATATATATATATATATATATATGTGTGTGTGTGTGTAAACAAGTGTATAAGTGGATGGATTTGAAAGCTGTATGTTAAAATGTGAGGACAGAAATCAATAAAGTTTTCTTTTCTTTATTAATCTCTCCCATTATCGAACTCACATGTATGTACGCCCACGCACTTGCAGATGAACACATTTGGCCGATGACTACATTAAGTCAGACACAAAAGAAAAAAGGCAAGAATGAATAAGTTATAACCAGAGACATATTTATAAATATCAGAAACAATTGTCTAACGTCTCTTGGAGTTACTTACATAGCTCAGCTGACTTTGGTACAAAGCCAGAAGAATGCCACAATATGCTCTTCTGTCTATATTTACCCATATTTTCGTGCAATTATGCATATGCATATTAGTGGGTTTATTCCTGTATGAATGTGTATACATATAGACGACGCCTACATATACTCGCACCACAAACATATACATATATGTATGTGTTTACTTAATCCTTCCGCTATGAGAAGGATATGACTAAGAGCATATTGAATTAGGATTTTTTCCTTCTTCAAGACTTGTTACCTTATCGTGGCTAAAGAAACCAGTCTGCTCAACTATTTACCCAACAGAGGAAGAAGAGATGGAGTAATTAGCGCAGATTCGCCCAGGATATAAACCCGAGTCACCGACTCTAATTTCAACGACGATAACCGAAACACTAACTTGCGCCTATATATATATATATATATATAAGCTTGTTTATATCAGAATTAATGTAGTAGCTCTGTATCATATTCACCCAAATAGGACCAAGATAAGAATATGTAAAATGTTCGGATACGTGAAACATACGAAATGTCCATATGCATAGGAATCCCGAAATACGCGAAACACAGACGACTCTCTTGGTTCAGGTACGAAACTTTTATTACCTTCTTGAATTTTAGGTTTTCAACACGAGGAGAGAGTGACAAAATTTTTACTATGCTGACTGTTCCATCTGACCCCATCACGTGCGGCGCATCTTGTAGACCCAACTGGACTCGCCCAGGTCCGAATCTCAACTCGCTTCGTCCAGTTTTAAATGTCAACTAAATGTTTTTTTTCAAAAATCACCCAAAATCCTAAGCCCATCGCTTCCGGGCATGACGTCATTCACATTCCCAGTCCCATTTCCTATCCGGGGGTTTTATTATGAAATCTGTGATTGTCAAATCCTCTCCGCGCGAGCGTGAACACCTGCGCTCAATGCGTACCCCTACCCGTGCACTAAGTCGAATAGTTCTAAGCCTAACTAAACCGAAAGATAAGATATAATCAACGAAAAATGATAATATAAAAAAAAATCCTTCCGCAATTATACAACAGCTCAACAATTTCGAAGATCAGCAAACTTTAAAATATAACTAGTAAAATAGAAAGTAAATAATTTCTAAATAAAAGATGGAAGAAAAAGCATTTCTCTACATCAATAAAAATCGAAACGAAAGGTTGTTTTGGGATATCTATTAGAAACTGAAGCCTTCGACGTTAGTACAATCAAAGTGCATGAGACAACGATTATTATACTTCGTGTAATTTTTTTACGCCAGCGTTAGCTGAGGGTCTTTCTCAGCGTTAGCTGAAGGTTTTTCTGGAGACCTGATAAGACTTACTGTCTCAGAACCAGCAAGTCTCATCAGGTCTCTAGAATTCTTCAGAGTGTTCTAGCCGATATAATAATGCAGTAGTTTGGATGGTTTCGGTTCGTCTTCCAATTTCCAATTCTTCCATTCCTTTTGCCAAACCTTTGAAGACCATTACGTGCGCATCAATTATAATTAGTATCACCGTCACTTTCATATTCCGTAATTTTTTTTAATTCTCTGGCAAGGTCTAAGTATTTGTCTTTGTTTTCTACTTTTTGAGAGTTTTTCTCACCAACGTTGGCTGATGGTCTTTCACTGGAGTCTGAGAGACAATAAGTCTCCTCAGGTCTCCAGAACTCTACTCAGTATTCTAGCAGATCTCAACAATGATGTAGTTTGGATGGTCTCGATTCGTCCTCTGATTTCCAAATTCTTCTGCCCACTTTCTAAACTTCTGAGGACTGTTCCAAAACAGCCATTTACAATTGGTATCACTATCACTTTCATATTCGAATGCTTTCTCAGTTCTCTAGCAATGTCCAAGTATTTGTCTCTCTTTTTGCGTTCTTTTATTTTCACCGGGCCATTGGCCTAATGAGTAGAGTGTTCGCCAATGGTCCGGGAGACCGGGGTTCAATTCCAGGTCGAGTCACACCAAAGACTTAAAAATCGTGTTTAACTTAGCTTAAATCTCAGCTTTGTAAGTTAAGTATCAAGGGTAAAGTGGAGCAATCCAGGGAATTGACTAGCGCCCTCCTCTACATCTCAGTGTAGTAGTTATTGAAAAAAGAGCCTTCGGGTCACCCTCGACTAAGGATTTTCACCTGTTCTCCACTGGGACGGCAAAGTCGATTATACGGCAAGTTCTCTTTTTTTGTTGATTATCACTAAGTCTGGTCTTCTGACCAAGATTTTGGTGCTTTTATCTCAATATCCCAGAGAAATTCATACGTCTCATTCTTTAAGACGGATTCTTGTTTGTGTATGCAGCACTTGGCAGTATGGACAAATTTAAACGCAACTCCCTTGGATCACCTTTTTCACCCAATTGTGTCAAGTTTTTCTACACCCTATGCGCTTGTTTGCTATATTCACTTATAATGTAATTAATGGTTTCGTCTCTATCACCATATAATCTACACTTGCTATTCTGTTGCTTATAATCGATTTTTGGGCGATGTTTTGTGCTGCTATTAGAAGGAGTTCAGTTTCTCTCTTAAGATTTCTCTTTCGTTGGCTAGTTTCGATTCTGGAGTGAGATTTCGTCAGTTTGTCGCTTGAAATATCTATGCAGTTGTTTTTCTTCCCATTTCTGTTTCCTAGTTATTGTTGTCCCGTTTTGCGTTGTCAGTGATGTTATTGACCATTCTAATTAGTCCTTGTTTGCTCTTTTTAACGTAGTCTTTGAGTCCTCGTATGGATTCTTCCACACTATCTTCAATCCTGGCGGATCCTCTTCATTCTTTATTTCTTGACACTTGCAGTCTGTCTATGTCATGTCTTGGATGTTAGGCTTTGTGCATCGTCATTAGTTTTTGTCTATTGTCCGTGTTTCTTCCTTGTCGATTTTAAGAATAGTTCCGAATATTTTGCAATAGCGACTGACCAAACCTTTCTCCCTTTGATGGTATTTCTACCACGTAGTTTAATTTCGAGAAGTTTTCTCGTTCGTCTAAAGTACTCCTTTGTTATTTTCCCATTCATCTTTCTTTGTTTGATGATGTCAACTTCCAGTTATCATTATTGTTGTTGTTGTTGTTATTATTATTATTTACTTGTTGAGAGTTTTTCACATTAGGGTTTGCTGATGGTCTTTCACTGGAGTTTGAGTGACAGCAAGTCTCCTCTGGTTTTCAGGACACTTCTCAGTATTCTGCCCATTGTCAATAATGCTGTAGTTTGGATGGTCTCCAATCGTCCTGTTATTTCTAAGTCATTCAGTCTCTTTAATAATCCTCTAGTTACAGTACCAAAAGTACTAATCACGATTGGTGTAATTGTCCCCTTTATGTTCCCTAGTTTTTTTTTTCCAATTCCTCAGCAAGGTCAATGTACTTATCCTTCTTTTCACTTTCTTTCAGTTTTATTCTGTGGTCAACCGGTACAGCTAAGTCCACAATTCTGCAAGATGTCTTTTTTGTTGATTTTTATAAGGTCTGGTTTTCTGGCCGAGATCAGGTGATCTGTTTAGGAGTTTATGTGTATCATTTTCTAGGACATATACTGGGTTGTGCATATACCATTTGTTTGTATGGTCAAATTTCAATTTCTTGCACATCTCCCAGTCGATTACCTTGCCCACCCAGTCATGTCTAGTCTTATACTCCTACTGTGCTAATTTGCTGTATTCGCTTATGATGTGATTGATGGTTTCATCTCAGTCACTGCATAGCCTACATTTGCTATTTTGTTGCTTCTTTATTATTATTATTATTATTATTATTATTATTATTATTATTATTATTATTATTATTATTAAGTCTGTAACTTAAACTAATAAACATTATATTCCACTTCTTCTTCTGCAATTTCTAAACTTTAATCTAACACCTAATTTCTATTAAGCTTTCAGAGTGTAATTCAGTATTTAATTAAATTTAAGTTAATTTTTAAAAATTACTGTCCAAATTTGATGAAATTAGTGAGAACTCGATAGTAATTGGTCTCCAACTCGAGCTTACTTATAAATACACCATTATCTTTCCGGAAATTTTTTGAATGCTCACAAAGATGGAACCAAAAACCCGTACAACAATCAGCTCCAGTTCGCTGTAAAAAACAAAAACCGAACGTGATAGATACATCAAGTAAATATTTGTTTTCTTCAGCGCCTATATATATATATATATATATATATATATATATATATATATATACATATATATATATATATATATATATATATATATATATATATATATATATATATATATATATATAAGTACTCTGCTTTACGCCATTTAGGCCTACGTTAAATTAGTCTTAATTTTTTTTTTTAGATCAGCATCGTTGTAACTCTCAGCAACGTCACCTAAATAATGATAAAATAAACAAAATAATCAAAAGGGTGAGAAATAAATAAATTTTTCCTTGAAAATATTTTAAAGATGAATCGAATGTATTAAAATTAACTATAAATGATGAAAGAGGCTTGAAAAAATTGTAAATACAATAAAACACTTTAAATGTATATAAAGTACGAAAAAATATATACGTCAAGAAATTGTAAACAAATATACATCATTTCTTGAGTTCATTATTCTTTCAAAGATATGGCTAAAATGTGTTTTTAGCGTTATTTAAAGTTTAACGATTGTTATATTCTTTAGCAAGTTATTTATGCTAATTTTATGGTGTTTGTTCTAATTTTACGATCTTTTTAATGCATTCTGTCAGGTTTATTCAAAACCAGGTTAGGTCACGACTTTTTTTAAAACTAATTATTGATGTAGAACGGAGTATAACTATATATATAAAGGTATAATGCGTTCTTTTTTAAAGTTTTGAAAAACGTATTTTGTGACAATTTTTGATGTAAATGCTAATTGTAGATATTATAAACATTATAAAAAAATTTAAACTTCATACCTTGCACAGTCGGTTGAGACTGGACAATACACCGACTGCATGTCTGCAGAGGGGTAACCCCTCCCCAAGGAGTGTCCTGATATGACACTAAACAATCTGATTGTGGGGTTCCAGTAATGCTGGAGCTTTGCAGAATGCGGAGTACCCCTTCATTGCCATCGCTCTTAGGTCCACTCTAACCTGGTGTGGTAGAATCTAATAGGGTCCTACCTATGCGTCAAATAGAACTAAACTGTTCTTATACTAAACTAAGTTGTTTGAAATACAACAGTTTATATGTATAAAACTGGATTTGGCATTAATAACCTACAATAGTTGATGTGATATAAAACTAAACTGAATCTGTTTGATATAAACTTCCTGCTTTAAATTCCTGACGTTGTTTCAAATAAGCACGAGCTCATTAGTTTGTACACAGTTAAATGGTTTTGAATATTACTATGTAACACCAACAATTCAATTTAACATCATTCATTTCTTTGCACCAATTTAACATCATTCATTTCTTTGCACACAGTTAAATGATTAAACAATTCTATTTGACCTTTTACACAAGAATTTTGAGAGCAGTATTGAACAAGTCCTGGCGACAACACCCCACGAGACACCAACTATACGGACACTTGCCCCCTATTACGAAAACTGTACAAGTTAGACGAACCAGACACGCGGGACACTGCTGGAGAAGCAAGGACGAGCTCATAAGCGATGTACTCCTGTGGACCCCCACATATGGATGTGTAGCACTATGGGGGTAGGCCGCCAAAGCAGACGAGTCTGTTTTGGCGCGAAACCAGACAAAGGATTCTTGGACCTGAAATCTCGCCGTATCCGGAAGTGGTAAGGGGACGCGAACGAGAGTTGGTAGTTGGACAGGAGAGAGGAGAGTTGGTGGCTGGAGAGCAGAGAGGCAAGCAGCAGAAGGCAGTTGCGGCTGGAGACCACGGAGGGCAGTTGAGACTGGACAAGAGAGAGGCGAACAGAGAAGTTGGCGTGGAAGAACGGAGGGGCAGTCAACACGAGACACTGAGCAGAGAGGCGAGGAGACAAGATAGGGTCCAGTGAAGAAGAGTCTCAAGATGTCTGATTCCAGTAGCATTGTGGAATTTTCGCTGGTAACCCACGCTAGCGATAGTCCGCACATGCATGTAGTGTTGGAATACCTCTTTTCTGCTCTTGGTTAACCCCAAGCTTTGTTTGTTCGTTTGTCTTTCTATTTTCTCCTGTCTCCCTCGATCGTATTCTTGTGTGGTGACAAGAAATGTGCGTTGCCCCCTCAGCCACTAGTTGATCACCGGCCGGCTAAGAAGAAGACATGGTTAGAAGACTGAGAAAGTTAATGTGGTGGGGTGAGGGCGTAACGTTTCACAATGGCGCCGTTGACCAGGATGAAAAAAAAACCTGATGAAAAAAAAATAGGAATGAATCGAGGGATGAAGGAGTCGGGAAGCGAGCGGACGAAGAAGAAAGAAAAAAAAATGCAATAAGGACCCTGCGAGCAACGAGAAAAGAAAAGAAGGAAAGAGAAAACGAAAGAAGCAAAGAAAAAGAAAAGAGGAAAAGATGGAAAGGGAAGAAATCTACAAAGGTAGGAATACACATTCCCCCCTCCCCCACTGCACTCGAATATAAGAACTAAAGAAACAAAAGATTTGTTAGATTAAGGAAATTTTAAGATGTAGAGAGAGAGAAAAAAAAAAAAAGAACCCAAGTAATCTATTTCGTTTGTGTGTGTGTGTATGTATGTTTAAGCCCCTCATAACTGCTGATTTTTTTTGTTCTATTTTTGTTAGAAGGGAAAGAAAGAATTTATTCCCCTACCCTCCTCGCACACTTATCTTGACCAGTAGAGTTCAAATGATTTTTTTTGCGTAGCAGTTTCCATAGTATAATCATCCTTAAGTGATAGGACCAGTGGCTTAAAAAAAATATTGTCCCTTCTGAGAAGTTTTGTAGTACTTTTTATGCTAGAGAGGTGATTAAAAAAAAAATCTTTGATTTTTAAGGAAATTTTAAGATGTGAAAAAAAAAAAACCCCAAGTAATCTATTTCGTTTTTGTGTGTGTGTGTGTATATATTTAAACCCTTGATAACTGCTGATTTTTTGTTGTTGTTGTATTTTTGTTAGAAGGGAAGGGAAGGTTTTCTTCCCTTACCCTCTTTTCACACTTATCTTGACCGCTGGAATTCAAATGTTTTTTTTTTCTCCTTCTTCGTAGCAGTTTCATATAGAAATTTTTATACTTTAGTGTTAGGACCAGTGGCTTAAGAAAGTTAGTCCGTTCTGGGAAGTTTTATAGTAATTTTTTTTATGCTGGAAAGGTGATAAGTCACCGATTAAAAAAAAAAAATGTTTTTTTTTTTTTTGCTGCAAGGTTCACTAAAAGAAAAAAAAAAATTGTGGTATTTCAAAACCCCAGAGAAATTAGAGAGAAAGTGAGATTTCGAAGTTAGGTTAAACTCGACTGGTCAGAGTCGGGTCGTTCCGAGTGCAGAGGGTAGAAGGTGGAGGAAGGCTTCTACCACAAAAACAAAAAAAAAAAAAAATGGAAAATATAAAAAATAAAAAAATAAATAAATAAATAAATAAAAATGGCTGAAAAATTTGAACAAAGAAAAAGGAAGAACAGATAAAGTCAAAAAAAAAAAAAAAAAAAAAGAAAGAAAAAGAGAGAACGAAAAGTAGAAAGAAAGAAAGATTGCTAGGGAATTTTTGTCACTGCATCCATGCCTGTCTCTGTTAAAAAAAAAAAAAAAAAAAATGAAAGAAAGAAAAAGAATAAGTAAACTTTGGATTTTAGGAAGAAAAGAAAGTTTTTGTTTTTTTGTGGATTTGAAAAAAAAAACGGTTGGAAGCAAACGCTATCCCCTCCCACACCACCCCCGGTAGAGGGAAGAATTCAAGTGGACAGGAGAGAAGGAAAGTAAGACGCAAAGAGAAATGGTGGAAGTGGGCAGAGATCTCAAGGGAAGAGAGACAAGGGTTAGAAGGTGGATGCGTGACAGATTCCTTCAGAACAATTTTATTTTTATATATTTGTCAATTGTAGTTATTTTATTTCTTTTTATTTTTTGTCTGTGAATTGTTTATTATTAATTTTTTTTGTTGTTTAATTTGTGTGGATTTTTTTTTTGCTATCCTTTGTTTTTGTTGTTTGTTTTTTTTGTTATACTTGCCTTGTTTTTTTGTTGGTTTTGGGGGACTGGGCTTACCGTGTCATTTGCTTTGTTGTTTATTGTTATTTGTTTATTCTTTTTTTTTAATTTATTTTTATTTTATTTTATTTTTTATTTTTATTTTTATTTTTTTACCTTCATGGATTTTCTGGGTTTATTTTTTGTAAGTTTAACTGCTCTTGGCACTTCTTCACTTCGTCTGATCGTGTTTCCCCAGAGGGGGGTGCACGGGAGCCCCGTTTCGCGGACTGGTATCGAGGGGTAGTAAGTTATACAAACGATGATTTGGGAAAGTGAGTGGCCTGGTTGACATGGAGTTGATGGACATGGTACCGAGGAAACGGTTGACGATGGGTTGGGAAGACGATACCTGGGCGTGGGGCGGTGTCCGGTTGCTCCTCCCCCCTGGCTGGTCATGGCTGGACGATCTGGGAGATGGTGTCAATTGCTTTGTTTTTTTTCTTATCTTTTGAAAATCCATGGTGATTGATGGCTGAGAGACTTGTTTTGTTTGTTGCAGGGGGCAGTGAAGGCCCCCAGGTTGGGAAGTGAATTCCACAGTGCTTCCTGGAACATTATTCCTGTTACGACACCGATCGAACTGCGGAGATTACTGATGCTCCCACGTCGTAAGGAAAGGGGGGAGACAAGTCCAAAAATACTCCTGAATTGTTGGGTAGGGGTGGTTAAAATTCCCCTGTGTTCTGATGGGTTGGAGAATGGGGTGAAATGTTCGAAAATTGAATAACGTTGGAGGTGAATGGAAAAATCCTCCTGAAATTGTTGGGTAGGGGTGGTTAAAATTCCCCTGTGTTCTGTTGGGTAGGGGTGGTTAAAATTCCCCTGTGTTCTGTTGGGTGGGGGCGGGGCGAATTGAAGAAAAATTGAATACTGTTGGAGGTGAATCGAAAAGTCCTATTGGAATGAAGAATAGGGATGAGTCAGGAGACCCCAGAATTGTTCACAGGAGAGCAAGGTGGAAGAGCTGAATCCAGCAATATTGTTTTTTTTTATTTTTTTAATTTTTTTTTTTTGTGTATGATGATATGGTGTTGTTATATCATTTATTTATTTTTTTTAGGGGACAACCGAACCCCTTTAAAATTTTGTAATTTCGGTTGTTACTTCCTGTAAATGTTCTTGTTTTTTTTTGCTTGTTAAATTGTGTTGTAATTTATTGAGAATAAATGACAAGGGTAAGAGAGGGTGGTATGTAGCACTATGGGGGTAGGCCGCCAAAGCAGACGAGTCTGTTTTGGCGCGAAACCAGACAAAGGATTCTTGGACCTGAAATCTCGCCGTATCTGGAAGTGGTAAGGGGACGCGAACGAGAGTTGGTAGTTGGACAGGAGAGAGGAGAGTTGGTGGCTGGAGAGCAGAGAGGCAAACAGCAGAAGGCAGTTGCGGCTGGAGACCACGGAGGGCAGTTGAGACTGGACAAGAGAGAGGCGAACAGAGAAGTTGGCGTGGAAGAACGGAGGGGCAGTCAACACGAGACACTGAGCAGAGAGGCGAGGAGACAAGATAGGGTCCAGTGAAGAAGAGTCTCAAGATGTCTGATTCCAGTAGCATTGTGGAATTTTCGCTGGTAACCCACGCTAGCGATAGTCCGCACATGCATGTAGTGTTGGAATACCTCTTTTCTGCTCTTGGTTAACCCCAAGCTTTGTTTGTTCGTTTGTCTTTCTATTTTCTCCTGTCTCCCTCGATCGTATTCTTGTGTGGTGACAAGAAATGTGCGTTGCCCCCTCAGCCACTAGTTGATCACCGGCCGGCTAAGAAGAAGACATGGTTAGAAGACTGAGAAAGTTAATGTGGTGGGGTGAGGGCGTAACGTTTCACAGATGTGCAAAAGCAGGACGACCAGCACGAGCTTACATACAGCAGTTATGTGAGGACACAGGATGTAACCCTGAAGACCTGCCGGAGGCGATGAGTGATAGGGAGAAGTGGCGAGAGAGGGTCAGGGATATCCGTGCTGGCGGCGCGACATGATGCTGATGATGATAATTTGACCTTTGATCGAACCCTTAAAGTACTTCAACTCCAAGTCAGAGAGGACCTGGGAGTAATGACAATGAAGAGGTACTCCCCATTCATCAAAGCTCCAGGTAGTTTTGTGTCGTAATCAGGATACTTGTTGGGGTCGATCCCTCCGCCGAGATGCTGTTGTCATATTCTACAACCCCAACCAACTTGGCTGTAGGGTATCAAGAATTCCTGTCTTATACAAATAATTCATACCCAGTTATATAGTCAAGTAATAATTATTTACCGTTACTTGTTTGCTCATAGTTATTATCTTTGAAGTTCTAAATTCTTTAAACATCATTTGAAAAAATCTATCTGGCGCTTAGATACAATCCTAAAAGTAATAGACCCTGGGGTGAAGGTTATAAAAGGATGACTCTACACTCCTCAGCGCGAGAGAACTGGAGTTTCATAAGGGGATTCAGTTTAATGTCATACTCAGAAAAAAACAATGTGATATCTCCCCCTTCCACCTCTCTCTCTCTCTCTCTATATATATATATATATATATATATATATGCGTGTGTAAATGTGTGTGCATGTGTGTCTGCATATATAAATATATATATATATATATATATATATATATATATATATATATATATATATAAAGTCCTAATTTGTTCATATATATATATGTCTGCATATATATATATATATATATAAAGTCTCAATTTGCACACACACACACACACACACACACACACATATATATATATATATTGAGTCCTAATTTGCACATACACACACACACATACACATACAGACAGACAGACTGACAGACAGACACACACACACACATGCATATATATATATGTATGTATATATATATATATATATATATATATAAATCTTAATCACTTTGACCTTTAGATTTAGTAGCTCACTTTCTTTTTCTGATTGAAAAAATTCATCATTACTCAGCCGAGAACAATTTGAATATCTTTTGGGAAAAATAAACGCTTGATAAAATAGTGTACACCAATAAAAAAAAAAAAAAGAAGAAAAAGCTATTCACGTTGATGATTTATTTCTTACAATCAACTTTTTTAATGTCTTTTTTTTTAGTTGTTTACAATTTTCCGTCTTAGATCTTTTGAACTTTCACTGATATTTCTTCCTCTGGAAATGAGCACACCAATACGCAGCTGGCAGTAAAAAGAATCTAATATTGTAAACTGGAAAAGAAGGCAAGAATTCGATTCTAATCGACGATTTTGCATTAGCGTCATTGGAAAATAACAGAAATCTATTGTCAAAACTCCGGTTTAGTTTTCTTGGCACGGAAATAGAAAGTAACGCTGAATTTGACAGTCTTCCTTCAGTTAATTGAATTTTATTTGCAAATTTTCCAAAAGAGCATTGACAGCGTTCTTAAAACAAAATCGATATGAACATATATGTATACATGTTTCCGGGTCTTTTATCTTATTCATATAAATGCTTATAGTGGCTGTCATTTACAAATGTTTGTCTAGTTTGACACAGGGCCTGAAAAGTACTTGCGACCACTTAGAACGCACTAACTGCATCCTTTACAGTAAGCCAAGACCTCCTACCAAAAGAGTTCACCGGGATATAATAATAAACTGAATTCCTTGATGAGGCTCCAGCTCTTGAATTCTGTGGTGTGGAGACCATTCCATCATTGCCATTACTCCCTAGTACATACTGACTCGGAGTGTTATGCTTAACGTGCTGGACTGAGAAATAATCGTAAGCGAGTTCGATTAGGATCCGTTATATGGAGTAAAATAGATGTGTTTGAAAATTATTTGTACTGGATAGAAATACATGAAACCATACAACTTTCACGTAGTAAGTATTTACCCAACCCCTCCACCAAGGGTAGGGTGTGACACTAGGTCAGTTTTTTTAAAGCGGAGTACAGCTGGTTTGAATTTAGATTTTTAATCCTACTGTAACATTGCTAGATAAGAATACGTTAAATAGACATATTCATACCGGTACGCAAAACGTTCATAATGTCCATAACGCACACACACACACACACACACACATATATATACATATATATATATATAACATAGGAATCCCGAAATACAAAAAACACTTACGACTTCTTAGTTCAGGTACGAAACTTTTTATTACCTTTGAGTTAAAAGGTTTTTCGACATAAGGAGAGAGGCACAATCTTTCTATGCTGGCTTTTCCATCTGCCCCCACCCCATTGCGTGCGCACATCGACACAAGGCCTCGGCGAGCAAGCGAAAGTCAACCTTCTTCTCCCGGTGGCAAAACTCAACTAACTGAATTTTCTCAAATCTCCCAAAATCCTCCGCGCACGCTTCCGGTGCATGACGTCATTCACATCCCCTAGTCATACTTTCTATCTGGGATTTTTATTTGACATCTGTGAACGACACATCCTCCCCGAATGTGAGTCAAAACCTGCGCTCAAGTTTGCACCTAACTAACCCATGCGCTAAGTGAAAGGTTCTCAGCCTAACTAAACCCAAAGGCAGGATATATAAAACAAAATCCCTCGGCCATTAAATTACACTACCAACGAAGGCTAGAAAACAATCTGCTCTAATATTTTCTCATAGGGGTAGATTGGGAGAACAAATGTGGACATGCCTTTTCTAAGGCTATTAACGTGAAATGAAACTTAAACAGTATTTGAACACGGCATGCCGATTACATTTCCTACGACGATAAATGTAACGCTTACCGCGCCCCCTACAACTTCGATGGAAGTAAAAATAGAAAAACCTTCAGACTAGCGATATATTTATGTGAGAGTCGTCGTGTCAGCTCAAATTTTCGAGGCTCGATGCCCCTCCTGACTTTTTTCTTCTCCTTGACCGGGTACTTCTCCCAAGATTACAGAGTCCTGTCTGCCATACGACATTACCTGTTACATATAGCTTGCAAGGTGAAAGATACATTTCTTGCTTTTCTCAAGGGTAAGTAAGTAAAGTTAGCGACCTTAGTAGAGGATGACCCGAAGGCTCCCTTGTCAATAGCTACTACACCAAGGTGTAAGGGAGGGCACTACTCCTTCCCCAGGATTGCTCCACTTTACCCTTGATACGTACCTTATAATGCTGAGTGTTAAGCAAGGAGGTATCAAGTACCATTTTTTAAGTCTTTGGTATGACGCGACCAGGGACTGAACCCTGGTCTCCCGGACCATTGGCGAACACTCTAACTACTCGGCCAAGGATAGTAGCGGAAAAAGAAACGTAAACAGCTTCTTTCAATAAAATTAACTTGTCTTGCTGTGTCCATTTGCTCAAACGATAACCGATTCATCAGGAGCGTCTCAAAAATAGGGATTTTACAAGAATAATGTAAATGTATTGCTCATCATTTTCTAATTGAAAATCATTGAAAATCAGGAATTTATGAATTGTAAGTCGTTAGGATAAAATTATGGGCATAAGTACATTTTCAAAGAAAAACATGTGATTCAAATGGTTTTCATATGGTTTAAGGGAGATTCCCTGACGTTGTGGTTAACATGCTCGACTGTGACATCGTAGTAAGCGAGTTCGAACTCCAGTTGCGCTAATACGTTAACTTTCTGACTAATACAATTGGTAAACGTATCCCCCAAGTTATGGGTTGAATATACACAATATACACTACTGTTCTTCTAGAAGGACGGCTCTGGCATTAAATAACCTACGGAGGTTGATATGTCATTAGACAAAGAAACGTACTCAAAGGGTTACTCATTGCTATTCAAGTTGGGATCCCCTGTGTAGTACCTGTCCCCACTTTTCACTGTATATGTTGCGTACTGTCCTTTATTCGGCTAATCTATGGATCTTACTCCACCATGATGCGTTTTATGGTTATGTCCCACTTCAATTGGTTTCTCACTTTGTTTCTTCTTCCATCCTTCGTCTTGTTACCTTGGTCGCTCTGATGTTTCTTTCATGGAACCATAGACTTTTAATAATTATTACCAGCTCGGCATCAACGGGTAATCTATGAGAGCATGATAAAGCGTTCCACCTCTCACATTAAGATTTTTAGACTACGATGGAAAATTTAGAACTATTTTGTTCACTTGACTGAAACCACCTAATGAGAGCCGTGGTCTTAAATTGACCCTGAGATTTAGATCAAACTTGTTGACAGAATTTTATCTGTTGCTCAAAACTTAATAAAATTCTAAAAAAAAAAAACATAAAAAGTTTGCTTTTATCAAAAAAAATCCCCCATACTGAGTGACTCTTGATTTTTTTCCAGATTTATGATACAAAGTAGACGAGTATAGAATATGTTGAGGTCTCGCAGGTGTTCGAACTGAAGATCGTTTTCATCCTGGCACTGAAAATAACGGAAACATGTCGAATTGTTAACATCACTGAGTTATCGCAGATGTTCAAACCGATGATTTTTCTGTTTAAGACACTAATATATGGAATTACAAATTTGATGGATCGTTTCTACTCGTTTTAAGAAGCATTCTATTTCTGTAGCAGGTAAATTGCTATTTATTCAAATGGTTTAGTTAACTGGAACAGTTGTAACTCCCGGTGAACACTACAAACGCTTTCCAGCGTTACAGTGTTGGTTTATCAGTGTGGATTATCAGTGTTGTGTGTAATGGAAACAATCGTTTTTGAAAACACAGTAATTGCTCAATCAGTATGT
>OY757909.1:34980746-35100746 GCA_963585895.1 Sepioteuthis lessoniana
TGTCAAAAAGACGCCTCCACCCGCTGCGCCACAGGCTCCGAAGTGAAAAAGAAACAACACAAAACTACAAAAATGAGGACAAAAAGTCCGCAATAAATAAAAAACTGATTCACAGATTAAGAAGCCTCATCTCAAAATGATTTCAATTAAAGACAATTATTTAGTTTGCTTTGCTTTGGTTTTATGGTATATCAACCTTTGGTTTGGTTTCTTTGTAGGTTATTTAATGCCAAAGCGATTCTCATAGAAGAACAGTAGTGGTACTATTTAACCCATGGCTGGGAGGATAAGGGGGTTCATACCTTTCCCAAAGGTATTTGCCCTAAAGTGGAAGTTATAGCGCGACTGGAGTACGAATTCGCTTACTACGATTCCGCAGTCTATCGCTTTAACCATTACACCACGAGAACATCCCTGTTTTTTAAAAGAACAGTAGTATTACTATTTAAACCATCGCTGGGAGGATAAGGGGGTCCATACCTTTCCCAAGGTATTTGCCCGAAAGTGAACGTAATAGCGCGACTGGAGTATGAACTCGCGTACTACGATTCCGCAGTCCATCGCTTTAACCATTACACCACGAGGACACCCCCTTATCAACCTTTGTAGGTTATTTAACTTCTAATCCATTTTTATGTAAATAATCAGTTCTATTTCAAACAATTCAGTTTAGCATGAGTACACAGTTTGCCAAAAATATTTCTATTTCAAACTATTGAGTTTATTCAAGCAGTTGTATATAACAATTCCGTTTAGTGTAAGTACAGTTTCAATGTAAAAAAAAACAGTTCAATTTCAAATAATTCAGTTTAGCATAAGCACGCAGTTTAATTGTAAGTACAGTTTAATTGTCAAAAACATTTCTATTTTAAGCTATTTAGTTTAATCAAACAATTCAGTTTAGCATAAGCATGCCGTTAGTTCTATTTAACCCATAGATAGGGCCCTATCAGGTGCTACCACGCCGGGCCAGAGTGGATCAGGCAGCAATGTCAATAAAGGGGTGCTCCGTATTCCCCAAATCCCCAGCATTACTGGAACCTCACCATCAGATTGTTTAGTGTCACATCCGAACACTCATTGGGGGGTGGGGTCTTACCCCTCTGCAGAGGTGCAGTCAGTGTATTTTACAGCCCCAGCCGACGGGGCAAAACATTATTTGATTTACCGTATAAAATTGAATGGTCAAATTTCAAGATAACTTAAGAAATGTTTTTCCTCTTAGATTGTTATTATATTCGCTGATAAATCATTAACTTTATCAATCTTTTTTCGGAACAACCTCATCTTAAAAACGATGATGAAATGAATATTTTCTTCTGTAGGTACGAACTTATTCTGTACTTACGCAACAACTTTTCGGTTTATTTCTTTTAAGTGAAAATTTTAACATTCTTTTCCTTCAAGTATACATTTAATTTCAACATCGCTTAACCATTTTTAATTGAAAGAACAGGTTAATCTTTAGATTGATCTATTAGTACTACTATTACAATTCTCTCTGCTTGCTGATGCAAATTTCAGTTGCAGCCCTATTCATGTTAACGCATAAATACATGTTTCTCACTACGTAGTGACACTCTCATACAGATCCTGTATACTCACAAAAATATGTCCATCTACATCATGACAAACAAAAACTTCTACAATTCTTGCATGAATCTTCACTTTCTCTCTGAAAATATTTACGTTCTGACTAATATCTTTTCTTACATTGTAAATTCTGTTTTTCAACTATCTTTTCACTCAATTTAAAGAAAAAAATTATAAATTTATTGATCAATGTCTTATTTAATCCTTTACACCGCTGTCCGATATATATATATATATATATATATATATATATAGTTGTATAGTTTGCTCTATGTATAGAGAAAGTGTTCTTGATTTCGTTGATGGAGAATATGTACATCTAGGTTTAGATAGCATAGACATGTAAAAGGCGCTTGATGACTGTCTTATGACCGCATAGACGAGAAACTGAGAGTTACGAAGCATCGTTGAATCTATGTCTGCTCTTTCTAAACATCTATCTATCTGGTAATTTGCTATTTTCATTCAGTATATTCCGAGGGTGATGTGAATTAACATTGGAATATAATCATAATGTCTCGAGACACTTACTTGTAAATCGAGTATTGATTAGAATATGCTTTTCAGAATTATTTTTATGTTTTATTGATTGCAGTTTTTCGGGATTGTATTTCTTGCTTTATGCCTTAAAATGTCTCATGAAACAACTTTTTATATTTTAAGAGATCCGCTGCGCATTGCAACCAAAGACTCTCGAACTTGCATTACATGTGTACACGTTAAATTTTTATGAATGGTATACATGTATATCTGCATGCATTCACATATGTGCACGTCTGTCCTGCCTGCATGTATATGTGCACTAGACAAAACACAGATATCTAAATCTGCCTTTTCAAGTCTATTCTTTCTTTTCAAAATAATATCTGCATTTCCTTTCATTCAACGAAACGATTCTTTACTTTCCGAATCATGTCTTTTTTTGTCTCTGTTTTTTCGTTTTGTCCTCCATTTCCTATAAAAAAGCAAAACGAAATTAAAACTAGCCTTTATTATCTGGCAGTGAATACCTAACCCTAAGCTGAACAAAACCCTGATCATAAAATTTCCTTGGTAAAGGGGAAAGAAAAAAATAACTTAATGTCGCCTGATTCTACACAAAGCAACATTTAATTCAACAACAGCAACAGCAGCAGTAGCCGCAGTGATTGCGTATCTTTTGGGCATGCGCAGTCATAATATACCAGTCAACATTGGTTGAATGATTGTTAACGAATTGTATAAAAAAAGAAGTCATATTCAAAAGAAATATCTGACAGTTGTGAAACTACAGACCCAACAACGAGCAGGCAATAAACTTGTCCTGGCTTGCTATGCCGGCATTAGATGAATATGAAATATGAGTTTGGTGTTAAAAATGTTTTTAATTTTGATGTTTTTGAAATTCTTCAGCTATAAAACCGAAAGCATAAAGCGTAAGTAAGAGATATTTATCTGTATATCTGATATCTGCCGACTTGAATTCGAGTATAACTACAGCATATCATAATTTTGTAACAATCCCATGATATCAAGCAATACTTGTACCTTAAACTTTTAACTGTGAAGAATAACAGTCAAAGCTGAGACAACCCAACTTCAATAAAAAAACACCCCCAGCTTTCACCTGATGTGTATGTTTTATAATTCATTGTTGATAATCATATTTACCAACCCCTCCGCTCTGGCAGGATATGACACAAGGTCAATTTTTTAAGCGGAGTTTAACAGGTTTGAATTCAGAGTTTTCCTTCTCCTAGACTAGTTGCCTCACCAAGGCTGAAAAACCTAGTCTGTCCTACTATTTACCCATAGCTGGAGGGAGAATATTTGGATTCATACCTTTCCCAAGGGTATTAGTGCTATGTGAAATGCAATCAGTCAGGTCCAGGATTTGAACTCGTGTCGCCGTGTTCATACCCTGCGACGATAACCATTACACCATGGGCACCTCCTTGTTGATAATAAAACTTCTAGAAATGAGATTATAATAAAAAGGTGAGATTTTAATTTCTTTTACTATTTACACTACCTTGTTGGCCAGCATTTCAAGAATTTTTGATTGATAAAACATTTTAAATTGATTTTCATCTGTTCACTCTATATTAGATTTGTTGCGCACCTTTCATTCTTTTTTGGATCTCACCTGAACAGATATTAAAACAGAAATCTGAAATAGTTTTTCGAGTTTTATAAGAAGTGCTTGCGTGTTGCTACAGCTAAATATTCAGTTATAGCTAATCTTTCTGTTTGAGGGTTACAAGTTTTTGAACTTTGAATTCAAACCTGTCGAACTCCGCTCAAAAACTGACCTTTTGCAAGTGCAGATGTATTGCTAAGTAAATACATACATACACCCAGAATAAACAATTATAGCGGAAAATTTTAATTGTGGCAACACACGATCACATCTAAAACCTGGGAAAACTAATTCAGATTTCTCTCTTAATTTCTGTGCAGGTGAGGCCCATACAAAGGTGAGAAGTGTGCAAAACAAATCTAATATGTACGTGAGACTTTTTAAACGACCCTAGTATGTATACGTATGTATCCAACCTCTTTGCCATGTGTATGACGTGACACAAAGAGCATTTTTTAAAACGGAGTACAACGCGTTTGAATTCACAGTAATCCTTTTCTGAAAATCATTTTGATTAAAGAACCTAATGTACCTTTCTATTTTCCCATTACTGGTGGGGAGAGAGAATAGTTGGATTCATATTCTTCCCAAGTGTAATATGAACAGCTACACTTAGGATTTCAACTCGAGTCGCCAACTATTTCCTTCGATGACAACTGTAATAGAACAAGCATCACCCTATATATGTATATATATATATATATATATATTATTAAATCAAAGAAACCAGTATATATATATATATATATATATATATATATATATATATATATATATATGTATACGTTTGGGTGTTTGTCTTTGTGTGTTGGGAGAACGTCTTTGATATTGTTGCAGTTGTTCCAATCTTTTCCATACTGCAAGCCTTTTTCTTTGGAGCGGATTTTGTCCAAGACCCGCAGCGTTTTTTGCTTTGTTTTCGTTTAAAATCATTGCCGTCAGGAAAATGATTTCTATTAAAATCTTGTTTAATATGAAAAAAAAGTAAAAAAGAAAGTTACGAATTGCAAAATCGGGGAAGTAGTGTACATGTAACACAATGACCATTTTGTTTTAGATATAAACAGATACTCATGGCTGTAGGGACAAGGAGTTCTTTCGATTTAAAGGGTCCAATTACGGGTACTTTGAACGTTTTTTTCTACACACCCTCAAGTAATCTTCTTAATAATTTCAAATACAACATGTGTGGATGTGTGTACGTACATGTGTGTTGGGTGTTTGATTTTTACGCAAGTCACTTCTTATTAGATTCTTTTTGACCAAAATCAGTTTAATGATTATGGTCTCCATTTCTATATGGAACGGACATGCAACTTAAAAATAGTTTTAAACCGGTGAAAACTTCTTACTTTGTAGTAATATCAATGTTTTAACAATCCGTGTATATATTTATCCAATATTTCCGCCATGAGCAGGGTATGACACAAAGTCAATTTTTCGAGGGGACTCAAGAAGTTTTCAGTTATTTTTCGCCTAGACTCTTAGTCCAACGATAGGTACAGGTGCCCGTGGTGTAATGGTTATCGTCGTAGGAAATGGACACGGCGACACGAGTTCAAATCCTGGATGAGACTGATTGTTTCGTTAAACAATATCGTCAGTTGTCTGTGAGTTATCTTGTGTTTTTGTTGAGTGATGCCATCATATTTGCGAAGCATTTGATGGTCATAATTCCTTAAATAAAGACGCTGTTATCTTTAAAAAAGTAGTTTTTCACAGAACTAAATTATTTTGTTTGTTGTCTCCTATTTACCAGCCTTTTACGTTTGATAAGACAACCGTGGTATAATGGTTATCGTGGCAGGAATTGGACACGGCGACACGAGTTCAAATCCTGGACTGATTGCATTTCACATAGCACTAATACCCTTGGGAAAGGTATGAATCCAATTATTCTCCCTCCAGCTATGGGTAAATAGTAGGGCAGACTAGGTTCTTCAGCCTTGGTAAGGCAACTAGTCTAGAAGAAGGAAAAATCTGACTTCAAACCTGTTAAATTCCGCTTAAAAATTGACCGTGTGTCATATCCTGCCCGAGCGTAGGGGTTGGTAAATATGGATAGCTACAGAACCTAATCTGTCCTATTTACCCATAAACGAGGATAGAACTGATGGCTTCATGTCTTTCCCAAGCCTAAAGTTAATGCAAAAAGCCTGGTCTAGGATTTGAACTCGGGTCATTGATTCCATTTCCTAAGACGATGACCATTACACTAAACGCAAGTTCTTTAAGGACTAACGTATTAATGTTCAAAATCAATTTGAACATTATCCCAAACAGATCTGTCATTCCAGCTCAAAATATATCTTGGAGTAATCGCAACGAGGTGCTGACTTCACATTCCTCAGAGCATTAGAAATCGGATCACAACATCGAATCCTGTTTAGTGTTATATACAGGACACCAAATTTTAAGATCCGGACACTGACAAGATCTAAGTATGTGCTTGTAAAGTAATATATCTTTTTTTTTTTTTTGCAAAGTATGCGTTCTAAACTTCCCAAGGACCAAAAGACTTATAAAATACCCGTCGCTATAAACGAATGGTAAATTTAATGATCAACTGCTTTAACATTTTACGGTTTCGGTTGTGTGGATAATATTTTTACGGTTTCCTTTGTGTAGATAATATTTTCACAATAGTCATTTGGAGATAAGAGATTAATCACATTATAAGCAAATAGAGCGAAGAGAGAATTGGGTTATTATTCTTCTGGTGAGCGTGCAGTTGGTATATAATTTACTATGTGGCATGTGTGTATGTGTGTGTGTGTGTGTTTGTGTAGGTGTGTGTAAAAAGTATATATAACAATGTTACTGAATCTTTAAGTTTAACGCATAAACATTATACTCTTGCATATACAGTATTGACCATTAAAGAAATATCTTGCAATTTTTGTCCAGTACCGCTAAATTCCTATTACGATGATCATTCAATAAATAAATTGAATTTGGCAGAAGGAAGAATTGTTTATAGTTGCAGCTTTTTCAATAAAATCAAAAGTGATGAGTCCTTTCATGTTCAGTCAGTATATCCTTTACTGACTGCTGTGAGCAGAACTTTTTCTTTTCCGAAAGTCCATGTGTTTTCACTCTTTGGACTGTCTTTTTACCTTAGGATCAGTATGGCAAACCCATGTTTACCCTATTTGTATATATTTTTTGACTAAAACATGCTTATCAATACACATCATGCATTCCTCTGTAAATTTCACATGGTTTACACTTCTCAGCCATTAGATATTTGATGAGATATAGCTCTTCAAACCTGGAGCAATGTGTTTGATTTGACGCCATTTTCACTAGCCTCAAAACAAATATATAACATAGTTAATAGGGTACAGAGAGAAATATGAGAATGATTTTAAAAGTAGAAAAATAATCAGCGAATATTTTAGAAAAATAAAATTAGTACATTGATTTTTGGAAGTATGATACAATATATTGTCAAAAGCAAAAAGAAGTCAAAAATATTGTTTGATTTTTGGCTGGGCAAGAAAAACAAAAAAAAAAGCCCGAAAAATATGGGGTAAATTTTTACCCTTTAACCCATCCTATTTTAGCGAAAACTAAAAATCAGATTCTACTTTTTTGGGGAGAATACATGTCAACTACCATAAAAAATATCCACAAAGAAGAAATTTTGAAGAAAACCTCAATATTTTAGAATTTGTTGAGGGGATCACATTGTTATATAAAATTATGTAAAAATAGTCACCCTTTCCGGACCAGCAAACATTAGTGATGCCCAGCGATAGCAGCAAAGGGACGTGAAACCAATTTCTTTTTTTCCATTTTTGTCGGGAGATCAGATCGGGAGGGCGGAGGTGTTAACTAAGCTTATTTGAGGTGGGGATTTTTTCTGCTAAATAACAAAAGGGGTGGAAACAATATTGGGAGGGATTTTTTTCTTTTTTTTTATAAGTGTCTTTTCATCATTTATAAAAAAAGAAAAAATCCCCCTAATATTGCTTCCACCCCTGACGTGTTGGGCATGTTACAGAGAGGGTCAGCCACAACGGGAGAGGGCACAGCAGCCGACTCGTGAAAGTGGGATGAAAACCTTCCCCACCTTTGAGTAACGATCATAGAGGGTCACCGATGAAATGGGAGATAAGCAACCATGAATGGAATTGATTACGGAAATCTAATTAAAAAGAAAACCTTTGATGAGATACGTCTATCTTGAAAAAAGGAAAATAATAATATAAAACAAGGTTTTCCCAAATTACTGTGAACTGCTCAGCGACTTTTTGAAAGGCTTTGCCTACCACTACAACAAGAGTGACTGCTGAGATAAAAGGGGCCAGGTCTCTGAATCAAATTACTTCACTCAACGGAGAAGGGACTTGTATGATCAGACTTATTCATTTTTAAAAACCGAGCTTATTTTTTTTTAACGGACTTTGTTATTATTCGTTAACAAAAAATTTTTTATTAATCATTGAACACCTCATATTGTTTTGTCTCTGGCTTTCGACTTCAATTTAGTTTTTCTTTGAATGATTAACCCTATCTTATTTATTTGGCGATCGATGAGAGGTGACCTCGGTTATCTGGATTTAAAAACACATGGGCAAATGGCCAGACAAATCAAGGTTCACTCCTTTATTAGAGTAGTGACCCGACGATGGTCTAGGTAGTCGCCTGGGTGACATCAATTGGTGCCGTGATAACCAGGATTCGACTCAAGGGAAACGATGATGCCGGAGAATTTTAAGGGGTGGAAGAAACGTATAGCAACCTTGAGAAACCCATAGAGAGCAGTAGCCCGTTGATGGTCTAGGTATTCGATTGGGTTACAGTATTTAAGCGAAATTAAAATATTTTTTATAAATCAATTTTAAACAAGGCAGATTTTACATTTATGAAAAAATCTAAAAAACATTTTTTAAAAACTTTCCCCTTATTTATTGAATGACCCTGATAGACGGATAGATAGTTAAGTTAGAGACCATAGTCCAGGGCGATCCGAAGGCTAATTTTCTAATTGCTACTACAGTAAAGTATATTGCGATGACCATATTTGAAGGCGACTAGAAGGCTCTTTTCAAAAGGTACTACACTGAGGTGTAGGAGAGGGCGCTACTCCTTTCTCAGAATTGCTTCACTTTACCCTTGATACGTACCTTATATTGCTGAATGTTAAGCAAGGTGGTATCAAGTACAATTTCTGATTGAAACCAGGTCTCCCAGACCATTGGCAATAGAGTGTTCGCCAATAGTCCAGGAGACCGGGGTTCAACCTCAGGTCGCGTCATACCAAATAATTTTAAATGGTACTTGATATCACCTTACTTAAAACCGTTAGAAAACCTTAATATAAGGTACGTATTAGGAGTAAAATGGAGCAATGCCGGGAAAGGAGTAGCGCCCTCCCCTACACCTAGGTATAGTAGCTATTGAAAAGGGAGCCTTCGAGTCACCCTCGACTACGGTCGCCAACTTTACTACTTACTACAGCGAGGTACAAGAGAAGACGCAACTCCTTTCCCTGGATTGCACCACTTTACACTTGAAACGTACCTTATAATGCTGAGTGTTAAGCAAGGGGTATAAAATACCATTTTTCGAGTCTTTGGTATGACTCGACCTGGGATTGGACTCCTGTCTCCTGGATCATTGGCGAACACTCAGACCAATAGGGTATAGATTCCCCTTATTAATTGAATTTCGCTCGTACATGGTACCACTGACTAAAAATAAACAAAGCCTGATAGTTTTAGCAGTTTACCATCTTGAGTATGGTTGAATTTGTGTTTTCCAATGGCTTGATTATACCAGTCTCGTTTGAAACGTGAACACTACTCGTGTTTTATCCAAAAGCATTTCTTTAATAGACTTTTGAAAGTTTTCTTAGGTAACATATTTTCGTAAAAGGAAATATCCAAACGTGACGCAAACATTGTTTTCGTCAACATCAATAATCGTGAAATTACATGAAGTGTTTTTAAACAGCATCAAATAAACCCTAGGAAATAAACTTGTCAATTTAGAACCATAGCTTTTGTTAAATAGCATCCTACGGTAGATTAGCGATGTAATGTGCAACTACATCCAGTTTCCATACCACATTTGTATTGCAGTTTTCTATGCACAAACCATTATATATTCATTATTGTCAATAAATAATTATATTCCGATCAATTTTTAGAAAACCTTAATTTTTCAAACTAAATAAGCCAAGATTTTATGTTTTTCTGGTGGAAACTTTTAAAGCCCAAACAGCTATTGATAAGTATTACTTATAACCAAAATCTCTCACCAAAAGTAAGAATATCTATCAGTACAAAAATATTTACCCTTCTAATATTAATTTCAGCAGTTCGGTTTGGTTTAGTTCTTTGTTTAATGGCTCATCAACTCTTGTAGGTTACTTAATGCCAAATCCACCGAAGAGAGGTACGGCAAGAGTTACTATTTAACCTAGCGCTGGGGAAAAAGGGGTTTCATATCTTTTCTAAGAGTATTAGTCCGAAAGTAAACTTAATAGAACGACTGAAGCTCGAATTCACTTAATACGATGTCGCAGTTCAGCACGTTAGCCACTACACCAAGCATACTCCCCTCTTTTTCTGCCTTTTTGTTTTCGATTACATAGTAGCTGCAATATTATTTTGCGTTATTGAATTTTAATTCTTTACAGCTGGAAAATGAATAATAACAAAGAATTGATACTTCTATTAGAAATCATAAAATATTTGATTTTGAAGTAATTTAACATTTTAAAATAAATTTTAGGGTGTCGGTATTTAGGGAGGATGCATTGCTTGCAAGTGAAGTCTTTATTTCCAGTGTCTTATTAATGGAGGATACTTTATTTTTTAAGCTGTGCACGGGGCTCCATTATCATTGGTTAGATTGATAGATAAATTGGTTTATTTGTTTTACGGCATATCAATTTATCATGGGTTATTCACATCCAGAATTTGATTCATTCGTAAATGTTTGATTACAATTATAACTATATTTTCCACGTTATAATGCAATGATTTTTAGATTACATTTTTTTATTTGACTGTATTAATAAATTTTTGTTTGTACAATTATATGGTATCAAGTATTCCTATCTAACATTAATAGTTTACATACTTGAAATAATTATGTCTGTTTTATGATATTTCTTTGCACATTGTTAAATGGGTTCAAGTATTACTATATAACACAAATGATTTCCAAACAATCTTATGCTTTCAAGGAACAAATAATAATCCTTTGTAAACAATTATAGTGTTTCATAATACAAGAATTTGTACGCATTTATATAATACCGAGTATTTTTATCTAATATGGATAAATTTCAAAAAGAGCTATTTGACCCATAGACTGGACTCAAATAGATTTGTAATATAATGGCCGAGAGATTTCGTTTTTTATATCTTGCCTTTCGGTTTAGTTAGGCCGAGAACCTTTGGCTTAGCGCATGCGTTAGTTAGGTGCAACATGAGCGCAGGTGTTAACGCGCGCGCGGGGAGGATGTGTCATTCAGAGATGTCAAAATAAAAATCCCAGATAGGAATTGAGACCAGGTGATGGGTGACGTCACGCACCGGAAGCTTGGGCTGAGATTTGGGAAAAGTCAGGGAGTTGAGTTTTAGCGTCCGAGGAAGAAGGTTGACTTTCGGAGCTCGCCGAGGCTTTGCGGCGGGTGCCGCACGTGTTGGGGGGGCAGATGGAAAAGTCAGCATAGAAAGATCATGTATCTCTCTCCTTATGTCGAAAAACCTTTTAACTCAAAGGTAATAAAAAGTTTCGTACCTGAACTAAGAAGTCGTGAGTGTTTTTGTGTTTCGGGATTCTTCTGTTATCTATATGTGCGTTGTGAATATTCTATGTACGTTTCACATATCTGTATCATGGCTATGTTACAGATTTTGGAGCCATAGTAATGAAGGATTTACAACACACCCTTTAGAACTGGAATCTCATCACATAATGCAATTCACACAGGTTATCCCTTAGGCTTGTTTTTTTTTTTTGTTATCGTGTTATTTTGGGCTTTTCTTATGTTTTCCGTGTTATTTTCACATCGAAGCAAAAGTCCTATTGATGTAATATTTGTTGCAAAGTTTAGAAGAATTCCAGTTTTCATTTAACCCATTGTGAGTCTATTGATTTCGTTCAATGTTCGAAATATTGGTAGAATAGAGATCAGAATAATTTAATATAAACATTTTGCATCAAATGATTTTTCCCCAAATTCTACCAGTAAAAAAAGGGTTACAAATCGTATTCTATAATTTTTTTCTTTTAAAAAACGAAATTTCTAAGAATGACAATAAATAAGGGAAACTTACTATCAGAGTCAATATATCTTGCTGTACAATAATATAAAATTAAGGGGTGTCCTCGTGGTGTAATGGTTAAAGCGTTGGACTGCGGAATCGTAGTGCGCGAGTTCGTACTCCAGTCGCGCTATTACGTTCACATTCGCGCAAAGGAAAGGTATGAGCCCCCTTATCCTCCCAGCTATGGGTTAAATAGTACCACTACTGTTCTTCTAGGAGAATGGCTTTGGCATTAAATAACCTAAAAAGAGTTGATATGCCATTAAACAAAGAAACCAAACCAAAATAAAAGAAGACGTTTTTTCTATATTGATCGCGATTACCTGTTTTTTTTTTCGTGAGAATTTAATCAAGACAGCCTTACAAAATATTGACGTTCTAAAATATATAACTCTTAGACACATTATTTTACTCCGTGAAAGTTTTTTTTACACCAGTTTTAACTGTTAGTTTTTCACTGGAATCTGCGCGGCAGCAAGTTTCCTCAGGTCTCCAGGACTCTTCTGGGTCTCATTTTCTAGAATAGATTCTGTTTTGTCCATATACTATCTATTAGTATGGTCAAATTTTCATCTCTTGCACAATTCCCGATGGATCACATTTCTCACCCAGTCATGATTAGATTTGAACTGTTTTTGTGACAGTTTGTTGCATTCACTTATATGATTACCCATTTCATCTCCACATAACCTACATTTGCTATTCGGTTGCGTATTATTAATTTTTATATTTTATACAATTGGTCCTTATGGCATTATTTTTGGTTGCTATTAAGAGAATGTCTGGTTCAGACATGCAGGACACTGCTGGAGAAGCAGAGATGAACTCATAAGAGATGTACTCTTATGGATCCCCACACATGGCCGCGCAAAAGCAGGACGACCAGCTCGAACGTACATTCAGCAGCTATGTGAGGATACAGGATGTTGTCCTGAAGACCTACCTAGGGCGATGAACGATAGGGAGGAGTGGCGAGAGAGGGTCAGGGATATCCGTGCTACCAGCACGATATGATGATGATGATGATTAAGAGAATCAGTTTTTATTTTGGGGTTTTTCTTTCTTAGCCATGTCCAGGTCCTCTTGTGTGTAATATTTTCAGTTTGTCGTTTGAAATATCCATAGAGTTGTTTTTCTTAAAATTTCTGTTTTCTAGTTTTTATTGTTTTTCTATTTATTTTGATTTTGTTTGTTTGTTTGTTTGAATTTTATGGAATATCAACCATTGTAGGTTATCTAATACCAGATATATTATTATTATTCCAATAAACAGTTCTATTTCAAATGATTCAGTTTAGCGTAAATACAGTTTCAATATCAGAAATGATTCCATTTCAAGCAATTCAGTTTAGCATACGTACGCAGTTTTAATGCAAAAACAGTCCTATTTCAAACAATTCAGTTTAATGTAAGTACACAACTTAGTTCTATTTAACCCGTAGATAGGACCCTATCAGGTGCTACCACTCTGTGTCAAAGTGGATCTGGGAGCGATAACATTGGAGGGGTACTCCGCATTCCCAAAAGCGGTCCTTACCATCAAATTGTTTAGTGTTCCATGCACGACACTCGTTGTGGGTGGGGGTTTTACCCCTCTGCAGAGATGCAGTTGGTGTATTCTACAGCCCAAGGCGACTGGGCAAGGTTGTTTTTATGTTGCCAATTACTGGCTACTGTATTTAGAAGCCGACAATCTTAATAGATTAGCCTGTCTATCTCACTAATTTTTTCTGGTGTGTTCCTAGCTGTGGAGCTCTGAGGAATATGGAGACGTCTTTTCGTGATCATTATTTCCAGACACACCATAACTCTGAGTGGATGATATCTTTGAGATAATGTTTAAAAAGATTTTGAACTTTGATTCATTAGCTCTTAAAACATTGACATAACAACTAAGTATGAAGTATTTACCTGTGTAAAACAATTGAGAAGATACATTTTTGTATCACAGCTAATTGGAGACCAAAACTGTTAAATAAACACAGACACACGTCCACGCATGAATCGTATTGCCTTAACAAAAAATTGTTGGTCACTAAGCACCATTGACTGCACAAACTTATATGTACATATGCTCTATCTTGATAAATATAGCAAAACATATAATGATATTATCAATGCTATATATATATATATATATACATATATATATATATATATGTGTGTGTGTGTGTGTGTGTGTGTGTATGTGTTTTAAACAATTCAATTCTTACCATCTTTGGTTTATTCCATAAGTCCAATACAAGTTATTTCATGTTTGACTTTTTCTAAACCAAAGACGGGGTGGGGTAATTGTTTAAATTTTTAATCTGCCAGCTGGTTGGCATACGAGCACTTTGATTTAGCCCAAATTTTTAAACGATTGTCTTTTTTTAACCAGTAAGGTTTGTTTCTTAGTGATATATAACACACATTGCCAAATTTTAAGTGCATTTGTATCACGGGCTTATCCAATATGGTTGTGCGGAGGCTAACTGGCGCGAACACCAGGTGGTTGGGATCAAGCTGATTGTTGGGGCCACAGGTTCTTCTCCCAGGCAACATCTACTTGGTCGTGGTAAGTTTATCGCTCAGCGGCTGAGGCGCCACAAAATGAGGAATGCCGTGAAGATCAACTATTTTTATGACGGCAATGTATGAGTATAGATTGTGTATGGACCCCAACTAGAAAATGGCTTCAAGTCAACTATGAATTAGGGGGAAGTCGGATAAAAATGGCCGACTGTTTTTCAACGGAGCCACCTGGTGTTCATGTTGTGAGGAAACTTTTAAGTAGATAGTCGGCGCTAGAAAGCCTCCCTCCCCGGAACTACCACATAGTAGAGGAAATTTTACTCTTTGATGCACGTATCTTGATACTAGAAAACATTTAAAAATTGCTATTTTTTTCTGTTATTACCTTAGAAAAATTACGCAGGCTCTCATTAAAAAAATCCAAAGGTCAAAGTTCTATGAAATGATATATGATTACTATTTTATGATAAATTAAAAAATACCATTCATTGTGTTTGGTCAGGTCTGGTTTTTAAGATGTGCTTGAATACTTTATAACAAGTTGTACACAATAAAAACACTTAATTAAAAGCCTGTGGACTCTACTCGTAACAGATGATTGTGGGTGCCTAATGTTTAGTATAGCATATAATGTTGTATGTCCACCTAACTGCAGTGTACCACTCTACTCGCTAAAACCCACATAACTAGTGCGGGCGAGGCTTATCCCTCAGCTTAAAATGATTTTAATGTACTGTGTCAAGTGTCAAGTGCTGTTTTTGTTCTCTTTTTTCTCTTTTTTCTCTTGACATTTGTATTCCGTAAAAATGGATCGCATATGTAAGAATTATCCTGACAGGTTCAGTTATATCTGCGGTAATGTGGTTCTTCCTAAGTGTCAGGCAAAAATCACTGACTTTGTGAAGAAGACATTTTGCAATTGCTTTGGGGTCAAACTAGGTGATCAGGATAAACCATTCGTTCCCCATGTTTAGTGTAAAATATATGTGTAGAACTAGGGGGATTGGAGGAATGGTAAAAGGTAGAGTATGCTATTCGTCATTCCAATGGTCTAGAGGGAAGGAAAAGATTACATTACGAATTGCTATTTCTGCATGATAAATCTAAAATGAATAAATCGCATGAACAAGTACCATGTCCAATACCTCGATGTTCCTTTTGCCATAAGACCAATCCTTCATGACCCAGACCTTCCTACGGAATAGAGACTTTTTTATTGACTCATGTAGCAGCAGTTTCAAATCAGTTCTTCTACATAATGGGAATAGTTTTTCATCAATCCCTATTGGATATTCAGGAAAAATGAAAGAAACCCACAACAGCATGTATCATTTGCTGTCTGATGTTAACTTCCGAGACACACAAATGGTTGGTCAGTGGAGATCTTTTGGTTGTTGGACTTGTCTTGAGGCTCCAATGTGGGTAAACAAAGTATCCTTATTTTGTGTCTCTGGGACAGACGCGCTGACGACCAATATTATGTTTGACAAGAATGGGCGTTAAGACAACGATTAAAACTTGCCTGGCATTACGTTCAGTCTCACTCTTTCGTCGAATCGAACCAAATACTGCTTTCACCCTCTCAAGTGAGACGTAATGAAGATCTTTTATGAAGGCAATGGACAGGGAAAGTAGCGGGTTTGCTTTCCATCCAGTAGGTTCCCATGGGTAAGTATGGAGAAGCTCAAGGCTGATATATTAGACGGCTCTCAAATAAGAGAACTCATGAAGTGCCCAATGTTTGACGAAGCACTGAGCGAAGCAGAACTGTCCGCCTAGCTGTCACTGAAGTCAGAAGTTAGTATCTTCCTGGGAAACCACCGAAGTACGGAATACGAAAAGAAAATTGAAGAGCTACTGAAGAGTTTCCGCCAATTTAGGGCACGAATGTCAGTCAAACTGCACTTTCTGCGGTCACACTTGGACTATTTTCCAAAGAACTGTCGAGATTTGAGGGAAGAGCAGGATGAGCGCTTTCATCAAGACATTTGCATTTGAAAAAGATATCAAGACCGGTGGGATGTAAACTTTCTCACTGACTCCTGCTGGTGCTTGAAACAGGATGTGGTGGCTGCCAAATACTGGAAGAAGTCCTCGAAAAGACCTTTCATACATGAATAACTTGTTTTATGTATTTTTCAATTTACTATGGTACAATGTAAGCAAATATATATGCCTTAACTTTAGCATCATTTGTTTGTTTCAGCAAGAAAATTGCTAGGGTTATAATACTGTTCTATACATTTCAAGTAAGATCTCGTATCTTAAAAATTTGATCTGATAAGGGAAAATGAGTATAACTTTGGATTCAGCGTAAAAGCTGCCTTAAAATCAGCTATAATATATTTGACATTGAAAACATCGCTGGCTAGAGTTAATAATTCTCATTGACTCCGACGTGATTCAAACCCGCAATCTTCTGATCTGGAGTCTGACACACAAACATTGCGCTTCAAGGCCAATTGATTATAATTATCATTATCATTTTACAGACGAATCATGATGTTATATCGAAGAAAAAAGTTATCATTTTTCGTTGTTACCTTAAGAAAATTAATTTCTCCGAGTGAACCCTGTGTGGTTTGAACATGCATCAATCTGATAGAGTCAGGCGAGATACCATTGCTCCCCTGGGTCAGTTAATCCTTTATCTTAATGTTCGTTAAAACGAGAATCATCGTTCTATATGCATCTGAAAAAATGCTGTTTTTCTATTATTACTTTGCAAATAGTAGTATGTTACGTTGAACCCAATGTGAACTGAACAAGCAGCCTTTTGAGCAGTAATTAGAATAGTTACAGTTCTGCCGCGGAACAGGTTATTTATAGACGTAATTCTTCTTTTATCCACAAATTATGATACACTATATAAGAATGGAAAGTTGTCATTTTGTCTGTTATTATATAGTTGGCGACCATAGTCGAGGGTGACCCGAAGAGTCCCTTTTCGATACCTTACTACACCAAGGTGTAGGGGAGGGCGCAACTCCTTTCCCTGGATTGCTCCACTTTACCCTTGATCCGTACCTTATAATGCTGAGTGTTAAGCAAGGAGGCATCAAGTACCATTCTTTGAGTCTTTGGTATGACTCGACCTGGGATTGAACCCAGGTCTCCCGGGCCATTGGCGAACACTCTAACCGCTAAGCCATTACATAAAAAAAAATTCTCATTGAACTCGACATAAGTCTAACAGCCAACTTTCTAGGCAGGAGTCAGACGAGCTCCCGTTGTGTCACAGATCTAGTTTTTTTTTTAGAAAGATCTAACAATTCCTTTACTCACGAATCATGATACTCGATGACTAGGAGTCAGGTGAGCTACCGTTTGACAGCAAAGCCGCTTTCTTAAAGTTTATACTATTTACAGATGAATCATTTTACTATATGCAAGTGAAAAGTTGCAATTTTTCTTGGATATAAGTAAAGTTAGCCACCGTCGTCAAGGGGAACCCGAAGGTTCCCTTTTCAACAACTACTACGCCGAGGTGTAAGGAAGGGCGCTACTCCTCTCCATGGATTGCTCCACTTTAAACTTGACCCATACCTTATAATGTGGAATGTTAAGTAAGGAGGCATCCAGTACAATTTTTTGAGTCTTTGATATGACTCGACTTGAGATTGAATCCCGGTCTCCTGGGCCTAGTATAAGAAAATTCTTTATTTCCTGTTGACTCCGACGGGATTAGAACCCATATACTACTGATCTGGAAACAGACCGAGACGATTAATTATAACGGCTATTAAGAATGTATGATGCAATTAAAAAGTTGCCATGATTTAATTTGTATCCCTGAAAAGTTATCGTGATCCGAACTCATAACCTTCTGCTTTGGAGGTAAGTATACCAACGTTGGCAACTGCACCGGTTGTGTATAACGGTTTCTGTTCTTCAAAGTAACAATCCTGATACTATATGCAATTGAAAAGTTGATATTTTTTGTTATTATAAATTTCGGTGGTATTTAAATCCGCAATCTTCAGAGTAAAAGTCAGACGTGCTACTTTTGCCCCACTGGGCATATTGCTTTGGATCTTTTGCGGAGTGGATGTCATCATCTCACTTTGTCACTGACTCAACCAGATAACTACTATTTTGTTCTCTGCTTAAATCTCTCTCTCTCTCTCTCTCTCGCTCGCTCTCTCGCTCGCTCTCTCTCAATGCATTAACAGACGTCTTTCACACAACTCACATATATATGTATCTACATATGCTTATACATGGAGGTCTATTTGGTTAAATGGTTATCGTCGTTGGAAATAGATTAGTTTTGTTTGGTTGGGTTGGGTTTTATGGCATTTCAATTTTTGTGTGTTTTTTAATGCCAAATTCAATTCATAAATATATAGAATTATCTGCCAACAGAAAATAATAAAACACTACGTCACTACAATATTCCACAGACTAGTCCGTCAAAATATTAGGAATCAAACTGCGGCGTATGCGCGTTCCACGTGCAAAATTTAAAATATTTTAAAACAAAAAAAAAAAGACAATTTTTCCGTTTGATGTCGCAAGGTAAATACATTTTCTCCTAAGATTTTTTTCGTTTGCTGTCGAAAGGTAAAGATTCATTTTCTCTTTCCTATTTTGGCTAAATTTCCCATCATTCATATTTACCAACCCCTCCGCTCGGGCAGGATATGACACAAGGTCAATTTTTAAGCGGAGTTTAACAGGTTTGAATTCAGAGTTTTCCTTCTCCTAGACTAGTTGCCTCACCAAGGCTGAAGAACCTAGTCTGCTCTACTATTTACCCATGGCTGGAGGGAGAATAATTGGATTCAAACCTTTCCCAAGGGCATTAGTCTCGGCCAGGATTTGAACTCGTGTCGCCGTGTCCATTTCCTACGACGATAACCGTTACACCACGGGTACTTCCTAAATTTCACACCATTACTCAAACATTCCTAATTCATATTTGACTTTAAAATACAAGCATACATCTTTCTCTAGATTGGCTGAGACTTTTCTTTTGTGAGAAGACGTTTTTGTGGCTGGCATACGTGATAAACTTTTCATTAATTCTGGTGTACTTTTGTTACAATACATTAAACATTATTTTGTTTAAATATCGAGATCTTTATTGCATTCATTTTCATTTATTCTGTAACCCTATTTTATCATGCATATTTCGTGTACATACAAAAAAAATAAAATTAGATAAACGAAACATATATATCAAACATATGATTGGTAAACACATTTTTTAGATAACATTTAAAAAAAAACGAATTCATTTTTTTCACACAGTTAAATGGTTTTGTTTTATAATTACGGAATGATTTTTTTATATGAATCATTTTTTGTTAATTATAATTTATCGTTCGGTTTGGTTGGGGCTTCGAACTATTCGGCTCTTAGTGCAGGTGCACACATTGAGTACAGTTCACGCTCGTGCGCAGAGGATATGACAATCACAAATGTCATAATAAAACCCCCAAATAGGAAATAAGACTGGGGTGTGGATGACTTCATGCCCGGAAGTTAGAGGCTGAGATTTTTGGTGATTTTTGAAAAAGCAGTTTGTTGAGATTGGAATCTGTGCCGGGCCAGGCCGGGCCAGACCCAACTGGGGAGTTGACTGTGGGCGATGTAGGAACAGTCAGCATAGTAAGAATTGTGTCTCTCTCTCTCCTCGTGTCGAAAGACTAAAACTCAAGAAGTGAATAAACGTTTCGTACCTGAACAATGAGAGTCGTCAGTGTTTCGTATATGTTACAGTTTCACGTATTTCTAACACGAATAACGCTATTTACTATTAATCATGTATATTGCTATGTAACCCTAACAATCTAATCTAACATCAAACATTTTTTTTTTGCTCACAGTTAAATGCTTATAAATATATAACTTGTGAGTGAATAGTTTGTCGGTAATTTTATTTTTAAATGAGTTTAGACTAATTCGTTTGTACTCAAGTTTTGGTATTGTTTTTACATGGTTAAATGGTTTCTTTTATTGCGATCTAACGCAAACATTTCTATATCATCTGCACAGAGTGAAGTCGTTTCAAGTATTGCTATTTAACACTATTCATTCATTGCAAAACTATTCATTCATCTGCACGCAGTCATATGGTTCCAAGTATACCAATGTACAGGGGTGTACCGAGGCAAAGTGCCTCCCAAAGTCTGTATTCATAATGGTGCCTCCCTTTTTTTGGAGAAAGAATGTAAATGAAATACCCTTAATGACGTTGATTAGTACTTGAAAAATAACAAGTCCCAAAATAATCTGAACAAATGTCAACATATTTTAACCTATCGAGCTTTTGCAGAAGCAAGGTTACTAATAAATTTGTCAAAATATATCTTCTCCATAGTTTCATGTTCAATTGAAATGAGGGACATATTGGATCAGTGATCTTATGAATTATTCAATCTCAAGTAACTTTTAATGAACTTCAGTTTTGAGAAGCTTCTCTCTGCAGTAGCAACAGAAACTGAACGTTAAAAACAGTCGTAGAGTAATCACAATATTTGGCTCTGTTTCTTGAACTTTTCATCGATAAATCAATCTCGACCATTCAATAGCCGATGATTTGGTCATCATGGTCATGTCATATTCCACTTTGGAAGCTACCGCTAAAAAAAATCTGAAGTCAAATTACTTCCAAAGGCAGCCTGAATACGTCTAATTCAGCACCGTATTCACTATCGAGAATTTCAAATTTGCACTCCAACTTGACTTCAGTATCTTCCTGAATTGCTCGCGATGATAATCCAGCGAAGACAGTTTGCAGATGGGACATGGAGTCAAATCGTGCTTCCAGTTCATTAACCAGTTAATCATGACAATCATAAAGATTTCTCTTTTAAGAGGTGCCTGTGGTGTAATGGTTATCGTCATAGGAAATGGACACGGCCACACGTGTGGCCGTGTCCATTTAAACCCTGGACGGGGCTGATTGTATTTCACATAGAACTAATACCTTTGGGAAGGGTATGAATTCAATTATTCTCCCTCCAGCTCTGGGTAAATAGTAGGGCAGATTGGGTTCTTCAGCCTTGGTGAGGCAACTAGTCTAGGAAAGGGAAAATTCTGACTTCAAACCTGTTAAACTCGGCTTACACATTGACCTTGTGTCATATCCTGCTCGAGCGGAGGGGTTGGTAAATATGGGTAAAGATTTCTCTTTACTTCCTGCCTATTTGTTTGACATATATCATCTTTGTTTTCCCCTGGTAGCTTTCTCTTTCTTTTAATCCGCTTTTCAGCTGGAATTTCCATTTCCTCGCACCTTGTTTTACTTTGATGAACCGATTCAAACCCTGCCTGTCCCTGTTTTGGTTAAAGAAAATTTCGGTCGCATCCATGTGGGTTACACAGATCCAAACCAACACCCGGTTCTTGAAGTTTCTTTTGGATGAGATTTATTTGTCCCAGAATTTCTTCCCAGTAAAAAAAGTGGCATGAAGAAGTTTTCAATTTAAAGCAAATGATTTGTGCATCCTCTCTCGTTTGAAGATTTTCTAAAGTTGAGATTAATGAATCGAGAGCTTGAATCACACATTGAAATCCAGTTTCCACTGCACAAATAGCTTCATATCGTGCTCTCCGACGGGTGGTTACCAAACGCTTTATCATGGCCTTCCCAAGCGAAGACAAAACTTCCCACCGGTGATCGGGTGAGGTGAAAAATTCATAGAGTCTCTCAATCACTCATGAAAATGTAATGCCATTTCTATTCAAGTCTGAGGCATGAACACTGCATACATTCAGACTATGATTAGAACATTGTACAAATTTAGCTTTCCAGTTTATTTCGTAGAAGACGTCGAATATCTCATGAACTCCAGCCACCCTCAATACTTTTAGAAATCAAGTTTCTATTTCTCCAGTCGATCCAAAATCATCTTCTTGATATCAGTGACTGTCTTCCGATACTCAGTGATAAAACCAAGAAATGATTCGCGCCTCTATTTCTTTTTTTTCAACAACGACATATCGATAAATGTAACTCATCTGATCAGTATGAGAAATGTACAGCGTGTTGTCTAGTATGATCGCAAAATAATTGGCTTTTAGAATTCGATCCAATATATTTTCCTTCACGTGTTTTCCCAAGATATGAAAGAATTCAGTTTGGATTTTCGGTGACAAGTATCCGGGTTATCATTTACTTTTTCAAGTAATGCTTTCTAAGAACAGGATCATACTTGCTTATTAGTTCAACAAGTTTTATAAATTTACCTTTATTGAAACTATATATATCTCGATGATTTCTGAAAGGCAGGTTCTATTTCGTCAGATACTTTACGCCATCATGTAACCGTGTTAAAGCCTATTTTCAAATATGTCTTTCTTTCATAGTTCGTTCTTGAAATTTACTATCAAGGGTTTTGCCTTTATTAAGGGTCATTTCCACCATCTTCTATTTCTTGAAAGCTCTTTGAACATTTTCATGTTCAGGCATTTTTGAAATAAGCTTCTAGAACATTTGGAATCCTGGATTTCATGCTGAACTTCATCGGCGTTGCTGTTTTCAGGAAGTGGCGTCTGCAAAATAAATAAAGAGTGTTTTTTTTTGTCTTTGAGTATGTTGTATACCTCTAATAGACCCAACCAAGGACATAATCAAAGATAATGAACGAACTTTAATTAACGAAACGAAACACACTTCTTTATGAAAATATATCTCTCTTATTTTATTCTCGAAAGGGGCACACAGTTTGTTGTAAGTTTGGGAGATAAATGGAGAGACATATACTCAGGGAGGGGAATTCTTGTCCCATATCTTCTTCCTGGAGCCAGAGGGTACCAACGCTTGCACCACGTTGCAAGCCGTATCGTCAGAGATAGCACTAACCCTCTGATCGGCGGCGTATTCCCCGGCTCGACTTTCGATTCTTACTCGACTGACTTCTAAATCTGACCTCGTGGTTCTCATCTCTCGTAGTCTCCTTCCGGTTACACACCTGCTCGACCGGCCTACCCGACGCACTGCCTGTTCATTAATCACAGCGTGACAGCTTGTCAAAGCACACGGGGTCACCAGGAACGAACCCAAAATCCATGTCAACAGTCATTTTATAATAAGTACAGCAACTATGATCTTTAAACAGTCTCTCCACTCTCCGTGGTTTTGTAAAACCAGTGTTGAAACATTAACGTCGTACTATTTTTCCTGGATTTACAGTCAGAGCAAACAGTTCATCTTTGTTTCGAAACATCTTAAGTTCCCATGTTGTAATATTAACAAGCAACTGCCCTGAACAAGCTCATAGCCAAAATGCTATGTCTTCGTACAAAGCAATCTCTCTGTTTGCTTGTTCCATTTCTTTATTTCCAGTAATGTTATCAGTTCCTTCTTCATATTCATCATCATCATCATCATGTTGCGCTGGTAGCACGGATATCCCTGACCCTCTCTCGCCACTCCTCCCTATCGTTTATCGCCCTAGGCAGGTCTTCAGGACAACATCCCGTATTCTCACATAGCTGCTGAATGCATGTTCGTGCTGGTCGTCCTGCTTTTGCACGGCCATGTGTGGGGGTCCATAAGAGTACATCTCTTATGAGTTCGTCCCTGCTTCTCCAGCAGTGTCCTGCATGTCTGGTTCGTCTAACTTGAATAGTTTTCGTTATAGGAGGCAGGTGGCCGTACAGTTGGTGTCTTGTTGGGTGTTGCCGCCAGGACTTGTACAAGATTGCACGCAGCATTCTTGTGTAATTGCCGTCTAGCTTCTTCTCCAGCCGTTTTGTTAGAGTCCATGGAGTGCACCCGTATAGCAGTATCGATGTGACAGCTGCCTGGAAGAAACTGCGTTTCATTTTATCGGTTAGGTCTGATTTCCAGATAATCGATAGCCTATTGATAGCTGTCCATGCTTTCGTTAACCTCGTTTCGATGTCCTTTTCGGTTGATTCGACGCTGCTTCCTCGGTAAGTGAATTTGTCTACTAGTTTAAGAGGGGTTCCTTCTAGAGTGGAGATGTCACCCGTTTGATTATAGCACATATATTCCGTTTTGTGTGCATTAACATAGAGGCCTATGCCTGCGGCTGTCCTTATCGCATGCACTGGAGCTCTCTTCCTATGGCATATCATCATTGTCACCTTTAATTTCTTTAACAGCGTTAATTTCTGCATGAAATTCCTCTTCAACTTTTATATCTATATTTGTCTCCACCATATTCACATTTACTCCATGTTCCTTCCTTCCTAGTTCTGATGTACTTTCAGCATCCTCGTCCTGGGCTTTTGCTTTAGCTACATATTTCTTCTGTAGGAAAACAGGTAAAGATGCAGCACACCTAGCGTTCTCTAGTTGCTTTCAACTTGCAGTAAGCTGCACCTCTCAGTTTTTGCCGTTTACTCATTCTAATCGATGAAAAAAGGGAAAAAGAAACAAACAGGAAAAGAACATACTCAACGGCAGAGGGAATTTTTATTTATTGTTCTAAGATACAATTTTGCATACAGGTAAACGGTTTCAAGTATTCAACTCGGATATTTTTACTTGCACACAGTTAAATGGTTTCAAGTATTGCTATGTATCAATAATAGTTCAATTGAACATCAAACATTTGTTTACACGCAGTTAAATGCTCAAAAAGTTCTATTTCTAACAATTCGATTTAACCGAAGTCATTTATTTAAACACTTTTGTTGCAGTCGGTGTATTCTATAGCCCTAGCCGACTGGGCAATACACAGAGTTAATGTCAAAACAGTTTTATTTCAGATAATTCAGTTTAGCACACAGTTTAGATGACAAAACAGTTCTATTTCGAGCAATTCAGTTTAGCATAAGTACGCAGTTTAAATGCAAAAAACTGTAAACTCAAACCATGGTTTAGTTGAATTCAACCCATTGATAGGACGCTTATCAGGTGCTACCACACCGGGCCAGAGTGGACCTGGGATCGATGGTAATGAAGAAGTACTCCATATTCCCCAATGCTCCAGCATTACTGGAATCTCACCATCAGATTGTTTAGTGTCATATCTAGGACACTCATTTGGAGGAGTCTTAATCCTCTGTAGAGGTGTAGTTGGTGTATTCTACAGCCCCATCCGACTGGGCAAGTGACGGAGGGCTTGAGTGAAGGCAAATACATACTTTTATTAGAAAATTGAAATTGATATGATGGCAACCACATGGGAAAAATTCTAGGAATGTGTTGACCTGGATGGTGAACAGGTAATAAATGTTTGAAATCATTAAACTGGGTGTTAAAGAAAACTGATTTTATTGATATACAAATATCTAAGTACATCGTCTAGGTAAATGAAAGCAATCAGGCTTTATATTGCTATTTACTAAGTTTTGCTTAGATATGGTGCATCGGCTGCTCTAACTGAAGTTGTCACCCATCTAAATACTGAACAGAGTCGTCACTGCTTAACTTCAATTATCTTGCAAGAAGCGGTATTTTCAGTTTGACTCGACTATAAGTTGTTGTTGTTGGCGACCTTAGTCGAAAGCGACAAGAAGGTTCCCTTTTCAATAGCTACTACACCGAGGTGTAGGGAAGGCACTACTCCTTTTCCTGGATTGCTCCACTTTACCCTTGATACGTACCTTATATCACGGAGTGTTAAGCAAGGAGGTATCAAGTACCATTTTAAATGTATGACGTGACGTGGGATTGAACCCTGGTCTCCCGGATTATTGGCGAACATTCTACGCACTAGACCAATGAGCCGGTTAAGTAAACAGGCATATTGTTGAGCAAAATAAGACTTATTCATTTCTTAATGATATCATTTTTTAAACACTCAGTCTTGTAAAAATGCATTTATAGAACTGTTAACTTCTTTCTTTCTATTTTCATTTTCTTTCTTTCTTTCCGCTTATCTGCTTCTTAGTCTTTACTTAACTGGTAGAGCTTAAAATACACCAACGCTTATCCTGCAGAGGGATAAGACTTCCACCAATGAGATAAGACACCACTTTTTAGTATTAAAACATCCTGAGTATTTTCTATCTGGTGGTGAGTCATCAATTCTTGAATCCTGACGAGTGATGAGTACCCCTTCACCACCATAGTCGGAGTACCTGTTAGGGTTCCATCTATGGATCAAATAGATCTTTTTGAAAAGTAGCTCTATTTGATAGGAATACTAGATACAGTGTAACTGTGAGCAAATTATTTGTATTAAGACTAGTTACTGTTATAACTGCGTACAAAGGATTATTATTATTACTTACTCGAAACCATATAATTACTTGCAAATTATGGGTGTTAGTACTTCTGTGTAAACAAATGATAATTATTAGATAATCTGACATAGATAATCTGACATATATATAGATAACATCTGAGAAAATATATCTGTTCAAACTTATTATTGTTATCGTCAAATGAAAAATGTGTAATTTAAAACACATTTGCCCAGTCGGCTGGGGCAGTAGAATACACCGATTGTGTCTCTGCAGAGGGGTAATACCTCAACGACGAGTGTCCTGGATATGACACTAAACAATATGATAGTGAGTTTCCAGGGATGCTGGAGGTTTGGGGAATGTGGAGCACTTTTCATCACCATTGCTCTCAGGTCTACTCTGGCCCGGAGTGGTAGCACATTGTGGGGTCCTATCTATGGGTTAAATAGAACTAGACTGCATACTTATGCTAAACTGAATTACTTGAAATAGAACTGTTTTGATATGTAAACTGTGTACTCAAGCTAAACTGAATTGTTTGAATTGTTTGATATTGTTTGACATTTCACTGTGTGTAAAAAAAACGATACCTAGAATTTGACATTTAGCAGTGTAAACAAAAACTATACTTAAACTACATTGAATTTCTTGAATAAGAACTGTTTGAAGAAAGTAAATAGCTTGAAATAGAAATGTTTTAAACCACAGAACTGTGTTCTTATCCTAAACTGAATTGTTTGAATTAGAACTGTTTTTGCATAAAAATGGACTTGGCATAAAATAATCTACAAATGTTGATATGCCATAAAACCCGAACAACCAACCAAACATCTTAAAACATGATTGCAATAGGAGATTGAAAAATACTTAGATTTTTTATTATAATAACACTTTTACAAATAAATCAAATTTCGGCATTAAATAAGTCATAAAGAGTTGATATGCCGTTAAAAACATAAACCGAATCTATCTGCGTATGTATCTATTTTAGTTTGTTTCTATCTATCTATCTATCTATCTTTTGATAAAACCACATTTGAAATATGAAAATGGGAAGCGATAAATGTATGTAATGACTTATTGCAAGAGGAGATGTATGGAGTTTTTATGTATGCTTCGCTCGAAAGATTCAAAACAGATGCCCGTGAATTGAAGATTATCCCAGAACTTAAAGATTTTGTTAAAAACCAGATCCCCAATATGTATATATCGATGGATGGACTCTTCCATCAAGAAAGAATTATGAGAGTACAACAGTAAAACGCCAATAGCATCGTCCAGAATTTGAAGTTCTTAAAACGGTAAGCATATCTATCTATCTAGCTAGCTATCTTGCAGAAATCAGAATCCCATAAATGGTATAACAGAATTACAATATTGCCGATAAGCAAAGACACTCCTAAAAAGATTTTATAAGAACTTGATTCTCTTCTTAAGCAAAAATCCTGTAATTTTATTATTTCAAGTGGAATATTATATAATCAAAACAGAAATTATTATGAACTATTTACAACTAATCTCTATAGTATTGAAACTCTGTAAGCAAAAGTATTAATATGTCAGTATTTGTCGAATGCACTGAAAGCGAAAGTAGAAATTCAGGACCATCGGAGAAGAAAGGACTCAAAGAATGCATATTTTGTAGTGGAACTCTGTTGAATTTTGGTAATAAAAGATAAAATAATAATATCCGGTTTGATTCTATGAACTTCAACGAGAAATCATAAAATTCTTGTATCATAGGTTGAGAAGAAAATTATCTTAAAATTCTCATGTGTGCATTTATTCATTTAGAATATATATATATGCCTAGAGAGTAGAATGTTCGCCAATGGTCCGGGAGATCGGGGTTCAATCCCAGGAAGCGTCATACCAAAGACTTTAAAAATGGTACTTGATACCTCCTTGCTGAACATTCAGCAATATAAGGTACGTATCAAGGGTAAAGTGGAGCAATCCAGGGAATGGAGTAGCGCCCTCCCCTACACTTCGGTTTTGTAGCTATTGAAAAGGGAGCCTTCTGGTCGCCCTCGACTAAAGGGAGACAACTTTACTTTTTCCTTTACACACACACACACACACACACACACACACACACACACACACACATATATATATATATATATAATGTTTCTTTGTTTGTGGATTATATTAAATATACATTTAAAAATACATTTAAATGCACATGCACACACACGCATATATATATATATATATATATATATATATATATATATATAGGAGGGCTTGCTGAAAATTTTATAGGCTAACCAAGATATTCTCATAGCATGTGATCACATGAGGTTTATTTTTCAACACAGTTCCATTAGTCGTCCACACACTTTTCTATTAGTGCTGCAGTACTTGGATCCCATTGCTAAAGTGTTATCAACAACAGATTTAACAACTTTTCAACCAATAAACTTTTCAGCTTACCCTCGTGTATATATAGGTCACGTCATACCAAAGACTTTAAAAATGGTACTTGATACCTCCTTGCTTAACACTCAGCAATATAAGGTATGCATCATGGGTAAAGTGGAACAATCCAGGGAAAGGAGTAGCGCCCTCCCCTACACCTCGGTGTAGTAGCTATAGGAAAGCGAGCCTTCTGGTCGCCTTTGACTACGGTTGCCAACTTACTATAATTCTTACTGTGTGATCAAACCCGGATGATACAATTTGTAAATAAAGAAAAGTACACAAACTGATATTTGGGAAAAATTCAATAAAAAAGAAAAGACTAAAAACATTCATACTACTTGAAAATTACCAAACAATATCACAATGCCAAGTCAAAATAAAAAGCAACTAATTTAAACATAACAGTATTCAATACGCTAAATTGAGCAAAATTCGGATAGTTATAGCTCTAGTTAATTATATTGAGCCCTTTTAAAGTTCCATATATAATAGGGAAAACGCACATGCCTTATTATCAAAAAAAATATTTCGCTACCAAATAAACTTCTATATAAATTAGTGTTATTAAAAAAAAATAGAATCTTTTATCTCAAATATGAGATGGAAAGCATATTTTTTTCTTACAAGCAAATCTTAGACTAAATCCCTGGATATACATTGCCCAGTCAGCTGGGGCTGTAGAATACACTGACAGCACTTCTGCAGAGGGGTAAGCCCCCCCCCAACGTGTGTCCTGGATATGACACTAAATCTGATGGTGAGGTTCCAGCAGTGCTGGAGCTTTGGGGAATGCTGAGTACCCCTTCATTACCATCGCTCCCAGGTCCACTCTGGCCTGGAGTGGTAGCACCTGATTGGGCCCTATCTATGGGTTAAATAGAATTAACAGCATACTTATGCTAAAATGAATTGAGTAAACTGAATAGCTTGAAATAGAAACGTTTTTGACAATTAAACCGTACTTACACTTAAACTGCGTGCTTATGCTTAACTGAATTATTTCAAATAGAACTGTTTTTCGACATTAAAAATGTATTTATACTTAACTGAATTATTACATAAAACTGCTTGAATAGTTTGAAATGGAAATGTTTTTGACAATTAAACTGTGTACTTATGCTAAGGTTTGATATGCCATAAAACCAACCAAACCAACCAACCTGGATATACAAGAACACTATGGCTTTAAAACTAATACCAGATTTAGATTCTTTTAAGTCCGACTTAATTGGGCTTGTTAAGTCCATAAAATATAAGAATATTAGTAATGGCACACAACAACAAATAAAAAGTGACCTTTAAGATATCGAAGGTACACACAAAATCTTTTTTAAGGTGGATAAATAAGGTAACATGAAATAAACCCTAACAAACATAAACAGATGTTACGTAAAGAAATTATTAAGCATTTTAAAAAAAGCTCCACCTAATCTAGAAGCTGATCTGAATAAGTAAGCCAAATTATTCGCTCGCAAATTGAAAATAGATGAAGGAATAAAGAAATTTAATATCAAAATTGTTTTATCTTACAACTTAAGAATAAATTCATAATAATCCAGCACGTAGATTAATTAAACCCTCCAAAAGGCAAATAGAAAAATTACTAAGGTCATGTTGCAATATATTTGCGCTACGCTTCGAATAGCTTTAAATGTACCCTAATGGAGTTGTACGAATGATTGTATTAAGTGGTTTAAGGATTATGACAGAAATGATAAATGCTCCTTTATGAAATATGATATTAAGGAATTTTACCCGTCAATTACGGAAAAAACCACAAAGGAAGTATTAAATCTAGCTTGGGAATATATGTTGATACCAGAGAATAAAATTAATATCATTAAGCATTGCCGTAAATCATTGCTGTACAATAAAGAGGATTTGTGGATTAAAAGGGGAGTTAGTGGTAATTTCGACAAAGCCCATGTGTGCATTTTACGGGGCTAATTTATGCGATTTGGTTTGTTGTTTATTGTTATACAATCTCAATAACATCTTTGGGGATGTCAACGTGGTGTAGTAGTTTAAGCGCTGGACTGCGGAATCGTAGTAAGTGGGTTCGAACTCCAGTTTCGCTATTAGGTTCACTTTCAGACCCTTGGGAAAGGTATGAACCCCCTTGTCCTCTCAGCTATGAGTAAAATAGTACCAATACTGTCCTTCTAAAATTTATAGATTTCGCATTAAATAACCCAAGAAGGTTGATATGCCATTAAAAAACCAAAAACCTAACCATCAATGATATCATTGGCCCCTGCAACCATGATCTTCATTGAGACAACCGGTTGATTTTTGTAGATAACTGCAAACCAAGAAAAGGTGATATAATGAGGAAAAAGTTACAATGGTTGTTTGTAAGTTTGTATTTAAGTTAGACATCCATACGTAATTTAAAAGTTACAGATTATTCAGGCATTTCACTCAATTTACACTACGGTACAGTGTCCCCATTAAGGAAAAATACCCCATTCTCATGTTACATGATTGACAAATACCCCATTCTCATGTTACATCATTGACAAATTTTTAAACATATCCCTAATAGCATTGTGTTTAGATTATCTCCTAATTTTTCTAATATCAATATCTTCTCTCAAAACAGACAGGACTACGAGCTGGTGCTAAAAAATAGTGGTCACTAGGTCAAACTTGTTTATAAAAGCACGGAGGAAACATAAGATATACGTTATAGGTGGAATAAAGCAAGGAAAATATTAGGGTTCACATCAACATAAAATATGTAACTCTTTAGATTATAATAGAAAAGTTTTCCTTCGTCGAGCAACCTATACAAAATATTTAATAAGAATAACGTTAAGTTAGATTATAGTTGCATGCCAAATGTAGCAAATTTTATAAAAAAAAGTGACATGAAAAAACTTAAGAATAAACAACATACTGAGCCTCCTAAATGCAATAAATTAATAAGGCTGCTTGCTCCCTCAGAGGGGAAATATCAGTATGAATGCAGAGCGACAGGATATGACACAAGGTCAATTTTTAAGCGGAGTTTAACAGGTTTGAATTCAGAGTTTTCCTTTTCCTCGACTAGTTGCCTCACCAAGGCTGAAGAACCCAGTCCGGCCTACTATTTAACCATAGCTGGAGGAAGAATAATTGGATTTATACCTTTCCCAAGGGTATTAGTGCTATGTGAAATGCAATCAGTCTCGTCCAGGATTTGAACTCGTGTCGCCGTGTCCATTTCCTACGATGATAACCATTACGCAACGGGAACCTCCATTTGATATCTAAGTCCTGATGATGGTTATTGAAACCGAAATGCTTAACGTCGACTTTACATCACAATAAATTCACCTATTTGGATAATTCTGTTTTTCTGCTTTCTTTATATATATATATATATATATATATATATATATATATATATATATATATATATATATATATATTAATTAGAGAATATCTTGGAGAAGGCATTAATTCAGAGGCTCTTAAATAAGTCTAAGTTTTCATTCATTCCGCTCCTCCGCTACGAGTACAACATCACTATTTAATTGGTGTAAAACGAGTCTGAATCAAGCCTTTTTCTTCTCCTTAATCGGTTGCCTTATCAATAGCCAGAAGTGCCTAAATATAAACTGCATTCCTATTTAAACTGATTTTGTGAACTATATTAATGAATTGTCTCTGTGAATAAAGATATTGCTACGAAGTTTGACGCATCTCTGTTTAAATACCTTTGTGAATATACGTTTGTACCCTATATAATTGGAGACCGTAACTTTTAAATTGACTTCAGTATAAAATAACCTAACAAGAGTTGACTTGTAGTAAACCAAACAACCAATCACACACACACACACACACACACACACACACACACACACACACACACACACACACACACACACACATACATATATATATATACACGCACGACCTGGGCAAATATACATGGTTCTATAAACATATATTTAAAGATCTATGTATATGTTTATGTAATTATACTTATGTTCATCTATATATAAAGAAGAAAATGAGATAAACTTATGTCTCTTGACGGCCGGCCTATTACTGTAGTTGAACATCTTCGTCGAGGAGAACTTTAGCAGCCATGGCCTGTCAAGACAGTTGATATGTCGAAGCAAAACACGGAACGGAATCAGCATAATTGAGTAATTCATAACCAGAATAAAAAAAAATCGATAATGTTTTATGGGCCGATACGTTTCCTTTTCGATTTCTGAAAGTCAGATACTTTATTCTATTGGTCAATTTCTCATGGAAAAATGGCCTGTCTAATTCCAGCGTTACTTTTCCGATGGAAGCTGTAATTTATTCTCTCGCTGTTACGACATTGTGTGCCGGTCTTGCACGGATAAATCAGACGGTAATAAATCTCTCAACCTTGTGTCTTTGTTGATAAGACGGCGTCTCAATAGGTGAATATTTTAACCCTTTCATTTCTATATACGACTATAGTCGAATTCCGAAAGCTGTGACGTGTGCGACTGTATTAGAACTGATGAAGCCGAGTCGTGCACGATTACAGTTGAATTTTTACAGCTGTACACTGTTTAACAACAGTTATATTATTAATTAAAAAAAAGGTGATACGTTATTTAGCGAAGAAAATAAACTGTATAATATTGTTGTATAGACATAATGATATCAATAACAACAATAATAATACAAATACAGGCGGCACGAACGAGTTAATTTCTTTCTGCCTTCCGTCCTTAGCGAGACGAGGAGAGAGAGAGACACAAATTATTAAAGCCTAGGCTAGTCATAATATATTGACCCACCTCCACGCCAGACGCATCATTTGGTGCCTGAGATCTTAACTCATCTCTGCCGAACGACACCCAAACAAATCTGTTTTGATCAGACCCAAAAAACCCAACCGCGCGCCTCAACGGTCACACCTCAACGGTCACACCTCAAGTACCCGTTTATTTCAAAATCCTCAAATTCTCGGGACCATCTCTTCCGGGGACGACGTCAATTACCCACTCAATTCACTCTAACGGTCGTCCAGCCACATTTCCTGTCTGGGGGTTTATTATACAAATGATGATTGTCATATCCTTTCCATGCGGGCGTAAGAGTGCACCATCTGACTATAGCATCTGAACTAAGAGACACCGAATAGTTCAAAGCCTTACCAAATTAAGTAATAAGATATAATTAAAAAAAAATTATTGATATAAAAAATAATTACCTTAATTATATATATCCGGGTATATAAAAAGTATTTTCATTGAATTTTTTTATCTTTAATTAACTGGGAATCAGTGAAAGTCCTCTTGAGATTTTAGGCATGTTTCTAAAGAATCTAGTAATGCTCTATATATGGTATCTTTAAATGACCCTAACTTGTCTAAAATCAATTAAGAAACGTGTGGTCAGGTTCTTCTTTACTTTCTGTTTAAAGTGCTATAGTCGATAAGGGATGATCAGCGAGCTCAGGGAAGAATTAACATTTTTGTACGATTAGACCATTCAATTTTACGAGCAGCTTCAGTAACTACGAGGCTAAATTTAATAAAATTTATAGGAAATGTTTGAATCCCAGTGCATGTATCTATCATTATAATATTTGAATCAAAATCTTTTGCTGAAAACTATTACAACTACTACTACCAATTACTACTAATATATATGTATATGTGCTAAAATTAATGTTAAGAATATAGTTGAGATATAGACAATATTTAACAGAATCATCATCATCGTCACGTCGCGCAGTCCGCACAGATATCCCTGACCCTCTCTCGCCACCCCTTCCTATCGTCCGTTGCTTCCGGAATGTTTTCAGGGTTACATCCCGTATCGGCACAGAGCTGCTGTATTTAGGTTCTAGCTGGTCATCTTGCCTTTGCTCGTCCATGTGAAGGGGTCCATGGGAGTACATCCCTTTTGAGATCGTCCCTACTTCTCCTGCAGTGTCCCGCATGTCTGGTTCGTCTATCTTTGATAGTTTTCGTGACGGGTGTTTGGTGGCCGTACAGCTGCTGCTTTGTGGGGTGGCTGCCTACATGATTTGTTCAATATTGCTCGCAGCATTCTTGTATAGTTGTCGTCAAGCTTTTTCTCCATTCGTTCAGGTAGTGTCAATGAAGCGCATCCATATAGCAGTATCGGCACGACCGCTGCTTGGAAGAAACTACGTTTCATTTTATCTATCAGTTCTGACTTCCATACATGAAATAAAGATGGAATAAAAGTCTGTAAAAGGCAAAATATTTTTGGAGAGAGTGGTGTTTAGTTTTTGGTTCTTAAGATATAGATATTACGAATAAGTATGGCTCTAATCTATTTAAAATGATTGTAGAATTTGTGTGTGCCTAGTCAGCTGGGGCTGTAGAATACGCCGATTGCTTTTCTACAGGGGGTAGAACCCCCCTCCAACGAGTATCCTGGATATGTCACTAAACAATCTGATGGTGAGGTTCCAGTAATGATAGAGCTTGGGTAATGCGGAGTACCCTTTCATTGCCATCGCTCCCAGGTCCACTCTAGCCCGAAGTGGTAGCACCTGATAGGGCCCTATGTATGGGTCAAATTGGACTAAACTGGGTACTTATGCTAAACTGAATTGCTTGAAATAGTACTGTTTTGATATTTAAACTGAGTACTTATGCAAAACGGAATTCTTTGAAATAGAACTGTTTTTGTATGATAAACTGAATTGTTTGAAATAAAACCGTTTTTGACATTCAACTGTCTGTAAACAAAAACTATACTCATATTAAACTGAATTGTTTGAAATAAAACTGTTTCACTAAACTAAATAACTTCAAATAGAAATGCTTTTGATAATTAAACTGTGTACTTATACTGAACTAAGTTGTTTGAAAAAGAACTGTTTATTGGCATAAAACTACTAATCTTTATATTGGTGGTGAGGCTTCAGGTTGGAGATTTGGGGAATATAGATTACAATTTCATTGTCATTACTCACAGATTCACTCTAAACTGAAGTGGCATTACCTATTTGGATCCCATCAATGAGTCAAAGGGAACTGTTTCATCCTTTACTAAGGATTATTATGGGATATTTTAAACTATACAGCTGTATGGAAATCATTTGTACTCTCTAATTATTTGTACTCTATTTGTACTCTATATATGTTTCTTGATAAAAAGAATTACTAGTGTAAAATGACAATACTAGGAACTTTTTTAATCATTATTAAATGATTAATATTAAATAGAATTATTGGTGTTAGATAGGAATACTTAAAAGCACCTATGTAAAAAAAAAAAGAATAATTACAACTTGTCAAAAAATAAAGAAACGATTAACTTATTAATTATGAATAAATAAACCAGATTTGACATTTAAGGATCCACAAAAAAAAAAAAATCAATAAAACACGATCCAACCAACTTTTCCGCATAAGCAGGATGTTAATTTTTCGACAGAGTTTAACAGATTTTCCTTCTTCAAGACAGGTTATCATACAGTTAAAGAGCTCATTCTGGCGGTTTTGTCGATATTGCTATATGGATGCACCGCATGGACGCTAAATAAGCTCAGGAAGAAAAAGCAGCTGTACGGCCACCTAACATCCATCGCGAAAACTATCCAAGTTAGACGAACCAGACATGCGGGACACTGTTGGAGAAGTAAGGACAAACTCATAAGCGATATACTCCTGTGGACCCCTTCACATGGATGAGCATAGGTAGAACGACCCGCTAGAACCTATATAGAGCAGCTCTGTATCGTTACAGGATGTAGCCTTGAAAACTTCCCGGGAGCGATGGACAATAGAGAAGAGTGGCTAGAGAACGTTAGGAGGATCAGTACTAGCAGCGCGACATGATGATGAGGACATGTATTTTTAAAAGCTTGTTTTAGTTTACAAAATTTCAATGTCATCATCCTCTTCCCCCTTCTCCTCATCTCCAAGTGACGCTGATAGCACGGAGTTCTCTGACTCTCTCTCACTATATGTCTTGGCAGGTCTTCTTGACGGTAGGGGGAGTTCTTGTTGTGTTATGGTTAAAGCGATAGACTGCGGAATCGTAGTAAGCGAGTTCGTACTCCAGCCGCGCTATTACATTCACTTTTGGACAAATACCCTTGGGAAAGGTATGAACCCCCTTATCCTCCCAGCTATGGGTTAAATAGTACCACTACTGTTCTTCTAGGAGAATGGATTTGGCATTAAATAGCCTACAAAGGTTGATATGCCATTAAAACAAAGAAACCGAAACCAATCAAAGCTCGGTAATATAAATCTCACAGTAGATTGGGTGTTAGCAAGCTCGCCTCAATGTCTATTTCTGCAATCGAGATTTCTTTTCTCGAAGCTTTTTTCTATTTGCAACCTTAAACTAAGATATGTATAGTTAATACTATAGTTTGGGGTCTGTGTATCTCGTCTCGCAGGTTTAGTGAGTTCCACTTCAAGATGTTACGATTTCTATTCTCAAAGCGTTCCTAGAATTGGAGCTTGAAGCAAGACGAAACATAGAAAATGTTTAATTGACGTCTTGTGCGAAATTCAGTTTTGCCTTACAACTGAAAAATCGAAGATTTTAGCCCTGCGCTTAATCATACACCTCCGCCAAAAATTGACCTTGTGCCATGTTTTACTGAGCAGTTCAGTAAACACGGTCCAGTTTCCCTCATGAAAGAATCATTAAAGTGTTTTATGCGCTTTGGCGTGGATCGCTGTTGACGAGGCTATTTTGTCGACCTTTATTGATGTTGTAAGTTCGATCTTTGGATTTTTTTCAAAGTGAGCCTTGTGTTGTACTAAGTTAAGCCAAGCAAAAATCGATTATGTATTCCCAGGATGATACATCTAAAGAAATAACCTTTCGATGTATGAATCAAATCAAAACTGTGCTTTTTAGTTATTCATACATAGTACAGAAAGCAAAAACAAAGTAATAAAGCGGATAAATACATGTCCTTGCAAATATCATTAAAAAAAAATATATATATATAAAGGAAAAAATTGTATTTCATTTTCCCTTTTAACCTAGTTTGAGTTATCTCCCTTTTTTAAAGCTAAGGCAAAAAATATCTTAATGCTACAGATAAAAAAAAGCACAATGAAAGGGGACGAAGTGATAAGAAAGTAAAAAAAAAAAAAGAATGAGAGAGAGAGAGAGAGAGAGAGAGAGAGAGAGAGAGATGTGGGGGTTTAGACTGAAGAGGGAAAATTATATTTATTTCAGGGATTACCGTGTTCGTTTGAGCGAGGCTTTGTTTGATCACATATGAAACTTCTTCAGTCAAGCACTGAGAGGTAGAGATTTATATACAATTACACGTGCTTGTAGGCAGAACAATGGACATTTTTCCTTTCTTTCTTTCTTTCTTTTTCCCATATACATCAACCGGGTGAATCAGTCATTTTGAGAACATATCTTTCATAATCATAAACTCGTTCTGATAGTGAGGAGCTCACTGACTCTCACCCTCACCATCCTCCCTATCATTCATCGCTCGGGGCAAGGCGTCCAGATTGCGTCCAGTGTCAACACAGGGCTGATGTATGTAAGTCTTTGCTAGTCGGCTAACATTAGTTTCCATAAAAGAACGTCGCTTATGAATTCGTTCTAGATTTCCAGCAGTGCCCACTATGTCTTGTTCGTTCTACTTGGATCGTCTGCGAGATGAGAGGTAAATTGCCGCATAGCAGCAGTCTTGTGGAGCATTGCTTCATAGCATTCTTGAGTACTGCCCGTCTTACATTTTCTCCATGTATTTCTTTACAGTCCATGTGGTGCACCCCAACAGTTGTATTGATACAGCCTCAGTATGGAAAAAAATCTCGTTTTATTTGGTCGGAATGATCAGATTTCGATATGATCGATAACCTGTCAACAGCAGTTCACACCTTCCATATGTGTATGTTGACGTCACTTTCTGTAGATAAGATATTGCTGCCGATGTATGTGAACTTGTCTCTTAAGACCTGTCACTTAGAGAGAGCAGAAATGGTTCCTTCTTGTTTAGAAGACATGAATCTTGTTTTACTTGCGTTTAAGTAAAGGCCAATGTAACCTGTTTATTCCAGACTATATTGTAAGGGTTTGGCTTGTGCAGCTATATTTACGAAAAGCAGTGGATCATCTGCGTTGTCTGCGTCTGTCATAGTTTCTGATGGATATCATCTGCTTTTTGCTTCTCTTTAGTGTAAAACCATTTTCTTTTATTAGATCTATCGAAGTTCGAAGTACGTAGTCTGAGCAGATCATAAATATATATGGTACTAATGTATTTCCTTGCAGGACTCCAGCGACAATGTCGAAGAAGTTGAGGTTGCCGTCAGATAAGCGAACCATTTCTTTCATCTTTTTGTATAGTAGCGTCATTATAGCTGTAAAAGTTTCTTAGGGGAGACCATATGCTCGTAGTATTTGGTCTATCTTTCCTCTGTGGATGGAATGATATTCTTCGGAAGTGTTTGTAAAACTAGCAAACGAAAATAAACTGTTTTAAAATTGAGTATTCAGTCTGCTTATATACACCTTAGTTTGTTATCTATCTATCTATCAGCACCTTATTTATCTATGTCTTTTCATATCTATCTATCTATCTCGGTGGTTTGTTTTAGTTGTGTTTTATAGCATATAATTACTCAGTTTTTGTTTAATTCCATATTTTTACACACACAGACACACACGCACAAACGCACGCACAAACGCACGCACACACACACACACACACACACACACATATATATATATATATATGGGTGTATGTGTGTATGTGAGTGTGTATGTGTAAGATTTGTAAGCGAATAGTTTGTAGATAACTTTATTTTGAAACAAGTTAAAACTAATTTGTTGTCAATGTTAAATGGTTTCGAATATTCCTATTTAACACTGATAATTCTATCAAATATAAATCATTTATTTGTACACAGTTTAAATGGATTCAAGTATAGCTATTTTAAAGCAATTGATCCTCAATCACCACCTTCTAGTACCGTTAAGAAAAATACAGTTAGGTACTCGTTTGCCCTAAAAGCACTTTGAAGAATACGATCGGGACAGTCATATAGTTGCTAGGGCTAGACGTAGCTCGCCGATTGATCAGATCGGACCTCTCCGATCACCCGGCTAACTCTGGGAGAGTAAAAGTGGCGTGTGGCTGGTCACTTGCTAATTCAGTTGCCGGTTCAAAGTCTGCTCAACCAACTCGGCTGAAAGTATAGGGATTACCATCCACGGTAAACAGGTACTTTCGTTGGGCGAGGTTGGTCTTAAATCTCTGCAGAATTGCAGTCGACGTATTCTATGACATGAGCCGACAGGAAAATATCTATCTATCTATCTATCTATCTATCTATCTATCTATCTATCTATCAAGTGGGTGTAACACTTGAAGAAGAAAAGAAACAGCTTTTCAAATGTGCATTCAGTCCGTGCATATTCATCTTAGTTCGTTTCTCTACCTATCTGTCTATCTAGTTTGCAATATTTTCAAGACTGTTTCTCGCTATTTCTCTCATTCAGCGAACGCTCTTGTGTATGTGAGAATGTATGGGTCTAAAGAGTAAAGTTATATGCTGCTATGTATTGTCACTTCTGTTTCCTCTACAATTTATCGGAGTCGACCCTCGGGTTACAGACAGAATACGATTATATGATTAAAGCTTAAAATAATTTTGCAGTGACATATTGAATCACTGTTGCTCGGTTTCTTGCAAACTGTTATCATTGCAGTCATCTATTTTGGACATTGTTCCCTTATGCAATGACAGAATTTGCTTTTGCTTTGATGAAAATCGAGTGCATAATCGCATTCTCTTACGTCGCCCAGAACAAAAGAACATCGGAGTTTTACGAGAGTTTAAAAAATATCTGTTGTCAGCCACGAACGCCAACTCAATACAAGATAGATCTATCTATCTATCTATCTATCTATCTTTTTAAATCTATTTCGTTTTTTTTAATTATGCAATTGATATTAATGTACCATAGGACCAAAATGTTGTGTTTGAAAAAAAGGAGTCCGCAGAAAAAGAAATACTCAAACTCGAAATTTAAGGGCGAAAAATAGTAGTCGTTTTTTTTTATTCACTTGCACTACAATAGTTGCAGCTCGAAAAGTTCGTTTCGTTATGTTCTTCCTCTCCCTTCTTGGTGGCGACGGCGGGTGTCGGTGATAGCCGGCTGTTGACACGCTCCTGACAGTTGGCACGTAACAGGCTGGGTAGGACGGATTGGGGTCTCCAGAACCTTTGAAGCACCTGTTTTGAAACCTGCCTTCAACTCTGCCAAAATCTCCTGACTTGTTTTCTTATTTAGAGAATTTGAAGAACAAATCGAAAATCCCAAAATGTTTGATGTCACCAGTGAAACTGTCGTAAAACACGTAATAATTCATGTGTGATTATTTTAAAATCACGTCTAACTTTGCAGGTCATTCTGCCCACACGCGCTAGATTCGTGACATTTTCTCTGATTGACGACAGCCGATGCGCTTGCGTGCTCTCAACGGCAGCGCCCGTCCGTAATATTACATTAATGATATCGTCTAATTCAATAAAAATGATAAGGAATATATAAATAGAAATATTTATGATAAATTTGCTAAACTTCCCATAATAGTTCAAGTTTCAGAGTCACTGAAAATGTTGGTTCACTATTAACAAGAGATATACTTGATCTTTTTCAAAATCGTTACAATTAGGAAGTCATATACCAACGAAGACCTTGACAATGCAAAATTTTTGAAGTCTTCAACTGACACTGATGCCTGTTCATTTGTCACAAAATATTTTTTGTTCCAAAAGCCGATCAAAGTATTGGGTTTTGATTTTTAGGAATAGCTAATCGTCATAAGGACTCTAATGAGGTAAGTAATGATCGCCCCTTGCTTTCTTATTTATAATAAATAAATGCTATAACTAACATTAGAGAATTCTATTCTTATCTATCTATCTATCTATCTATCTATCTATCTATCTATCTAGTGAAAACATAAATTGTCTATAGCTGTGTATAAGGGAAAAAAGTATTGCAGAAAACGTTTGAAAAATGCAAAATATAGTCTAAGATAATCATATATTCACTGGTAAAGAAGCACTAAAAGTTGAATAAAAAAAGGCATAACATGTTCGTTATATTCAATAAGACTCGTGGGAATTTATCTCTCTACTCTTTCTCTCTCTCTCTCTCTCTCTCTCTCTCTCTTGATACCTTTTAAATGGTTGCAAAACCTTCAAATGAAATGTTTTTCAACAGTGTATTCTATTGATAAAAAGACCACTTGTGGAATTCTTCATACATCTATCTATCTATCTACTGGTTCATGCTGTCAGTAGTGCTTAGAATACAGTGAATGTATCCCCTATAGAGGCGTAAGAAACTCACCCAAAGATAAAAAAAGAGACGTCCAGGGTATGACAATAAACAGTATTTGAAAGTGAGGCTCCAGTTCCGAGTGATCTGGAAAAAATGATGTACTCGTTTATTGCCATTATATCTAGGTCTACTCTGAACCGAAGTGTTACTTTCTATTAGAGTCCTTTTTATAGGTCAAAAAATCTATTTAAACATTTATATTTAATAGGAATGTGTGCAAAAAACAAAAAGGACGAAAAAAATATAAAAATGTAACTATAAATTAATAATGAATTTGGTTTTGTAACATCTAGGAATAAAATAACCCTACACAGGTGGAAATGTCGTTCTAATCAATCAATTATTTCGTATTTAAAAATCTAACGGAAAGAAACTGATTTTAAACTGTGTATTCCGCTTTCAGTTGACCAAGAGTGACCCTTTGGGAACTATACATACATCTAGTTGTTGGATATTGACAACAAGATCCCTTTAACATGCTTCTTAAGTTGCGTTGGTGGCATAACAAGAAATGCACATGTTTCCTAAAGTAAACATGATTCAGGTTGTTTCCCAAAGGAAGTGCCACGAAAAATGCTAGGTGGCCAGCTAGAAGGAGGCATGCCCACGTGCATCCCGTAAGTAGGTGTGACTACAAAAAATTGCTGGGGCGTCTGGAATATTATATAACCAGTAGAGACGAGTGGAGACTGGAGAGAAAGAAGACCATAGAAGACAACTATCAGACATCATGTCGCTCTGAGCTCTGGCCTTGTGCCAGACTGACCAAGGTTGAGAGGTCGAGAAAGTATGAGATGAACGAGACTCATCAATGAAGAGAAGCGAGGAGGAACTAAGATGATTCGATGCCTTCAGTGATTGTCTTTGAGATTTGTTTATTGTCATGGCAAAACAGAGTATCACAGGAAACTGGAGCCTTTCAAATTCAAATGGCAAGTTTGTTGGTTTCATAGGTATTCTCGGGATGAAGCAGCTAACTCCTGCATATTTTTCAGAAATAATCGTTGTCTCCAGTACATGGGACATCATTCTTTTTATGGTGAGTCTGGTGCCATTACATAATTCTGGTGGATCGAGGTTACGAAGCAACGTGATTGGTGCCCCAATCTTTAGTAAAAGATTATTTGGAGCTGTCCTTATTGGTTCAAGACTATTGAGGAACTCTGTAGGAGAATTAATCATTTGGTCCCTAGAACTGATATTATCAATAGACTTATAGACTTTTTCCTCTTCAGGTAATATATTCAGAAGTCTTACATTTATTTCTTTTACAGAGATATTTGTTGGCGTTAAAAGTGCTTGATCAAAGAACCATTTGTTATTAAGAGCGTTGGATATGAACATCTGAAAAAACTGGTAATTAGTTCATCTTCAGTCTGAAGAGTTTGAAAAGGCAACTGAATTTGGTTATGTGAGTCCTGGTCCAGAAGTCCATTCTCCACATTTAGAAGTTGGATAGCAAATTCACCATCAGAATTATCAATATCTAAATACATTTCCATATTAATTGTAAGACTCATTTTCTGAATAGGATCCTAGAGATGAAACTTTTTCAGACAGGCATTGATCTGATCAGCTCTAGTTCCTTGAGGAATAACAAGAATGATTTATCTGATGTCACCAGCAAGAACCAAAGTTACCTCTCCAATTATTTTTGTGTTGTCTTTTAAATCCTGCAGTGTCCACTCTGAGGCTTTGACTGCTCATTTGTAACTCATAGTTGCTTCATAGTTAATAATCAGTTTACAGGTTTATTGGAGTTTGGCCTTTAGTGAGTTTTTTTAATGTTACATAGAGGATTTTCTTATCGTGTAAGATCTAGGTGCAGAAAAAAAGACATAGAGTGTGCTGTTCTTTCTCCACCTAGAAGTGTTGCTGCAATCCTACTTGATGCTACTGCAAGGGCAATATTCTTTTTCTGATGAACTTTTGCAATCAGCAGGTTTATCAGAAAAGTTTTGCCAGTGCCACCTAGAGCATCAATAAAGAATGTTACTCTTTTGTCATTTTCACTGTTGTTTAAGATACAGTGATAAACATCCATTTGATTATCCACCAATCGAGATACATATTCATTGATGAATTGACCAAAAACATATGTATCATTATTGGTCTCCTGATATTTTTCATAATGTCATTTCATTCTTAAATGGCCTCAAACAATATTAGTCAAGGTGCTATTAAGATTCTGGACTCGACAGGATAGATCGCTGAGATATTGCTTATAAATTTTTGGGCAAAATTCAATGGACATATTTTCATTTTATAGTCTGGCCTCATTCAGGAATTCCTCAGACGTATTGTTTTTAAACTCATCCCAGAGAAGATGAGGTTGTTCGATTTCACATGCTGTGAGCATAACTGCAAACGAAGGTCTTACCTGGCTTGCTAATCGAGAAACAACTACTTCTTCAAGAGTTTTTTTTCAATGTTCATCATCCTTTAAAAAGCCATATAATCTACATGTTTCTTGGTATGTTGCAGAAACTCTACCAGGAAATCGTCAGAGATCCTCAAATTTGTTGGCCCTCGAATAGTGTGGAGAAAAATTTGTAGATAGAAACACTCCTTGTTTTGGGAGTGGACAGTAACAACAGGCCTAATAGTATCAGATGCCTTGACTTCATGTCCTTGAAAAGTTTTCCCCTGCTTCTGTCGAATCCATGATTTTTGCTTAGTCCAGATATAGACGGTTGGAACCTCTAAGTACATTAGAGACTTTTCAAAAACACCCTGTGCATAGTTGCACAAAAGCAGTCAGGTTGTGTCTGTGCTAAATCATGATCTGTATCTTCAGTGAAGTATACTCTCTGTCCGTTTTCTAGATGGACAGCCAAGTTCACCACTGTTGGATATCGTTGGTGTATTTCCAATCCAAAAATCCACCAGGTAACTTCATTACTCGAAATATGAATTCATTTCAGATAATTCTTTTTTTTTCATCTCGTCCACATTCATCACCAATAGCAAAAGTAGTTATGTCACTATTCTTGTTGACATATTTTGTGATGTACTTTATAGCCTCCACAGAGCTGCAGTATTCCTCATTATTGTGTGCGTTTCTGATTTTAAATAACAATTTATTTTGTGTTAGTATACATTGATTAGCCAAGGTAATTTTCTCCCCTCTGTAAAAGTTGTGGATTTCCCCCCATCTTCTAGCTTACGTCTGCGGTAAAGGAGATATATATCATTGCCATTCTGAGTTTCTCAAAGATAAGCTTTTGGATATCACTTAATGCCTTTTTTCTTGCATACAGGGTGACGTTAGTTTTATGGACCATGGATCAATTGAGTCTTAATAGTTTCAAAGAGTTCTAGAACATCATCTTTACCAGACAGCTCAGCTGAAATGATTTTATCAACATCTTCGCCTCTTATTTTTAGTTTGCACTAAATCAGAGTGTGAGAGAGCGGGGATGTCCCCTTTTATGCCATTCAATTTTAATAACCCAGGCTTTAAGCTCACCAAAGATTCGTTCTTCTTTAAGGAGCCAGAGGAATTTCGTTTGCTTTTCATGAAACACTCGAGCAATTATATCACGACGATCCAAGTTTTCTAATATAAGCCCTTCCATCCTGAGTCCGTTGGTCCATATATTGGGGTCCTCCCACATAGCTTGAAGGCAAGATGATTTATTGTCCAATGCTCTTGTTGTCATGGTCATAGTGCATGGAATCTTGGAGGTGGATGTAATTATCTACTCCTAATTTTTTTAGTTCTTCGTATGAAGCCCAATCTTTCTGTTTTCTATTATTGCATATCCACCATTAATTGGCTGGTCACTTCTTTCATACATGTTGCGTTCTGGTTAGTGAACGCTTGTAATATTAAATAAAGGAAAAACCACAACATGAGAGGAAATAGAGATATATTCTCAGGAAAAAGTATATTCGATAGAGAGACTATTGGTAGACAAGGACATAGGATTAGTGAATACACAATAAAGATATAGTCCAACAATAGTATTGGCTTCCGTTATTACGGTAGCAAGTAAGGTGATCTAGTGCGATCTCCAGTTTCCAACGCTTTAATACTATTCCTATAAGAAGGTGCTCTTCACCTTCTTGTCTGCCCTGGTATTAGTAGCTACTGCTATATATGGCAGATGGACTAGTTCATTGTGTGGAAAAAGGTGGGTGATACCCAACAATACTTGATTAAAATTATCTTGCACCATAAAATGAAAAGAATGGAAGTTTTTACAACTTACTGATCGACGAATGTCTTTTTTTTTTGCATTGCTGAAAATGATATCCATCTTGCTCATTCCAGAATATGAGTGGATATTTTAGGGAATCATAGGCTCTGTAAGTTTTATAAATACACTGCAAACGTCCCCTTCTTTGGTGCATAATAATGTCACGGTATTCATGTTGTTCATTCACCATTACAATCGCTATTTCATCTGTGACGGGTGCATTGTATTTCTTTTCATGTCCTCCACCTGGACGTTTATCAGTACTGATGATAATTTTAAAATCTTTTATCGGTGTTATATGCACAGAGGTGTATGTAATTATCTACTCCTATTTTTTTTATATTTCTTCGTATGAAGCCCAATCTTTCTGTTTTGTATTATTGCATATCCGCCATTAATTGGCTGGTCACTTCTTTCATACACAAGACTTGATTAAAACTATCTCATAGGGAAAAATACCAACGTATTTATGGTATTTATTAAACATTCCTATAACTCCATAATTATGTCCAAATCCAACCAATTGTGAACATTTGCACATTGGTAGGATTCTGCTTGATCACCGCCCATACAATATATTTGTACAAATTTATGTGATTCTTTTGGTTGTGGCTGAAAACTACCCCATCAAATGATAACACAACACTGAACTTGGATTTTATATGCGGTTAAGAATCCAAAATCTGTCATATTTTTATCGGCTCCAAAATATCTCATCGGAAAATCAGAATTGTATTTCAGAAGGATTTTTTAAAAGTGTTTTGCAGCTGGGATATTCTGCAATAAAAAACTCTTGAGGAATTTTGGAGGATCTTGTATTGTTGGTTGATTGATTTTGCCTTCTAAGCAGCACCTCTTCGTACCACAATGTTTACATTTTTTCATTTCCTCAATTATTATTTTCGGTTCATTTTTGTCATCTTCTTGGGAATCTTAAGGAAAAGCTTCCATGAACTAATGTATATTTTTGTAGCTTTGTCAATTCATTGGTATATTTGAGCAGCGTTTCTCATAATATGCTATCTTTCTTGTGTATTTTGTTCTCTTTCAAGCTGTCTTTTCTATTGTTGTTAGCAAGCAAATAGGCCTGTCGTATATCCACAGTTTCAAGCTGTATTACTGGAGTATTTCTCTTGCTGTTAGCAAGCAAACGGGTCTGCTGTATATTCGTAGTTTCAAGTCATCTTGCAGCAGCATTTCTATTGCTGTTGGCAAGCAAGCGGAACTGTCTTATATACGCAGTTTCTAGCTGTCTTACAGCAGCATTCCTTTTCCGGTTAGCACGAAAACGTGCCTGTTGAACATTCTTAGTTTTTCTGCACGTTTTTTTTTCTCTCTTGGCCTCTGAAGAGGGAATTCTAACTGATGATTTTTTCCCGGCATTTTTTACATTTAATTGAATGAGAGAATTTGTAGTTATTGATGAATAATGAATGTATTTTAGGGTTTGCTGGATCTTTTAATTGAATGAGTGAATTTGTAGTAATTGATGAAAAATGAATGAATTTTAGGGTTTGCTGGATCTTTTAATTGAATGAATGAATTTGTAGGGATTGATGAAAAATGAATGAATTTTAGCGTTTGTTGGATCCTTTTAGCTTAGTTGTGCTTTTACAAAACTTAAGACAAACGTAAAAACAAAATGCGTGCATTTATAATTTAAACTTAAATTAAAATAGCTTATTAAGAATTTTCAGATTAGATATATTGAAAAAGATCAAATAGATGTTCGGGGAATATCTGATTGTTTAAAAGTTACTGAAAATATCCAGACAAAACATTTAAGGAATCTTTTTTTATTCGAAATGTTTTTATTAGAGACAAAAATCACATACAAAAAAGTAGCGAACAATCACAAATTGTCGTCTGTTAGTGAAATATGGCAGCGTAATTAAACGCGCAAATTTTAAATATCAAAACAAAACTATTCACAGAGTTTTTTCTGTTATGTTTTCATTTGAGGAGAAAATCACAAATGCACATATACATCTATTTGTCGTAATTATCGAACGATCACTAATTGTCGTCTGTTAGTGAAATATGACGGTGTAATTAAAATGTACAAATTTCAAATATTCTAATTCAGTAATTTAAAATTTATTCTAAAATATGATATAAATTGGGAAATTAGTTAAATTATTATTATGTCTTAAAGTGAAAAAAGAAAACAAATGAAAAACGACCGTAATTAAATCTATATTTTATTCTTATTTAAATTCACTTTTTATATTGTATATTATTTTTCAAATTAAAAAGTGCACAAACGTCAAACCACTCTGAAAATAAAAACTAATGCCTCCTATTTAAAATATTAAATGCATAAGATAAATTAAAAGTTATTTTATCTAAAAGAATTTTGAATTTGTTTAAAAGTTGATACAAATACGGAACAGTGCACAAGAGATAATATCATAATAATAATAAACCACCATATTTGAATTTGAAATAAATAATTTTTTTTTGTAATACGTAAAATTTAGTAAATACATAAGCAGAGACGTTCAAACATCAAAATAATTATAAGTTATCTTTTAAATTAAAAAGTGGACAGACTTAAACCACTTTAAAAAGAAAATTAACGTCTCCTATTTAGAATATTAAAGGTAAAAATATGTCGAAACTTATTTTATAAAAGAGGATTTTTAATTTGTTTAAAAAGTAAATAAAAATGACCGGACTTATTTTATGAGTGAATTTAGCTAGAAACGCCTAACAATAGTCGAAGCAGCATCCTAATGATATCTAATAAATCTAATTTTAACTGTTTTCTAAAATAGAGATCAAATCTTCATAATTTTCAACGCAAAAAGGTAGATCTGGTGATAATGAATGTGTATATATATTTACTTTGTCGTTAATTGTTTTATTTTCGTAGTTTCCTCCGAATATACATACATACATACATACATACATACAACAGCCCTTCATATATGTATAGATTGATATATGCGTAAAAAATATCCGAAACCTTAGTTTGGCTCCAATAAATGATAACTCGATATCAAACCGTCTGGCTTTCAATGGAAGACAGACAAACAGATTCTCCTTCATTTTTTAAATCAGTTTGTTTGTATTTCCCTCTATAATCAATTTTCGGCACTTATGGTAGAAACGTGTTCATTTCATTTGGTTGAACGTCGTTGCTTACTCAGCAGTTGAAAGAATTTTTACCTTTTTACTGGCAAACATTATAAAATCGTTTCTTTACTCTTTAGCTTCCGTAATGACATTCTAGTCAACGAGATAGAATGGGAAGAAGAAAAAAGTCAATTTGCCACACACACACACACACACACACATACATATATATATATATATATATACATATATATATATATATGATGATTTGTTGACTTAAAATATGTCGCTGTGACGTTTAATTTTCCGTGTTAAAGTGGAAGACAAGAAATCGTGATAAAGACGGCACAGACTAGAATAAAAATCGAAAAGAAAATCTTGAAAAATATCAAATTGCAGCAGACAGTTATAAAAAGAAAGAAAAAGATAAGATATTTTGAGAATATTCGGTATACATACCTGTGTATTAGTCGAATTTTGAATACTTAATATTTTGATCAAAAATTGACGTCAAAAACAAAAGAAGAGAACACGCAGAATATCTTAATTGATTGGTTGACTTTTTGCGATCTAATATTTAGGCCAAAAATTGACGTCGACCAAAAGATGAAAACTATCAAGATGTTGAAGACAGTGAAAAAAACAAAAAAAACAAAGAGCACATACTGCATATACTTGTGTATTGGTCGAACTTCGTATGTCTAATTTTTAGATGGGGAGACCCGTGTTGTAGTGACTAAGTACGTCATTATAGTACGTGAGTTCGAACTATAGTCGCGTAATTATAGTTTCTTTCGAACTAATATGAAAGGTATGAACTCCCGTATCACTCAAGCAATGGGGAAATGGTACCACTACTGTTCTTGTAAAGAACATGACTTTAGCATAAATTAACGCACGAACGTTTATATGTTTTTAAATAGAAACTGAAACCGAACTAATTTTAGGACCAGAAATTGACGTCAACCTACACACGAAAAGAATGAAGATGTTTCAGGCTCTGAAGAATGAAAAACAATAATGAATTAAGAAATACTTATTTTTGAATTTAAAACGTATTTTAGATTTACTTTACGGTAGACTTTAGTTTTTATCAATGCACTTAAAAGCTTGGGGTGGAAGCTTTATCATGAAATAACCCACGATGGTTGAGATGCCATTAAACAAAAAGAATACAAATCCAACCAAACCAAGCATAAACTTGTTTTTTCACTAATTAAATAACCACCCTGTTGACTACCCAATGTCTGACAAATTAATAAAGGATGAAACCCAGGGTCACAGACGCTACTATGTAATATATATATATATATATATATATATATATATATATATATATATATATATATATAGTGAGTAGAGTGTTCGACAATGGTCCAGGAGAACGGAGTTAATCCCAGGTAGAGTCATACCAAAGACTCAAAATATGGTACAATACCTCCTTGCTAATCACCCAGTATTATAAGGTACATATCAAGGGTAAAGTGGAACAATCCAGGGACAGGAGTTGCGCCCTTTCACACACCTCGGTGTAGTAGCTACTGAAAAGGGAACCTTCGGGTGCTCCCGACTACAGTCAATAACTTTACTTTAAGCGGCCTATTGGTCTAGTAGTTAGAGTGTTCCCCAATGGCTCGGGAGAATGGAGTTCAATACCAGGTCGAGTCATACCAAAGACTCAAAATATGGTACTTGATACCTCCTTGCTTAACACTTAGCATTATAAGGTATTGATCAAAAGTAAAGTAGAGCAATCCAGGGAAAGAAGTAGCGCCCTCTCGCACACTGCTGTGTAGTAGCTATGGAAAAGAGAGCCTTCAAGTCGCCTTTAACTAAGGTCACCAACTTCACTTTACATATTAAGACAGTAGTGGCACAATTTAATCCGTAGCTAAAGGGATAAGGGGGTCCATACCTTTCTAAAGCGTATTAGTACGGAAGTGAATGGAGTAGCAGGATTGGAATTCGAACTCACTAGTTACAATATCGCAGCCGAGCACGTTTGCCACTACGCCATAGATATGATGCTTTGATGTCATAGCATAATAAGCTAGTCTCACAGATCATTAAGAGTAAATATTCCGATACACATGGCTTTGTGCCAGACTAGGGTGGGATTAACAAGTGCCTAAAATAGAATTTTCTTTGTTTAATTTCTCTCACCAGTTTCTGTGCCAGAAACACTTTCAATAAAAAGTTATTTCGTCTGGGCTTTTTTTCTTCCTTGATTAGGTAGCAATGACAGTGATTCGAATAAAAACTATTTGAAATCACAAAAAAATAATGCAGATAAACGCTAGAATTAGAAAAAAATAAAAGTCAACAAAACAGAGAGAGAGAGAGAGAGAGAGAGAGAGAGAGAGGGGGTGAGGGGCTTTAAAGTGAGTGAGCAATTGAGAGTGTGTCATCGTAACATACAGATATAATGAAAAAATAAAAAAATTAAAGAGAGAGAGAAAGAGAGAGAGAGAGAGAGAGAATAATGCACAAATACAAACAAAATTATAAAAACTAAAGTTAATGGAAGAGGGAAAGTAAGAGAGAGAGAGAGGGGGGGGGAGAGAGATGGGGAAGAAAGAATAACAGACACACACGACTGAACTTGGAAAATAACAAAGTTTGTGAGAAAGAAGGAAGGAAAATCATCCACAAATAAAATAAATTACTCCCAGGTCCACTCTGACTAGGAGTGGAAGTACCAGCTAAGGTCTCGTCTATTGGTCGATGGGAACTGTTTAACCATTTATCTCCATGCAAACAAATGACTCATGTTAAATTGAATTGTTTATGTTACTTAGCAAAATACTTGAAACCATTTAACTGCAAATAAAACTATTAGTGTTAGATTGCACGACGGAAAACTAAATAAGCTCTGGCTTTTAAAAAAAATTTACCCAGAAACAATATTGCCCAGTCGGCTGGGGCTGTAGAATACACCGACTGTATTTATGTAGCGGGGTAAGACCCCCCCCCTCCATCGAGTGTTCTAGATATGACACTAAGCAATCTGATGGTCAGGTTCCAGTAATGAGGGAGCTTTGGGTAATACACAGTACCCCTTCACTACCATCGCTCCCAGGTCCATTCTGGCCCTGAGTGGTAGCATCTAATAGGGTTCTATCTATAGATCAAATAGAACTAAACTGTGTTGGTTGAGAGTTTACTTTTTTTGCCTTTAAACTGCGTATTTATGCTAAACTGAATTGTTTAAAATAGAACTGTTTTGACATTTAAACTGGGTATTAATGCTAAACTGAATTGTTTGAAATAGAACTGTTTAACTGGACTGAATAGCTTGAAATAAAAGTGTTTTTGACGATTAAACTGTGTACTTATGCTAAACGGAATTGTTTGAAATAGAACTGTTTATTTGTATAAAATGGATTTAGCATTAAATAACCTACAGAGGTTGATACGCCATAAAATTCAAACAAACTTAAATGATTTGTTTGCAAAACATATTTAATATGTGTATAACCAGGATTTGGTATTAAATAACCCACAAAGGTTGATATGCTATTGAACTCAACTAAACAACAATACAATAATATATATATATAGAGAGAGAGAGGGAGAGAGAGAAAGAGAAAGAGAGAGAGAGAGAGATAGACAGACAGACAGAGATTTGGGCTGAGAATAATTCATTCTACATAATTAGTATTGCGTAAGTTAGGAAAACAAAGGAAAGAGAAATAATGAGAGTGAGGGTGGAAAAAGTAAGAGAGAGAGAGAGAGAGAGAGAGAGAGAGAGAGAGAGAGAGAGATCGACAAAGAGAGAGGATAAAAGATAGATAGATGGATAGATAGAGAGAAAGAGAGAGAGAGATTAAGAGAGAGAGAGAGAGAGAGAGAGAGAGAGAGCGGAAGAAAGGGAATAAAGACCTACAATAGGTCCAATACAAAATATAAAATACCAAAAGATAATGATAAAATAAAAAAAAGATGAAAATGAATAAAAGCAAAGGAAAGAAAAATAATAGAAAAACAACAATGGCGCCAAATCACAGTTCCATGCATGAGTCGGCCATTTTGTCGCTTAGAAGTAGCACAGGAATTAGATTTACGAAGTCAGTGCTTAGCCGTCAACGGCCCCTAGCAATTGGACTTGATTATGTTACTTGTTCTAACTTAGTTACGGGTTTGGGGAATTTCGACGGTCTTGCTCGGGCGTATTAGGCAGTGAATCGTGAACAACTGCAATGTTCAGGGAAGTCACTTCAAGCGGACTAAAATTTGATTTTTGGCGTCTCTTGAGTTATTTGCATGGTCCATGAGGGCAATTTTTGTTAGGCAATCAGATGAATGAAAAGCCAACAAATACATGTTCTCTAACTAAAAGCGTTTTAAGAAAAAAACCGCTCGTCGAACTCTTTATCAGCGGCAAATGTCTGAGTGATACAGTAAAGAATTGTTGAAATTTTAACATTGGCAAACAAAAGTCTAAACATTTCCAGTAGCTTGCTGGTGGTTAGGTAAGTTTAAAGGGGAAAGGCGTGCATTCATCTCATCTTCCTCTTTAGCCAGAAATAGATCAAATAGTAAGACAGACCCGGTGCTGAATTTAAAACCCAACGAGTCTGATTCGGAGGATCTATGGCACACTTGAGCACCATTAATTTTCTTTCAGCTCATCCGCCATAAAAATGTGGTATGTCTAAAACCAGTCTCCATCGCCTATTCTGTCGGTTGACCTTACAATATGCAGACTGTATATCCTGCTTAGGAGAAAGACCCCCCCCCTAATAAGAGGATGTCCTGGGTATGACAATTAACTGCATCTGATGGTGAGGCTCAAGTTCTGGAGTTTTGGGGAATGTGGAGTACTTCTTCATTGCCATTACTCCCAGGTTCACTCTATACTGAATCCTTTGGAAAAAGAGATCTCTTTTAAAATTATTTGTATTTAATAGCAATACTTGATGCCTTATATTTGTAAATTATTTGTATCAAGAATCACTATAATTGCTTATTAAGGAATATCTTTATTAATCGCTTAAAACTTGTTCTTTTGCGCAAAATATGAGAATGAAGTTGATTTGTTTATTATTATTATTGAATAGAAATGCTTGAATCCATTCATTATCATTACTCCCAAGCCGACTCTGATATTGGTAAAAAAGATCTGTTTAAAAATTATTCGTATTGGATTGGACCATATGCAAAAAACAGAAACTAAAACAAAAAACCAACAAAAAAAATCAACAAAAAACAACTATATAGAAAATATGAACGTACAATAAACGCGTGTTTTATGTCGCTAAGCATAAAATGATCCTAAGTAGGTTGACATACCGTTAGACTCACTCAGTCAATCAGTCTCCATTGCGGAAAACAAATTGCCTGTGTAGTTCATTTTGTCTATCAAATAGACGTCATCGATACTGATAGGCAAATATCATGATTGGCTTCTTTATGATTTCTTGTATTGAATGATTCAGATAACTTAAAAGAATAAGGAGCGTATGCACGGAGCGAACGTGTAAATGAGAAAGACAGAGAGAAAGATAAACTTTATTCCTACACAAGTAAGGAAAGAGAGAGAGAGAGAGAGAGAGAGAGAGAGGGGGGAATAATGATATATGGACCCTTCCGGCAATCACGAAATAGGGGCCAAGTTCCATGTCTATGAGAGGAAAGCGCGCCACATCCATCACCATAGTTAATAAATGAAGGTGATCATAAAACATGCTAACTTTGGTATTATATTCAATCAATACAAATTGTGTCTACTGAAGACGGCAGTATGTATGAGACACTGGCAGTGAAAATGATTTCACCTCTCTCTATTGGTTTTTCTGCCCGTTACTCTCTCTCTCTCTTGCTCTCTCTCTTTCACACACACACACGCACGCATACACACAACAGCGCGACCCTTAGTATTGTTTTTCGACAGGACAGTCTCTAAATATAAGGAAATAGGCTGGTGGCGGCCCGATGTTATCTAAATAGGCCTCCATCTGTCGATTTCTTAGTTTGTTCTGTGAATATTTCGTTTTTGAAAGCTGAATATTGATGTAATCCCCTTCGTGTGATCTACTGACTCGGTATAGCTATCTGTTCCAAGAAGATATTTCTTGAAGAACTCTGGTAGAGATACTTCCGTTGCCTTAGATTTTGTCCTCAAAACATCGCTTTACTACATTTCACTGACTACAATGCAAACATTTCCTGGTACTGCATGTTGCCTTCAATAAGTTTCCATACTTTCTTTGTACAGTTCCTTTAAAATTGTCGTAGACTTTTGAAAATTCAGTATCTTATTGCTATACATCTTATGAGATGACTGACAAGTTTTTATGATTTCAGGTTCAAATGAACAGCTACAGCAGGAATTCGAATACACCCTACCAAAGCCTGATTGTCACAGCTAGAGAATTTCAAAAATGCAATCTGGACGTGAGGACACTTTAGAAGAACGATATGCAATAAAATTCTATTTTAAACTTGGAAAAATGCCACAGAAATGTATGGAATGTTTCAGACTGCTTTTGGAGCATCTTGCATGAATCGAGCATGAGTTTTTGAGTGGCATAAGAGATTCAAAGACGGCAGGGAGTCAGGGATAATAAGAAGTGTGGGAGGAGTAAGGAAGTCAATACACCAGAGTTGATTGGCCAAAGGGTTAGGCTTAGGGTTACTGTGTTGAGGTTTTAAGGGAGTTCAGGAAGAGATTTCGTCGGAAGAGGCCAGCACTCTTCAAATCGGATCAGTGGCATTTCCACCAGGACAATGCACATGTCCACAACTCCATCCTTGTCACAGACTATTTGACCAGGATTGGCATCAAGGCAGTTCCTCACCCTGCCTATCGTCCAGACGTTGGTCTCTGTGACTTTTAGTTATTACCTAAGCTCAGAGGCTGTCGTTATGAGACAATTGGGAAGATGAAAGAGGCTGTGACGATGGTCATTGGCACGCTCACACAAGAGGACTTCCATGGGGCCTTCCAGAAGTTGTTGGAACGGTACAAGTGGATTGTTGCCGGAGGATATTACTTCGAAGGGTACTAGAGTTTCATGTGTGTACTATCAATAAAAGTGTCCATACGAAAAAAAGTCTGGAAACCTATTTAATGATCCTTGTATATTGATGACCTCGTCAAATTTAGTGGCAAACAGTTTGAAATCACAGTTGTATGTTGCATCTTTAGGTTGGATTAAAGTAATATTTCTCCTTGGGATTGCAAGCCAGACGATTTCGGGTTGCTGGTCTTGGCTTACCGACCCCTGATTTACCTAATGTTATAACTTTTAAAGTATTGGATGTCACAGTGTAAGCATTGTTTTAGATTTATAAAGTTAAGAAACATTGGGTTGAATCATAAATATCTTCCGTGTTTAAAAGCAATTTGTAACAAAGCATTTCAATCTTTCAATGTTTTCAACGTAACTGGAAATTTCCGGATTAAAAAGAACCTTCATAAATCATTTTTAGTTCACTACTGAAAGGGATGACATCATAGTTTAATCTCTGATCTCACGACCCTAAAATAGAGGAACTGAAAGTTCATATTCGATATATAATATTGTGGGCATTTAAGAACAACACACAACAGAAACAGCTAAAAAAATTCTAGTGTTTATGGCCAAGATGCCATTAATGAACAGCTCGTTCGAAATTAGCCCGGGTGTGCGAGCTGCATCACTGTTTAAGCTATAATCAGGCATACGTGCCTGAGCCTAGATTTGGGTCCATGTACAGCTAGGCTCATCAGGCCCATATTGCACTAAGTGGGTCGATGACCAGCATAGTCCAGCAGGGCTTGAGCTTTGGTTCATGACCGACCTTCCCCTCCTCTAACCCCACTATAATCGACCTTCGGGTCATTGACCGTATGTCAAGTCCTGTCTGGTGGGAAGCAAAGACAAATATCAAGTCCGAAATTAGTTTTGAAAGTTTCATTTTGGTGAGACGTCATCGAAAGATAAATCTAGGCCAGGAAGATCATCAGGCCTCAGTCAAAATGCTCAAATTTGTGGAATACACTCTGCACAAAAGTACTCGAGAATTAGCACTTGACCTCAACATATCCCAATCTATAACACTGGCCTGCGATGTTTTAAAGGTCGAATATGTAAAAACTGATTTTAAGGCAGATTTTTACGCTGAATCCAAAAGTTATACACATTTATTCTAATCAGATAATATTGTTAAGATACAAGCTTTTACTTGGAATCAATAGAACTGTATAATAACTCTACAGATTTTCTTGTTGAATTAAACTAATAAATACTAAATTTAGGGCTGATATATTAGCAGAAGGCTCACATTGTGCTATAGTAAACTGAAAAATACACAAAAGAGGTTATTCATAGATGAAAAATCTTTTCAGGGAATTTCTCCACGGCTCGGCAGCCACCGAATTTTGTTTCAAGCACCAGCAATAGTCTGTGAGAAAGTTTACATCCTACCAACTTTCGTAGCACTCTTACTTTTTAATTTTTGAATCCCCACAGCATTACATATCGTATATGCACTTGATGAAAGTGCCCACCCTGCTCTTCACTCAAATCTCCGCAGTTCTCTAAAAATAGTCTGCGTTTTACCACAAAAGTGGAGTTTTAATGACATTCATGCCCCGAATCGGTGAAAACTCTTCAGTAACTCTTAAATGTTTTTCTTGTATTCCGTACTGAAATGGTTTCCGAGGTAGTTTATAAATACTGAATTCAGTGACAGCCAGGAGGGACAGTTCAGCTTTACTCAGGTCTTCGTCAACCTGGTCATTTATGAGTTCTCTTATTTGAGGGCCGTCAAATATATCAGCTTTGAATTTTTCCATGCATATACGTGGGAACTTCTGGAGGAAGTTAAACCCACTTCCTTCCCTGATCATTGCCCTAACAAAGTTTTTCTATTCTCCTAACTTTATATGTCAGGATGGAAGGAGTATTTTGTTCTGTTTAACTAGAAGGTTTAACTGAACATTATGCAAGCCGGGTTTGAATCTTTGTCTTTACTTTTTACTGACATAATGGTGGTCGTCAGCTTAGATATCCATGAAACACAGAAAACAAGGATACTTTGTGTACCCATCTTGGAGCCCTAAAACCAGTTTAAACACCTTAAGATCTTCACAGATCAACCATTTGTGCTTCTGGTAGTTAACAGCAGACAGGAAATGATCCACGCTGTTGTGTGTTTCTTTCATTTATACTGAATGCCCAATAGGTATAAAAGAAAAAAAGTATCTATTCCAATTTTGTAGAAGAACAACTTTGAGACTTCTGCTTGACGAGTCAATAAAAAGTCTCCATTCCGCTGCATCATACTCCAGTCGAGTGATTTGATCAATCTAGCAATGTTGTCACAATAAACCAATGATGACTTCTCCTGGCACATGAAAAACTGTCTGAATTCTCACTCCCGGTCTCGATGCAAGTAAAACGTTGTTCCTAGTGCCAACCGGTGTTCCCCTTTGAGACGTGAGCCCAGCATCAGAGCAAACTTCTTTGAAAGGTTCAGGTCCCGTGTCAGGTAATTGAGTTCTGCTTGTATCAAGACTAGTGGCTGGTCGTCCTCTTCTAGCTTGTATACGTCATCCCCAACTCTAAGAGTCGTGTCATTATTTCGGAATCAGAGTTATATTTCAAATTACCATCTAGCCCAGGAACAAGAAGGTCTTGGTTATGAGGGATTGGTCTTATGGGAGAATGGACATCGGAGTATTGGACACCGTGCTTGTTCTTGCTATTTATTCCTTTTAGATTTATCATGCTGAAATAGCCGTCTGTAATGTGATCGTTTCCTTCTCTTCCAACCATTGGAATGGGAAATTTCTTACTCTTTCTTTTTGTATTCCTCCAATCCCTCAAGTTCTCTACGTGTTATTTACAACAACGGTCAGGAGAAAATGGCTTATTCTGATCCCCTAGTTTGACTCCAAAGTAATCACGATATGCTTTCTTCACTAAGTCAGTGATTTTTGCTTGACACTTAGGAAGAACCACATTACTGCAGATATAACAGAATCTGTCAGGAATAATCTTATACTTGTGATCCATTCTTACAAGAATACAAAAACAAACTGAAAATAGAAAAAATAAATCAACTCTCATTGACTCAGTACATTAAAATCCTTTTAAGCTGAGGGATAAATCCTGACCCCTGTAGGTAAGTGGGTGTTAGCCAGTAGGATTGTACACTGTAGTTAGGTACACATAAAACATATGCTATACTAAACATCAGGCACCCACGATCAACTGTGACAAGTAGAGTCGACAGGCTTTTGAATAAGTGGTATTATTGTGTACAAATTGTTGTGAAGTACGGAATTAGAACAAACTACCTTTGAATAAAAAATTCGGTTTGAAGTTCTGCGTTGAATTCTACGAACGACATGAAAGACCCAGAGTAGTAGCACTAGATAGTGACCTATCTATGGGTCAAATAGAACAGTATGACATTTAAACTGAGTCCAAACAGACTAATTATGCTAAACTGCACCTCTTGGAATATAACTTCATGATCATTTAACTGTTTGTAAGCGAATGATTGATGTTTAGTTGAATTTTTAGTGTTAAATAGCAATACTTGAAAACTGTCCAAACAAATGGCTAATAGTAAATAGAATAAATCGTATTTGAAATAAGTGAAACTATTTAACTGTGTGCAAAAAAAAAAAAAAAAAAGAAAAGAACTCAGGCTAATTTGTAAGTGTTATCTATAAAATGTGTTTAGAAATCATATAATTAATATATATGAATAAAAACTTTGGCATTAAAAAGCCGAAAATGGTTCACATGCCTTAAAACCAAACCAAACCAAACCAAGTTATTGATTGAAATTAATTCAGTTTTAAATTATTAATGTATAAATCATATCTTACTAAAATGGAAATTAATTATGACTAAGCCCGATATATAAACTGGAATATTTTTCGACCGTCAGCGGACATTGGCAAGAAAATAACCATGAAAAATGAAAGTATGTTCTGCGTATTACGATTTTCTCTTCTAGACTGCGAGTAGATTTTCCCAGGGCAATATTGATACGGAAAGGCTAAAAGAAAGAAAACGCTGACGAACAGAAATGAAAGAATACGAGAGTTAACATAATAACCACGAGAAATGTATGTATTTAATAAACCCTTTATCCTCGTCTGAATATAACACAAGAAGTGAGAGTGTAGAACATTTACAACTGTTCGAAGTGAAATGATAATCAATGACTTCAAGGTATATCATTATTTTTTTTTCTCGTTTAACACGTTTTGCTTAATCGATTAGCAAACCTTAGAATGCATACAACACCTGTTGTTACAAAGAGTCACCCATATAAGTTATTTGTTTGGTTGGTCATTTTGTTTTATGGCGTCTCAACCCATTTTGGGTTATTTAATGCTGAATTAAATTTCAAACAATTCAGTTTGACAAAAGTATATTTTTTCTTCACAGTTAAATCTCAAAACAGTCCAGTTAAATCAAAACAATTCTATTTCAAACTAATCAGTTTAGTCTAAGTACACGGTTTAATTCTATTTAAAAACAGTTCTAATTCAAACAGTTTAATTTAGCAGTTCATATGCAGTTTTAATATCAAAAACATTTCTATTTCAAGGAATTCATTTTAGCATGATGTACACAGTTTAGTTCTATTTGACCCATAGATAGGACCCTATCAGGTGCTACCACTCCGGACATGAGTCAACTTGGGAGCGATAGCAATGAAGAGATACGCCGCGTTCCCCAAAGCTCCAGCATTACAGGAGTCTCGCTATCAGATTGTTTAAAGTCATATCAGGACACTCGTTGGGGGGAGTCTTACCGCTCTGTAGAGATGTAGTCGATGTATTCTGCGGCCCCAGCTGACTGGGCAAGTCCATATAAGTACTGGGCAGGCAAATCAATGCTTAACTTCGGAGACCTGACGAGAAATCGGTGCTTTTAGGCATACTCGATCGTAATTGTATATTAGACCAGTCATTTTAAAGACAATCTTAAATTGGTTGGGTCTTGTCAAAATAAGCCTTTTACGAGGATGCCGAAGTTTTGCAATATTTTAGTATGTGTTTGTTTGCTGCACGTATATTTGTTTAATCCGTTGAAGTTACACGCGGAGCTTGGTAGTATCACGGTAGTTGATGCGCTGACATCTTGTGCATTACTTTACTTTGCGGGATTTGAAACCAGGATTTGAACGTTGTCTAATTCAGGAAATTTTCTTTCCGAGTGTGAACTGGACCATAACGTCACGGAAGAGACCAAATAATATTTGGGGTGTAAAAGGTGAAAGCTCAGCTGGATCACAGTAAAGTAATCAGAGGGCTCAAGAAATATTATTCGAGTTGTAAGAAGCCCGATGATCTGGTTAGGTCAGTTCGGCCTAAAACCGTGAATTCCAAGGACATGTTTTAAGCCATCGAAAAAAATCCAGCGAGAGGCACTCGGTTGGTTGGCATATCAACCTTTGTAGGTTATTTAACGCCAAATCCATTTTTATATGAATAATCAGTTCTATTTAAAACAATTCAGTTTAGCATGAACACACAGTTTAATTGTCAAAAACATTTCTATTTCAAAATATTAAGTTTATTGAAACAGTTATATATAATAAATCAATTTTGTGTAAATACAATTTCAATGTCAAAACCAGTTCAATTTCAAACAATTCAGTTTAGCCTAAGCACGCAGTTTAAATGTAATTACAGTTTAATTGTGAAAAACATTTCTTTTTCTAGCTATTCAGTTTAGTCAAGCAGTTCTAATTCAGCTAATTCAGCTTAGTATAAGTACAGATTTTGTTTACACAGAGTTAAATGTCAAAACGGTTCTATGTTAAATTATTCAGTTTAGTGTAAACACTGTTTCAATGTAAAAAAAGTAATTCTGTTTAAGATTTGTAAGTACGGTTTAATTGTCAAAAGCATGTCTATTTCAAGCAATTCAGTTTAATGAATTTAGTTTAGCATAAGTATGCAGTTAGTTCTATTTAACCCATAGATAGGGCCCTATCAGGTGCTACCACGCCGGGCCAGTGTGGACATGGAAGCAATGGCAATGAAGGGGTGCTTCGTATTCCCCAAAGTCCCAGCAATACTGGGTCCTCACCATCAGACTGTTTAGTGTCATATCAAGACACTTATTGGTGGGGGGGTCTTATCCCTCTGCAGAGGTGCAGTCGGTGTACTCTACAGCCCCAACCAACTGGGCAAGAGAGGTACTCGGGGAATCGGAAGAAAGCTAAGCAACCCACAGCCCAGTGTAGTTCATAATTATCACGCTAGTAATAAAAGCTTTCAGTACTGCCGAATTGTGCCTTAAGCTACTAAAATATTGCAAAACTTTTGACTCACCCATGTAAAAATGCTCATGTTTCTTCTCTCTAGAGAAAATGAGGTTTTTAATATTAAAGAATCAAATATTTTGTCTCAGAAATTTAGATGTACATGTGAATAAGAAGTAAATTCTATTCGTTTGTATTAAATTATTATTTGATAAAATTTGTAATGTATTTATAAAATCAGATTAGAATTTCTTTTTAAGTGTCTAAACATAATATTATTGACATTGTTTTGCTTTTGTTTTATAAACTGTCACGAAGATTATGTATTGTATATCGTTACTGGAGTTAAGCACTACTTTTTCTTTCAAATTATCGCTAAGCCAAGTGCTACATCCGCATTTCAGACATTTTTTATAATATAATTGATTATTTAAGACTGGATTAGTTTATCCGGGTGATTACCACTATTCAGTGAAAAAAGAAGCGAACAAAAATGCACAACCCTATCAATTGGGTTTATCTCTTAAGCCCGATATACAATCGTGTTTCGTTAAACAATATCGTCAGTTGTCTGTGAGTTATCTTGTGTTTTTGTTGAGTGATGCCATCATATTTGTGAAGCATTTGATGGTCATAATTCCTTAAATAAAGACGCTGTTATCTTTAAAAAAGTAGTTTTTCACAGAACTAATTTGTTTTGTTTGTTGTCTCCTATTTACCAGCCCTTTACTTTTGATAAGACAACCGTGGTGTAATGGTTATCGTGGCAGGAATTGGACACGGCGATACGAGTTCAAATTCTGGACTGATTGCATTTCACATAGCACTAATATCCTTGGGAAAGGTATGAATCCAATTATTCTCCCTCCAGCTATGAGTAAATAGTAGGGCAGACTAGGTTCTTCAGCCTTAGTGAGGCAACTAGTCTAGGAGAAGGTAAACTCTGAATTCAAACCTGTTAAGCTCCGCTTAAAAAATTGACCTGGTGTCATATCCTGCTCGAGTTGAGGGGTTGGGTAAATATGATAAGAGAAAGAAAACGACCAATTAGACCAGCTGTAATTTGCTTAAAAATTGACCTCATATCGTATCCTGCTCGATCCGGAGGGGTGAGGTACACACGGAAAAAGTTTATCATTCTTGCCTGACTTTTTTAGATGAGTATTTTTAATTATTGATTAAAAGACGTTTCGAATGTAATACCTTTGTTGGACAGAGTAAGTTTTTTTTCAAATACAGCAATTTTTTTTTTTTTTACATAGGGACTATATATTTTTGACAGGGATAAACATTCGCTGCAAGAATAGTCTGTGTTGATTTAGTTTGGTTTGGTTTTATGGCATATCAACCATTGTAGGTTATTTCATGCCAAATCCGGTTTATACATATATATTAGATATATATCTTTTGTGAACGTAAGTCAACCAATAAAAATAGTTCCAAGTTCACAAACAATTCTATTAAACATAAAATATTTGCTCACAGACAGTTAAATGATAAAAAAGTTCCATTATAGATAATTCAATTTAGCATTAATCAAAGTTAATTGGTTCCAAGTACGGTTATGTATGACTAACATCAATCATTTGTTTACGCACTGTTCAGTGATGAAACTGCAGGCGAGTAACAATACAGGGATACTTATACCCGGTTATGTTTAACGGAATCAGAGCAAGTGACCCCCGTTGATCAAATAAAGGACGCAGTTCGATGTTCCATGTAGACTCCCGAGTTTGACAAGAAACACCTGAAAAAGGCCAGAAGATATATCGACCGAAACGTTGTGAATATAACAATAAAGACGAAGACATCGTCCGAAAACCCTGGATGATAAAAATAATCAAGCTTTGTCTCAGAAATTCAAACAGCTAATGTCGAGCTTATGTTTATATGACGTCACAACTATGGGATGGTACAGGCATAACAACAGGGAAAGAAGCATGAAGACTGATCTCTTTCATTCAGGATGCTGTAGGAGGAAGATATGGTTATATTGTGCCACTGACGCTCCCTTCAAGCAATTAGATTTCTAGAATAATGATGCCACTTTGCACCATCGGCACATTACCCAACCCTAAAGCGACCAAACATAATCAAAGGCAATTATCTGCTAAGCAGATAAAATGAACTATTTCTATTTTACCATACACACACACACACACACACACACACACACACACACACACACACACACACACACACACACACAGAGGCACATACAGACACAAACAAATAAACAAACACACATACATAGTACTTCCTCTTTTTGTGTCTTCATTACTGTTTAGTTATAAAATTAATCATTGAGGTTCGGTTTCTTTGTTTAATGGCATATCAACCTTCATAGGTTATTTTAATGCCACGGTAACCCTTCTAGAAGAACAGCAGTGATGCTATTTAACCCATAGGTTGGAGGATAAAGGGGTTCACAGCTTTCCCATGTGTATTTGTCCGAAAGCGAAAGTATTAGCGCGACTGGAGTTCGAATTCACTCACGATTATTCCGCACACTGTCGCTTTAACCATTACACCACGAGGACATCCCCGATCATGGAGGTGCACTTCGCTTAATGGTTTAACTATGAAACAGAATTTATCAAAAGTAAAAACGCAAAAAAAAGGGAATTTACCTAATAATAAAAACGGAATAAAGGAAATTTTGAAACTGAAAATTATTTCCCTCGCATTTTGTACTAATTTATATACCCGTAGCAAATACGTACTTATTCACAGAACCCACAATATCATATTCGAAATAATTCATATAAACCATATTATCATATACATACTAATTCACTTAACCCACATTATCATATACGTACTAATTCACATAACCTACGTCATGATATATGAACTAAATCACATAACCCATATTATCATATCCGGACTAATTCACATAACCCACATTATCATATAGGTACTAATTCCCATTACCCACATTATCATGTACGTACTAATTCATATAACCCACACTATCATGTTCGCACTAAATCATATGAACCACATTTTCATATACGTACTAATTCACATTACCCACATTATCATATAAGAACTTATTCATAGAACCAACGTTATCATAAACGTACTAATTCACATAAACCACATTATCATATAAGAACTAATTCACATAACTCACATTACCGTATACATACTAATTCACAGAACCCACATTATTATAAACGTATTAATTCACATAACCCACATTATCATATAAGAACTAATTCACATAACCCACAATATCATATACGTATTAATTCACATATCCCACATTATCATATACGTACTAATTCCCATAACCTACATCATGATATATGTACTAGTTCACATAACCCACAATATCGTATACGCACAAATTCACATAACCCACATTATCAAATAAGAACTAATTCACATAACCTACATTATCATATACGTACTAATTTACATAAACCATATTATCATATACAGGCAAATTCACATAACCCACATTATCATATATGTACTAATTCTCATAACCCACATTATCATATACGTAATAATTTTGATGAATACACAATCGCAGCCAAACAATGATAGTTCCAGTTGCACAATTTTAAATATTTTCAAGTATTCATATCTAACACTAATATTTCTATCAAATATTAATCATAATCACTAGGAAAGGATTGAACAGTGATATTTGACTCATAGTTATGACCTTAAAAGAGTGGACCTGAGAATAATAGTAATGGAGGTGTACTCCATATTCCCCAGACTCCGACACTGGAGCTTCACCATCAGATATAGTTTAATGTCATATAGGACACGTCTGAAAGAAAATGCGTTAGAGAAAATTTTCTATCAGTTACAAAAGTTAACATAATTTCTAAAGTAAGGTAAGATTACACTAATCGGATTGAGATTCCTATATGTTAATTAAACATCATGAAGCTCGACCGAGGGCAAGTATTTCAACCTCTCACTTAACTACGTTCATTATATACATGCTCAATATCGTAGAAATCTACTTGTTCAGTAATCATGAACAAGTCAATTTGCCCCGGTTATCGTTACTTAAACTTAAATAAATTCTGTATATATATATATATATATATACTCTTTTTTTCCTGTCTGAACATCTCACTGTGTGAACAACCAACCTCTAGTCTTCAAACTGATCCATTCGTTTGCCAGGGGCAATGGGTAAGTGCAGGAGTCTGTCTTATACAATTAACCTTTTCTCTTGAGTTTAGCCACAGCATATTAGTCCCTTATTCATTGTTCGCTGATGGTGCATAGACAATTTTGAAACATGTGGTCGTCGCATTGAGTGTGCGGAAGGAGAAGCCAATAAGTGCATGCTTAGTGTATAATTAATTGAAAGACAGCCGCCGGCTAATTTGTGTTAACAAATACGGAGGACAGCAGTCACTTGCTGCGATGTGGATCCCAATCAACCGGAGACTGATGTCCGTTGCCATGGTGATTCATCTCGATGACGGTGTTGGAGACGATCTAGAGTGTGTAAACAAGTAATGAAATTTAGCTTTTAGTTGCCTGGTGTGTCACACTGTTCAAATAAAGTAATTCGCGCTCAGGTATTTTAACTCTAGTAAAAAAACTTCCGCAGTTTGTCTATCCCTCAACACACAGATTATTTGCACACACACACACACACACACACACACACACACACACACACACACACACACACACACACACACACTTTTTCAAGCATAAACTCTGATAATAAAACAGGATAAAACTTTGTGACTTACAATATCGATCCTTGTATTCAACATGTAAGGATAAACAACCTAAAACTAAGAGTCGTGAGATTCAGTTGAGCAACAACTCAATTCTAAAGTGGGGTATCCTCGTGGTGTGATGGTTAAAGCGATGAACTGCGGAATCGTAGTAAGCGAGTTCGTACTCCAGTCGCGCTATTAAGTTCACTTTCGGGCAAATACCCTTCGGAAAAGTATAGAACCCTCTTAGCTATAGGTTAAATTGTACCACTACTGTTCTTCTAGGAGAATGACTTTGGTATTAAATAACCTACAAAGGTGGATATGCCATTAAACAAAGAAACCAAACCAATCAATTCTAAAGAAAATTAACATTTTACCATTGCTCATTTCGGTCTTTGTAAATAATCAAGTCTCTACACTTTTTGAACCCACCTCAATTTTGAAGAAATATTTGCATTGCATTCATTTTTCATTTCACTCGAGCTAAATATTGTTTTAGTCTCATTAATTTTTGAACAAACCTTAATTGTGGAGAAATATCTGCATTGAATTCATTTTTCATTTCAGTCGTGCTGTTTTAGTCTCAGTACTTTTTGAACACGTCTTAATTTTGAGAAAAATTAAAGATGCATTCTTTGTTCATTTCTGTTATGGTAAATATAGCTTCAGTCTAAAAACCTTTCGAATTGAGATTGGTGATGTACACAGATATTTGTTTTTGCCATATTATAAGATTACTATTGCCCAAAGCCTCTTAATCTAACGCAGTATTAATGTATTGCTTTTCAATTTTACTTGAATTTATAGAAAAATGTTTGTGCCTTTTTTCAGTGTTGTTTCTAAAAGAAAGTAATATTTATATATTTGCAGTAAGCGAGGCAAATGGAAACACAAAATAAAACCATTTGGATACAATGTGTGCAATCCATATGCTTATTATGGATCCCCTGTGATCCAAGCGTAAAAGCTATCAATAAATATGCGAGGCATAACTCTTGAGTAAATGTCTTGTCGGGAACTCTCAGTGGAGGGTCAGAGTTAGGGCACAATCGGAAAAAAAAACTTTTATACGAGAGAGCTAAAGGATAACCAGGCACTGGGATTTTGCATATCTGCACCGAATGCATTGGATTTTAGTAGCATATGGGTAATTGTCTACAGATCTTGACAGAAACCTGTTTCAACGAGAACCAGTTGCTAAATCAGTCCTGAAGGACAATGGCAACATTTTGACTTGCAAAGGTGAATTTTGACTAAGGAGTTGGGAATAGAAAACTCTGTTTATAATGGCACCTTTTTCAAGAATATCGAGATGGGTCCTTTTATGTCCTAGAAGAAAGAGAAAGTCCTTATTGGTTAATGACTAGCGTGCTGGACTGCAACATCGTAATAAGCGAGTTCGAATTCCAGTCACGCTATTACGCTCACTTTGGGACTAATACTATAAGGAAAGATATAAAGCATCTAATCTCCCGTGGTGTAATGGTTATGATCGTAGGAAATGGACATGGCGACACGAGTTCAAACGCTGGACGAGGCTGATTGCATTTCAAATAGCACTAATAGCCTTTGGAAAGGTATGAATCCAATTATTCTCCCTCCAGCTATGGGTAAATAGTAGGACAGATTAGGTTCTTCAGACTTGGTGAGGCAACTAATCTTTTTCGGAGGAAGGCGAATAAATCTATGTTTTCAATGCATCAGAATCAACTGTATTATCATTTACCTTTTCAAATTTCCCCTTACTTTCTTTGAGCCTGTCAAATGTCTTAATGGACCTTTTTTATTATTTTCAGCTCTTGACAAATTTAAGCATCTCGCTTGAAGAGGACCAGTAATTAAGGAATATTCTTGCATTATCATCAGTGATAAATCATACATATAGAGGAGGTGCCTGTGGTGTAATGGTTATCGTCGTAGGAAATGGACACGGCGATACGAGTTCAAATCCTGGGCGAGACTGATTGCATAGCACTAATACTCTTGGGAAAGGTATGAATCCATTTATTCTCCCTCCAGCTATGGGTAAATAGTAGGACAGACTAGGTTCTTCAGCCTTGGTGAGGCAACTTGTCTAGGAGAAGGAAAACTCTGAATTCAAACCTATTAAACTCCGCTTAAAAATTGACCTTGTGTCATATCCTGCTCGAGCGGAGGGGTTGGTAAATAGGACCTAATCTTCTCAGCAGTCGATTAAATATTACAACTAATGTCCTACAAGTTTGTATTTGACAGTAAATGACTCATGAAGGTTAATATTCCCTTAAAACAAAGAGACTAAACCAAACTACGTGACTGAAGACTGACAGTAATTCTTTCTTGACAATTTCCTTTATTATACGAATCTTCTAAAGAAATAGTCTCATGGGCCCCTTCTAAGAAATTCAAACACCATTTACTAAGACCAGAATGTTGAATCACTGAAATGTTAATTTTCATTAAAGTAGTTCCTTTGATATGCAACTTATTTTTAGGGGGAACTTTTCTTCTGAGCACCTAGTTTTGAGTGATAATTAAGTTGCAGTATTTTATTATTTTTTTTTAAAGAATTATCTATAAATCTCTATCTTAAATGATTATTTTGTAATACACTTCTGAAATCGTCGATTCCATTTTCAGGAACCCTGTATTTTAGAAGGTTAGTTTTGTAGATTGAATGCACTTTGAGAATGCTTTAAGGGTCTACGCACAAATTCATTAATACGATGAGAGAGGAAAAAAAAAAGAAAAATGTTTATGTAAATGCTTCATCTTGGTCGACAGCTTTTTTCTTTTTAAATGTTTTCTTTGCTCTTGTTAATAACGTAATTCACAAAGAAAATGTTTTCCCTCGGGCCTGACTGCAGCTCAATAATGTCATTAAAACAAAGCGTAATTAATATACAATGTAATCTTTAAAGAAACACAAAAGAATAATCATATATATATATATATATATATATATATATATATATATAATGTGAGAACACTTGTAAGCATAGAGTTATAAAGGCGTATATTTTATTCCTTTGATCATGATGTTTTCTTCCATAATTTGCTGCAGTTTTGAACAAAGAAAATTTGTTCTAAATTCAGTTGAGTTGGACTTGAACCATTATAAATGCCTTCTAAAATGAGCATTTATCACAAATAACATGATTATTAATGACTGAGAGAACTCCATCGGGAAAATAAATAACACATGCAAAGAATATTGTTTTATAACGACATTTTTAGAGACATTTTCGCAGGTTTTCTCTCTATTTAAAAAAAACTACAGCGAAGAACACATTTCTGTGTAAATTCTATCTTATTATAGCAAAACTAGCAACACTCATGGAAATTTCACAGAATGAAAAAAAAATCAAGATCAATTTATTTTTGCTAGAAAAAGCCTCATATCCAGTCTTGTGGGTCTATTAAACAAAAAAAAAAAAAAAAAAAAAAAGAAAAAGAAAAAGAAAAAAGAAATCAACTTCTTTTCGGGGTTGCGTTTGTAAAAGCTAAACATAACCCCGAAAAAGGTGAATGTGTTGCAAACAATACTGAACAAGTCCTGGCGGCAACGCCCTACAAGGCACCAACTATACGGCCACCTGCCTCCCATCACGAAAACTATCCAAGTTAGACGAACTAGACATGCAGGACACTGCTCGAGAAGCAAGGACGAATTTATTAGTGATGTACTCCTATGGACCCCCGCATATGGCCAAGCAGGACGACCAGCTCGAACATACATAAAGCAGCTATGTGAGGATAGGGAGAAGTGGCGAGAGAGGGTCAAGGATATCCGTGCTAGTGGCATGACATGATGATGATAATGATGATAAACATGTATACACACACCAAGTAGACTCATATGGAGGAAGCAATCTATATGTACGTGTGTGTGTGTGTATTAGAGAAAGAAAGAGAGAATGAGAAAGAATTTTATATCAATATCTTTCCTTTTAATTCATTTTTTAAAGAATTCATTCGTATTTGTAAGATGAGGGTGAAATTTTCTCAAAGAGCCGGAGACCATTTTCCTTGTGAAGCCATGAGCGAAATCAAACATTCTGAAAAAAGAATCGAGTAATTACGTTTTTCGCTTGGAATTCAAAATACAAAAGAGTTGTTCATATAATACAGTGTTTGATCTGAAGACTCAGCATCCGTGTAGAAAAATATTCTAAATGATTGAGGGATTTAGGGAGGAAGAATATCCCACTTGGCCGAGGGGAGGATATGTGGATAAGCAAAATGTGCGAATGAACAACATAGATTGTGAATCCTTATGCAGCTAAGGTTTGTAAAGGTCGTTTAAATCTTATGGAGAAAATACATTTCAAGGTTTCCTGATTGACAGATGTCCCTGTTAAAAGAAGTTTCTATTTTTAAAGTTGTTTCGAAATTAAAAATCATAATTTTTAATTATAAATATATTCCCAGGTCATGCTTCGCCATGTCAACGTAAGTTTCGTTTCAGCTTTTGAAATTCTCTCCATCCATTCCTAACTGCTAGCGCTCTTGGTAAGTCCTGTAGACGGCATCCAGAGTCCGCACAGAAATGATGAATGTACATTTTTGCTTGTTGGCCTACACTGGTCTGTCCATGTGTAGGAATCAACAGGAGAATGTCGCTTATGAGTTAATTCATACTTTCCCAGCTGTGCCCAGCATATCCAACTCGTCTTAGTTGGATGGTTTATGAGATTGGAGGTATGTGGCTATACAGTTTCCGTTTTATAGTACATTGTTTCAGGATTTGCTTTCGAAGCATTATTGAGTAGTTCCTACTTCTGCAGGCCTTTTGGTAATGTCAAAGTGGTGCAACTATACAATAATATTGATTTAGTCACAGCTTGAAAAAATTACCATTTTCATATAGTATCGAGATTGAAGCTTAATTCTGAATGGTCCGGGAGTTCAATCCCTGGTCGAGTCATACCAAAGACTCAAAATATGGTACTTGATACTTAACACTCAGCTTTATAAGGTACGGATCAATGGTAAAGTGGAGTAATCAATGGAAAGGAGTAGCTATTGAAAATGGAGCCCTCAGGTTACCCTCGACTAAGTCGCTAACTTTACTTATAAGCTTTTTACACAAGAATGCTGCGAGCCATATTGAAGATGTCCTAAAGGCAACACTTTACAAAGCAGCAGCTCTACGGCCACCTACCACCCATCACGAAAATTATCCAAAATAGACGAATTAGACATGCGGGACACTGCAGGAGAAGGATGAATTCATATCCGATGTACTCCGGTGGACCTTTGCTTGTCAATCTCTGCACATGGACGAGCAAAGATTGAACGATCAACTAGAATCTATATTCAACAGCTCAGCACCAATAGAGGATGTAGCCTTGAAGACCTCCCGAGAACGATGTACAATAGAGACAGGGAACAAGTGAGGGTCAGGGAGATCCGTGCTAACAGTGCGATATGATGACGATGACCTATAAAAAATGAAATTTACGTTAGGGAGAGAGAGTGGCCAGAATTTTGTGGGTTTTTCTAAATCTTCATTATAAATATCTCATTATTTCTTTTTCTGATGCAGATCTAACATTTAAAAAAGTAATGGGTCTGCTGAAATAAATATTATTAAAAAAAATATGAGTAATTTTTTAAAGGTTTTTCTTGTGTGTATATATATATATTAGGTTGAGTCAGAATTTCCGTTTTTTAAAATCAAGTGGTAATTTCGTATTTAACCTTCCAATGTTTTAAACACAACCGGAAATTATCTGATTAAATTGTACCTTCATTGGTCATTCATATTACAGTCATGAAGAAGCGTGCATTATGATGTAATCTATGATCGCACCTGCAAAAATGTAAGAACTGAAGATGCGTATTCAACATGTTATTAAGAATAACAAAAACACTGCAAAAACAGCAAAGAAAATTTGAAGCGTTTATAGCCAAGCTGTCATTACTGACCAAAACTGATTTTAAAAGTTTAATTCTGGCGATACGTCGTTGAGAGAACTCAGACGAATAAGCTCATTAACACTCGATCAAGATGTTTTTTTAAAAAAAATGTGGAATGCAATCCGCGCAAAAGTACTGGAGAATTATCACTTGACCTTAGCACACCCCAATCCATTTTTATCCTTGATATCATCTGACTACTTAATGGTCTGGGACACCTGGGTTCAATCCCAGGCCGCGTCATACCAAAGACTTTAAAGATGGTACTTGATACCTCCTTGCTTAAAACTCAGCAATATAAGATGAGCATCAAGGGTAAAGTGGAGCAATCCAGGGAAAGAAGTAGCGCCCTCCCCTACATCTCGGTGTAGTAGCTATTGAAAAGGGAGCCTTCTGGTCGCTCTCAACTACGGTCGCCAACTTTACTTACTTACTGCCACTTTAAAATATAGGAAAAGTGAGAAAGAAAATCTTTAAAGAGAACACCTTTTACTTGATCACTAGAGAAACTTTTTAGTTATAACACAATGACAGATTCAGCAAGAATCCACCAGGAAGAAAGAATGGATTTAGACTGGTCTGTTCTACCCAATCAATGATATTTATCAAACCTTACACCATGTGATTTCCATCTTTAGACTGGATTTAGACTGGTCTGTTCTACCCAATCAATGATATTTATCAAACCTTACACCATGTGATTTCCATCTTTTTCGTTCTCTGCAAAATGCTCTGAACGAGAACATTTTTAAAAGTAAGTCAGTGGAAAACTTCTTGTACTCAAAACCAGATGAATTTTATTCAAGCTGAATCAGCCTGATAAATGGCTTGAGGTGATTGAAAATAATTACGAATATATGATGGATCGAAATGACTTCATTGTTAAATCATTCATGTATAAATTATATTTTACCCAAACAGAAATGACTAATGACTCAACCAAATATATATATATATATATATATTGTATTATAAGAGTGTTGGTCGTCACTAAATCACTTTGTGTTATGTGTCGAACCAAGTGCAATACCCAATGCACTGAAACTGCTGGGATTTAAAATCACCATACACACGAACCTAAAAACAGTAAATTTCTTAGATGTAACACTAAACTTAGCTAATTGCACATACGAACTCTACAAAAAGATAACGACACACCAATGTACATATACACATCTTCTAACCACCTCACCCTCAATTACCAAACAAATCCCAAAATCCATTAGCCGTAGACTATCCAGCAACTCTTCTACATCGATATTTTTAACAAACACAAAAACATATACGATAAAGCATTAAAACACAGTGGTTATAAGCAAGAACTAGAATTTACACCCCCAAAACACAAACCTAAGCACAGAAGTAGGAAAATTATCTGGTTTAACCCACCTTACAATAAATGCATATCATCCAATATAGGTAGGGACTTCCTAAACTTAATCTCTAAACACTTCCCCAATAATAGCCCCCTAACCAATATCTTCTATAAAAACATCAAGGTTAGCTACAGTTGCATGAACAACATAACACAGATAATAAAAAACACACAAAAAAATCGCAACCATCAACAGTACACAACACTCCTCCAACCAATGCAATTGTAGGGTCAAAAGCACATGCCCCCTACGAAATAAATGCCTTTAGAGAAACATCATATACAAAGCCATGGTAAAAACAAACAACTCCGTCAAACATTACATCGGTGCAACGGAGGGCACCATAGACTTATATTGAATTGTGATATCTAATTTGTCAAGAATCCATGGAAAGAAACTGTCCTAGAATGTTTCCATTAAACCTAATACAATGTAATTATTAGACTTGGAATTGACTAAACTTTGCTTAAATAGACACGTGGGCCTCAGATTACTTACAATATCTCCAGTTCCTAAGTAGTATCTTGTTTAAATACGGAGCCGATTAGACGCTATATAATTTCAGTGATCTAATATTAGTATTGCGGTTGTCTCGAAGAAGTGATGACGACAAGATGATGTTCTTATTAAGAAAAGTCAGATATGTGGTTACATAAAAATTCCACTCACTTTACTGCCGATGTTACAACTTTCCTTCGAACCGATCTGGGAGGGTGTCCTCGTGGAGTAATAGTTAAAGTGATGGACTCCGGTATCGTAGTAAGCGAGATCAAACTCCAGTCACGCTATCATGTTCATTTTCGGACAAATACCCTTGGGAAAAGTATGAACCCCCTTTTCCTCCAAGCTATGGGTTAAATAGTACCACTACTGTTCTCCTAGAAGAATGGTTTTGGCATTAAATAACCTACAAGCGTTGATATGCCATTTAACAAAGAAACCGAAACCGAAAGCAGAACCGATCTAAAAAAAAAATGGAAGACTTCAAAAAAAGACTGGGTCTTTGAAAAATTGTATTCCGTCCCTTATGTGGGATTGCTTGCCTCGAAAGTTAGTTTATTACTTGTCACTCATTTGATAGCTAACTGACGAACTATTTTAAAAAAGTTGCAACTTTCTCGTGTGTCCGTCTCTCGTAACTCTAGCGAGGGTTTTTTGTGATCAACTTTTTTTGTCTGTCACAAAGCTGGGCACTTAGGATACCAAGTGGTAGCAAGCTCTCATTACTTTACCCTAGTGGGAATCAATGCTTTAAATGGGACTTGAACGTAAGCCATATACCTTCAAATTTATTTTATAATATGCATTCTTGGATAATGGGAACTCGTACATAACGCACAGTTTGGGCTACTAAATTCAAGAAAAAAATCCCCTAAATATATTATATGGACAGACGATTTTGAGAATTTGTCGAACCTAAATTTGATCTAGATTAGCTGAATTTTTTATCCGGTTTGAATCGAAAAAACATGGAAGAATTTCTAGGTTGTGAAACGCAAAATGTACACAGCAATTAGAAAAAGAATTTATGTATATGTTCACACACACCAAAAAATACAAAATGCTTGCGGCAAGAATAAGCTCACCATAGGAAAAACAGAATTATAAAAAAATACACATTCCACTTGCTGGTGGCTATTTCTCTCGAACATATTAATCGCAATTTTTAGGACTTTAAACACCCCCTCCAAATCAATAGCTCAGTCTTTATAGGGAGCATGAAAACATATCAATAAATAGTGACATTAGAATTAAGCCAGTAGTAACCAAAGAAAATAAACACTAATGGCATAATGGTTAGAGTGTTCACCAATGGCACGGGAGACCGGGGTTTAATCCCAGGTCGACTCATACCAAAGATTAAAAAATTGGTATGGGTTGCCTATTTGCTTAACTCTCCGAATTAGAAGGTACAGATCAGGGGCAAGTGGATTAATCCAGGAAAAAGAATGCGCTCTCATCTACACCTCAGTGTAGTAGCTATTAAAAAGGGAGCTTTCGAGTCGCCCTCGATTACTGTCGGCCAACATTCTTATATATATATATATATATATATATATATATATATATATATATATACTCGGGAAGTTACTGTCATTTAACATTGGATAAACAATGTTGGATTTTCTGTAACTGTGTATCATATAAATATGCATTTAAATATGCATTTAAGTCGACTTTGTGTTTCGGCCAATACTCTATTCATGCCATCGCATATATTAGCCTTGATTTATGATGACATAATCATTCATTTTTTTATATTAAGAAAGAGTAATAATTTTTTCGATGAACTTTGACTTTCAAACTTACGGAATTTTATTCAAGTATACGTTGGCATCAGTTATTTTGGGCTTTGAAATTCGAACTTTTTCCGAGTATCTTAAGTAGAACAAGTAATAAAATATACTTGCTAGGTTATCGAACATAAAATATTCAAGACTTAAAAACTACAAAGTCTATTCTAACATGAAAAAATTAACAAGACAGCGTACAATTTTCGTCCTAAATTAAAAGAAGAATATTTTCTCTTTATAAAGTTTGATAAGTTTCTCTTAATAAATAACAGAATTTTTTAAGTCTACTCTTGGACAACTCCAAGAATACTTGCGAAGTGTAATTCTAAGTGAAGTGGGCTAGTAGTTCATTGCGTCCGAGTTTGATTCTCACTAGGTATCCAATACTTATTGCCTTATACCATACTTATTGCCTTATACCAAATCAAGTTAAGATTCTTGCCTGAATTTGCCAGATTTTTTGAACTCAGATGAATAGTTCGGGATCTGCCTTGTATAGAATTTCTCATGGGATTCATCCTTCTCATAATACAAATGCTAAATAACCTTGCCAAGTCGGCTGGGACTGTAGAATACACTGACAGCACCTCTGAAGAGGGGTAAGATCCCCCGAACGAGTGTCCTGGATAAAACACTAAACAATCTGATGGTGAGGCTCCAGAAATGTAAGAGTTTTAGGGAATGCAGAGTATTCCTTCGTTGCCATCGCTCCCAGGTCGATTCTGGCCTGAAATGGTGGCACCCGATAGGGTCCAATCAATGGGTCAAATAGAACTAAAATGCGTACTTATGCTAAACTATATAGCTTGAAATAGAACTGTTTTGACTTTTAAACTACGTACTTATACTAAACTGAACTGTTTGAAATGGAACTGTTTCGTATGCTAAAGTGAATTGATCGAAATAGTACTATTTTTGATATTGAAACTCTACTTACACTAAACTGAATTGTGAGAAATAGAACTGTTTTGACATTTAACAGTGAGAAAACAAAAATAATACTTAAACTAAACTGAATTGTTTGAATTAGAACTGTTTGACTAAATTGAATAACTTGAAATTGAACTGATTTTGACATTAAAATCGTGTACTTATGCTAAGCTGAATTGTTTGAAATCGAACTGTTCATTTGTAGAAAATGGATTTGGCATTAAATAACCTACAAAGGTTGACATGCCATAAACCCAAACAAACAAACAGGCAGGGTAAGCTTAGCTCAGTTTGGCACAAAGCTCGAATTATGGGTCCCCTTGGAAGAATGTCAACAGTACGTTAATCTAGCTTGTTAATAATTACACTATACGAAGCGTTTGCATAGATTAAACCACTTAGAACTGGTGTGATTCGAAACCGCTTAGACATTGTCTATGAGGCTTATGACTGACTGTATTTCCTGCAGAAGAGTAAGATCCTTCCAACAAAGCAGCATTCTAAGTATGATACTAAACTACATTTGACGGAGAGTTTCTGGTTTTGAATACTTGAGTAATGTTTACTATCCCTTCATTATGTTACTCTTTGATCCACGTAGGCTCGAACCGGAAGTATCTATTAGGCTCCAATTTATGAGTCAAACAGCTTTGTTTAAAATCTACTCGCACTTGATAGGAAAAAAAACTTAAGAAGCAACTGCACATAAATGATAAACATGAATACCAGACCAATTGACCGGGGCTGTAGAATACGCCGACTGCATCTCTGCTGAGGATGGTGACTCTCTTTCTCTCTCTCTCTCTCTCTCTCTCTCTCTCTCTCTCTCTCTCTTAACGAGTGTCCTGGATATGACATTAAATGGCATTTGATGGCGAGGCTTTAGTCTTGGAATTTTAGGGAATGTGGAGTACCCCTTTATTGACATTACCCCCTGGTCCATTCTGACCTGAAGTGGTAGTAACAGTTAGGTTTAAAATCTATGTTTAAAATAGAACTGTTCTGTTACTTACTTAAAACGATTTATATATGTGCAAACAAATGACTGATGTTAAACTGAATTAGTATTATAGAGCAATATTTGTAATCATTCAACTAAGTACAAACAAATTAACTCTGGCCCATTAAAAAGTTACCTACCAACTGTTGGTTCCCAAATCATGTATATATATATATATATATATATATATATATATATATATATATATATATATATATATATATATATATATATTTCAAGAAAAAAGGAAATACGGACACATTAGGATTATAAATTTATTTCCATCCTGCTACGAGCATTGATATGAATTAACAAACCCCCAAATTTAATGGGACGTCTTCAGATCCAGTATGAAAATAAATGAACGCAGCCAGATGATGGTGATGGTTACAGGAGGGAAGGTATATTTAAATATTCGAATTTTGAACAATTAAACTGTCCTGAGGGAATTGTTCTCTACTTCGGATTCACTGGATTGAAGAATACCTTATATATATATATATATATAATCTGGCATTAAATAACCTACAAGGGTTGATATTCTATAAAATAGAACCAACTAACCAAGCAACCAACAAACTAAAAATAATAGAATGTGTATAAACTGGATTTGGCATTAAATAACCATCAAGGGTTGATATGCCATTGAATTAGATAATCTAGCCTACCCTAAATATGAGCGAACAAGAAACGCGATTCCCACACCTTTCATGTGTTGATATGCTGTTAAAATAAATCAGTCAATTGAAACCGCATTATTTTTTTAATTGATTGAAGTGAAAGATAACAAAATCAAATTGTACATTTTTTTTCAATTAACTGTTGAAATTCTTCTAATTACTTATGATCATATTTGATTAATAAAGAGAGGAATACAAAGGAGATAATTGTAACGGTGTCTGGTTTGGTTTCTTTCCTTAATGGCATATCAACTTTCGTTGATTATCTAATATCAAATCTATCCCTCTAGAAGAATAGTAGTGACACATAGCTAAGAGGTTCATATTTTTCTCACTGGTATTTGTTCACAAGTTAACCTAATTTTCGTGAGTGGAGTTCGAACTGATTACTACGATTCCGCAGTCCAGTAGTTAAACCATTACGCCATGAGGACTCCCTCCTTAAGTGCTGTCTGTTAGAGTCGAATATTTTTCAAGTTAAGATAGCCCAAAAGTGCCATAACAAAAAAGCTACACGACACAAATCTAAGCTTAGTAAATGGCTACTTTTGGACTATCCATTCATTTGAAAACTCATTATCTTTATCCGTTTAGCTGAGATTAGCAATTTTGGCCTTAAATTGACCTGAAGTGACTCCGAGTGATCATGGAGGTCAGTAGTAAGTAAACTATTTTGATCCAGATTAATTATCTGCCCCTGGGCTCCAACCATTTCATCCTCTGTAAGACGCCCGCAAACCAACAGACGTGGTATTTATTAGGATAAATTTGATACTTTCTCTTGTCTCATTGAGTCTGTGAATTCATTGACATCTCAAATCCGTCGGGGCTATTTCATGCCTAAAGGCTTGGAAATTGGGTACATTATATGTTTATATTTATTTATGTAGTTTCTTCAGCATTTTTCACACGGTTATATGATATGAAATATTCTTGACTAATAGAAATAATTTGCAAATATATCTATTTTACTAATAGGTACTACCAATTAGGGTTAAAGTGCACCTGGAAGTAATGACAATGGTGGGGCACAGCACACTTCTCAGATCTCCAGAACTAAAACCTCAACACAAAATCCAATTTAATTTCATACTCATAACATTCCTTTTTTTGCAATTGGGGGCGTCTTATCTCTTTTAAGGTGATACAGTTACTGTATTCTAAGTTCCAACAACAGAGCAGTCTTTTGTCTGAAGTATAGTAGATATTGCTTTTGTTCTGAGATTCTGCTATAATTACGGATATTTTTTTGAATTATACAGTATTTTGTAGTTTTTATTTTCATATAAAAATCTCATCGGTAAAAGCAACGAGTGTAAAGATGAGTATTTTATGGGACAAAAATGTCCTCCCTCCACACACAGTGAGAAAGAAAGACACAAAGAAGCAAAAAAAAAAAAAAACAACAACAATGAAACAAAAAATAATAAACAAAACTTTAACGGGACATAACATTGAAAAGCAATTGGCCATCTTAGCGGGGAAACCACACATCTGAACAAATCTCGTACATAAGAAGAAAGAAAAAGGAAGAAAAACCCACTTCGGAATGTAATTTTATCCCCGGATAAAAAGCTATAAAAAATTGATGAGGCTCAAGGCAAACTACCGGAAATCTACGAATATGGTTCTTATAAAAGAGCTACCTGATGTTGCCCGGGTGGAGGGACTACCATCCAGTATAACAGTATGATAAGAAATGTGTTCTATTGTATATTTCTTCTTAAATCAAGACTTTCCTTATCGAAAATAAATAAGTAAAAGAAAAAAGACAAAATCAATTTTTCAGCAAATATATATATTTTTCTGAACATATTGTCCCGAACGTATATTTTTATCCAAAAAAGCAATGTAAAGTTTTCCCAAAATAGATAAATAAATAAATGAATAAATAAATAAAAAAAATTCTTCTAGTTTTACTTTATTTTTCCTTTTAAGAATCAGGGTGGATTTTTAAAATAACCAACATCCTCGCTACGATTTATATTCTTTGAAGAACTTTGAAAGAAATATCAATATTTTCCCATGTAGAATTTTATTTATTTATTTTTTTAGAAAATTCAATGAAATAAAGTGAGAGTAATAAATTGGAATATATATATATATATATATATATATATATATATATATATATATATATATATATATATAAAGCAATGGAGATAATTGTTGTGGTGTGTGTAAAATCTGAAAAGTTCCCCCGTTGGGATACCTCAAATACGCCATGCGCCAACTCAATGAAGGTCAATGTACCGCCACTTCTCATGTCTCTTTACTTTTAAAACTAGCTTTCAAAATTTTAGAATAATTATACTTGGTGAGGAGGTGAATTTAGTGTAACGGTTATCGTCATATATAAGATATAAGTTGGCGACCATTGTGGAGGGCGACCAGAGGGCTCCCTTTTCAATAGCTATTACACCGAGGTGTAAGGGAGGGCCCTGCTCCTTTCCCAGGATTGCTCCACTTTACCCTTGATACGCACCTTATAATGCTGAGTGTTAAGCAAGGAGGTATCAAGTACCATTTTAAAAGTATTTGGCATGACGCGAACTCGGACTGTACCCACGTCTCCGGACCATTGGCGAACACTTTACCCACTAGGACAATGAGATGAAATGGAATTAGTGACCCGAATTCTAATACTGGATGAAGAGCGTTAATGGCATTGGGAAAGGCATGAATTCATCTCTTCTCACACCTGCTATGGTTTTTTAGTAGAGAAGTTTTTTGTTTTTTTTAATTTGTGATCCAACCAGTTCAGAAGAAGATGAATTCTAAATTGCCACCAGCAGTACTCCGCTTAAAAATAGTATTTTGAAGCATCCTGCTCGTTATGGAGCTGTTGGGTAAATAGGATACTTTTTGAATACACATCGTATTTCATGGGTTTTGTCACTATAGACTCTTCTGTTCCTGGATGCACATATTTTGGTGCAGGTGCGACCGTGTCTGTATGTGGATGTATGCGTGCAGATGTAGCGTATAAGTAAATAGTAAGGCAGAGGGGTTGTTTAGACATGGCAAGGCAACCAGTCTAGGAAAAGGAAAACTAATTTATATCCAGCTGTACCCGTTAAAAATTGACCTTTTGTCGCATCCTGCTCGTGGAATAGGGGTTGAATAAACATATTCATGAAAACTTCGTATGGTTTAGTTAGGATTCTCTCCTGTTATCTATTTCTATCGATCTTTTGCAGCTGTGGTCTTCGTCTCAAGACCCCCCCCTCTCTCTCTCTCTGGAACGTTGATTGTTCTGTGCACGATCTTAGAGGTTTAAGAATGAAATGTAAATGACGGATAATACTCGGTTTAATCAAAACCAATTTACTTACACATTCAATGAAATAACTAATTTCACACGATAGATTAATTTACAAATTAACAGCCATTTATCAATTTCGGTTTTCCTTTCTTGCTATGTCATTTCATAACGAGTTCAATCAAAATTAAATACGAAGATAAGTCGTTTAACAACGATGTACTACGAGGCTCTGAATAGTTGGATACTGAATTATAGTTGTGTGACGTTTCGGCGTTCGAGAGAAGCCACTCAACCGCTAAGCAATTGTGTTCGATAGGGAAAGCAAATCAGAGACAAGAGCAATCTTGTCAAATAGCCGACGTTGTGTATTTCTTTGGCGATTCTTGATAGATAAGGAACAAACTGAGATAGATAGACAGATAGATAAATAGGTTTGGTTGGTTTGGTCGTTTTGTTTTACGGCTTATCAACCCTTTTCGTGTCATTTAACGCCGAATTTAATTTTAAACAATTCAGTATAGTATAAGCATAGTTTTTGTTTACAAACGGTTAAGCGTCAAAACAGTTCAGTAAAATGTCAAAACAGTTCTATTTCAAACTATTTAGTTTAGCATAAGAACACAGTTTAGTTCTATTTAAAAACTGTTCTATTTCAAACAGTTCAGTTTATTATAATAACGCAGTTTCGGTGTTTTCAGAGGGGACCCGGAAGCGATGGCAATGAAGGGGTACTCTGCATTCTCCAAAGCTCCAGCATTACCATCAGATTGTTTAGTGTCATAACCAGAATACTCTTAGAGGAGGGGTTTTACTCCTCTGCAGAGAAGCAGTTGGCGTGTTTTACAGCCCTAGCCGACTGGGCAAGGTAGATCATTGCTCAAAAGAATACGCGCATGCCAAACAATTTGGTAATAAAATATAACAGGATTTTATTATTTCGAAGTTAAAATGCTTAATTACTTGGTATTATTTATTACCCAAGTTTACTGAAGCCAAAACTTTGTAAGTAGAGAGCACTCCAAACATAAGAACACTCCTTATATATATTTATGTAATTTTATTTCTAGTTATAGCACTGTGGTGACATGCACAGCATAATGGTTATCGTCGTAGAAAATAGTATTGGGGACCCGAGATCAAATCCTGGACAAAGTTGTTTACATTTCATATCTCGCTAATAACATTGGAAAAAGCATAAATACGAAAGTTCTTCCCCCATCAATGGGTAAATAGTAGGGCAGGCTATTTCTTTTGCCTTAGTGCTACAACCGGTCTAGGAGATGGAAAATTCTGAATTCAAAAGTTGACATGGTGTCACATCCTGCCTGTAGCGGAGGTTTTTGATAGATATATAAATAAACGTGGAAATCTTATTTAAGGTTACAATGTTGTTGAGTTTAAATAATTGACAAAACTTAATCATATGCTTTAACTGTATAATGTTCAGTTAGAATTTATAAAATCCTGCTATCTTAGGTTCAGAAAAAAATCTTCAAAAAATGTTTATCTAAGTTGGTTGGGGCTGCAGAATACACCGACTGCATCTTTGCAGAGGGGTAAGACTCCCTCCACGAGTGTCCTGGATATGACACAAAACAATTTGATGGTGAAGCTCTAGTAATACAGGAGCTTTGGGGAATGCGGAGTACCCCTTTATTGCCATCGCTCTCAGGTCTACTCTTGCCCCGTGTGCTATCATACGATAGGGTCATATATATTGGTTAAATAGAAATAAACAGTGTACTTATAGTAAACTGGATTGTTTGAAATAGAAGTGTTTAACGTATAAAACGGATTTGGCATTAAATAACCTACAATGTCTAATACGCCATAAAATCCAACCAATCAACCAACCAACAATAAAAATGTTAGGGTGGACTTATTCCTAAGTTATACAGTAGATCGATAGACAAGTATCTTGGTAGATATTTTGTGCGCTCTGAATAGAAAAGCGATATTTGTGTGACTTATATTATGAATATATTCAGCACATGTTCAGTCATATTATCTTAAGATATTCAGAATGCTCTCAAAAAGATATTCATCACTTTTACTCATTAAAAGCTTATCAAATGCCGTTGATTCATATGTAATTATTTCATTCACGAATTGAATCTCAAATAAAATGCAGCAGTTTGAAAAATCTGTTTGCACTTCCATACACATACACACGCTTAATTATGGCTTGTTTGATAATGACAAGATTACGATAAATATATGAAGGTTAGCATGTTTCCGAAATGAAAAATTCATCTCATCAGTATCATTTAAGGTGTGAAGGGGTCATTAAAAGAAATACAACATCACACTAAAGGAAAAAGAGAAGATTCTGAAGGACAATAGGAAAACCGCTAGAGTAAACATAGTTAAATTGTGACTATCAATAATCGTCTTCATAAAAAAATCAAGTTAAAAACATTCTAACGTCAAATTGAGAAAAATAAAAGAACCCTCGCCAAACAAAACACCAATCATCAGGCAGTTAACAAAATATCTCAATAGAATGAAAATGAAGACTGTTGGTTTGTAAAAACTTCATGAGACCTAGGGGTCACAGAAAAAAATTCCATGGCGTTAAATATATAAATCTAATGTATATGTATTCATTATTATTATAGAATAATTTTATTCTAGATATTGAGCACTCTCCATATTATATTGCACTTAGTTAACCACAAACCCACAAAGTGATTTAGTGACAACCAACACTATAATATATATATATATATATATATATATATATATATATATATATATATAGTTCTTATTATATGATATATATATATATATATATATATATATATATATATATCATAACAATATATTATGTATGATGCATTATTATTATTACTATTATTATTATCAATACGCATGCTTGTAAGTATATGTATGCATTTACCCACTAGTTCCCCTATGAGCAGGAGGAAATACATGGTAACTTATTTTCCAGCGGAGTACATGTTTGTATTCAGTTTTCCTTCTCCTTGACTGGTTGCAGTGTCAAAGCTAAAGAACCCATTCACCCCTAGTATTTACCAATTGCTCTGAGTAGAATAGAGAGATTGATGCCTTTCCAATGGGCGTTAACGTAAAGTAGAACTCTAACTGCCTCGACAAGTACTTGAACTCAGATAGCTGATTCCATTTTTTATAATAAAAACCGTTGTGCTAAGCGCGTCCCTACAAAAGAAAATTGCTTTAATATTTATAATAGGTGTACTGATTTTTTGTCACAATATTTGATATTGTGTTTATATACTGTCTATGACTCCGAGTTGCACGTAAGTTGAGCCTTACAATCGTACATGATTATTTGCTTTTATATTTGCGTATTTATTTGTGGAGGTGAAGAGGTTGAAAGGACAAAAACAAAAATATATCGGCAAGCCCTTCTTTCACACACATACAGACAGAGAGGCATATGTGTGTGTATGTGTGTGTGTGTGTGTATGTGTGTGTGTGTGTGCATAAGAAAATTTTCCTTCTATTGAGACATTTGAAAACCTAATATATATCGATGTGAACGTAGATTGAAGATTTTTCGGTTGACGAAGAAGACATAAAAAATTGTGGTTTCCAAACAAATCATCTTTTAGCTTGCATCAATAAAATATTTTACACTTCGTTTTAGATTCTTTTCATATAAAAATATCTTAGTTTTAATGATGTGACGTTAGTGGATAAATAGCACAGAAAAAAGGGTCTGGAAATGCAAAAAATGGTTTTAATCACGAACTGATACACACACACACACACACGCACACACATACATACATACATATATATATATATATATATATATATATATATATGTATTTGTATATATGTGTGTAACTATAAAATATGAAAAAGTAAGATATTCATAAAATGTATTTATTTATATATGAATAATATGCTAACGTATATATTTCGTTTTGCTTTTTTAAATCATCTTCAGGGCGATGATTTTAATGGATGATGTCTTGCACGAAAAAATATTATCAAATGGAAAATGAAACGTTCTATTATCGTTGTGTTTTATTCCAAAATATATGACAAATATTTAGTGTTCGAGAATTTTTTATCTATCTATCTTTTTCAAGAAAGGGTACCGTATTTGCTGTAGATTTAAGAAAATCAAATAAAAACAAAATGAACAATTTTGGTGAGACTTCAAGATTGATGAAAAACGTATTTATGAACACATTTGAGATTTTAGAAACGGTGACGACGGAAACGTTTCAGGGAAACAATTTAGAAACAAATACTTGTTTTAATTATAAAAAAAATTAAACAACGCTAAAAAAGTGAACAACGCTAAAAAAGACTGAATCTCGCATTATTTCTAATTATAATATAATGAAACAATGGACCGATTTTTTCAACTTATTTCCTTTTGTTGTTAAATTAGTTGTAAATAGTTGCAATATCCTTTATTTAAATTAGTTTGTTTATTAATTACAAAAAAAACGTAGGAAATTGTTATTGGCAATATATAGGTTCCAAGATTTCACGAGTTTGGGGAAGATCTGGATAATAACTACCCCCCTACTCTCTCTCTCTCTCTATATATATATATATATATATATATACATATTGTTGTGCCATTGGACAAAGTCCTCATTTATAGCCAGCGTCTTGATGGGAAAAAAGTTAGACACTCGCATCTCTGGTATAGGGACTGACTAAAAAACATTTTGCGTAGTGCATTCAATTAGTTTCCACACATTTTTAATACAGGCATTTAAAATTGTTGTAGACTTCTGAAAATTCACTATGTTATTGCTATACATGACTGACTTATTCTTATGATTTCAACTTCAAATGAACAGGTACAGCAGCAATTGGAATACATCCTACTAAAGCCTGATTGTCACAGATGGAGAATTTCAAAAATGCAATCTGACATTTTAGAAGAACGATATGTAATAAAATTCTGTTTTAAACTTGAAAAAAAATGCCACAGAAACGTATGCAATACTTCAGACTGCTTTTGGAGCATCTTGCATGAATCGAACATCAGTTTTTGAGTGGCATTAGAGATTCAAGGAAGGCAGGGAGTCTGTGAGGGATGATGAAAGGTGTGGGAGGAGTAAGGAAGTCAATACACCAGAGTTGATTGGCCAAAGGGTTAGGGTTAGGGTTACTATGTTGAGGTTTTAAGTGAGTTCAGGAAGAGATTCCGTCGGAAAAGGCCAGCACTCTGGTCAGTGGCATTTCCACCAGGACAATGCACCAGTCCACAATTCCATCTTTGTCACAGACTATTTGACCAAAATGGGAATCAAGACAGTTCCTCACCCTCATTGTAGTCCAGACCTTGGTCCCTGTGACTTTTGGTTATTCCCTAAGCTCAGAGGCTGTCGTTTTGAGACAATTGATGAGATGAAAGAGGCTGTGACGAAGGTCATTGACACGCTCACACAAGAGGACTTCCATGGGGCCTTCCAGAAGTTTTTGGAACGGTACAACAAGTGCATTGCAGCCGGAGGAGAGTACTTCGAAGGGGACTAGAGTTTCATGTGTGTACTATCAATAAAAGTGCCCATACGAAAAAAGTCTGGAAACTTATTTAATGATGCTCGTACATCTGTGGGTATACCAGTTTAGACATTCGTTTATATGGCTTCAATTTGCTAGGTTTGGAGAGCAAAATACAACAAAGCTATCAAGAACTTTGACAAAAACATCTCCAACATGTCAAAGTATTGAAGAAAAAGGTGAAAGCTACATTTGTCTGATAACTCTGCGGGCTTCCATGAAAGTCTGTGGCTGGTTTGAAATGTCATATAAGACACTGGAACAAGAAGAGATGAGAGATGTTCGGCTTTTATACGTCGAAATCGACGAGAGACTCCATTATATATATATATATATATATGTGTGTGTGTGTGTGTGCGTGTGTGTGTGTGTATGTGTGTATGGGGGTTCTATGCTTTTAAGCAGGACTGGCCTGAATTCCAAGATTTTAAAATGTCAACACCTCAGAACTCCTTCCCTTACACTGAGTTTCACGAAAAAGTAGGGATTATTTTTTTCCCGTTGTCTTATCATGATGACACGTGAAACTCAGTGTAATGGGAGGAGTTCCGAATAAGATAGCCTAGTTGTGGTTGAAGACAATTTAAGAATTGTCTCTTTTGCCAATAAAAAAGACCAAAAAAAAAGCTAAAAACCGAATTCTTATCTGCCATTTTCAGTAAAATATGCCTAAAAGAGAATCTACAGCCGAATTATTGATTATATATATATATTTAAAAATAATATTTGGAATGAGATACCATCATTCTAAAATAGGTAAAAAAACTTTGAATCATTAAATGTTGGTATGCTATTTATTTAGAAATATATCTTTTGAATATGTTGTTCTTTCACACACACACACGCGCACAATCAGTCAGAAAGAAAAATTTGTAGTCGATCAAAATTCATGGCATATCAAATTCCATAAATTATTTTTGGGGGAAAGGAATAATAAATGAGAAAAAAAACCCGAAATTTTACTAACCATTTACTTCCTGAAGATGACGTCAGAAACACGTGTTAGAGAGGAGAAATAACCTAAAAACAAATTTTCTTTAGGATGTATTTATTTTAAAGAGTATATATAATAATAATAATTATAATAATAATAATAATAATAAAATGGAACATGAACATATATTCAGACGAAGTAGAAAAAGTACAATTCGAAGAGACTTATCAAAAAGTACTGATGAAAGAAAGACGATTAAAAAATACTGAGACAGGACTAAAAAATCAAAACAAAACAAGATATTCCAAAACAACGAAAGAAAACTCAACCAATAAGTAGGGGGAGTATAGACGAAGGCATACCAGCTACCGGATGCGAAAGAGTCCAAAAGATTTTGGTGTAAGTTATGGGAACAGAAAAATCATAAGAAAAAAGCCGAATAGATAACAATATGGAAAGTTGCGAATACTCGAAGGAGGCCCTAAGGTAGAAATACACCTGACGTGCTCAAGGTAACACTAAAAAATACCGAACAAGAAAATCCCTTGCCTCAATTGCATACACGGATTTTGGTTTTAAAAATTCACCTCTGTGCACGACAGACTGTCTACCGAAATGAATAAATGCATTCAGAAAACTAAGATACTCGAATGGATGACCCAAGGGAAGACCAGCTTGAGCCAGAAAGACCCCATAAAAGCAACCAGCCCAAACAACTATAGACCCATAACGTGCCTACCGATGATATGGAAAATACTAACAGGAAAAATTAGGGAGGAGATCTACTACTCACTGATGAACCACGGACTCCTCGAAGAACAGAAAAAATGTCCCAAGGGGACCAGAGGCTCATGAGAACTACCATATAGAGATCAACACATCCAAATCCAGAGTAAAACGAGATAGAAAAATCTAGCTATGGCCAAGATTTACTACAGAATGCTAACGATATGGTCCCCGACGAAGTCATAGAGTTTACCGAGGAAACCATGAAAACATGGAGAGTGGAATTGACTGCAGGAAGAAAAATGCTAAGCAGAGGTAAAGATCCAGAGAGACATATTCCAGGGAGATGCACTATCACAATTACTATTTGTAATAGCAATGATACCCGTCACATATTCTCAGAAAATGAACTGCCGGATATAAACTCAGTAAATCGCAAGAAAAATCAACCATTTAATGTACATCAAACTGTTTGCCAAAAATGAAAAAGAATCGGAAACTATAACGCACACAGTGAGAATATACAGCTAAGATATAGGGATAAAATTTATCAGAGAAAAATGCGCCATGCTAGTATTAAAAAGTAGGAAACGACACTTGACAGAAGGAATCGAACTAATAAATCAAGAAAAAATCAGAACGCTAAGAGAAGAGGAAACCTTCAAATACTTTTGAATATTGGAAGCTGACACCATCAAACAAGTGGAGATAAAAAAAAACCCACAAAAAACGAGTATCTCAGGAGAAACAGAAAACTATACTCTAGCGCGGGAACTTTATAAAAGGGATAAATACCAGGGCTGTCTTCCTCGTAAGATACTCGGGACCATTGTCAAAGTGGACCAGAGAAGACCATGAACAAATGGACCAGAGAACAAGAAAACTAATAACCATGCATAAGGCCTTACATTCCAGAGATGGCGTTGACAGACTTTATGTAGCAAGAAAAGACGGAGGAAGAGGGCTTGCCAGCATTGAAGACAGCGTTGAGGCATCGATACAACGACACGAAGACTACACAGAAAAGCGCGGAAGAAGACTGATCACAGCCACTAGAAACAATACTGACGACACGAGGATCAGCAGAACGGAAATAACCAGAAAACAAAAATAGGAAGAAAAACAACTCTACGGATGTTTTAAGTGACTAACAAGCGACATATCTAACGAGAAAACGAGGATGTGCCTAAGAAAGAGAAGCCTTAAGAGAGAAACTGAATCTTTCCAAATATCAGCACAAAATAACACCCTAAGGACTAATCATTTCAAAACAATAATAGATAAGATGCAACAAAACAGCAGATGTAGGTTATGTAGTGATAGAGACGAAACTATCAATCACGTAATAAGTGAATGCAGCAAATTATCAGAGAAAGTGTATAAGATTAGACACAACTGGGTGGGAAATGTGATTCATTGGGAACTGTGCAAGAAATTAAAGTTTGACCAAATGAACAAATGGTATAAGCACAACTCAGAATATTTCTTGGAGAATGAGATGCACAAAGTTCTCAAGGATTTTGAGATACAACCAGATCCCCTAATCTCGGTCAGACGACCAGACCTTATAATAATCAACAAACAAACAAAAAAGAAAAATTGATGAATTGGGAACTTTGGTATTCCAGCTGAGCACACAGTAGAGTTGAAAGAAAGCAAAAAGAAGGATAAGTACCTCTCCCTTACTAAGGATTTGGAAAAAATGTGCAACATGAAAGTGACGGTGATACCATTTGTAATAGGCGTTCTTTGTACAGTCACTAAAGGATTGGAAAAAAGACTAGAGGACATGGAAATGAGAGGACGAGCGGAGACCATCCCAACTACTGAATTGTTGAGATCGGCTATAATACTGAGAAAAGTTCTGGAGACTTGAGGAGACTTGTTGTCACTCAAACCCTTTTTAAATACCATCAGTTAACGTTGATGTGGAAAACTCTCAGGGAGTAATATGATAACCGGAGGACTAGTGGAAACCATCTGGACTACACTATTGCTACGATCAGCCAGAATACTGAGAAGAGTTCAGTAGACTTGTGGAGACTTGCTCTCACTTACACTCCAATTGTAGACCAGTAGCTAGCGCGGGTGTAAAAAACTCCTAGGGACTAATATAATAATTTGTCGTCAGGTGGAGTTTACCGTTCCCGCAGACCACTGAATGAAAATCGAAGAAAGTGAAAAGCTGGACAAAAGCTTGGACCTTGCCGGAGAACTAAAAAAACTGTGGATTATGAGGGCAACTAAGCTTTTAGAAAAGATTTGAACAAATAGGCGACATCTCCACATTAGACGGAACCTCTCTGAAACTGGTAGACAAATTCACCTACCTAGGAAGCAGGGTCTCATCAACAGAAAAAGACATCGACACACGGCAAACGAAGGCATGGACAGATATCGATAGGCTATCGATCATATGGAAATCAGACCTGACCGATAAAATGAAAAGCAGTTTCTTCCAGGCAGCGGTCGTATTGATACTGCTATATGGATGCACTACTTGGACGCTAACTAAAAGGCTGGAGAAGAAGCTAGACAGCAATTACACAAGAATGTTGCGAGCAATATTGAAGAAGTCCTAGCGGCAACACCCCACGAGGCACCAACTATACGGCCACCTGCCTTCCATCACAAAAACTCTCCGAGTTAGACGAACCAGACATGCAGGACACTGCTGGAGAAGCAGGGACGAGCTCGTAAGTGATGTACTCCTATGGACCCCCACATATGGCCGGGTAAAAGCAGGACGACCAGCTCGAACATACATACAGCAACTATGTGAGGATACAGGATGTAGTCCTGAAGACTTGACAGAGGCGATGAACGATTGGGAGAAGTGTCGAGAGAGGGTCAGGGATATCCGTGCTGGTGGCACGACATGATGATGATGATGAGGACGCAATTGGAACGCTCCCCAGAGAGGATTAGAAAGGACATAGAAACTGTTGGAAATAGGAGGAAGAATCGAGACCATATAGACTACAGCATTGTTAATATTTGCGAGAATATTCTAAAGAGTCCAGGAGACCAGAGAAGATCTACATCCCCACAGACTCCCATGAAAGCTAATAGTGTTGTGAAAAACTCACAAGGAGTAAGATAATAATACAGCAGCAGCAGCAGCAGCAGCAGCAGCAGTTGCCACCATCACGTTTTAATCGCCATTGGTATTGTGTACATTTTGCTTCTTGAATTAAAACATATTTCGTTTTATCTCAGTTCGTAGTGATAACCCATAGCCGGCCCACTCACTAGATCCCCATCCTCGTTGTGGTTACTTCCTCTATGGATACCTGAAAGTACAAGTTTTTAAACGAAGGCCACAAACAACTGAATGGCTTTATTTGTCACTTGGTAATCACTTGGCGAGCGCTACAGATCTTCAAGCTGAAACTTCAAGAGTGTGTCATCGTGATAGGAAGTTTTTGGACAATAAAATCTCTAAAAACATGATAATGATGGAGATTAGACAAAATGGCAATTATTGAGCTTTCTTCTCGTAAAATTAAATAGATGTTGCTTTTTAATTTACGCTCCAAACCCTAGAAATCATTCTAACGGCCACTGGATCTTCGAACGCACAAACGTAGGTTTGTTATTTAGCATATGGAGACGCTCGTAGCGTAACGCTTATCGTCTTTGGAAGTGGACACAGCTATCTGAGTTAAAATACTCAACGTGGCTGTTTGCATTTTATATAGCGCTAATACCCTGAGGAAAAGTATGGATCCAACTATTTTCCTTTCATCTATGGATATATAGCAGAACAGACTAACTTTTTAAACTTGGTAAGGCAACCAGTCTAGGAGAAAGAAAACTCTTTAAAACAAGTTGTGGAACTGGATACGGATGGGCTCTCTCAGGGATTTTCTTGGTCAAGACATGCAACATAAGTGGCGTCCACACGAACTTTGGTATTAATAAACACATCAGTCGTTGATGTGCCATTAAATAAATAAACCAAACCAAATCAAACCAAACCAAACAAATGTCGATATTAAATTACCCATTAAACATTAATATGCCATTCAACAAATAAACCACATTAAAACAAACAAATGAATCAGATGTCACCATTAAATAAACCATAACGAGTTGATATGCCGTTATACAAATAACCCAAACTAGATCCTATTGAATAGAATCTGCATGAAAGGCAATAAAACTGTTAGATACAGAGGAAAATGGGTTAGGCGATTGGAGGCCTGGGAAGAGTAATAAATTTGTTAGAACGGCAATTAAAAACGTTTCTATCTTGTCAAATTGAGAATGTTGATACGGTATCCACTGGGGATCAAAAAGCCATCACTGCTAGCAAGAATTAAAATAATTTTATGACATGATCTGAGGAAGGCGGAAAAGAAATAAAATATAAACGACTCATTGGTGTCTTGCAAATGACACGTCAAATTGAATGATTTACTTTTTAAGAAGGAAAAATAACCGATTTTGTTTCTGAGATGAATTATTGTCAATTTCAATTTCCATTTTAGTATTTCCTTAAATTAATAAACATGTATACCTAACAAATATAAATTATATAAGAAATTTGGCTGACGGTGGTTGAGGATGACCCTAATACTCTTTTTTCAATAGCTACTAAACCACGGTGTCGGGAAGTGTGCTGCTCCTTTACCTGGATTGTTCCTCTTACCCTTGATCCGTACCTTATAATGCTGAGTGTTAAGAAAAGAGACATTAATTACCATATCTTGAGTTTTTGGTATGACTCGACGTGGGATTTAACCCCGGCTTCCCGGACCATTGACAAACACTAACCATTATGCCATACAAAAACAATGGCAGCAGCAAAAAAAAAAAGGGAATACAAAAAAATGAAGATAACATGTTGAGAAGGAGCTAACTTAGTAGATACATTTATTCATCTTAATTTAAAAAAAATGACGTTAACTATTTAGGAGGGGGGTTTGAGTTTTAGTAAGGCTCACATTGCCGTTTGTAGATTATCTTCTATAGGAACACGACAGAAGCTAAGAATAATTACCAAAGCTATATGGAAAATAATCACATAATAAAGAAAACAGAGTTAAAAAATAAAATGAATGATAAAAGAATTGTTATCTTTCCATCTTATTTTTTCATGATTTCTTCTTCATTTTTTTAATATATGATTTTTAAAGTAAAATATTTTAATTAGCAAGCCCTAGTCGGAAAAAATCATTACGTTTTTCAAGTTATTTTGCTGTCGACTCAAGAGATTTATATTGCGTTGAGCGTAACGCTTATTGTCGTAGGAAATTGAATCGGCAACCCGAAATCAAATCTTCGAGGAGACTATTCAAGTTTCGCACCGTACAGATACCTTTAGGTGAGGAACTAAATCAATTTCTTCTTCACTCCCCAGCTATGAGTGAAAAGTATAGCAGACTGGGGTCTTTTGTCTTGATACAGCAACCAATCCAGTTGTTGAAAAACTGTTTTTAAGGACAACTCCTCACATTGCTTTTATTTTATTTTTTTTAACAGAAGCTGGTAGTAAAGTGCAGTAATTTATTTGAATATCAGTATTCAATAACCTACAAGGATTCGTTTGTTTGTTTGGGTTTATGGCATATCAACCTTTTTATGTTATTTAATGCGAAATCCATCTTTATACAAATGGAGTAAGTAAAGTTGGTGACCTTAGTTGAGGGTGACCCGAAGGCTCCCTTTTCATTTGCTACAACACCAAAGTGTAGGGGAGGGCGCAAAACAGTTATATTTCAAACAATTCAGTTTTGTATAAGAATAAAGTTTTTCAAAAACATTTCTATTTCAAGCTATTCACTTTAGTCAAGCAGTTCTATTTCAAACAATTCTGTTTAGCATACATAAATAGTTCCATTTTAAGCAGTCCAGTTTAACATAAGTACACAGTTTAGTTCTATTTGACCATATCATAGTTCTATTTGACCTATTTGACCCTATCAGGTGCTATCCCTCCGGGCCAGGGTAGAGCTGGGTGCGATAGCAATAAATGGGTACTCCGCATTCACCAAAGCTCCGGCATTACTGGAGCCTCATCATCAGATTGTTTAGTGTCATATGCAGGACACTCATTGCGGGGGGTACCGTTCTGCAGAGATGCAATGAGTGTATTCTACAGCCATAGTCGATAGGGCCAAATCTATAAGATGTGTCATTAAATAATAATGAATTGACTCTGTATCCCCACTTTCCTATCTCAGATTGATACATCTTCATAAATATAGCAAACAACACTAATATATATATATATATATATATATATATATATATAGAGAGAGAGAGAGAGAGAGAATTATCCTTATGATCCAGTAGGTTAGACCTAGGTAAATAAGTTCTGACTTTTTAAGTATTCTAGTTTTGCTTAACTTATAGTCTTGGGCAATTTTACTTATTAGCTTAGGTAACTCTATAGGTGTTTCTTCTTTTGGCGAGACGTTGACGTCCTGGTTGATAATTTACAAGCAGTACGGATGTTTTTAGTTTTTTTTATTGAATTTTTTTCCAGATATCTGTTTGTGTAATATCTTACTTATTTACAAATTGTATTATCTGGGATTTTTTAACCCTGCCTGCGTTATAGAAATAGGTTGGGAAGAATATATATATATATATATATATATATATATATATATATATATATATATACTCCCCTACCCCCGTAGGGTTGAGTTCTCTAGTGAATGAAGTAATCGTGTTGCCATTAGCGTTTATTGCAAGGCTCTTCATTGATGAATTGAGCTCTCGGTAGCCGTTAAGCAGATGTATGTAAACAGTAGTAATTGTGATTCATAACCGTTTAAAATTTATTTCACTGCTACTGGCTCCTCGTGGCTGAAGGGTAGAGTCTCGGATTGGCGTTTGAATCAACTGGGTTTCGATTGCAGCTACGGAAAGCTAGTATGTCTAGCCACACTGCTGAGTTCTGATAGAACGAAACAGATCTGTCTGTGGATGACTATATGTGTGGGTGTGCAAAAAGAGATCAACAAAAGTGATAAAACAAATAAGAATGTTTCTTTATAATTATCTATTAATAGTTCTCCACTAATTTCGGCCTCAGAACGTGTCAGGAGAAAAGTCATTTTTAAAGATTTTTTTGAATGAATTGATTTATGACAAAAAAAGAAAGCGATGAATCATAAACTGGCATTGTAGCGTAAACGTTCATTGAAAGAAAATAATTTTTGTGGGTGCAAGTATCTTCCACTGACCCTTCTTTTAGAGTTTTGCGAGAATGTGCGCAGATACATACTTACACTGACATAAAAATATATGTAACATATTAGCCCTCGGCCAGGCTGTCAAATAAGAAATACACCGGTGTAAATAACAGGTGCATCTGGTCGAAGATATCAGGGTATAGCCTTGACCGTGGACGGGTTGAATTCGGTGCAAATGTGACGCTCACAGGAAGCAGGTGGAAGTCAAACAATGATATAACCCAGTGCGACAGACAGTTGAGTTAGTTGGAGTCAGTGAGTTGGAGATAAGATGCTGTAGTGAGAACCAGCACCCAGCAGAGGGCTATGGGCCCTCAGGATCCCCGATTGAGCCGCCCAGCAGAATGAGAAAGAAGTGCTGCTAAAGACAAAGGAACTGGGGGTCAATATGTTGCAGTTTGTTCAGTCTCCAACTCCCCTCTCACACATAACCTTTTCACAACCCTTTCGCAACCATTTCGAATAAAGTGTGAGTGGTATATTTTTCTCAAGAAGTGTGTTCGTTCGTCATTATTGTTGATTTTGTTTCTGCATGTATATATGTATAGTTGTATATGTATCATGGTTGTGACTATGCAACATATATATGTTGGTTGGTTGGGTTTTATGGCATATCAACCTTTATTGGTTATTTAACGCCAAATCCATTTTTTATGTAAATAACCAGTTCTAATTCAAACAATTCAGTTTAGCATGAGTACACAGTTTAATTGTGAAAAACATTTCTATTTCAAGCTATTCAGTTTAGTCAAGCAGTTCTAATTCAGTTAATTCAGTTTAGTATTAGTACAAATTTTGTTTACACACAGTTAAATGTCAAAACAGTTCTATGATAAACAATTCAGTTTAGTGTAAATACAGTTTTAATGTCAAAAACAGTTCTATTTCAAATAATTCAGTTTAACATAAGCACGCAGTTTATTGTACGTACGGTTACAGTTTAGCATAAGCACGCTGTATGAATGTAACCACGGTTTAATTGTCAAAAACATTTCTATTTCAAGACATTCAGTTTAATCAAACAATTCAGTTTAGCATAAGTATGCCGTTAGTTCTAGTTAACTCATAGATAGGACCCTATCAGGTGTTACCACGCCGGGCCAGAGTGGACCTGGGAGCAATGGCAATGAAGAGGTGCTCCGTATTCCCCAAAGCACCAGCATTACTGGGACCTCTCCATCAGACTGTTTAGTGTCATTACCAGGACACTCGTTGGGGAGGTCTTACCCCTCTGCGGAGGTGCAGCCAGTGTATTCTACAGCCCCAGCCAACTGGGCAATAAAAACATATACGTACACTTTCTTTAATATTTCTAAGTAAAAAGAAAACTCTTCAATTGAGGCTGAAGGTTTTACCATTACGAAGTGATTTTTGTAATCTTAGAAAATGCATTTCTAAAAGAAGCATTTGTCATCTTAAATAAAAAAAAAATCTGCACGTCTTTTTACTGACATATGGCCAACTTTTTAATTTGAAATACTTTAAACAGAATATCTGTTTTTCTTCTTCTTCATGTTTCATTTTTGGAAAGCGACAATTTTGCACAAGAAAAACTATAAATAAACAATTCTACGAGAATGCTTTCTGGGCAAATTTCTTTTGGCAAAATCCGCGAACAAACGTTGACGTGGGATAAAAAACCTCCGCCGTTTTTAGCAATGCTCTTAGTCTCCTTCATCATTGACTTATTCGCTGCCATCTTGAAATCATTTTATTTACTGACATCTCTAAAGTAATCGTCGCTCAAAGCAGTTTTTCATATTCGGTGTATTTCTGTTTGTTTTTATCGTTTTCATTCATAAATGGTTCCTTTGTTGTCGATCTTTTTCAAATCATAGGTTTTTTCGACCTAACTAAAAGAAATACTTATGCTCATTGTTTTTTTAATTTTTTATTTTCTCGTTAGTTACTTTTCCTTGTGACTTCACAAGTCGGCATCCTCTGCAGGCGTTTTGCCAAGTCTGCTGGGATGTAGAATACACCAACTGCTTCTCTGAAGAGGGGTTAGATTCCGCACAACGAGTGTCCGGGATATAACACTAAACAATCTGATGGTGCGGTTCCAGTAATGCAGCAGCTTTAGGGAATGTGGAGTACCCCTATATTGCCGTTGCTCCCAGGTCCACTCTGGCCTTGAGTGGTAGCACCTGATAGGGTCCTACCTAAGGGTCAAATAGAACTAACCTTTGATGGCTGAGATAGGATTGTTTTGATATTAAAACTGAGTACCTATGGTAAACAGAATTGCTTGAAATAGAACTGTTTTGACATTTAAACTGCGTACTTATGCTGATTTGAATTGTTTGAAATGGAATTTTTTGTAGGATAAACTGAATTGTTTGAAATAGAAATGTTTTGATATTTAACTGTGTGTAATGAAAACTATACTACAGCTAAACTAAATTGTTTGAAATAGAACTGTTTGACTAAAGTGAACAGCTTGAAATAGAAATGTTCTTGACAATTAAACTGTGTTCTTATACTAAACTGAATTGTTTGAAATAGAACTGTTTATTCATATAAAATGGATTAACCTACTTAGATTGATATGCCATAAACCCAAACAAACATATATATATATATATATATATATATATACACGTATACACACATATCCATGCATATGATCAACTGGCAACTATACATATATGTACACATACACATATATCTAACCCTATATTGTACCACACCAATGGTCCTTAGAGTCACACACGCAATGCTGGAATTTTGGGAAATGTGGAGTACCTCTTCATTGCTATTGCTCCCAGATCAACTCTGGCTCGAAATAGTAGCACCTGATTGGGTCCTATCCATGGGTCTAATAGAACTAAACTGTGCACTTATGCTAAACTGAATTGCTTGAAATAGAACTGATTTTGACATTTAAACTGTACTTACACTAAAATGAATTGTTTGAAATACAACTGTTTTGACATTTAACTGTGTGCAAGCAAAAAACTGTTCTTATGCTAAAGTAGATTGTTTCAAATAGAACAAAACTGTGTACCTATGCTAAAATGAATTGTTTGAAATAGAACTGTTTATATGTATAAAAAGGGATTTGACATTAAATAACCTAGAAAGGTTGATATACCATAAAACCGAACCAAACCAAATCTGCAGGCCTTAAATACTTGCATTGAGATGAATTTAACGATGACCACCTGTCATAATTATACTTTGTTGTTTATGCAAAATGATTAATTACATAAGCAAATGTAGCAAACTATCGCAAAGGGGATGAGACACATATGAATGGGAAGAGTGATTCACTAGGAATTGTTCAAGAAACTAAAATTTGACCATACAACCAAATGATGTATAAAGAAAAATTGATTACAAGCTAATTCAAGTAGGAGAGATTTATTGAGAAGCAAAGTCGACACTATAGCGTTTCGGTTCTAATAGACCATCACCAGGTCTATGAGGGATGATATTAGTGATGTTAAATCAACAATGGATGTTTAAAAGTGCAAAATACAAGATTCTAGGGAAGATTTGTATTACAAGAAAAGGTTGGCCGTTTAATTAGTGAATCAGCGTTTGTTGTTTTAAATTGCGTCATTTGACTTATCAGAAATATTGTGTAGAATTTATGTTCCGTTTGTTTATCGAGAAAGATTTCGAATCAAAAGGGAGGAAGAAAAAGAAAGACAAAAAGAAAAAGAGAAAGTATAAAACTATTATATATATGAAATATATTAACTAAAGATGGAATATATTGCAGCTATTTAAAATGGATTTGCTTAAGTAAGGAGAAATATTATTAAAGCCTGGATGAGTATTTAGGGAATTAAAGATTGAAATCGCAGCGGATTCGAAAATTCGACTTAGTCTTTTATTATGAATGTAAATGAGCATCTTTGCAGGATTGAAATCGAAGTTGTAATCTGATTGAGAAATGTATTGAAATAGTGCATTGTTTAAGTAACCAATTCTTATGTCTCTTTTGTGTTCTTTCAAGCAAACTTGAAGGTTTCTAGATGTTTCCCCTATGTATTTTAATTTAAAATTCTTTCAAGGGATACAATAAAAAACGGCCTCTGAAAATATATTGCGTTGAGGGCTAGAGTGTACTAATTCGCGGATCGTTTTAGAGGGTAAAGAGGTAGTTTTGATATCGAGTTTATTTAAGTTGTTTATTATGCTGTGAGAAGAATTGTTAAACAAATTTATGAATCTATGAGGTGAACTAGTTTTATAAAATTGTGAGTAGGCATTAGTTAGATGTTGATTCTTATTGTAGATATATGCACAAAAGAGAGTCCGTTCTAGAGAATGAGACACTAAAAATTCTCTGGGACTTTGAGAAAGAAACGGATTCCTTAATCCCTGCCACAAGACCGGACGTAGTGATAATTAAAAAAAAAAGAACTTGCCGTATAGAGGCCTTGTCGTCCCTGCGGACCACAGAGTGACAATTCAAGAATGCGGAAAGAGATACAAGTACTTAAACCTTGCTTGAGAACTAAAAAAGCTGCGTAAAATGAGGGAGACGGCAATATCAATTGTATTTGGGAGCACTTGGAACGGTGCCGAAACAAGACTGGATGAGTTGAAAATCGAAGTATTCTGACCGCACTTAATCATGCAGTAGCCTAGATGGCCTCAATCCATCCTTCGATTTTCAACCCTTCCAGTACCCAGAAGACTTGAATAGACTCCAGTAAAAAACACCAGCAAACACTAGCGTGAAAAACTAGCAAAGAGTATAATAATCCGTAAAGGCTGACCACAGGGTAAAACTGAAAGAAAGCGAAAAGACAGATAAGTTTCTAAACCTTGCTAGAGAACTGAAAAAACTATGGAACATGAAAGTGACGGTGAAACGAATTGTAATTGGCGCGCTTAGTACAGTCAAAAAAGGATTAATAAAGGAACTGGAGGACTTAGAAATAAGAGAGGGAGTGGAGATAATCCAAACGATATTATAGTTGAAATCAGACAGAATACCGAAAAAAGTCCTGGAGACTTGAGGAGATTTGCTATCACTCAGACTCCACTGGAAAACCATCAGCTAACACTGATTAAAAAAAAAAAAAACTCTCAAAAGAGAGAAAAAACAGTAAAGAACTTGCCGTCAAGAGAGATTTTGCCATTTTGGCGGACCACGGAATAAAAACCAAAGAAAGCAAAAAGAGAAACAAGTATTCTGACTTGTTAGAGAACTTAGAAAGCTGTGGAACAAGAAGGTGACGGGGATACCAGTTATTGTTGGAGCACTTAGAACAGAACCCAAAACCTAAGAAAAAAGACTGGAGTATGGACAATTTTTCCTTCATAAAAGATTTCATATAATTTAAATACGAGCTTGCCTTTTAGACTGTTCTGAGCATCAAGGTGCGTCTCCGGAAATCACTTTCTCTGTTGGGCGGAAGACTATTTGCTTGGTTCCCGCCTTTTTATGGGAGAGGGATTGCCCGGAGATGCATTTGATTGGATGTTCCGCTAGTGCTACTTTGTATTAAGCCTCATGGATTTTTTTTTCTTTGGTGATTTTTTTTGCTACTGTTAGGTTCCTGACGACATGCTGGTGGCTGATTAACACTAGCTGGGTCACCCCAGTTAAAGTGTATGATATTGAAAGACCCGAAATACCGAATGAACGTGGAAAGAACATAACTGATGATGTGTTCAAGGGCACCTGAGAGTGTATTCCTTGAAAATAAATCAGAAGAATCAAGACCATCCAGACAACAGCATTGTTAAAATCGGCTAAAATACTCAAGAGTCCTGGATACTGGAGGAGACTTAGCGCCATTTAGACTCCAGTAAAAGACCTCCAGCTAATCCTGGTGAGAAAAATTTGAAAAGAATAAAATGAGAAGAAAAACAATTTTATGGATATTTCAAGCGACAAACAAGCGAAATCTTACATGAAAACATGGCTAAGAAACGAAAACCTTAAGAAAAGAACTGAATATTTTCTAATAGAAGCACAAAACAATGCCATTCTGACCAATTATGTTCAAGCTAAAATAGATCAGACACCACAATAGCAAATGTAAGTTATATGGTGGGAGAGACGAAAAGATCATTCATATTCAGGACACAACGTTTTTTTACTCTTTTTATCCTAATTTGTTGCATTCACTTTAATAAGTGAATGCAACAAATTAGGATAAAAAGAGTAAAAAACGAGATCCGACTGAGAGGGGAAGGTGATCTACTGGGAATCGTGCAAGAAATTTAAATTTGAAAATACGAATAAATAGTATAGGTACAACCCAGAATCCGTCCAGGAGAATGAGATGCACAAAGTTCTCTGGAATTTTAAGATACAAACGGATCACCTAATCTCGGCCAGACGACGAAACATAGAGATAGTCAATAAAAGAAAAAAAAAACTGTCGAATAGAGGACTTTGCCGTCCTGGCAGACTACAGAATAAAATTAAAAGAAAGCGAAAAGAGAGAAAAGTATCTAGACCTTGCTAGAAAAAAGGCGATAAGCATATATAAGGCGCCGGTGATACCAATTGTAAGTGGGGCACTTGGAACAATCCCAAAAAGATTGGTACAGGGACGAGAAGACTTGGAAATAAGCAGACAAGTGGAGACCATCGAGACTACAGAATTATTAAGATCGGCCAGAATACTGTGAAGTGTCCTGGGGACTTGAGGAGACTTGCTGTCACTCAAACTCTTGTGAAAAAACATCAACTAACGCTGGTGTGAAAAACCCACAAAAGAGTAAAATTATGATAATAATAATGATGATAATAATGATTTGGAAATATCTATTTCTATGTGAAGAACAGCTTGTCGGAATTAACAGTTTACTTTCTCTTTGTGGCATTTGTAGCGTAACAGCTATCGTCGTTGGAAATTCTGGTGGCTACTTGAATGTAAATGCTTAACGAAGCTATTTGTATTTCTCATTGGGCTAATAGACTTAAATATGAATCCAACTATTCTTCCTGCAATGGGTAAAGAGTAGGGCAGACTGGGTTGCGTGACCTTGGTATAGCAAACGGTTGTGAACCTGGAGAGGGATGGGCTTCTCTGGGCTATTCCTGTCCAAAGTACAGTGTATGATTAGCACCTCCATGACTAAAAGCAACCGACAGGAAAAGTCTAAATCTAATTTTTTCTTCTACGTTGGCAACTGTATCAAAGCTAAAACGTCTGTTCAGTCTCACTTATTGCCAATAGCTGAGTGTAAATAAAACGCAAGCAATCTCATCCTGGATTTGAACTCGGCTCATCAAATCCGTTTTCTACGAATATAACCGTTTCACTACCACGCCTCATTAAAACCATCTGGCAGTCGCTCAGTCATGTCAGAAAAAATATGCTTTTCATTTTTTTTTAATCATTTTCCCTGTTTGATGCTTGCTTGGCTTTGATAAACATGTCAGGTTATTTTCCCCTCTCCAAACACATGAATTATGGTGACGGATGACTGATGCTGTTATCTTTGGCCAGGGTGCAAGAATGTCGAAACCAGCCACCGAGAAATTGGTCGGCAACGAACAGCTAAGCTTCAATAGGATCGCGTGGCTTGCCGTCCAGCTCAAAAAGGCTATCTTCGTTTTCGCGAAACATTGCAGCGGCTATAAAATAGGATTTGTTTTCCCTTTCTCTCTATTCCTCCTTCCGCACCTCTAAAAAACAGCAACAAAAAATAAACACGAGGGAATTTTGTAATCTTTAGTAGCTTCCTGAGCATTTGGCTCCTTTATTTTTGTATGTATATAAAAGGGACCAGTTGTGGATGTGGTGAAGGGTGACGTATAACCTATAATCAAAGAAATGCGAAATTTCCTTCGAACTAAACTTATTGGCTCTCATCAGATTTCTTCGTTTTTTTTTTCTTTTCTTTTTTTATGCGCAACTCCCGCTTTTATCTCGGTGTAATCTTGTCACTTTGTCTATTAATATTTATTATAAATTATCAAATGCACGTCTTCGAAATTGAGTCACATCTATCGATCTTTTTACCCATTTTCTATCTATCTATCTATCTATCTATCTATCTATCTATCTTGTCACTAGCAGGGATAGCATCAGTGATTTTATTTGCTGCACTAAGGCATTTTTAGGCACAGGATACTGTCTATCTTTTCACACATTTCAGAAATTGCTATGGAACAGTTTTCTGACGGAAGCTTTGCCTTGAGATAAAATCTTTTAGATCATCGGTATCCGCATTTCGAATAGCTCAACTCCTGTTTTTTTTTTTGCAGCAGCAGCAGCAAAGGGATCAGTGCACGATTAGAAATTGATATAACAAAGGTATTTTTGCCCAATATAGCTTTATCAAGACGCAAAATATTGGCCAATAGATAAATAATAAAAATATGTGCTATGAAAATTAGATTTGCTCCAAGAAAGCTGATTTCATATCTCAAAATAGACATTTCACGGAACAGAATTTTTCGTCACTTAGAATGTCAGTTTATAGGTTTTTTCATGCGTTAGGCAGGCCGGGGTAGCGCAGTGGTTAACGAGTTAGGCCAACTAACCATTGGTTGAGCCTTCAATTCTCTTTAGGAGTCTAATACTGTTATCTTTGTACCAAACTAAGCTAAGAAAATAATGAGTTTTGTTCGACAATCGTTGAGTACGCAAGTATTGTGAAATTCTCTTGTTTAGCTAAGCGAATATAAAATCTAGTTGAAGTACTCGTCAACGCCGGGTATGAAGTTAAGATTTGGATATATTATAGTTTTTGACTGATTTATTGATTTTAACGTCATATCAACAGGTCTAGGGTATTTATTTCTAGACCATATTTACCAACCCCTCCGCTCGGGTAGGATATGGCACAAGGTCAATTTTGAAGCGGAGTTTAACAGATTTGAATTAAGAGTTTTCCTTCTCCTAGACTAGTTGCCTCACCAACGCTGAAGAACCTAGTCTGTTCTACTATTTACCCATAGCTGGAGGGAGAATTATTGGATCATACCTTTCCCAAGGGTATTAATGCTATGTGAAATGCAATCAGTCTCGTCCAGGATTTGAACTCGTGTCGCCGTGTCCATTACAACACGGGCAACTCCAGGGTAATTATTTCTAGACGTTAGTGAATCAAGTTTACTGTACATTCATATGTACTTTTTCTGTATTTGTTTCTCAAACTGTTCCTTTAAAAAACACGGTACCATCGAATATGACTAATTCTAAAATAGATCTATGTTACTCATTGGTGGGAACCCTAACAAGTACTTCCGCTCTGTGTCACTGTGGACATGAGAGCAATGGTAATGAAGAAAATATCTCTAGAACAGAATCCTCTCTATCGGATTCAGTTTAGTCTCTTATTCAGGACACAACGTTTTGATATGGTATTATTCCTTTGTTAGATTAATATAGTCAGCCAATTCAGAACTTTTTTTTATTGTCAATTAAAAATAAAACAGAAACAAAATTTAATCGTTATTGTTTGTTTGTTTGGGTTTTATGGCATATCACCCTTTGTAGGCTATTTAATGCTGAATTCATTTCTATATAAATAATCAGTTCAATTTCAAACAATTCAGTTTAGCATAAGTACACAGTTTAATTGTCAAAAACATTTCTATTACAAGCTATTCAGCTTTGTCAAACAGTTCTATTTCAAACAATTCGGTTTAGTAAAAGTATAGTTTTTGTTTACCTACAGTTAAATATTAAAACAGTTCTATTACAAGCAATTCGCTTTAGCGTAAGTATACAATTTAGTTCTATTTGACCGTTAGATAGTACCCTATCGGGTGCTACCACTCCGGTCGAGAGTGGACCTAGTAGCGATGGAAATGAAGGGGGTGTTCCGCATTCCTCAACGCTCCAGCATTATTGGAACCTCACCATCAGAATGTTTAGTGTCATATCATAGGATACTCGTTCGAGGGGAGGCGAGGATTTTACCCCTCTGCAGAGAAGCAGTCGGTGTATTCTACAGTCCTAGACGACTGGGCCACATGACACTTGTTCGAGGGGAGGCGGGGATTTTACCCCTTTGCAGAGAAGCAGTCGGTGTATTCTACAGTCCTAGCCGACTGGGCCACATGACACTTGTTCGAGGGGAGGCGGGGATTTTACCCCTCTGCAGAGAAGCAGTCGGTGTATTCTACAGTCCTAGCCGACTGGGCCACATGACACTTGTTCGAGGGGAGGCGGGGATTTTACCCCTTTGCAGAGAAGCAGTCGGTGTATTCTACAGTCCTAGCCGACTGGACCACATGACACTCGTTCGAGGGGAGGCGAGGATTTTACCCCTTTGCAGAGAAGCAGTCGGTGTATTCTACAGTCCTAGCCGACTGGGCCACATGACACTCGTTCGAGGGGAGGCGGGGATTTTACCCCTTTGCAGAGAAGAAGTCGGTGTATTCTTACAGCCCCAGCCCACTGTGCAAGTAATTGTTGTTAGAAAAGACAAAATCACAGAACGAAAAAGAGATTTATCTATTATATTTTTTTATAAATATTGTTCAGTGAGAAATTCGCACAGATTATCTTGAAGAAATGTTTAGATAACTGACATATTTATCGATTAAACATATTTGTTTATGTCTTAATTTTGACTTCACATTAATTAGTTAAGTTAAAGTAAAGTTGTCGACCTTAGTTAAGAGTGACCCGAAGGCTCCCTTTTCAATAGCTACTGGTGTGGAGGGGGTCGTTACTCCATTCATAAGACTGCTACACTTTACTCTTGATCCTCACCTAATTGTGCTGAGTGCTTAGTAAGGTGGCATCAAGTATCATTTTTTGAGTCTTTGGTATGACTCGACCTGGGATTGAACTTCGATCGCCCGGACCATTGGTGAACACTCTACTCATTAGGCCAATGGCTCGGTTATCATAAATAACTAATTAAGCATAAATATAGATCTTCATGTAAATCAAGAAATCAATAATTTATATCATTGATTTACATGAAGAAATACTTTTATCATATTTACCCAACCCCTCCGCTCGGGCAGGATATGACACAAGGTCAATTTTAAAGTGGAGTTTAACCGGTTTGAATTCAGAGTTTTCCTTCTCCTAGACCAGTTGCCTCACCAAGACTGAATAACCTAGTCTGTCCTACTATTTACCTATAGCTGGAGGAAGAAAAATTGGATTCATACATTTCCCAAGAGTATTAGTGCTATGTGAAATGCAATTGGTCTCGTCTAGGATTTGAACTCGTATCGCCGTGTCCATTTCCTACGACGATAACCATTACACCACGGGCACTAGTAACTGCTTAGTTATTCTAAATTAGATATGAATAATTGCTTTAGTATATATTTACCTGACTCCTCTACCTCGGGTAGGATTGGGCACAAATTCAATTATTACGCAGAATAAGGCTGGTTTTAGTTCAAAGTTGCCTTCTCCTACACCGGTTGTCAGACCAAAGCTAAAGAACCAAGAATTTAGTCTGTCCAACAATTCACCCAGAACTGGTAGCAGAATCGATAAATTAATGCCTTTTTCAAGGTCATTAACGGGAAGTAAAGCGCAAAATCTTCGTTCAGGATTTGAACTTGGATCTCCGATTATATTTTCTACAGTGATAAACGTTATGCTAACACTTACGTTTTAGCAATACATCTGATTATTTTTTCAGAGTTTGTGAATTTAAATTTTGTCGTTTTTGTTAAGCCTTCCTGTGACATGGTTTCATCCTGGTTATTTATTTTGGTTATGGACCTCTCTCAATCAGCACATCTTTTTTTCAGCTTTCAAACCTCTTATTTTCTCCATAATGTATGCAGACTAAATTTATTAGATCTGTAACAAATCGTTTGATAGACTATCAGGAACAGTCCGACAAACACAGACTAATAACTTATATAGTTTATACTCCTATGTTTTTGAAATATATAGCTCTATATGCGTTTATGCTGAAGTTTTGTAATGAAATGTTTTATCGATTTAAAATGACAATGAAGAAATCTTTCTGGTTGGAACGTTTATTAAATATGAAATTCATTATCAAAATTCCCAGCTGAAAGACATTAAATGGTAGCTCAATTGTTAAAAAAATATTTCGTATTCTAAATCAACTACCGAATTTCATCTCCGTCAAGATATGGCATTTTACGCAGAGACAAAATCATTATTTAATAATTTGATGCAAAATTCTACAGAATCATCTTTTGTTTAAAACCAACGATAAAAATATCATAAAAATTGAATTTGAAAATTACACATGCTCGTTAAAAAAGATATATACGAGGATCATTAAATAAGTTTCCAGATTTTCTTCGTATGGACACTTTTATTGATAGTACACACATGAAACTCTAGTCCCCTTCGAAGTAATCTCCTCCGGCTGCAATACACTTGTTGTACAGTTTCAACAACTTCTGGAAAACCCCATGGAAGTCCTCTAGTGTCAGCGTGTCAATTAAACTAATGGATGAAAAACTCTTTTACGGGTGTAAAGTAAAGTTCTGGTTAGTAAAATAATTCCAATTCCTGCAATGATTCACCTTGTGAATTTATCATATTACGAGGTGCCTTCAATAATTTTCCAGACTTATTGTACAGGCATTTAAAATTGTCATAGACTCTTGAAAATTCACTATGTTATTGCTATACATATTATGAGATGACTGACCAATTCTCATGATTTCCGCTTCAAATGAACAGCTACAGCAGCAATTGAAATTCACCCTACAAAAGCCTGATTGTCACAGCTGGTGACTTTCAAAAATGCAATCTGGACGTGACGACACTTTGGAAGAACGATATGCAATAAAATTGTGTTTTAAACTTGGAAAAAATGCCACAGAAACGTATGGAATGCTTCAGACTGCTTTTGGAGCATCTTGCATGAATCGAGCATCAGGTTTTGAGTGGCATAAGAGATTCAAGGAAGGCAGGGAGTCTGTGAGGGATCATGAGAGGTATGAGTGGACTAAGGGAGTCAATACACCAGAGTTGATTTGGCCAAAGGGTTACTATGTTGAGGTTTTAAGGGAGTTCAGCAAGAGATTCCTAGTGAAGAGGCCAGCACTGTTCAAATCGGGTCCGTGGCATTTCCACCAGGACAATGCACCAGTCCACAACTCCATCCTTGTCACAGACTACTTGACCAAGATGGGCATCAAGACAGTTTGTCACCCTCCTTATAGTCCAGACCTTGCTCCTTGTGAATCTTGCTTATTCCCTACTCTCAGAGTCTGTCGTTATGAGACGATTGAGGAGATGAAAGAGGCTGTGACGAAGGTGATAGACTCGATCACATAAGAGGACTTCCATGGGGCCTTCCAGAAGTTGTTGGAACGCCACAACAAGCGCATTGCAGCCGGAGGAGATTACTTGGAAGGGGACTAGAGTTTCATGTGTTATATTTTGCCCAAAAATGCTATTCCAAGGTGATACACCGGAAGGAAGTTACACATTCCAATGGCCAGTAATTGGAAGAGATCGCGTGGGCGGATTAAGGCTTATGAGGTGGGACAAGGTGAAGCTTCCATTGTGATGCACCGGAAGAGAGTAACCTCTGAACTGCATGACAGTTATTTCCGCTTGATGACAATTAAACATCCGATTCAAAGATCCAGTAGGTGATCGTGTGGGCGTTGAGTTATTATTTAACTCAGTTGAGTTTGGGGTGCCAAAGCAGTAGCCGGGAGAGATCGTGACAGTAGAGACCAGATGTGGTAGGGAAGGCCACACCCGACCGAGGGGGCACTCGGAAAACCCCCGATGCAGTTGCCAGTCGAATTCCAGACAGTAGAGACCAGATGTGGTAGGGAAGGCCACACCGGACCGAGGGGGTCCTCGGAAATCCCCGGTGGAGTAGACCCCAACATCAGGAGAACAATAAAGACACAACGTGACGGTCATAACAGTGGGGTCAAAATATGAAGTTATGTTTAGTCTCCAGCATCCTCTCACATGCAAACCTTCAAGAACCCTTTCGAACCTTGCAATAAAGTGAGAGGTAAATATTTTTCTAAAGAAGTTATCCTGCGTTATCCTTCATGCATCTGTATTTGTAGTTGTGTCGTTGTGATGCTGAATGAACGTGTAAATGACTATATAACACATGCATGTGTGTACTATCAATAAAAGTACCCATACGAAAAAATCTGGAAACTTATTTAATGATTCTCGTACGGATATATATATATATATATATATATATATATATATATATATATATATATATATGAATTTAACACAAAAACTTTTCTCTTGACAATGACCTTCGTTTTAAACTAGTTTTTTACAGTAAAAAATAAATAACATTAAATATATATTCCTATTTGTCATCTCAATTTTGTTTATATATATATATGTATATACATATATATATGTGTATATATATATATATATATGCGTGTGTGTGTGTGTGTAGTTAGGCAGCAGTCGTTCATTTAATCATGTTTCCTTAAATAATAATGACACATTTTTGTCTCTATAATCTATTTAATATCCTTTCAAGTTTTTTGATAAGCGTCTTAGTTTCAGGTTGGAATTTGGGAAATTCATCAACAAATATTAATCTGAAACTAAGACATTCATCAGAAAACTTGAAAGGATCTTAAATAAGTTATACAGAGAAAATGTGTCTTTATTATTTAATGAACACACACACACACACACACACACACACACACACACACACACACACACACACACAAACACAGCCAGCCAGCCAGCCAGACACACACACACCTATATATATATATATATATATATATATATATATATATATATATATATATATCCAGTCAGCGTCCGTAGACAATGGATGTGGATTATTAACGTACAGAATATCTGAGGAATTTCATATAAATCTTTGGGATTACTCGATGTATGGCTATTGTTATATATATATTTTTTATCCATGTTTATATAACAAAACTCACATACAGAGGGTATACCTTTGCAAGAAGAAGGAAACTCAAACCTGGTTAAATTGTCATTATAAATTTATTTCATGGGACAACATTATTATACTCTCCGTCTCGGAGAGTATAATGATATTTACCGCCGAAATAAACTGAAAGCTAGTTAGATGGTTATTATAGATTTATTTCGGTGGAGAATATCATTATGCTCTCCGAGACGGAGAGTATAATGATATTCTTCGCTGAAATAAATTTATAATGACAATTTAACCAGGTTTGAGTTTCCTTCTAATTACACTATATATGATTTAGCTGTACTTATTGCTCGACGTCTCCTGATTATCATTCTCTCTCTCTCTCTCTCTCTCTCTCTCTCTCACTCTCTCTCTCTCTCTATTTATCCCTATCGTCCATCAACTGTGGCATATATACAAGACAGTATCTAGTTGACATATGTCTTTGCTGCTTGCCCAACTTCGGCGCATCTATATGTATGAAAACATCGTTTATGAGTTCGTCCTTACCTCCCCAGCTGTGTCTCCTTTGTCTTATTTGGATGTTTTGTAAAATGGCTGATAAAAAGCAATATAGATGTTGTCTTGTGGGATGTTATTCAAGAAATTCTGATCATGATACAAAAAAATCGATTAATAAAGTAATGGCTCAATCAAAAAACTTTCTTGATAAAAATTTAAAAAAAATATTTTTTATTTTAACGTATTACGCTCAGGAAGGACACAGTGAGGTCCAAAATTTTCGTACACATTTTTCCACATATTGTGTTCCAATACTTCAGCGGACCAAGAGGATGAAAAAATGTATAAATAAATGTTTGTTACTTATTCATGTACTCCTTATATATATATATATATATATATATATATATATATATATATATATATATATATATAGTGTGTGTGTGTGTGTGTGTGAGTATATATATATATATATATATATACTCTCTCTCTCTCTCTCACACACACACACACACATATATATATATATAGTGTGTGTGTGTGTGTGAGTATATATATATATATATATATACTCTCTCTCTCTCTCTCTCTCTCTCTCTCTCACACACACACACACACACATATATATATATATAAACAAACTTTTAGTACATCCCATCAGATAAATGTTTCTTATATACCATTAGATAAAAGACAAGATAATATACAAATTTCTATGACCAGCCCTTTATATATATATATATATATATATATATATATATATATATATAGTGTGTGTATGTGTGTGAGTATATATATATATATATACTCTCTCTATCTCTCTCTCTATCACACACACACACACACACACACACACACACACACACACACACACACACACACACACACACACACACATACATATATATATATATATATATAAACAAACTTTTAGTACATCCCATAAGATAAATGTTTGGTATATACCATTAGATAAAAGACAAGATAATATACAAATTTCTATGACCAGCCCTTTATATATATATAAATATATATATATATATATATATATAGTGTGTGTGAGTATATATATATATATATATATATATATATATTTATATATATATACTCTCTCTCTCTCTCTCTCTCTCTCACACACACACACACACACACATATATATATATATAAACAAACTTTTAGTACATCCCATAAGATAAATATTTGGTATATACCATTAGATAAAAGACAAGATAATATACAAATTTCTATGACCAGCCCTTTATATATATATATATATATATATAAAGGGTTGGTCATAGAAATTTGTATTTAAAAGCAAGTTGTAACTACACATTTCAAACTTTGAATGTTTTAAACGCAACCGGAAGTTAATTGATTTAAGAGTGTCTTCATTGGTCATTCTTATTTCGGAAGGGAAAGAGTTTACATCATGATTAATCTAGGATTTAACGTCCCTTAAATTGATATCTGAAAGTGCATATTTGACATGTACTATAGTGGAAATATAAGAATAACAAAACCCACACAGAAACAGCAAAGAAAACTTGTGGTTTGATTACGAATCATTAAGTCCGAAATTAATTTTTAAAGATTTGTTCAAGTGATACATCATTGACTCATGAACCCAGAGCAGGACACTCGTCAAACGTTGATAAAGATGCTTTAAGAAAAAAGAAAAGAAAAAAGAAACTATCTTTAAAAAAAAAAAATCAAGATTATAGAAAGTACGATTATGCTTTATCATTCATGACAATCTTTTTTCTTTTTTAAAAAATAACCCGTTTTTCCCACCACTGTTTTGTTGATGTCATTATTTTAAGGAAAGAATCCCCGAGTGCAGTGGCTAATGCGTTCAACTGCAACGTCGTAGTATGCGAGTTAGAATTTCAGTTGCGCTATTATATTCACTTTTGGACTTTGGAAATATATCAAGTCTATATCACCCCAGGTATTGGTTAAATATTACCTTGACTGTTTTTCTAAAAGGATGGATTTCGCTTTAAACAATCCGTAATGGTTGATACGCCATTAAAGCCGAGACTGATTGCATCTCACATAGTACTAATACCCTTGGGAAAGGTATGAATCCAATTATTCTCCCTCCAGCTAGGGGTAAAAAGTAGGGCAGACTGGGTTCTTCAGCTTTGGTGAGGCACTTAATCTAGTAGAAGGAAAACTCTGAGTTCAAACCTGTTAAACTCCTTTTAAAAATTGAGCATGTGTCATATCCTGCCCGAGCGGAAGGGTTGGTAAACATGGATATGCCATTAAACTAAGAAACCAAGCCAAACTGTTTTGTTCTCATAATTATTCTCGACTGCAGGAATGTTATTAATCTTAAAACTCTTGCTGACTGGCAACGTTTGCCATACTGTAAATCGTCTCACTCCGCTAAAAAGTTTACTATTTTTAAGTAACTACAACGTAATATCCTTAATTCACGAAAAGAAAGCTTGAATTTTTCAGTTTCTAGTTTGTTTTTATTTTTGTCTCTTTTTGTTTTCCGTCTCCAGTGAATATATCTCATGAAATATTGGAAAACAAAAGGGAAAAGTGTTTACTGTCATTGTAAAACTCATGAGAATTGTGCAAAATATTGAATGTGATGTAAGAATTCATCATAAAAGTGTTTAATCTTGTCGAAATACGCGGAAATACAGCTTGATAAAAGAATAAGTCGTACGAAATATTGGATTGAGCTATAAAAATTGAAAAGAGTCTGGTTGCTCCTATTTGACGCCTAATATTGAATATATTAAAGATGAATAAATACACTTTTTATTATGAATTGGTTGTCATCATTAATGGGAAGGATGTGCTTGAGGAGCATTTGAAAGGGCATTGATATTTAGCGGGAGAGGGCTGAGTTTTAGTCATCTCGCTTTTCCAGATTCAATCTGTTTCTCTGCTTTGTTAGAAACGCATTTACGTTGCTAAAATCAGCTTTAACTATGCACTAACTTGGAACTGCAAGCAAAAATGCATCAATGTCTGCACCAAACTAGGGGTATTTAGAAACAGTATTTCCATTGCTTCAATTGTCGTTGAGGCTTTTACTTCTTAAAATGATTTAGTTTTAAGATCCATCGACATGTCTACGAGTTTCTTTACAAGTATTATTCAGTATCCACATTTTCTATTTTCAAAATAAACCATAAAATATTCCATTCGGGTACATATATTTTCTCTAGGTCCTTGAAACGTATTTTAAATCTTCTCTTAATTTTTCAAGGTGATTTATGTATATTTCTAAGTTATAGTCTGAAATATTTTCATCTTTTTCAAATTGCCGGGAGTCTGGTAAATATTTGAGTGATAATGAAGATTTAAAAGCCTAATTTTAACTTGGAAGCCTATTATAACTTTTCAAACTTAAATAATTGTAACATATTTATATTGCGTATATTTTTAATCTTGGATTGAAAAATAGATTAGATAATCCTTATACGATTTCAATTCATCACATATTGATCGGGTCCACATCAGTAAGAAACTTCAGTTTAGTTTACAAGTCAAAAAGCCTTTGCAATCTATCACCTCTTGATAACCACCCGACTTCAGTGCACAAAAATATTTGGTTCATCTTGTTTTTCCCACAAACAGTCGTGAATTGAGAAAAAGAGCTTTAATTTTATTGATTGACTTGATACACCCTTTAAAGCATCATGTAGTTAACCACTGAGTCCTGGATTCAATCCCAGGTCGCGTCATACCAAAGACTTTAAAAATGGTACTTGATACCTCCTTGCTTAACACCCAGCAATATAAGATACGTATCAAGGGTAAAGTATAGCAATCCAGGGAAAGGAATAGCGCCCTCCCCTACACATCAGTGTAGTAGCTATCGAAAAGGGAGCCTTCGGGTCACCCTCGACAAAGGTCACAAACTTGACGTACATTGGGAACTTTTTTCTTGAGTAATCCTCTATTATATGTGTAACATATTGACCCTAGACTGAGCTGTCAAATAAAGAAATGCACCTGTGTAAATAACAGGTGCATCCGGTCGAAGATATCAGGGTATAAACTGTGGACGGGTGCAATTGGGTGCAGATGTAACGCCCACAAGAAGCAGGCGGATGTCAAACAATGATATAACCTGGTGTGGCCGACAGTTGAGTGAGTTTGGAGTCAGTGAGTTGGAGATAAGATGCTGTAGAGAGAACCAGCACCCAGCAGAGGGCTATGGGCCCTCAGGACCTCCGATTGAGCAACCCAGCAGAACGAGAAAGAAGTGCTACTAAAGACAAAGAAACTAGGGGTCAATATGTTGCAGTTTGTTCAGTCTCCAACTCAATTCTCACATATAACCCTTTCTCAACCATTTCGAATAAAGTGTTAGAGGTATATTTTTCTAAAGAAGTGTGTTCGTTCGTCATTAGTGTTGATTTTGTTTCCGCATGTATATGTATATGTATTATGTGGCTATACAACATATGAAACCATTACTGGTGTACCATCGATAGCCACTGGAGTTATATTCCCGAGGGAAACGTTATGTCTCTTCAAATAACCCACCAAAAATAGAAAAATTGTCACACTTTTCGCATCACCTTTAAGATACTTAGCAAATAAAAATTCAACAATACACTTGGCTTTGACAATACTTCACATCGCCCGTGAGAATATTTGAACTGCTAAAAGTTGATTGATCGAATTGAATAGAAAACTTACAATGATGCTCAGATGTCAACGTTCTCTCCACATCCTCGGCCATCTCATCAATGCATCTTTGCACTGTATTTGCATTTAATGATATGCATCTTAAAACAATTTTAGTGTCTTTCTTCATAACATTTTAAAATCAAATCTTTAATTACTGGTATAATGATCTCTTCACCCTTGGTATACAATTATCCTTTCTTTGCTATATTAAGTGAGATACTGTATGATATCTTCAATACCCCTTCTGTTATATAATTAAAGAATGCTTTTTTTATATAAATCATTTTTCGTTAATTATATTTTAACATTCAGTTTGGTTGGGCTTTGAACTATTCGAGTCTCTTAGTTCAGGGCATAGTCATTGGGTACAGTTTTATACTCGCGCGCAAAGGATATGACAGTCACCAGTGTCATAATAAACCCCAGACAGTAAATGGGGCTGGAGTGTGGATGACGTCATGCCCGGAAGAGATGGTCTGGAGAATTGGAGGATTTTGAAAAAGAGATTTGAAACTTGACATTGGACCATACAGGCAGACAGCTGAGTTCTCTGCCATTGGGGCATAGAGAATTGAATTCTCTACCGTTGCAGCGGCGGTTAAGATTTTCGGATCTCTACCGACAGAGATCTTAAACACCACGAGAGGCGCCGTGCGTTGGGATAGGGTTAGAATAGTAAGAATTGTGTCTCTCTCTGCGTGTTGAAGAACCGCAGTCAAGAAGTTAATAAACCGTTCGTACCTGAACAACAGAGTTCGCCTGTTTCTGCTTATGTGTTTTGTATTTGCATTTGTATATGTACCGTTGGATTGATATTGGTTATGGCTATATAACACTTCATTATTAGCACTGAGAGATGCTTTAAAAATTTTTTAAAAATTTGGCTGATTTCTAAATCATTTAGCATTTTTAGAAAATCAAGATTTTTTAAAATCAAAATGAATCCTTTAAAATGGGTCTTTCATCTTCGCGAGTTTCATGGCATCATTACAGAAAGCATTTTCGCATAACATCCACATAAGCATAGTTTCATTAGTTAATACAAATTTCAAATAATCTTGTGAATATTGTCTGCACTTCTTAACATTAGTGGCCGCCATTATAAGTAAAATTAGCGACCTTAGACGAGGGTGACCCGAAGGCTTCTTTTTCAATAGCTACAGTACCGAGGCGTAAAGAAGGGCGCTACTTCATTACCCGACGATCTCCACTTTACTCTTGATCTGTACCTTATAATGCTGAGTGTTAAGCAAAGTGGCATCAAGTACCATTTTTTTAAGTCTTTGGGATTGAAACCCGGTCTCCAGGACCATTGGTGAACACCTCTACTCATTAGGCCAATGGCTCGGTCATTATGCTCACTTGAAATGAGAAAATGTAAGCATTAAATGCAAGGATATCAGTCCAGTGACACAGGTAGTTACGAGTATTGAATATACACAAGCTATCTTTTGATTAGTTAATGCAAACAGCCATCTAATGACGGCTCTGGTCATCAAGAACTTGGTACGTATCGAGTACCGAGTTGATCTATTTCCGTAACAATTCGACCTATCCGAGAATTGCATGTGACTCATATGTTACTTCCTCTGTGTGAGTGTGTGAAGTTTGGTTGGGCTTACTTTGGTTTTATGGCATATCAACCGTTACTTAAAAGCCAAATCCTGTTTATATATATATATATATATATATATATATCAGTGGCGACTCTAGCCTATTTTTGCTACTCGTGCCCCCCCCCTACACTCTGTCAACTTCAGTTCCCAACCCGTGGTCCATGGACCCAAAGTAAGTCATCATAGTTGCTATTGCGTGATTCTCCATTGTATAGCACAGATTGACAAACGTACCTTGCATGGTGTTTTTTTTGTAAACAATCAAGATACTATATAATTTGTAGTCTTGTTAATACAGTAGATAAGATAATTTTTTTTCCTTTCAAAAGTATAGAAGAAAAAAGAAGATGTTCATTACTATGACGAGAAAAATATGTTTATTAGAATAAAGAAACTGATGACAATATACACAGACACAGCTAGTAGTTTCAATTTCGCTTAAAATAAAGATTATTTGTTGAAAATGTATTCAAATAAACAAATTTTAGTTACAGAATGTAATATATGCAACATTCATTAAAGAAATAGACATCTGTTAGTGAAAAAACGAATTAAAACACGCCGTTTAACCAACATTTACCATAGCGATGATGATGACGTCGGCGACTGCTCTAATCTGCTATCCCCTCTCTCTCTCTCTCTTACTCTCTCTCTCTGTCCCTCTCCCTCTTCCCAATATATCTATCAACAGTCACACGTGCTAAGATTTTTGAGCACAGTGTAAGGGTTGCTCTTGTTATTGGCTACAGTCAAAAGCGTATTTCTCTAACATTACTGTTATTATAAGGGTCTAGTGCCTGGCACGGATCGGGCGTTCAACTTTATAGCCGATTTTATGGAATGTTCAATGAATCTGACGGTGGCCGGACAAAGACCATCTGTTCAAAACAGCATCGTTGTATTATTCCCAGATATATTTATGAACTTTTGGCTACTTAGTTATCGAAATTTGAATAGATACGTAATTTAATTGAGATCAGACTAAGTATGTTTGCTTGAAATTAATGGATGATTTTTAATCCATTTTGAATAACATTGAACGAGTTT